>JAWNPH010000083.1:0-617443 GCA_035047645.1 Drosophila merina
ACAGACAGACAGACAGAGAGGACAGACAGACAGACAGAGAGGACAGACAGACAGACAGAGAGGACAGACAGACAGGAGAGACAGACAGGACAGACAGACTGGACAGACATTCCACACTTTATACACACCTTGCTTAACTTTGCAAAACGTAAATAAGTCAGAACGGCTTTCGACAATAGGTGCCATACAAGTTACGAGTATGTTCAAAAAGTATAGGAATTAAAATTAAACAAGTTACGAGTATGTTCAAAAAGTATAGGAATTAAAATTAAACAAGTTACGAGTATGTTCAAAAAGTATAGGAATTAAAATTTTTTTTTTATATATTTAATGAGTATCTATTTTATCCCCTTCAAAGAAATTACCCTCGGTTATAATATGGCTGTTATGCCATCGTTTTTACAATCTTCAAAGCAACTATAAAAGTTATTTTTATTTCCGAATCCTCCTCCGTCGTGGCGTGGCGTCGTATTTTCACCAGTCTCTTTAGTTTTCGGAACCAGAAAAAATCACAGAGGAAATACGGCGGTTGCGGCACCATAACTGTTTTGTGTTTGGAGGCGATTTCATAGTAAAAAAGACAGTTTTTGTTGTACCACAAATCCGGGCGTTTCTGGCGGATTGTTTCGCGCAAATTACGCAAAAATTTTAAGTAATATTCCTTATTGGCCTGTGGCAAGAAGTCATGATGCATCTGCAATCAAAGAAAACTATGATCTTAACTGTTGTGATCATTTTTTAACAGACCTCGTTTAACTGCATGGTCGAAAATGGAATTATTTATATATATTACAATGGAAAACGCCAAAATAACTACAGGGGTATATAACCTTCGGATCTACGCGAGCATAGCTTGGTCTTTTTTAGCAAATACTGTAGCAAATACCATTCAAAATTAAACATATAAATAATAGTGTTAATGCTGTTCAAGATTCTGTCATTAGCCGCTCCCAGCTGTAAAGCTGTTAAAGCTGCAAAAGCTCGAGCTTATAACATTTTCTCTATCCAAAAAGGAGAGCTTTTTAAAAAGCTAGCTTTTTAAGTCACTCAGGTTTTACGTGTATTGGAAAAGCCCCTTTCGCAAAAATTTTTTTTAAATTTAAGTCGTCAGCCAGTATAAAAAATAGTGTTTCAAAAAAGGATTATCATTTTGATATATACAATTTTTTGTGGAATTATAAATTGTATTTGCACTATATACTTTGAAAATATTCTTTCATATAAGTATGTAGCTTTTATGGATGAATAAAAAAGGAGAATAATGATATAAAAAAAAGCGCATACTCTAGCTTTGATAATATAAAAACTCGCGCAGAGCCGAAAGGCAGGGGCAACACGTAGACTACTCTCAGTTAGGCGATTGGCTTGACTTTTGAAACTTAGCTCCGCCCAGCTACTATTTCTGCCTTACTTGCTCGTGCGTTTTTCTTGCGGAACACGATTTTTTCATTAGACTGCCTCATCTCTTAATGGTGGTTTGCTTTTTTTATCTTTTCTGCTTTTCCAAGGCTTTTTTCTCCCAAGGTAAATGTACAGTCCCCGAAATGTATGCCTCAAAAGTTTAAAAAAACTTGTAGAACATTGTCTACTTTTAGGGTGAAAACATTTTACAAATTTTGTTTGCCGAAAAACCAGATCAGCGACTAAACTCTTTTTTGTTAGAATCGACAAAGACTTTTTTCCTGCTGGGAAACTTAAAATTTTATAAATTATTTGTCTCTTAATATTTAAAAAGGTGGACTTTTAGATGTTTGTCTTAGAATTTCATACCCTTGAACGTGGAATTATAATTTTGTTCAGGTGTAAAAAACACATGTAAAACCAATCTATTTTTTAAATTCTTGATCAGGATTACAGCAATAGACAACAATGGTATATGGAGTTTCCCCGAATTATATTTTTTTTTTACTTTATATTTATGGGTTTTACATACATATAGCGGTTTAAATATAATATATTTAAATAATATATTACTACTAATACTATATTTTAAGTAATTTTAAATTATAATTTTTCTCTTCTAAATTTCTCATGTATAAATATAAAGTTTCGCATATACACAAGAAAGCAGCCAGTATTGCTTGTATTAATTAAATATATTTTAACTGCGTACAAAGACCTTGCCAAGCTCTTAAAAAATCTATACATTCCTTCATAAGAACCTCGAAAATTTCGGAAGAAAAATGCAATGCACAGATGAACTTCTGAAAACGGCATACTACTGACTTAAACTTACAAAATAAATTCATTTTGGTGTGCTTTTTAATAAAATACACATTGATTCTTAGAGAGCTTTCGGAAAGAATAATTACTTTTCGAGAAAAACAGGGGAAATCTCTTGGTTTAATAGTTTGTTCTAATTCAAAAATATATATGTCTAATCAAGTAGGCGACACTAGGAATTTATAGAGATAAGTATAAATAAATTTAATAGAGATGTAGTTAATGTACGGATTCTACACTTAAATATATATAAAAACAAGTGAGAAAAGTTATCTTCGGCTTGCCGAAGATGGTATACCCTTGAAAACAAAAAAGTTTTCCATACAAAGCCTTGTTTTCTTATCGGTCGTTTTTATGGCAGCTATATGATATAGTAGTCCGATCCGGACAAAACTTTCACAAATCGTGTATGCCTATATCAAATGAATAAACGTTGAATTCGGTTGAAATAGGTTAGAAAACAAAAAAATTTTTTATACAAAGACTTGTTTTCATATCGGTCGTTTGTATGGCAGCTATATGATATAGTGATCCGATCTGGATCAAACTTTTAAAAATCATGTATGGCTATGTCAAACGAATAAACGTTGAATTCGGTTGCAATAACTTGGAAAACAAAAAAGTTTTCCATACAAAGACTTGTTTTCATATCGGTCGTTTGTATGGCAGCTATATGACATAGTGGTCCGATCCGAACCAAACTTTCCCAAATCATGTGTGGCTATGTCAAATGAATAAATGTTGAATTCAGTTTCAACAGCTTGGAAAACAAAAAAGTTTCCCATACAAAGACTTGTTTTCATATCGGTCGTTTGTATGGCAGCTATATGATATAGTGGTCCGATCCGACCGATTCTTAAACTTGATCTGCGTGCAACAAAAATAATGATCTGGTAAAAATTTCAAAACGCTAGCTTTAAAACTACTGTCTATTTTTTGCATAGAAACAGACGGACAGACGGACAGACGGACATGGCTATATCGACTCGGCTGTTGATGCTGATCAAGAATATATATACTTTGTGGGGTCGGAGATGCTTCCTTTAATGCGTTACACATTTCTGGACAAAATTATAATACCCTTTTTCAAGGGTATAAAAATAGTGATGTATTCAAATAAAAATATTCATTAACAGTCTCCGGCGCTCAGTTTCTTTATATTTGCAATACACCTGAAAATATTTTTCCCTTCTTCTTTTTAATAAATTTAACGCCTTTAATGTTTGCCACTAATAAATTTAAATTAAAAGAAATATTTAAGTAGATTTAAAGTAGAACTTTACAATTTTTATACCCTTGAAAAAGGGTATTATAATTTTGTCCAGAAATGTGTAACGCATTAAAGGAAGCATCTCCGACCCCACAAAGTATATATATTCTTGATCAGCATCAACAGCCGAGTCGATATAGCCATGTCCGTCTATCCGTCTGTTTCTATGCAAAAAATAGACAGTAGTTTTAAAGCTAGCGTTTTGAAATTTTTACCAGATCATTATTTTTGTCGCACGCAGATCAAGTTTACAAATCGGTCGGATCGGACCACTATATCATATAGCTGCCATACAAACGACCGATATGAAAACAAGTCCTTATATGGAAAACTTTTTTGTTTTCCAAGCTATTGCAACCGAATTCAACATTTATTTATTTGACATAGCCATACATTATTTTTAAAAGTTTGGTTCGGATCGGACCACTATATCATATAGCTGCCATACAAACGACCGATATGAAAACAAGTCTTTGTATGGAAAACTTTTTTGTTTTCAAGGGTATACCATCTTCGGCAAGCCGAAGATAACTTTTCTCACTTGTTTTAAATAATTTTAGTAAATGAATATTATAGTTTATTATGTTTTAACTTCCTTGGAAACTATTATTATGATTTACTACTATCTAATATATAAAATTCTGCTGTCACGGTGTTTGTATCCAAACTCCTCCGAAACTACTTGACCGATTTGGATGAAATTTTGAGGGGATATTCTGTAGGCCTGAGAATCGGCTAACATCTATTTTTCGTACCCCTAACCGATAAGGGTTGTCCACCCCTAACATTTTTTTATTTTGTCAAGTTTTTTTGTTAAAATTTTTTGTTTTCAATTTTTTTGTCAATGTGGCATTAGAAAATACGTTTATCCAGCATTTTATATGGAAAGTTCCGAGGTGAAAAGATATTGATACCGCGAATCCCTATTATCCCGACAGATGTGCCATGTCCATTTAAACGAATCCAGTTTCCAATTCGATTGGCATTTGCCATGACAATTAATAAGTCCCAAGGCCAAACGATGTCCGTTTGTGGCTTAGATTTGAGCACACCATGTTTTTCACATGGTCAATTATACGTTGCATGCTCGCGAGTGGGTAAACCCTCCAGTTTGTTTGTCCTAGCGAAAAATGGGCTAACCAAGAATATTGTGCACGCCATAGCATTGAGAGAATAAATTTAAATGAATTTAACAAATTATTGTTCAGTGTTATGTTATTTTCACATTTCATTTTCGTGAACATCGCTCCACGCCTCTCACTCATACACCACATCCTTACATACTTGCAATAATAGTTGTTTTCATCCTAGACAGAGATAAAAATGGTTTTTGTTTATACAGCATGAATTGAATCACGGATAGGTGGGACGAAGTCCGCCGGGTCACCTAGTATTTATATAAAATTTATCAAATTACTTGAAATTTGTGGGGATGATAATGTAAATGATATTCCTAAAATGATACTTGATATAGTTCATATCATTTTAAATCTGGTTCAAGTTATATAGCATAAAGCATATTTGATAGTCCATATGTTATGTGCATAAAGAGATTCATGTAAATATTATAATATGTAGTTACAAATATACCATTAAAAA
This sequence comes from Drosophila merina, assembly GCA_035047645.1. Taxonomy (NCBI): domain Eukaryota; kingdom Metazoa; phylum Arthropoda; class Insecta; order Diptera; family Drosophilidae; genus Drosophila; species Drosophila merina. The sequence goes on from JAWNPH010000083.1 coordinate 5,093, forward strand.
TATGTGCAAAAAATATTTTAACCTTTTTTACATTTCCTTTTTTCTTATACATGTTAAAACGATCTTCCTGCGTTTTTCCTTTCATTTTATTTTGAGACTCCCATTAAGTTTCTCACTTCGCTCAGCTCGTGCTTAATCTGACAGGGTATGACGCCGCTGTGGATCCGAACCACTTTTCCCCTCGCCCCATTAACAACTACCCACTATCCACAGCATCCCAGGCATTTAAGGCAAACCATTAGTTGTTTCTCCCGTTTTCCTTTCGGTGTTCTGAAACTTAAGCCGCCGCTGGAATGGGTAAAGTTTCGTTAAAAAACAGAGCGAACACGTCCTCGTTCTCATTATCATTTTCGTATATATTGTATATACTGTGTAAGGTGCAGGAAGCGTCTATGTATACTCAACATAGAGGACAGAATAAAAAGGCGGAAAGGAAGAAAAAAGCCACCGGAGGTGGAGATAAAGAAAATAAAGATGTTTGAAAATATTTGGGAAAAATGTATGGTAACAAAAAAGGAAAAGTTATTTTATATATGTGCATAAGTAAGTATGTATGTGCTTTTATGAATATGCGCAGATGCCCGAGTGTAAAGCTTCATGAAACATTATCTCATCTGCTTCTTTCTACACGTGAAACTGCGGCTGTTATACTTTGTATAACTACACATAAGGCCTAGCACTATAAAGCACAGTTAAAATAGATAAAGGTTCTATTACCACATAAAAATTTTAAATGATTTTCATTAATTGTTTCCGGTGAATCTTACGATTTCTACCGATTATATTTTCATAGCCTTGCAGAGATGCCCTCTGCAAATTTTAATTACTAGCGTGCAGTGCAGTGAAATCTTCATATCCGATTCTAAAAAGGGTGTAATAAAAATAAATCCATATTATTATGGATTTTTTATTATTCTTCAATTCATATTATTCTCGATCAGGATCACCATATAAGCATGTCCGTTTTTTCGTATGTCTGTCTGTTTCTTGTTGAACTAGTTTTAAGACTTTTGAATGCACACGCTTTATTTTCTAATACATGCATACATGGATCGGCCTACTATATCTTATAGCTGCCCTTTAACTGAGCGATTGGGCATGCCATAACTTCTTTGTTATGTGCAGTTAGAAAGTTTGAAGTTCGGAATTGAAATTTGCTCCAGAACTTCTTTTCTAAATGTGAGCCCGTCTAAAAATTTGTTACATTTCGAACGAGTAAATCCTATAACTGATTGCAAATACCACAACTTTGGTGTTTTTGGGTGTTAAGCTTGGAACTTTTTTTAAAATCCCTTTTATTAAAGAACTGATTTAAAGTTTTTATAAGGACCAGACAACTTTATCTGAGATTTGCAATTTAACTGTAAAGGTATATAAACTTCGTCTCCGTCCCAAGCTAGCTTTTCTTTTTTGTTTTTATAAATGTATGTATTTTTAAAGACCGAATTACTATAAAGATCTGGATAGCAGTAATTTATTGATATACATATACTACGTTATGTACGTAAATGTATATTATTTGTGTCATGGATACTCTCGTCATAACCAACAAGGTTTTTTATTTATGCCACGCCCTCTATTTACATACGTGCTGCTCGTCATCTTTGTGGACTATCAACACCTCACAAATTTAAATTGAATTAAATTTCTGTTTGGATTTTTAAAATTCTTAATGTACTTCAATTTTCTTTCTATATTATTTATAAACATAAATATAAATTTCAGTCACACGTAAACGTTCAGATCGTGGGAACTTGATCATCATACATACATATATGTATACTGTTGCATCTTTAAAAATTAATATATTACCCTCTACAAGGATATAAAGCCATAAATTTTAATAAAGATTATTCACTATATATCCCCTTCCGTTTCGGTATACCTATGCCAATCTGTCTGTCGGACATTTTTGGCAGGTCTTGTTGCCACTTTCTGTTAATTATATCCGGTGCTTATAAAGTACAAAGGTACAAATTTTATATTGTTATATAAAAATTGTTTGAAATTAGGGAAACGGAAAAGTTCCCCAACCCATAAGCATGTGTGTACGACTTTTTCCTGCATTAAAATCTTTTAAAAACGAGTATATATGCATTTTTTGTACTGATGATACGGAAAGATACTTTAAGGAACTTCTGTGAACGTAAACATTCAAAGACTTCCCTTGTAAGACTCGTAGATACGAGTATCGAATATAATAAGCATGACTATATAAGAGTGGCCCACGCGATTGTCTAAATCCATTAGAATGGTGGTGGTTTCGGGGTTTCTGTGTTAAAAAATGGCGTCCTGTGCGACGTGCTCACAATGTACATGTAAAATAAACTGGTTAAATTGCTCATTGAAAAAACAACCCCTTCGTTTTCCTCGATATTTCATAGAAAAATTGTTTTTTTTTATCCCATGAAGGAGACACCATTATATAAGTATTTATTTTATAATTATGTCATAATATAATAATAATTATATTATAAATGTAATATAATATTAAAATAAGATTAATATAAATTATTTATTTTTAGTTAACATTGTGAGTGAAACCGATAAGGTAGATTGAATTCGCGTATATATATGCAGCAGTAAAACGGAGCGTTTAGACAGTCGAGTAGATTAAAATCTCAAAAGACAGAGACTTGAGTTTTTTTGACTTGAGTTTAAACAGTGTTTTTTAAGTTATTTTCCAGTATTGGGTTGGACTTATATGTCTATTGTTTCTTATTTTATTAAATTTTGTTTCTATAAGAGGAGCGCTCAAATTAACAATATAAATAAGCATAAAAAATGAAACGGTAAAAAATGCAAGTATAAAAAAATAAAAAAAACCATCACAATAAAAATCAAGAGGGGAAATATAGGAAATATCGAACTTAGAAAGCTCCCACCTCCCACAAGTCCTAAAGTTATAGCTTATCCGATTGTTTAGTTATATGAAAGACTGTAGTCGCCCGTTCCGACATACTATATATGTATGTATACTGCGTGCAAAGGAAAAAAGGGTGTGTAAAAAGTAAACAAATAATTTATGAAAAAACACATATTCACGATATTTTTTGAACACACCTCGTAACTTTATGATTGAGAGCATAGTTTTCGTAGAAACAAGCAGACGGGCATGTTTATATTGACTTGGAGCTGATTTTAATCAAAAATTTATATTTTTTTGTTTAATTTATAGGGTCATAAAAATCTCGCTCACTGCGTTGGGTACTGGTGACCTAAATTGAAATATCCTCTGCAAGGGTATAAAAGATTCGTCGCTTCTACTTACTGTGAGTACATATTATACATATGTATGTATGTATGAAGTTGTAGACATTGCATCGTCAAGGGCAAGTTCTCATAGTCCGATTAGACTAAATTTTGATTTGAAGGCTTGTATTATACAAAAAAATTGTTTGGCATCAAAAAGTTTTCGAAAAGTGGCTTTGAATGGTTGCTACAGAAAATAATTGTTAATTAATACTGATATGCATGGGTATTACAAAAGCTCACGTGTAAAACCGTATTTATACTTTCCGAGATCCAGATGCACGAACTGACATGGGTAGATGGACTTGGCCGTTGATCCTCAAAATATATAGATATATGTACTTTATATATCCGGAGTCCGGAAATGCTTGTTTTTTTTGTGTAACATACATTGAATCGAATACAATACCGGGTATAAAATCTTTCGTGATGATTTTACCTCCCGAAATATATTTTAGGGGTTCGCGTAGATTAAATAGATGACCAATCGAGTACCATGATTAATGAAAAATTTTATATTCAGAAATTTGGGCAAATCCAACTGGTTTTTTACTTGCTCCTGGAAAGACAAACCAGTTTTCGGACGTTGGCAGCTGGACTCTTGAAATAATGAGTAAAACCTCGTTACTTCCAACGCAGCAATAAAATCACAGCCGGCGTTATTCGCGGTCAAGAAACATTTTTATCCCTTTTTTCTAAAGAGTTTCAACCCTTTTAATTTTATGAGTTTTCATCCAATTTTTACACATATAACGTATTTGCATAATTTTAATAGTGTATCACAAAACTGGACGAAACCTGACCCGCTCGCATATTTGGACATCTGTTTTCTCACTCATTCTTAAAATTAATACCACTGATTTTAATAAATTTTTCTTGGCCGAATTCACAACATATGAAAAATTTAAAATGTGTAAATTACTATTTTAATATAATTGCAAATTGGAAATAAAGTAAGCCGATCCTTATAAGAGCTTCAGGGTCAGGCGAGTTTCCTATATAATTGTTTTGAAATATGCCAAGCTTCTACCCCAAACACTCTACAAAATTTCCGATTGCTTAATTATATGCCAGCTATAAGATATAGTCGTCTGATCCATATGAAATTTCTAGATGGGCTCAGATTTTCATAAATGGCTCTGAGCCAATTTTAATTTGAGAAATCATGGATGCTTAATTTTCTATCCGCTAACAAAAAAACATGGAAGTAAGATCAGTTCCGCCCGTAATGGCATTTCAGATCTTTCAGTTATATTGTAGCCATAGGATATAGTCGTCTGATCCGTACATTTATAGATGGGATCAGATGCCCATAAAAGATGCTTTTAGCGAATTCACACTTTCTGTAAGCAAAAACATGGAACATAGCATTTTCGATCGATCCGTTATATGGCAGCTAAAGGGTATAGTCCACCATTCTGACTTATATACTTCGTGTAAGAAAAATAAGGGTGTGTGTAAACTTGAGGTCAATAGATTTAAAACTGAGACACTCTTTTGCATAGAAACAGACAGACAGACATACTGACAAGTTTATATCGACCCAGGAGGTGACCCTGATCTAGAATATATATACTTTTTAAGGTGCGTTTGTGATTTAAATTAGAAAGGGTAAGCCACAACAATTTGGAATGGCCGTGCCATGTAATGTTTCGATAGAAGTTTTCCAACAGCCGAATTGATTAAGATCTTAGAGTCTACAAAATACAAAGGCTTTAGTTTTTTTGCCTTGGGTCTTCAGTGCTTTTCAAATTATTTTTCATTATCGAGTATCATAGCCAAAAGTTAGACTAAGTCCTTTCTTTTTTATTTTATTAATTTTTGTTTCCATAATATTAGTGATCCAAATGAACGCTTATATCAGATAATCTGCTTTCCTAACAAAAAAAAAAACGCGACTAATGCAAACCCTAAAAAAGCAATAGATAAAAAATTTATAAAACCGTCACAACGAAAAGGTAACTGTTAATATATCTATTATTTATCGGATATTATCGGATTATCGGATATAGTTGGCCTAAAGAACTAAAGAGTCAGACCGATAAAATGGATTTTGAAAATATTCCCAAGCTTCTAATCCGACTGTTCAATGGTTTTTAAGCTATAGGATGTAGCCAATTTTAAGGCATACTTTTTCATGTGTATTTAACAAACCACAAAAAATTTAGCCTATTTAAGCTATCGCAATGTCAAACAAAGCATATAATACTAACAAATTATGGCAAAGCCAAGAGTCAAAGTCGCGATCGACAACAAAAAGACGAAAGGCGGTTACTTTTGGAACATGAAAATGCATATATGCAACCAAAGTCGATGATTCAAGTTCATTTTCTTTAAATATTTTAAATTTTTGATTAATGTTGTTAATAATTTAAATTACTTTCATTTAAATTCCATTTATTAGAAAATATACAATAAAAAAATATTGCTTCCTTAATGTCAAAAACTTGCAAGCTCTACTTCAGGGTCCTCTAAAAGCACCTGTAAAAATTCGTTTTCTTTTTGTTTTAATGCTTAATTAAAGCGTAAGCGAAAGCAAAAAAGACATATATGTAAGGAAAAGATTACAAATAGATATGCAAACAAGTGAGAAAAGTTATCTTCGGCTTGCCGAAGATGGTATACCCTTGAAAACAAAAAAGTTTTTCATACAAAGACTTGTTTTCATATCGGTCGTTTGTATGGCAGCTATATGATATAGTGGTCCGATCCGGACCAAACTTTTAAAAATCATGTATGGCTATGTCAGATGAATAAATGTTGAATTCGATTGCAATAGGTTGGAAAACAAAAAAAATTTTTCATACAATGACTTGTTTTCAGCTGCTATATGATATAGTGATCCGATCCGGACCAAACTTTCAAAAATCATGTATGGCTACATTAAATGCATAAATGTTGAATTCGGTTGCAATAGGTTGGAAAACAAAAAAGTTGCCCATACAAAGACTGGTTTTCATATCGGTCGTTTGTATGGCAGCTATATGATATAGTGGTCCGATCCGACCGATTTGTAAACTTGATCTGCGTGCAACAAAAATAATGATCTGGTAAAAATTTCAAAACACTAGCTTTAAAACTACTGCCTATTTTTTGCATAGAAACAGACGGACAGACGGACAGACGGACATGGCTATATCGACTCGGCTGTTGATGCTGATAAAGAATATATATACTTTGTGGGGTCGGAGATGCTTCCTTTAATGCGTTACACATTTCTGGACAAAATTATAATACCCTTTTTCAAGGGTATAAAAAAGGGGAAAAAATATCTATCCAATAAAAGAAATAAAAGTATCGAAAGATATACGAGTATATTGTATCTTAGCCACTGGATTCTATGTTTAGATTGATGTTTGAGTGAAAACAACTACCCGCAAAGAAGTGTATATTTTGGCGCATCCTGTACTCTGAGCAGGTCAAAAAGGGTTTTCCCTATATCATAACTGCGTACCTCGACAATCAACACGCTTTTGATCGGGTATAAATGAAGGACTCTGTTAAAGCATAGAACATTTAGATAAATCAAAATTTTAAGATAAAAATTTAATAGAGATCAAACAACAAACAATCAAATAAATAAACAATTTTACGACCGAAACCTTTAAAGCAAATGCACTTGAAGCAGCAAAAAAAAAATTCTTTCTTCAGAGATGAATTGTACATCCGTAATATGGACATAGATCGTGAAAACATAAAAGCTAGAAAATGCTTAAATGCTGCTAACTTTTTCACTCAGTTGGAAATCCATAGATTATTCCTGGTTATAATAATGTCTCCCATTCGCCTGGATTCCGGTACGCAAGAATGGTAGCAGAGTGAACTTTGTTCAATAAGATGGCGTTTGCTCCTCTTTGGCTTTCAAATTTTGAGGTTGAGATGTAATGTTTCCTCCAGATCTTGGAAATATAGCCATGTTAGCCCCTCGCATCTGGACTAAAATTACCCAGGACCTGTCTTTTGCATTAAAATCTCCTCTGATTAGGAATGAGTTACCTAGGTCATACATTATTCTTAAAAATTTTCTGTTTTCATGAATTGTTGGGAGGGGGCTTCAACGACAACACTCTCGGTCCTCCTTTATGGTGGTCATTTAAAGGTTTTCTTGTTTTACTGGCTAAAACTGAGATGCATTCCCTCTGACATTACTGTTAGGGTATGAAAGCATGTTTCGATGATAAGCATCAAGTCTAGCTTATGTTCTTGAAGGTATTTTTAAGGTTCATCTGTATGCGCAGCAAATCTGCGAGAATGCCATAGTCCAAGGCTTATAGTCTATTGTTTCATTAGTAAGAGTTCACAAATCTTGAGCATGGTCGTCTAAAAACTGGACCTTAGCTATAAGGGCTTCCATGATCTTGGACTTTGAACTTTAAGTCCTCAGAGTCAAAGGCCCTTTGAAACTTTTTCTCTATGAGGTTTGTTACATGTTTGAAGAAAATTACAGGTGGCTTCCTGAACTTGGATCTTGCTTTGTCTATCTTTTGTCTGTTTCATCAGCATGTTTTTAGCATGAGCAGTGCTACCATCGAACGCGTTTTTAGCGTTGAAAAGGAGGGAGGCGGCGTTAGTTTATTGATTATTGTAAATAGGTTTGCAACTATTTGCAGCTAGACTTATATTATATTATCTTAGAATATTAACAAATGCACTGGTAATACTCACATTGGGGGGAGCGGGTGGCAATATAATTAAAGCTTTAAGTAAACATGAAAAAGACGCACACAAAAAGACACAAAAAGGGTTGACGATAAGATTCATTTCACAAGAGAGAATTTGGCAAATTAGTTTATTGTTATTCTACACATTTAAAGTAAATACCTTCACCTTTAAAATACATTTTAAATAAGGGAAGTAAATATGGGAAGTAAAAATATGCAGAGCTGCCAATTTTGCAACGCAAATGAACACGCGTTCACAACTTTGATGCTGATTTTAAAAAGAACTGTTTATAGAAAAATCATGAATCGAGTGGCAACCCTTGCGACCAGTTGCACTTTATTAACACCACAAGCGGGAAAATATTAATTTCGACACAATATATCAAGTAAAGCCCACAATAGTGGCAAAACTGTGAAGAGTGTCCCCTGGACTCACTATCAGGTAAAAAAACACTCAAGCGCAGAGATAAAACCTTGCTGCAAACAATCTACATCGTGGGCCCGCTGAACAGCGGCCACAACAAAAATTCAGCTGTTGAAAGCAGCTGTTCACAGCTGATCGAAGTTTGTTTATAAACTTTTGGAAATTGCATTTATGGACCCAAATGCCCAAACTATGATGCCCGCTCCTACCGAGCGCTTACTCAGCCTCGGCAAGCTCTTTAATATCGCAGTGAACAAAGCCTCTGAGACGAAACGGACGTCCAAAGTGGCCAACACTATTAAGCCAGCGCCTCAGCGGATGCAAGTCATCAAGAGGAATGCAAGTGGGTCTCCAATGAATGCCAAGAAGAAGGCAATACTGGATAACAAAATTCCTGTGCCCACCTACAGCGGCAGCTCAAACCGCTTTGGGTTGCTAGCGCAAACCGACGATCTGAGCGAGCAGCCCAGTACCAGCCATCAAGCAGCTATTGCTGCTGCCAAACATGATGCAGCCTCTTCTGGCATTATCAGTGCAACTACCAAGGCGCAACCTAAACCTCCTCCAATAGTTTTGGAAGGTATTGAAAGCGTACCCCGGCTGATGGACAAAATCTCAAAAATCACTGATCTGAGCAAGGTATCTGCCAAGGCATCGATGGGCGGAGTTCTGAGGCTCTACGCGGCAGACGCTAGCACGTTCCGCAGCATAGTCAGCTGGCTCGAGACCGAAAAGCTTGAGTTTCACTGTTACCAACTCAAGGAGGACAGGCCATACCGAGTCTGCGTTAAAGGACTCCACCATAGTACGCTCCATCATCAAATCATTGATGAACTGAAAAGTCTCGGCCACAAGGTGCTAGACGTTTATACGCCGAAAAGGCGAAACGAGCCAGGTGCTCCTGTTTCCAATCCCATAAACATGTTCTTTTTGAACATCGCTGCTGCCACAAACAACAAGGAGATCCTGGCTCTTAAGGGCTTATGCCACATGAGAGTTGTCATCGAGCCCCTTCGCAAGCGAAATACGACAACCCAATGCCATCGATGCCAGCAATTTGGTCACACGGCCAAGTACTGCCGTAAAGCGCACATCTGCCTCAAATGCGCCGGCGAACATCCTGCCAAAGACTGTACGCGACCACGAAGCGAGCCATGCACTTGCTATAACTGTGGTGAACAGCATCCAGCGAATTATTCCGGATGCTCCAAAGGCATGCCGGATGCTCCAGGCATTCCTTCAGCGCTCTAGGCCAAAAAGAGGTGTGGGCGGAAGAAGCGAAGTCAAGAATCGAACTATGTCCGACGTTCCTACTGGATGCATGCCGATTGCACCTCTCCGAAGCGAAGTCTCCTACGCAGGTGTAGCTAAAGCCTGGATGGGCCCCAAGCAGGATCAGCAACAGGTGCCGCAGCCCTTCCAGCAGCAACCTGAGACCAGGAAACACAGCCGGCAAAGGAGTCGGTCTAGAGGCGGACATCAGCCCCCTTTGGACAATAACACTTTTAGCATCCTGCAGACGCTAAACGAATGTCCGACGTTCCTACTGGATGCATGCCGATTGCACCTCTCCGAAGCGAAGTCTCCTACGCAGGTGTAGCTAAAGCCTGGATGGGCCCCAAGCAGGATCAGCAACAGGTGCCGCAGCCCTTCCAGCAGCAACCTGAGACCAGGAAACACAGCCGGCAAAGGAGTCGGTCTAGAGGCGGACATCAGCCCCCTTTGGACAATAACACTTTTAGCATCCTGCAGACGCTAAACGAACGCTAACATGAACGCTCTGCGCTACCTTCAGGAACAGCAGATTGAACAAACGAGGATGATGCTACTACAGCAAGGGCAGATGATCCAACTGCTCACTGCTATACACGCGCAGACAGCGACAAAATGAAGCCACTGCGCATTTTAGTATGGAACGCCAACGGCGTCTCCGCGAAATTGCCCGAAGTTGAATGCTTTGTGTGGCGATACGAGATTGATGTTTTGCGTATTAGTGAAAAACATTGGAAAGATGTAGTCAAGCAGAGCTGTATGGTTACGAGGCCTATACTGCAAACGACCCGGGTAAGGGTAACGCTAAAGGTGGATCAGCGATTATGATCAAATCAAGTTTGGTTCATTTTCCTCTTCCTTCAGTAGCCACTGATAGGGTGCAACTTGCGTCTGCAACTATAGAAACTGGGGACGGCATTATAAACTTCGGCGCGGTCTACTACCCACCGAGGTTTGTTTGGACCACAGACAACTTCAAATCCATATTGGAGCAACAACAGCATAAATTGTAGCAGGCGACTGGAATGCGTCCCACTGGCTTTGGGGAGCAGGGAGGTGTAACCAAAGAGGTCATGCCCTGGCAAATCTAATCTTTAACTCTGATGTAAACTCGCTAGCAACAGGTGGCCCCACAAGGTTCCCTTTTGGCAGTAAAGGGTCTCCAGGCTACATCGATTTTGCGCTGACAAGAGGTATCCTGGGTTTACACTCAGATATCCGGTCGGTTGCCGAGCTCAGCTCTGACCACTTACCTCTCATCATCACTCTGGATACAACAGCTACAGCCTATCCCAAAGTCGAGCGGCTTATCAGAAGGCGCACTAACATGGAACGTTTTCAAGAGCACCTCGAGTCGTCACTGAACCTTGACATGGCGCTGAACTCCGAGCGGGACATTGAAGCTGCAATCGACTCTCTCACCCACAACATCCAAGTAGCAGCTAGATTGGCCACTCACACCCCAGGACTGAGACCCGCAGCAGCCGGACTACCGGTCCCCAGAGAGATTCTGATGCTCATTGCAGAGAAGAGGCGTTTACGCTCCAGATGGATGAGATCGCGCCACCCGCTGGACAAAGCCGATTTTTACAGAGCGAAGTCTATCCTCCATCGTGCACTGGTGGAACGCAAAGCAGCATGGTTCGATGACAGGTTAGCAAATACGGGTACCGAAGCCGACGCGACGCACTAGCTCTGGAAAGCCACACGTGCGATTAAAAGACGTTGCCTAAGGAAAGCACCATTGGTGAACAGCAACGGGGTATGGTGCCGAACCGATTTGGAGCAAGCAGAAGCGTTTGCCGCGCACCTGGCCGAGCGGTTCCAACCTTTTAACCTCGCCAGTCCGCAGCAGGTTGAAGAGACTCACGATCAGCTGTCCCAAGCTCTCCAAATGGACATGCCGATCCAACCGTTCGATCCTGTTGAAATAGCTGATGTTATCGCCCAGCAAAACTCTAAAAAAGCACCAGGCCATGATGCAATATGTAACGCTACTCTAAAGGCCCTACCGAGCAGAGCGATCCGCTACGTAGCGATGCTTTTTAATGCTATTGTGAGGCTGCAGTACCTCCCCTTCTCAGTGGAAACTGGGAATCGTCTCTATGATACGTAAAGCTGGCAAGCCGGAGAAGGACCCTGGATCCTACCGGCCGATTAGTCTCCTCCCATCGATATCAAAGGTGTTTGAGAGGCTGATTGCCGCCCGGATAATCAGGTTTAAAGAGGCCCAGGGAATAACGCCAGAACACCAGTTCGGATTCCGTGCTGGTCACTGCACGGTGGAGCAACTGCATCGAGTGGTCGAGCAAATTTTAACGGCCTTCGACTGCGACGAATACTGCAACGCTCTTTTCCTCGATGTCCGGGAGGCTTTTGACCGTGTGTGGCATCCTGGTCTGCTACTTAAAATCAAGAATACCCTGCCTGCGCCTTACTACTGTCTCCTGGCGTCGTATCTTAGTAATAGGAGATTTGCGGTCCGTTCCCACTCTGCGCTCTCAACCGAGTACAATGCGGCAGCTGGAGTACCCCAGGGAAGCGTCCTAGGCCCGCTACTATACTGCCTTTATAGCCCTGACATGCCGCGCCCGGCTGACAGCATCTACGTAACGTCAATGCTGGCCACATTTGCCGACGACGTGTGCATAACGTACAGGTCCAGGTGCGAGCAGGAGGCCGCCAACGGTATCCAGAATTACGCAACAAGATTTTCCGACTGGGCTAGGAGATGGAATATTGGCATAAATGGAAACAAGTCCACGAATGTTTGCTACACTCTCAAACGGAGAACGCCACCAGCAGTGCTCATTGACGACACCCCTGTGGAACAGGTTGATTCAGCCAAATACCTGGGAGTCATACTCAACCGCCGGCTCACGTTCTCGAAACAAGTGAGCGAATTGAGAATACGCATACGGCCCGCGGCGTCAAAGCACTACTGGCTCATGGGCCCGCGTAGCAAACTGTCGCTAAGAAATAAGTTCACTATATATAATCAAATTATAGCTCCTATTTGGAGGTATGCGTGCCAAATTTGGGGCTTGGCGTGTGACAGCCAGATCCGCAGAATCCAGAGCATCCAAAATAAGATGGCGAGGACGATCACTGGCTGCGAGTGGTATGTAAGGAACACCACCCTCCACAGTGACCTAAAGCTGCCAGCCGCTACAATGACCGACTGGAGCGCCATCGCAACCGACTCGCTAAGGGTCTTACCAGACCACGCCCACAAAGAAGGCTCAACAGGCGACTCCCTAGGGACCTAATTGACCGGCTGCCAACAAGACGCACAGCAAGATGAGGATAAGCTAAACGATATACTCCCCATCGTCTTTCTTTCTTTTATATTTTTGTTCTTAAGTTTTGTAAATATTGTTAGTCTGTAAGTTTAAATTTAGTTATAATTGGTAACGCTAAGCACACTTAGCTGGCGAGCCCCTCGGGCAGTATTAATAGATGCCAAGGCCACAAAGGGGTTTTAAGATACCCTGTATGCCTCAATAAATAGTAATTAAAAAAAAAAAAAATCAGGTATGGGACGACGAAGTTTCGACATTTTAGAGCAGAACTGGTTACTTTTTGTGTAAATATATTTCAATAATTTTTTTGATTTATGGCCTATGGGCCCGACCACTGTGCACTGCCACCACGTAAAAAAACTTTTTTTTTTATACCCTTGAATAAGGGTATTATAATTTTGTCCAGAAACGTGTAACGCATTAGAGGAAGCATCTCCGACCCCACAAAGTATATATATTCTTGATCAGCATCAACAGCCGAGTCGATATAGCCATGTCCGTCTGTCCGTCTGTTTCTATGCAAAAAATAGACAGAAGTTTTAAAGCTAGCGTTTTGAAATTTTTACCAGATCATTATTTTTATTGCACGCAGATCAAGTTTAAGAATCGGTCGGATCGGACCACTATATCATATAGCTGCCATACAAACGACCGATATGAAAACAAGTTTTTGTATGGAAAACTTTTTTGTTTTCCAAGCTATTGCATCCGAATTCAACATTTATTTATTTGACATAGCCATACACGATTTGTGGAAGTTTGGTCTGGATCGGACCACTATATCATATAGCTACCATACAAACGACCGATATGAAAACAAGTCTTTGTAAGGAAAACTTTTTTGTTTTCAAGGGTATACCATTTTCGGCAAGCCGAAGATAACTTTGTTTAAGATTTTGTTTAAGTTTTGATTTCGCATGAGGTCTTGTATTGTAGATTGCATGAACTGCATAAATTCCATCATGCTTTTATGAAGTGAAATAATAAGTGATTCAATTCTAGTTGATGGCTGTTCTAAGATGTGGTGTTTCTCTGATGTTGATTGTGCAGCTGGTGTTAGGGAGATTGCCGACTTAGAAGCTGGCTTTCCACTGCCTGTCAAGGCATTTGCAAATGATACTCCTGGAATTGTGCATACAGGTTCAAAGGAGGACCTAGTTGCTTTGGTGAAACAGACTCCCGTTGTTGATTGAGATGGAGTTACAAAGTTCTGTTTGGGGAATGGTTGCTTAGAAACGCGACTTTTGACGTCTTTGTAGACTGGACACCCTCTGAAGTTTGCTGTGTGGTTTCCACCAGTTAGCGCATTTCCTTAGATTAGGGTCGTTTTTATACCCTGTACCCATTAAAAATGGGTGAAAAGGGTATCATAATATGGTGCAAATGTATTTAACAGGCAGAAGGAAGCATCTCCGACCCCATAAAGTATATAAAGTATATATATTGATCAGCATCAACAGTCGAGTCGATATAGCGATGTTCGTCTGTCCGTATCAACGCCTAGATCTCAGAAACTACAAGAGCTACAAACATGTGCCATATATCGTTGGATAGGTAATTACCATACGCAGTACCAGTTTGTCTTTTTATTTTGAGATCACCCACGCTCCCCCGCAAACCGCAAAAAACTGCCACGAGCACGCTCCCCGCGAACCGCAAAAAACTGCCACGCCCACAATTATTAACCTAATGCTATGCAATTCGGCATATGCGTTGGTGCTTATAAAAGCTATCTTTTTAAATTTGAACCAAATCGGATAAGAAACACGTAAGTTATGCCACATGCAAAATCTATGGCATGGGAAGCAGAAGCGCAGCCAAAAACGCATTGCGCGACGCCGACTGCGATGTTGACAGCGAAATGTGTATGGATTTATGACACACGAAACTTATTTTCAAAACCAAAATCATGCCAAATTTATATTGTTATGGTACTCTTTTCTAATATGGTAGAATATTGTTTTATTTATTTATTTATATTAAATAAATAAATTGTAAGCATGCCTAAGGGTACAGGGTATTTTGCAATCGAGAAACTCGACTGCTGCTACCTTACTTGTTATTATATGGACAGATGCCAGAGTCGTGCAAGTCTCCGCAACCTACGCACACTGGGCGTAGTGTACAGTAGGTTCTAGTGTGTCCATACTCCTGGCAATTCGTGCATTGTACAGGAGCATTACGCTTATGTGGCTCCTCCACTGTTATTCTGCGGTGGAGTAGATACTGGAGTTTATAAAGGGTGGTTCAATTTCAAGGGCCGATGTTGATTTTGAATAAAACACAAACTATTTAGGAAATTATTAAACTTTTATTTTATAATGATATATTGGTATTACGCAATTATGTATGTAACAAAATATCGGCCAAATGAGCGACGCGACCTCGGCGGCACACCTCCATACGATGGTCCATAATGGAGGTATAATGGCATAATGGACGTTTTTTGCCGTTAATGTGCCGAATTATCTCATCCTTTAGCTCTTGAATTGTTGCTGGCTAATCGACGTACACCTTTTCTTTCAAATAACCCCAAAGAAAAAAGTCCAACGGTGTCAAATCACATGATCTTGGGGGCCAATTGACATCGCCATTACGTGAGATAACACGGCCATTGAATTTGTTGCGCAAAAGAGCTATTGTTTCGTTAGCTGTGTGGCAAGTGGCACCGTCCTGCTGAAACCACATATCTTCCACATCCATATCTTCCAATTGTGGCCATAAATAATAATAAATTCGTTATCATCTCACGATAGCGAACACCATTCACAGTAACTGCCTGACCGGCCTCATTTTGGAAAAATACGGCCCGATGATGCCGCCAGCCCATAAACCGCACCAAACAGTCACTCTTTGTGGGTGCATTGGTTGTTCGACAATCACTATTGGATTCTCATTCGCCCAAATGCGGCAATTCTGTTTTTGACGAATTCACTGAGGTGAAAATGTGCCTCATCACTGAAGATGATTTTCTTCAAAAATTGATCATCCACTGTTGCCATTTCTTGGAACCATTCTGCCCATTCACGACGTTTGGAATGGGCAAGAGGCTTTAGTTCTTGAGCCAATTGCACCTTCTAAGCGTGTAAATGCAAGTCTTTATGCATAATGTTCATCAACGACGAGCGTGAGAGGTGCAATTGTTGGGCACGACGACGAGTTGAGGTGGACGGCTCTTCAGCCACACTATCGCGAACAGCAGCCATATTTTTTTACAGTACGAGCTGTACGAGCATGCACTGGTGTTCTCACATCTTCTACAGACCCGGTTTGCTCGAATTTTTCCACGATTTTTGCGATTGTACGCACATTTGGACGATCAAATTGAGCAAAAAAATCACGAAGTGCACGATATGCATTTTGATTTGAACGCCCATTTTCATAAGTCTGGATTACTTTAACACGTTGTTGGATTGTGTATCTCTCCATGGTTCAAATTGAGTAAGTCTGAAATAGAGAAATGTCAAATTAAATTCGGAAAAAAACTTGGCGTTTAGGTGTGGTTCACATTCAACATCGGCCCTTACAATTTAACCACCCTTTAGATTGGATGGACGGAATTTTGGTTTTTGGGTTTGTTTTCGGGGCTTAATTCCACTTTGAAAAGAGGCTGTGGTATCTTAGCTCTATTTATAATATTGATAGCCGATTTCACCTCAAATCCTTTTTCTTGTAGAGCAGAGATGATTTCTGCAGTTGACACAGTTGGTTCGATGCCTTTGATTACCACTTGAAGACCCTTACTGCTCTTTAATTGGTAGGTATAGTAATTTTTCTTTGTAGCTCTTAGGTCTTTCTCAACGGTGCGGTAGTTATTTTCATTGTTAACTTGAAGCTTGACTTCGCGTATATTGCCCTTTTTTATATGGGTCATATAAAAGTTGTTGGTGCCTATTACCTCCGTAAGTCGTTCGACGATCGAAGAACAATTTGAGTCTCTTTTGTAGATGGGAGGGGGTTTTGGCTTTGCAGGTTCTGTGGCCACTTCTTCGGGTTCGTCTTCAAGGTGTTTGCCTAAAATTTTGAATCTATTATCGTTTGAAATGTTTTCTTGATTTGATTTTGATTCGGAGGTTTTATTAAGCTTTGGATTATTGCCCAAATTTTTATTGTGCGGGCTTAATTTGCGCTTGGTAACTTGTATTTATCGATCCATTCCGGTCTGTATAGTTGGACGTGAGTTTAAAGTTGTGGTAGGTTGTTTAGGTAATTGAATTGACTCGGAAACTGCTGACATTGCAGTATTGGCCGGTCGGGCATAGCCGCAGTGGTCATTGACGTTGCCGTTGATGTTGTTGTTGCAGTCACTGTGGACTGACACAGGGAGAACGAAGGCTGCGTAGTTGTTGTTGATGTTGTTGGCAGAGAGAATGCCGGAGCGGGAGAAACAGATCGATCGCTTGCATTGCTTGTTGTTGCTGTTGGGGAAATTATTGACAAGTAGGCATTATTGTGAGCCACTGAGAGACGACGCTCGTCTTGCTCTCTTTTCCGTTGCATTCTAATTTCGTCTTGAATATTTTTATTGTTGGCACTTTTACCGATTGCTTTTGCATTATTATACGTTGTTGCTTGCACATTTCACACAGTAGCGTCTTTTCGCTTAGTGGTAGTACCACTTTATATGTTTTTATGTAGAGTTTTACACTGTTGAGATTTTTAAATTCACGGAGCACAATTGTGAGACGTCTGCACTCGCATATCTTCCAATTCCAAGGTAAAAAACTTAATCACATCACAAATCCCTTAATCACAAAAATCCCTTCCCCAAACCAACTCCTCGCAAATTTCCATATAAAAACAAGTGAGAAAAGTTATCTTCGCCTTGCCGAAGATGGTATACCCTTGCAGATCTTTACAAAGGCAGCTATTAATATAGTGGTCCGATCCGGACCAAACTTTTACAAATCATGTATGGCTATGTCAAATAAATAAATGTTGAATTCGGATGCAATAGCTTGGAAAACAAAAAAGTTTTCCATACAAAGACTATTTTTCATATCGGTCGTTTGTATGGCAGCTATTAGATATAGTGATCCGATCCGGACCAAACTTTCACGAATCATGTATGGCTATGTCAAATGAATAAATGTTGAATTCGGTTGCGATAGCTTGGAGAACAAAAAAGTTTTCCATACAAAGACTTGAAATCCGATTGATCGTTTGTATGGCTGTTATATGATATAGTTGTCCGATCCGACCGATTTTTAAACTTGATCTGCGTAAAAATTTCAAAACGCTAGCTTTAAAACTATTATCTTTTTTTTGCATAGAAACAGACGGACAGACGGACAGACGGACATGGCTATATCGACTCGGCTGTTGATGCTGATCAAGAATATATATACTTTGTGAGGTCGGAGATGCTTCCTTTAATGCGTTACACATTTCTGGACAAAATTATAATAGCCTCTGCAAGGGTATAAAAACTTATTTGTTTTGTATTTGTATAATATATACCCTTTACTCAAAAAGTGAATATTTAGTTAGGTATGAGACCCGACGTTGCTTATACTTATTTGCACAGATGCCATATATACCATAAAGCTGTTATATTTGAAAATATCTTAACCAAATTATGTCTCATGAAATCGGGTTATCCAACCGCGATATAGACAAAGAAACTTGTCTAGAAAGGAGGAAGTGAAGGGTATCCGCTTGGGGTAGTCGAGGACAACTTTCCCACATTTTTAAAATTATAATTCTACTATCTGCCCCCCCCCCCCCCTGGCTGACGGCCTGGCAACGCCCTTGGTTCTACCATTTGGGGTCTCTGACAGTCAACTCATACATATATACGTTCAATTCGCAAAAATTTGCATTCATTGAAACATGCATTTAATATACTTATGTATATATAAATTGTATGTACATAGAAATATTGTTAAATTTTTAATATATACTATATAAATATACATATATGTGTACATGTAGAATTATATTATTGATTATGTTTATTATATGTTCGGTCCAAGAATAGATTACAAAAAAAGTTAAGGTGTATGCAATGTAAGTTTAATACGACTGAGACGATCGACGAGATGCTGCGCCACTGCTTCTGCTTTACGACTTTACATCGACTTTACTCCGACGACTGTAATACGACGACTTAAATACGACTCCCTCACTCTTTCTTTCCGACTTCTTGTTGCTGCCGATCCTCGACTTTTATATAAAAAGCAGCGAAGCCAACTTATGGTCTGCTAAGACTTGCACCACTTTAGGGACAGAATAGGGAGTTAGTTGAAAATTGGATGATGAATGAATGAACTTAGCGTTTCGAGAGCAAACGCGTGTTGGTCAATAGTAAACTAAAGGTACTATTTGATCTTCCGAAGATTTCTTAATAAACAGGCGCAGCAATCAAGCGGCTTCAAAGCACTGTCCAGAGCTGCTTGACTTTGGTCAACTTTTTCATGGTAAAAACTGAGAATTGGGATTGCCTTCTAGTTTTCCTATGCCCCTCCAAGTTACCAAAAATTATCCTATCTTTTTGGGAACAGTCACTCTACGGTAAAACAGATTCTTTCTTGGGCTTACCAAACTCTGTCATCGTGGTGCAAGCTTCAGTCTCAAAATCTTCCTTTATTTCTGGGCGAATGTTCAATCTGATCCAACCATCGTATCAAAACGGTCAAGCTCAAGGCGCTGGGTTTAATCAGGCAATTGGTGGAAAGCTTAAGAATTTATGTAACTTCGATATTGACTCTCCTTCCAAGTCTCGCATCAAAATCTAAGCCTAAGTTTTTGTCTTGCCTCAACTCGTAAAAAGTTTTCCCTCGTATCTGATTTCTCTCAATTTTCTAAGCAATTTACTGATCTCCCTGTGACTGTGATAGGATAATTTTTGGTAACTTGGAGGGGCATAGGAAAACTAGAAGGCAATCCCAATTCTCAGTTTTTACCATGAAAAAGTTGACCAAAGTCAAGCAGCTCTGGACAGTGCTTTGAAGCCGCTTGATTGCTGCGCCTGTTTATTAAGAAATCTTCGGAAGATCAAATAGTACCTTTAGTTTACTATTGACCAACACGCGTTTGCTCTCGAAACGCTAAGTTCATTTATTCATCATCCAATTTTCAACTAACTCCCTATTCTGTCCCTAAAGTGGTGCAAGTCTTAGCAGACCATAAGTTGGCTTCGCTGCTTTTTTTGTCAGCAGATCGACGTCGTCTTCGCTGCAACCAATTGGTGGCTTACATAGTCGGATGTTGTGTTTATCAGTTAGCGATTTTCTTAGAATTGCATGCGCTGGGGCTATAACGAATTCGCTTATATGGTCTGATATATGGTCAGACGCGGAGCTAGCATATTGCATTGCATTGGGGCCCGTTATTATTTGACTTTACTTATTGTTGTTAACTTTTATTAAAATATTTAAATGAAATCTATACATGTGTCGACTTTGTCAGACCCTTCGAGATAAAAAATGACACCGGCAGAGCGTGTCTTATTTCAAAAGGGAGCTATTTATATAAAAGCTGACTCCTATTTGACCACCGAGAAAAAACTTTTCGCTTTCGCTCGTTTCGTTTCGAGAAGTGGCTACCCCGCTCTAGTTTTCACCGATAATTTGAAAACGTTTGTAGGGACCTTCAATACGCTAGCGCAATCACACCTGCTCCACCTCGATGCTTCAGACGAAGCCATTCAACGAAGGACTTCAAAAAAGGAGAGGGCCCCACCGCAAAGCCGACAGCTAAACAACCAAAGGCCCGCAATTCCTGCCGTTCCTGGACATGGAAAAATCCTCCTGCCCGGTGTAATCCCTAACAACCACGAAGCTTCCTTGTCCCAGAACACCGTGTTCGGATGGATCCTTTCCTTGCATGTATTCCTGTAGCTGCTGATCTCCAGATTCACTCTTCGGAACCGATAAACATTGCCGTTGTATAGCAAGGGAGCGGAATTGTTAGGTGGAACAGTAGCAAGTAGAACAGTATTTTAGTAGTATTTTTTTATCAAAAATCTCCCTACTAGTATTTTTTTCTACTAGGCTGGTCGCTCAGTTCCATTACCATTGTCAGCCTCTACAACAGCTGGGAGTTACATAAGTCAATCAAAATGGTTTGAGCTGACGCTGTAGCTAGGTTGTGTTGTACATATGACTTCCCCACTGCGGGGCTCCATAACCAGAACCCGACAATGTCTTTATATCTTATGGTCTCAGATAGACAAACGGGCATGGCAAGATCCACTCGTCTGTTGATGCTGATGAAGAATGAAGTGTGTATATAGGATCGAAAATGCTTCCTTCTCAGTGTTACACAAGTTTTCACGAATATAATACTCATGTGTAGAACTCCAGCGTTTCCGATTAAAGTCGGTAGTGTCCTTACGACGACGGGGGGCCGTGAGAATAAGCCAATGTGGCAGGTGCTCATATAAAACACATTCGACTTGAATAACTTTTTACAATTACCTGGTATCTGTGTTTCCATGTGAATGCGTGGATCTTAAAGACTATAAAAGATGGACATATAATCTTCGGTACATTCTGTACAACCCATGCAGATCAAGTTTTTTTCAAAATAATAGTCACGCCCCCTGCCGTTCCCAATAACCTAATTTTTCTGTAGCACCCATTGGAAAAATGAAATTGGAGGAGAGCCGACTTTATCTTTCCAAGGCGGACTCTTCTATGCAGATGTAATAAAAACCAGTATGGGTCTCAAGCAGAAACAGGAACTGGCACCACAACACAATCAGCAACTACAGTCCGAAAACTGGAACCGCAGCCGGCAAGGATTCGGTCTAGGGGAGAACATGAGCACTTGATGGAAACCTATAGGAACAACATCCTGTAGTCGTTAAGCAAAAGCATGAACGCTATGCGCTTCCTCCATGCAAATGAGATAGATTTAATGAGAATTTTGCTAAAGCAACTGCAGGGCTAGATCCAAAATGATGCCGCTGCTCATCTTAGTTTCAAAAGCCAACGTCGCTACGAAGCTGCCCTCTATTCAATGCTTTGTGCGGCGTTACGAGATTGATGTCTTGCTGGTCAGCGCGACAGTTTGTACAGACGCAGTGAAACAAAACTATATGGATACGAGGCCTATACCGCCAACCATACGTGCGAGGTGCCAAAGCTGGGGACAGTTTACAGTATTCAAAGTTTTTATGGACCACAGCGACTTTAAATCCATATTGGAGCAATATCATTCCAAATTCATCGGACCACAGACGACTTCAAATCCATCTTGAAGCAATATCATTCCTAATTCATCGTAGAAGTCGACTGAAATCCGTTCCTGACTAGCAACAGGTGACCTGACGAGGTACCCGTACGTCAGCAGAGGGTTATCAAGCTATATCGATTTTGCGCTGACAAGGGGTGTCCTGCGATAATATGTTGAGATACGCTCCGCTGTTGAGCTCAGCTCAAACCACCTAGCTATTATAATCATGCTTGGCACAATAGCTACAGAATCCCAGGCTAGACCCGATAATCACCAGGCGCACTAACCTGGAACGTTTCCAAGAGCACCTCGAGGTGTCACTGAACACGGAGATAAATTCCGAGAGAGACATAGAGCAAGCAATTTACTCTCTCACCAACAAAATCAAGGGAGCAAGGGAGTTATGACCCTCTGGAGCAAATTTGGGTCGTCGCGAACAGAGTCCAACATCTCTTTAGCAATGTTCATGCGATGCTGTTTTTGGTCGCAATTGAGTAATTTTGGTACGTAAAATCGAAGACGATCCAAAACACGTGCAAGCAAAGCAGCTGTCAACAGTTAAGTCAACATTCAAAATTGGCGAGCTTGTCGGCATAAGTGACAGACATGAGTACCAACATAACTCTACAAAAAAAACGAAATTCGATTATATTTAACCCGCGAATATTAAAAATTCGCGATACTTTTTGAACACGCCTCGCATCATCGCGTTAGAGTATTTAGGTCCCTTTGGATGGTCTCATTCCCAACGTACCACGGTGCGCCAGTGATGGTTTCAGGCTCCTTGACTGGGGGCAGTTTTGATTTTTTTACGATATATTTCTACTTTTACTAGATGAAGGTCTGATTGTTCTGATGCTTTAATAGCGCATGGAGCTGCTGAGTATAGTTGACGTGGTTAATTGAGCATTTGTAGGAATATAAGTTGTGTAGGTGACATAATATTTGGACCAAAACCCTGACTTGAGGGACCATCACCAACAGCGCCAATAATGTGATCATCGGAGCTTGGTCGTGTTGCGTGCATTAGCCCGGCTCTGACCAAACTCTGTCAAATGTTTGACAGACATTAAATTCGCGATACTTTTTGAACACACCTCGTGTCTTATCCATTATATCTAAATTGTCGGCTGCAGATTCTTTCAAGTGGTATAAGTTCACTTCGCAAGTGCAAAGAGCTGTTAATTCCTATATAAGTTGCTCTACAAAGATGTCACCATTTGAGATAATGTTTGGAGTAAAAATGCAGAATAAGTCCAAAGACAGACTATTGAAACTTTGGAGAATGAAATTTTTTTTTATTTAAACAACAATTTAACAAAGATCTGCTAAATATGAATAAAAATATAAATATAACTACACTATAACTATTCTAGGAGGTATTCTATGATTTTAAGTTTATTTACATTAAGAGAGAGTTCAGGGGATAGAGTATGTGATAAAAGGTTATAGTTCTTACAAATAGTGCGAAAGGGGTCGTGTTCAGCGAAGTTAGATCTGCAGATAGGGGTCGGAAGGACCTAGTTTAGGGATGGAAAAATATAGTTGGCTTAGCAGGTGTTTAGAATCAACTAGCCATGGATTAGCATGTGTAGAAACATGACCCCAGCACAGGTTCGGCGCTCCTTCAATGGAGGTAACTTTAACAATTTAAGCCTGCAACGGTACGGCGGGAGACGATTATCAGGATCCCAGTTTAAATTTTTTAGTGCAAATAACAGAAACTGCTTTTGCACCGACTCAATACTATTTTGGTGAGAGGAGTATTGAGGACTCCAAACGCACGAGCAATATTCGAGGATAGGACGAACTAGGGTAATATACAGGGATTTGGTGGTGAAAGGATCGTTAATTTCTTTAGACCATCGCTTAATAAAGGCTAACATTCCTTTGGCTTTATTCACTGTCACAGAAATGTGATCATTAAACTTAAGTTTATGATAAAAAAAAACTGCAAGATCATTGATTGTGGAAACACGATCAAGGACGTGATTTCCGAGAGAGTAAGATATGATAAGCGGCACACTGCAATGGAATGTCATAAGTTTGCATTTTGAGCAGTTTAGGAACAGAGGATTAATTGAGCACCACAAATAGAGTTCCTCAAGGTCTAGTTGCAGATGCCTATGCAGGAAATGTTCCGAGAAGGAATAGCATAACTTGACATCATCAGCATACAAAAGCGTAGAGGCATAACTAATCACATTGGGAAGATCGTTCACAAAGAGTATAAACAACAGTGGTCCTAGTCATCTAGTCATCCCTGAGGAACACCCGATGAGACATGAATGACCTTCGACTTGGTAGGTTTAAATAGGACACGCTGGGTTCGATCTGAAAAGTAGGAAGCAACCCACATCAGGATATTTGGTGGAAAACCAATAAGCGAGAGTTTCCATAGCAAGAGCTGATAATTAACTGAATCAAATGCTTTGCTGAAGTCAGTATAAATTACATCAGTTTGCAAGCAATGTTGAAAACCTCGGTTGATTATCCACAAAAATTCAAGTAGATTAGTTGTTGTCGAGCGAAACTTGACAAAGCCATGCTGTGCATGCTCTTGTATGCATGTTGAAGCTGCGATGTGATGAGTTTCTCAAGAAGTTTGGGAATCGCAGAAAGCTTAGCAATGCCGCGATAGTTCTCAATGGAAGCCTTAGAGCCTTTTTTATGAATTGGTATAAGGTATGATTCATTCCATAATTTAGATAGGGAAGTTTGCTCCAAGCATAGGTTAAATAGAATAGTAAGAGGTAGGGTAAGAAGATCGGAGCACCTTCTGAGGCTGCAGCTAGGTTCGTTGTCTGGGTCTGGTGAAACTGAGATTTTAATTGATGAAAGAGCCATAAACACATCATGACTGTGGAATTTAGAAAGGGAAATGTTATTTATGTAGGGTTAATGATATGGATAGTTAGAGGAGGGATCAAATAAATTAGATGACTAGGGTGACTGAAAAAATGACGCAAATAGATTAGCAATGCCGAGATGCGAAGAATCGGAAGTATTATTATATGAGAGGGAAGGGGGGAAAAGATTGGATTTGCGTTTAGAGTTTATAAAAGAGTAAAAAGAGCTTGGATCGTTGCGAAAATTGAGTTTGCATTTAGAAATATAATTTTTATATAGTTATTGTTAAGGCCAACAAACTGGTTGCGGATTAGAAGATAATTAGAAAGATGTATCCAGGTTGGAGACTTTAATGACTTTTTGTAAGCTCTAGATTTCCTATTTTTAGGCGATAATTAGGATAATTAGCGAGACTAAGAGTGTTGGGTGGTGAGAGTCCTCAGGAGTAGATAAGGGGGGAAAACTTGCTATTGTGGCAGAGTATTAGAGTATTAGAGAAAATTAGGTCAAGCGACCTGCCACGGGAGTTCCTTATAGGGTTAAGTTGGAAAACGGCAGAGTCGGCTAATCCATCAAGGAAGTCATTTTGGTTAGTGGGTAAAAGCGAGTTATCCTCATCCGAGTTGATCCATGAAATGAGGGGCAGATTGTTTCAATAGAATAACTAATATAATAAATATTAGAATAAGATCAGCATCATTTGGCAGGGACAAAACTGATTTTATGGCAGTTAAGTGGTGCATATAAATGATTGCATCACTCAAAGAAGGAATGTAGGAACAGGTGATGAAAAGGTTAAGGGACTCAGAATGAATTTGAACGGCTAAAAATTCAATTCCGAAAGGATTAGTAATACGTTCAACTGTGTAGATGTTGTTTACGGCAATCAGAACGCCACCTCCAAAGGTTGGGCGATCTTCCCGAAAGACAGTGTACTTCGATACCAAAATTTCATTGTCTATGACAGTGGAGTTTAGCCAGGTTTCAGTTAGCACAATAGCATCGAAGTCAAAGGAAGAACTGTTAGTATAAAGTAAGCTCAGTTTTCCAAGAATACTGCGAACGTTTTGGTAGCAATAAGAAAAAATTTTGTTGCTTAGTTTTTTAAAGTATTAACTGGACTGGAACCTTGAGAATCTCTGGTCAAGGACTCATGGACAATACTCGGGCCAGGTAGCAGGATCTAAAGATTTAGCAAGGGAAGCTTCTGGTAAAATTATTTTGAATGAGGATATGCTACGTTTATGCTTAAAATTAAATTTGGTTACAAACAGTTGTTAGATTGTTTGCAAGGTGAATCCTAACGTCATCTGCAGGGGAGCCACGGCTCTCAGCGTAAGTCCAGAAGATCACGTTTCTATTGGAACACCCGTCAATGGCTTTGGTGATTTTATAACGGGTGGGCGGGTAGGCGCGGCGGCAGGCAGGCGTAGTGATGGAGCAGCAGGCTGGCTTGGTGATATGACTATTGAAGATTTTTCAAGAATGGGACCAGGTGGGAGATTCCTACTGGCAGGTTCTGGCGTATCAACTTTTGCAGGAGGAAGACCGGGTATCTGAATAGCTAGGATGGGTGGCTGTTCGCCAGGAGCATTAACCATAACATTGCTTACTGGCAAATGTGAGACTGAGTGGTGCACATATTCATATTCTGGTTAGTGTTAGCGATTTTCCGGCGTGGTATTCGCTTAATAGTTAAAGGCCCAGAAATAGAGATTCGAGGTTTAGAAACAGCTCATTTAATGTGGCAAATTGTTTCCGAACCTCCCGGAAACCGTTTCGGGTTTGCCGCATAAACGTGCGCATCTCGCTTTCAATCTCTCGACAGGCCAAACAGGACCATGTCAAACCGATGCCTTTGCCCAGGAGATCACCAAGTCGGCCATAATGACCAACGCCAGCGCATTTCATGTGCGAGCAATTGTCGCATAGCCAGCAAGTTAGATAGGAGTCGCCAGTAATAGCTCCTCCAAATTCGCATCTCTTTGAGGTACAAACCAAAGACATTTTGGGTAATAAAAGAAAGAATGCGCTCAAAAACAGAATGGTCCAGCGAATGTATGATAAAGAGAGTGATCCAGCGACGATAGCGTGGGAGAGATTTCGGCGAACAGCAGGAGCAGTGTCAATCCAGACGGAGATGAAGAAGCTCCACAAAAGGGGGAATGCGATAGAGAGCGGTGGGCAGCTTGTAATAACGAAACAAAGCAACGGTTAATGGTTACTTTGTTGTTGTTGTTTGCGAAACACAGTCTTATCGCGTTTAAAATGAAACGACGAATATGCGTTTAGAATTAAACTTTCGATGTGTTTATCAGTTTGTGGACCACTTCGCTATAGAGCAGATTGATTAAATCAGTTTGGAGCTGATAATAGGTTGGTAGTTCGTTCGGGAAACGTTCAAAATTACGGAGCGATAATAGGCCGACGTACCTAAGGTTCAACGTTGATGAAGAGTTTTGAAATGCTTGAAGAGTTTGACAAAGAGATGCAGATATTGCGACAAATACTATAAACAAATACTATACTAAAGGCTCAAGATATTTATAAAAAACAGTACGACAAGAAACGTAAAGAAGAAGTTGTATACAAAAAAGGTGATCTGGTAGCAGTAAAACGTACCGAGTTTGTTGCTGGGAAAAAGTTGGCAAGCGCTTTTCTAGGACCATGTGAAGTAATAAAAGCAAAACGCAATGGCAAATATGGAGTTCGTAAAGCTTTCCAAGGAGAAGGCCCCAACAAGACGCATACGAGTGCTGATAACATGAACCTATGGAAGTATACTCAGAACAATGAGGACGACTTATCGTCTGGGACAGACGATGATGAGCAGGATGGCCGAGTTTAAACAATGATGGTGGTGGCAGCGTGATAGTACAGGTGGCAACACTGCAGGAAACTAACGGAAAGAAAAAAATACATGTAGGAGAGATATTTGCGAAATTTGTATCGAACATTACATCAGTCAAATGACCGCCACGGCTTCGGTTGGTGGCGCGCACACGAAAGGTCCAATTTTCACTGACTCTGTCGCACAAATCGGGCTGTAGTTGATCGATGGAGTGGCGTATGTTGACTTTGAAGACATCGGTGGTTTGCGGCTTGTTGGCATAGACCTGCGACTTAAGAAAACCCCACAAGAACAAGTCCAGCGTGGTCAAATCGCACGATCTCGGTGGCCAGTTCACATCGCCTCCGTGCGAGATTACCATGTCCGTAAATTGCTTGTGCAGAACGTCCAACGTAACGTGTGCTGTGTGGCACGTAGCGCCGTCCTGTTGAAAGCACATGTTGTCCAGATCCATATTCTCGATTTGAGGCCAAAAGAAATTGGTTATCATCGACCGGTATCGCTCACAATTAATTGGAGCGTTTCCCTATTGGAAAACCCTTTAGTTATGGGTCACTTAAATTTGCCCCTCATTTCATGAATCCACACTGATGATGACAGCTCGCTGTTACCCACCAGCGAAAATGACATCCTTGATGGCCACAATAATAAGGTCTCCTCCCTTGTCTATTCTCGAGGACTCACACCATTGAACACTCTTGGTGTCGCTGATTATAGACTCTCCAGAATCACCCACCAGTACCGGTGCGGAGTTTCGTAAGAAGTGTTTCAAAAGATCTGACTATTGTGACCTAAGAAATCACTTGGCCAATAATTTCATCAATATCGATGCTGCTAAGGACTTTTTTTATTTTTAAATTTAAGCCTAACATACTTAAAAAAATTGTACAACTTAAGTTGCTTATTATTTGAATACAAAAAATCACATAACATTTACAAAAAAACATTTTGAGTCCTTAAGTTATACCTATTATATATATTCGACCGATCTAGATATTTGTAAAAGCATCTACAATTTTACATGCATGTAAAATTTTGGTCACTGCTGTGCAATCGTTGTTCCCACAAAGATCGGCAAACTATGTACGATATTTTGTATATTATCATATCTTAACAAGAGAAACTGTCATTTAACTGCAAGGGTATGTAAGTACGGCTCTATTCGAATGCGCCACAAAATTTTTTTTAGATTTTGTTTGTTATTTTCCTATGTGAAGCCTCATACCATTTGCACCAAGCCGCAAACAGGTCTGAAACAGCAATAAGTCTACACGCGAGCATATCGCAACCATTTGAAAAATGCGTACTTAAAAGTTTATTGCCAATACTCAAATTTAAAAAAAATACCATCTTATTAATAAGCAGGGAAATAAAATAAAACATAACTCCATACTAAAGCCAATATATGTATATATCTCCCAGCTACGGGTAAAACACCAATAAAATATTTCAAATATCCCAATCATAAATTTTTAGAGTCACCATAGTGTAATTGTTAGTAATTGTTTAATTTTTTGATTTAAGCCCATATTCGAATCACAAAATAAAGGCGAATTGTTATCAAAAAATTAAAAAATTTTGTTGCAAGCACTTATCTTTTCAAGTAGTCTATATTGGAAAAAATCATAAAAGCTAAAGTAGTTTCAGTCAGGAAACCTGACCGTTGTATCTTACTATATTATTTAAACGTTGTGCCGTTAAATAAAATGAGAGACCTTAATAATCTAGATAAATACCAATTGGTATTTAAAAGTTATTTTAAGACCATGTCCTTGTAGGTTTCGTTTAATGACAAACACAATTTTTGGTAAAGTCGTATCGCATTTTTTTTATTATAATCGAATTAATATTTAAATCCTATATAATTCTCTTTATTTCTAAATTTATGCCTGAAAATATATTTTTTATTTTAAATTTAACCGTTCCGGATAATAACATTCTTTCTACATACTACATGAAATTAATTGATTTAATTTTACTTTTTTATTGGAGGTTAAGCTGCTTCCCCAGCAGTTCTTTATGCGGTAATTGAGGGTCAGATAAATTGTCGTTGATGTTTTCGGTTGAGGTAAAAAATCTGAGCTGACGCTGTGGCAAAACGAATAAAGGATACAAGGTTACACGCGTAAAAAAGGCAATGCCCGCAAGTAATGAATAAAAAATACACACTCATCCCATACTACGGAATATTAAGTAAGGGGAAAACGCCTGTTGAACCTTTCAGGTTTATAGGTAATTTAAACAATAAAGGAAAGCTTACTTGAAGGCGAAGCCGAAGAGTTCGTATGCCCTTGCAGTTCAATTTGAAGTGCAAACAAGGCGGACTCATGAAGTTTATGATTATTTTATATCACCAGTCACTAATATGAAACTAATACTGGCCTAATCAACATTGATCAAATTATATATTAGTACATAAAATATAACATATAAATACAAATATAAATAATAAATAATAAATAATAAATAATAAATAATAACTAATAAATAATAAATAATAAATAATAAATAATAAATAATAAATAATAAATAATAAATAATAAATAATAAATAATAAATAATAAATAATAAATAATAAATAATAAATAATAAATAATAAATAATAAATAATAAATAATAAATAATAAATAATAAATAATAAATAATAAATAATAAATAATAAATAATAAATAATAAATAATAAATAATAAATAATAAATAATAAATAATAAATAATAAATAATAAATAATAAATAATAAATAATAAATAATAAATAATAAATAATAAATAATAAATAATAAATAATAAATAATAAATAATAAATAATAAATAATAAATAATAAATAATAAATAATAAATAATAAATAATAAATAATAAATAATAAATAATAAATAATAAATAATAAATAATAAATAATAAATAATAAATAATAAATAATAAATAATAAATAATAAAAATAAAAATAAATAATAAATAATAAATAATAAATAATAAATAATAAATAATAAATAATAAATAATAAATAATAAATAATAAATAATAAATAATAAATAATAAATAATAAATAATAAATAATAAATAATAAATAATAAATAATAAATAATAAATAATAAATAATAAATAATAAATAATAAATAATAAATAATAAATAATAAATAATAAATAATAAATAATAAATAATAAATAATAAATAATAAATAATAAATAATAAATAATAAATAATAAATAATAAATAATAAATAATAAATAATAAATAATAAATAATAAATAATAAATAATAAATAATAAATAATAAATAATAAATAATAAATAATAAATAATAAATAATAAATAATAAATAATAAATAATAAATAATAAATAATAAATAATAAATAATAAATAATAAATAATAAATAATAAATAATAAATAATAAATAATAAATAATAAATAATAAATAATAAATAATAAATAATAAATAATAAATAATAAATAATAAATAATAAATAATAAATAATAAATAATAAATAATAAATAATAAATAATAAATAATAAATAATAAATAATAAATAATAAATAATAAATAATAAATAATAAATAATAAATAATAAATAATAAATAATAAATAATAAATAATAAATAATAAATAATAAATAATAAATAATAAATAATAAATAATAAATAATAAATAATAAATAATAAATAATAAATAATAAATAATAAATAATAAATAATAAATAATAAATAATAAATAATAAATAATAAATAATAAATAATAAATAATAAATAATAAATAATAAATAATAAATAATAAATAATAAATAATAAATAATAAATAATAAATAATAAATAATAAATAATAAATAATAAATAATAAATAATAAATAATAAATAATAAATAATAAATAATAAATAATAAATAATAAATAATAAATAATAAATAATAAATAATAAATAATAAATAATAAATAATAAATAATAAATAATAAATAATAAATAATAAATAATAAATAATAAATAATAAATAATAAATAATAAATAATAAATAATAAATAATAAATAATAAATAATAAATAATAAATAATAAATAATAAATAATAAATAATAAATAATAAATAATAAATAATAAATAATAAATAATAAATAATAAATAATAAATAATAAATAATAAATAATAAATAATAAATAATAAATAATAAATAATAAATAATAAATAATAAATAATAAATAATAAATAATAAATAATAAATAATAAATAATAAATAATAAATAATAAATAATAAATAATAAATAATAAATAATAAATAATAAATAATAAATAATAAATAATAAATAATAAATAATAAATAATAAATAATAAATAATAAATAATAAATAATAAATAATAAATAATAAATAATAAATAATAAATAATAAATAATAAATAAAAATAATAAATAATAAATAATAAATAATAAATAATAAATAATAAATAATAAATAATAAATAATAAATAATAAATAATAATAATAAATAATAAATAATAAATAATAAATAATAAATAATAAATAATAAATAATAAATAATAAATAATAAATAATAAATAATAAATAATAAATAATAAATAATAAATAATAAATAATAAATAATAAATAATAAATAATAAATAATAAATAATAAATAATAAATAATAAATAATAAATAATAAATAATAAATAATAAATAATAAATAATAAATAATAAATAATAAATAATAAATAATAAATAATAAATAATAAATAATAAATAATAAATAATAAATAATAAATAATAAATAATAAATAATAAATAATAAATAATAAATAATAAATAATAAATAATAAATAATAAATAATAAATAATAAATAATAAATAATAAATAATAAATAATAAATAATAAATAATAAATAATAAATAATAAATAATAAATAATAAATAATAAATAATAAATAATAAATAATAAATAATAAATAATAAATAATAAATAATAAATAATAAATAATAAATAATAAATAATAAATAATAAATAATAAATAATAAATAATAAATAATAAATAATAAATAATAAATAATAAATAATAAATAATAAATAATAAATAATAAATAATAAATAATAAATAATAAATAATAAATAATAAATAATAAATAATAAATAATAAATAATAAATAATAAATAATAAATAATAAATAATAAATAATAAATAATAAATAATAAATAATAAATAATAAATAATAAATAATAAATAATAAATAATAAATAATAAATAATAAATAATAAATAATAAATAATAAATAATAAATAATAAATAATAAATAATAAATAATAAATAATAAATAATAAATAATAAATAATAAATAATAAATAATAAATAATAAATAATAAATAATAAATAATAAATAATAAATAATAAATAATAAATAATAAATAATAAATAATAAATAATAAATAATAAATAATAAATAATAAATAATAAATAATAAATAATAAATAATAAATAATAAATAATAAATAATAAATAATAAATAATAAATAATAAATAATAAATAATAAATAATAAATAATAAATAATAAATAATAAATAATAAATAATAAATAATAAATAATAAATAATAAATAATAAATAATAAATAAAAATAATAAAAATAAATAATAAATAATAAATAATAAATAATAAATAATAAATAATAAATAATAAATAATAAATAATAAATAATAAATAATAAATAATAAATAATAAATAATAAATAATAAATAATAAATAATAAATAATAAATAATAAATAATAAATAATAAATAATAAATAATAAATAATAAATAATAAATAATAAATAATAAATAATAAATAATAAATAATAAATAATAAATAATAAATAATAAATAATAAATAATAAATAATAAATAATAAATAATAAATAATAAATAATAAATAATAAATAATAAATAATAAATAATAAATAATAAATAATAAATAATAAATAAAAATAATAAATAATAAATAATAAATAATAAATAATAAATAATAAATAATAAATAATAAATAATAAATAATAAATAATAAATAATAAATAATAAATAATAAATAAAAATAAAAATAATAAATAATAAATAAAAAAAAAATAATAAATAATAAATAATAAATAATAAATAATAAATAATAAATAATAAATAATAAATAATAAATAATAAATAATAAATAATAAATAATAAATAATAAATAATAAATAATAAATAATAAATAATAAATAATAAATAATAAATAATAAATAATAAATAATAAATAATAAATAATAAATAATAAATAATAAATAATAAATAATAAATAATAAATAATAAATAATAAATAATAAATAATAAATAATAAATAATAAATAATAAATAATAAATAATAAATAAAAATAAAAATAATAAATAATAAATAATAAATAATAAATAATAAATAATAAATAATAAATAATAAATAATAAATAATAAATAATAAATAATAAATAATAAATAATAAATAATAAATAATAAATAATAAATAAAAATAAAAATAAAAATAATAAATAAAAATAATAAATAAAAATAATAAATAAAAATAATAAATAATAAATAATAAATAATAAATAATAAATAATAAATAATAAATAATAAATAATAAATAATAAATAATAAATAATAAATAATAAATAATAAATAATAAATAATAAATAAAAATAAAAATAAAAATAATAAATAATAAATAATAAATAATAAATAATAAATAATAAATAATAAATAATAAATAAAAATAAAAATAAAAATAAAAATAAAAAAAAAATAATAAATAATAAATAATAAATAATAAATAATAAATAATAAATAATAAATAATAAATAATAAATAATAAATAATAAATAATAAATAATAAATAATAAATAATAAATAATAAATAATAAATAATAAATAATAAATAATAAATAATAAATAATAAATAAAAATAATAAATAATAAATAATAAATAATAAATAATAAATAATAAATAATAAATAATAAATAATAAATAATAAATAATAAATAATAAATAATAAATAATAAATAATAAATAATAAATAATAAATAATAAATAATAAATAAAAATAAAAATAATAAATAATAAATAATAAATAATAAATAATAAATAATAAATAATAAATAAAAATAAAAATAATAAATAATAAATAATAAATAATAAATAATAAATAATAAATAATAAATAAAAATAAAAATAATAAATAATAAATAATAAATAATAAATAATAAATAATAAATAATAAATAATAAATAATAAATAATAAATAATAAATAATAAATAATAAATAAAAATAATAAATAATAAATAATAAATAATAAATAATAAATAATAAATAATAAATAATAAATAAAAATAAAAAAATAAATAATAAATAATAAATAATAAATAATAAATAATAAATAAAAATAATAAATAATAAATAATAAATAATAAATAATAAATAATAAATAATAAATAATAAATAATAAATAATAAATAATAAATAATAAATAATAAATAATAAATAATAAATAATAAATAATAAATAATAAATAATAAATAATAAATAATAAATAATAAATAATAAATAATAAATAATAAATAATAAATAATAAATAATAAATAATAAATAAAAATAAAAATAATAAAAATAAAAATAAATAATAAATAATAAATAATAAATAATAAATAATAAATAATAAATAATAAATAATAAATAATAAATAATAAATAATAAATAATAAATAATAAATAATAAATAATAAATAATAAATAATAAATAATAAATAATAAATAATAAATAATAAATAATAAATAATAAATAATAAATAATAAATAATAAATAATAAATAATAAATAATAAATAATAAATAATAAATAATAAATAATAAATAATAAATAATAAATAATAAATAATAAATAATAAATAATAAATAATAAATAATAAATAATAAATAATAAATAATAAATAATAAATAATAAATAATAAATAATAAATAATAAATAATAAATAATAAATAATAAATAATAAATAATAAATAATAAATAATAAATAATAAATAATAAATAATAAATAATAAATAATAAATAATAAATAATAAATAATAAATAATAAATAATAAATAATAAATAATAAATAATAAATAATAAATAATAAATAATAAATAATAAATAATAAATAATAAATAATAAATAATAAATAATAAATAATAAATAATAAATAATAAATAATAAATAATAAATAATAAATAATAAATAATAAATAAAAATAAAAATAATAAAAAAAATAATAAATAATAAATAATAAATAATAAATAATAAATAATAAATAATAAATAATAAATAATAAATAATAAATAATAAATAATAAATAATAAATAATAAATAATAAATAATAAATAATAAATAATAAATAATAAATAATAAATAATAAATAATAAATAATAAATAATAAATAATAAATAATAAATAATAAATAATAAATAATAAATAATAAATAATAAATAATAAATAATAAATAATAAATAATAAATAATAAATAATAAATAATAAATAATAAATAATAAATAATAAATAATAAATAATAAATAATAAATAATAAATAATAAATAATAAATAATAAATAATAAATAATAAATAATAAATAATAAATAATAAATAATAAATAATAAATAATAAATAATAAATAATAAATAATAAATAATAAATAATAAATAATAAATAATAAATAATAAATAATAAATAATAAATAATAAATAATAAATAATAAATAATAAATAATAAATAATAAATAATAAATAATAAATAATAAATAATAAATAATAAATAATAAATAATAAATAATAAATAATAAATAATAAATAATAAATAATAAATAATAAATAATAAATAATAAATAATAAATAATAAATAATAAATAATAAATAATAAATAATAAATAATAAATAATAAATAATAAATAATAAATAATAAATAATAAATAATAAATAATAAATAATAAATAATAAATAATAAATAATAAATAATAAATAATAAATAATAAATAATAAATAATAAATAATAAATAATAAATAATAAATAATAAATAATAAATAATAAATAATAAATAATAAATAATAAATAATAAATAATAAATAATAAATAATAAATAATAAATAATAAATAATAAATAATAAATAATAAATAATAAATAATAAATAATAAATAATAAATAATAAATAATAAATAATAAATAATAAATAATAAATAATAAATAATAAATAATAAATAATAAATAATAAATAATAAATAATAAATAATAAATAATAAATAATAAATAATAAATAATAAATAATAAATAATAAATAATAAATAATAAATAATAAATAATAAATAATAAATAATAAATAATAAATAATAAATAATAAATAATAAATAATAAATAATAAATAATAAATAATAAATAATAAATAATAAATAATAAATAATAAATAATAAATAATAAATAATAAATAATAAATAATAAATAATAAATAATAAATAATAAATAATAAATAATAAATAATAAATAATAAATAATAAATAATAAATAATAAATAATAAATAATAAATAATAAATAATAAATAATAAATAATAAATAATAAATAATAAATAATAAATAATAAATAATAAATAATAAATAATAAATAATAAATAATAAATAATAAATAATAAATAATAAATAATAAATAATAAATAATAAATAATAAATAATAAATAATAAATAATAAATAATAAATAATAAATAATAAATAATAAATAATAAATAATAAATAATAAATAATAAATAATAAATAATAAATAATAAATAATGAATAATTTTTAAAAAATTTAAAATTTTATTGGTAGTGCTGTTCTCTGCGATATTTTTAATATCTTACAGAAACTTCAACCGTTATTGCCTGATTAAACAAATTACTAATACGTTCCTACGAAACCTCTTTATTGATTGCATGTAAAGTGGGTTCAAAAACGAATGTGGACTGTAATTTTGGAGGACTCTTTGAAAAAATGCAGGGCTAACAAAGGCGATCCCATTCCACCGAATGCCGTAAAAAATCATTTAACTGAGTGTGGGAGTTTGGTCGCACTTTTTCACACTTTTTTTTGGATGATTGTTGAAGCAACAGGAGAGACCTATTCACATTGGTACTCTACGTTTTTTTCCTTGTCGCTGGGATATGGCTTTTTCCTCTACCCATCCACAGAAATTTTTTTATATTGGCTTCTGTTTTTTGCATTGGCCACATGTTAATTAACGAGTCTTTTGCCACTGAAAAGGACTGCGGTCGTGGGCACAATATTTGTTCAACAACATAATTTGTTTGTTTAAATGCCATGTGAATGATTTACTTGGTCGGTCCCATTTTAGAGACCAATTGGTGTGCCAAAAATGGAATACAAAATTAAAAAGAAAAAAACATTAAAAAGTTGAAAAATCGCGGCATTTAAGTGATTTGATCACATTCAATTTTGTGTGCCAAAAATAATTCATTGCATTTTTTGTGGCCCTCCTTATTTTGACCTTTTTTATATATATTATATAAAGCGTAATCAGTTTAATTGGAAACGTTATTAACCGCTTGGAAATATTAGCCAGTTTAAATGTAACTTTTTTAAGATAACGAATGGAAATTCTTTATTCGGAATTGGAGTTATGTAAAATAGCCTTTCCCCTTTTTAACAGAAAAATAGTCCATTATACATTAACTCCACTTTTAACATTGAAAAGAGTAGTTTATGAAGTGTATGGTAAACATTAATGTACAGGACTACACATTTGTCACACGTTTGCCGGCGCCGCGTTTCAAGATTTATAATCTCTGTCGAAACGACCAGGTTCGGTTGACTAAATATTTTCTTTAAAACCCGTTTTATACCGGTCGAATCCTGAAATGGATTCGGAAGAAATCCCAAGCTTCTACTCCCAAAAACTCCAAAGTTGTGGCATTTCTGATAGTTCCGTTAAATGGCTTACAAGATATAGTCGTCTGATCCGTTTAAAATTTTTTATATTGATCCAGATGCTCATAAAATAGACTCTGAGCAGACTTTTTATCTGCAATAACAAGGAAGTTATAGCATTTGTAATCGTCAGTTAGGATACAGTAGGGCGATCCCTATGAACTTTTCTAGATAAGATTATATCTTTATAAAAAGGAGTCTCGGCGAATTTTAACTTCCTATCAGCAAAGACATGGAAGTTATAGCTTTACCGATCATTCAGTTATATGACAGCTATAGGATATAGTTCACCGATCCCGGCAGTTCCATTTTATATAGTCTATAGTTGAAGTCGATAGCTTTGAATCTGAGTGCCTAGTATGCGTAGAAACAGGCAGACGACCATGCTTATATCGACTGAAGAGGTGATCCTAATCAAAAATATATATTCTTTACAAGGTCAACGCAGTTTGTTGCACACTTGTAACAAAAATTATAATACCCTCTGCAAGGGTATAAAAAATAGTACCTTAATTTTTTAAATTTATTTTCTTAAATTGCCAGAACCCTAAAAATCAAGTCCTGCTACAGGGGTCACCATTCAGTAGGGTCGATTTCCTCAGTCTTTGCAAGCTTCACAGGACTTCACAGGTATTTAATCCCTTATGTAGTTGGAACTATAAAAAAGTATAAGATATTCTAGAAGTCGTGTCTTGCTACTAAGATCACCACTTTTTACGGTCATTTTTCCAAAAGTCCTTGCTGGATTCACAGAACTCTCCACACTATTCTCAGGAAGTCGGATGAAACTAAATGAATAATTAATTAAAATAGCATCAAAGTATGCAACAAGATTTTTGGTCTATTAGATTTAAATCTACCATCCGTTAGATGGCTCCCAACTATTTGTGAATTAATAAGAGTGTCTGAGACCTTTGGTAAAGTTTTATGTGCTATAAGAGATGAAAGAGAGAGTATGAAAATGACATAGAGAGAGTTTCATTTGTTCTCTTGCCCTGTTAACTTTAAACTCACCACGATTTACAAGCTTTATTTATATGTTACGTTTATATTGCTATAACAAGCGAATTTGTTAAAATTTGGCCACGTTGAATACATCGTGCATATATCTTCATTTCACTAAGTTATAGTTGGGTTAATAGGGTTGGGTTAATATAATAATAATAATATATCAATATATATATATGATATACATATGTCATATATCAGTGGGAGCCGCGCGAAAAACAAAAGTATATACATATATATATAAATATTTTTAAATTATTTGGTACACATTTTAGCTGAAATTCGTAAGAATGTTCTCATCGTTCCAGGTTTCAGTTTGTTTTGTAGTTTTGTTTTGTATAAATTATTTATATGATTTCAATAATTTTAATCTTATATCCTAGCAGGAGGTATTATAATTTCGGTTCCATTGTGCACGCAGTGAAGGATATCAGGATTACCTCCTGAGTCGATATACGATATATGGTATGTATGTAAGCATGTACTTTATATCGTCGGTCCATCTGTCTATTTCTACGAAAAATTTTTTCTCAGGCTTAAAGCTATAGCCTTCAAACTTTACACGCCTTTCTTTCCTTTGTACACAGTATTCGAAACGTTATACATAAGTTCCATGTTTTTGCTAATAGTAAGTTGAAGTTCGCTGCGAGCCCTTATTATGAGATTTTGGGCCTATATAAAAAAAGTTATACACCAGGACCTGCTGTATCCTATAATTTCCCGATTTTTTTGAGACCCTCTTTCATAAGGATCTCAGCTCACATGAAATATTGTATACGGATCAGCAGGCTATACCCTATAGCTTTTATATAACTAAACGATCAAAAATGCTATAGCTTCAATGTTTTTATGAAAACGTTTGAAAGTTTACCCTTATTTTTTTTAAAGAAATTTTTCTGATTCTGAAGCTCCTATAATGATCGGCCAACAATATCCGATATTTTCTATCTCTATCTCTAACTAATAAAAGCTGTCACTTAAGTGTAAGTGTATCCATATGTTTAAACTACGGCTCCGCCCAAAGTTCGGGTTTCCATCCTTGTTTTACATTAAGTTTCGTATATTATCTACGATATATATTTCCTGGTGTTTAGATAAAAAAAACCATTTAATCAAAATTTATATTTGAAATTTTTTTTTAATAGAAGGCATAGGTTTGGTAGAGCATTTTCAAAATCTGGAAATCTTGAAAGAGTGTTTCGGAAAAACGCTTTTAAAGTTTGGGAGCTTTCCAAACCTGGTCGACTAGTTAAAAATCACATTACTCCAAAAATACTGCAGATATCAAACTGAAACGTAAAGGGAATATTCATGAACAGTTTTAAAATTTAAAAAACCCACATCTTTTGGAGCCGGTAAAAGAGGTACACCCCCTTAGCCTTATAACCTGCGTACTGAGTACAAATATAACGCCAATCGTCCATTTTCTAGAAGTCGAGAAATTTATGGGTTTTTCATTTCTTTATTTTTACGTACGAGACGAAATTGAATACTTATTATAATTATTGTGAAGTAGTTTATCCAATTTTAAGTACGTATATTTATCTAAATTTATCAGGAGAACAGATTTAATCTTGCCTTCCTTGATTTGCTTTATTTATTTTTTAATTATACCTAGTTCTCGTTGAGTGAAGGTAATACTGTACAAATGTATATATAATATTATACATAAAACAAAGATGGAAGTGTTTCCGACCCAATAATAAATTACATATATACATAAATATATTCTTGAGATGCATAAACATTTGATTTAATAACCGTCTGTCTGTCCATCTGTATAAACGGGTAGGTTTTAAAGAGTTATAAAAATAGATAGTGATATTACTCTATGACGTATTTTAAAAACGTACATCTTTTATTTTTTTATTGAAATCGAAGCACTCAAATAATTTTTGTACTCAATAAAATATAATCTTAAAAATAAAATGAAGAGTCCTCTGGTACATGTGTATGGAGATGGATATAATCAAATTTGGCTAACTAGCAATTGTAATATTGGTTTTCAGATGTAGGAGAATATGGCTTGTCGTCCTGTGCTTCTTTCTGTTATTACTAAGCATGAAATATATACAAGAAAAGTTGCAACGGTAGGAAAAGCTTCAATCGAATCAAAAATAAAATTAGTAGTGTGATTAAAAAACCAAAGGTTCCTCGTTTTTTACGCAAGATTGGTTGGTCTAAAATGCAATCATCCTTATCTTACTCATATACACACAGTATACACATTCGTGTATTACTCAGCTTCAAAATACGTAACCAAGAGGAAATTGACTTAGTGCCTGCTTTTGTTTTTTTTCAATACATGTTTGCGGTAATATTTTTTTTCTACTCGGTCTAGTAAAGCTTTAGTCTTTTGTTCGAATACGCAAAAAGAAAAGTAACGCGTTAGACCCCCAAAAAATTGTTGTATGTATATGTATTAACCTATCTGTCTGAATAAGAGTCCAGGCCTCGAGGACCATAGATAACGACGATACATTTCGAGCAAATTAAAGAATTTCAAATTATAACTTAAAACAAGTAAAATCGTATACACTTTCATAAATCTATAAGTAATTCTGTGTCTAGCAACCAAAAACCAAATAAAAAAGCCTCTGTTGTTGGTTTTTCGGAACAGAAAGTAAAAAAGGTTTTTAAAGAAGGCATCAGATTCGTAAAGCTCTTTTTTTCACATTTCGAGTTTTTGTTGATTTTTCTGTTTTTTGTTAAAATTAAATTTGAAATTATTTTCACCAGGTCAAGAACTTTGCCGCGTCCGGTATCATTTTATCGCAGCTCTGCCACACCCACGTCTATTAAAAAAACGAACGCCACCCCAGCCCAGCGGACACAGCGGCCATCCCAAGTTTTGTCAATTCCACCATCGCCTTCCGCTTGCTTCTCCCCTCAATTA
Source organism: Drosophila merina (assembly GCA_035047645.1). NCBI lineage: Eukaryota > Metazoa > Arthropoda > Insecta > Diptera > Drosophilidae > Drosophila > Drosophila merina. The sequence goes on from JAWNPH010000083.1 coordinate 47,740, forward strand.
CATTTTATTTGCGAGAAGTTACCTACCCTTTCGTTTCCGCAACTGGGAGCATGACTATTTCGTTGCTATGGCATTGCCATCGCCATCCATCAAGGACGCCTAGGCAGCATTTGCCTTGTGTCCTTGCCTCTACGGAAGAAAGTCCCATTCTAACATCTATCAAAAGTTAAAGAATAAAAAAATTACAAAAAAAAGGGCAACTACAACTAATGAAACCTTGGGTTCTTTTCTGAGATTCTGGTAAGAGGGTGGCAGCGACTGAGCTTCTGCTGAACTGATGGGGTGTGGTGTTTTTAAAGACTTTTTAAGGGATTTTATGTTTGGAATTGGAAAAGGCACCAATTTTAGAAAAATCATATACTAAAAATGGCAAAGTTTATATATATTTACTTCCACATATAACTAAAGAATTTATTTATTTTTTGATGAAAATATATAAAATATTTTTAGAATATACACCATTTATCCTATTAATTTCTATTTAATTTGTCATATTAGAATGAATGAAAAGGGAGCTTTTAAGGAGTAAGGGACAGTCAGAATTTAAAATATTATGTTTTTATTACAAAGAATATTTTTCAAATAAACTTTTTTATTCGGCAATAACATTACTTTATTATTATGATTTTTATACAGCTTTTCAAATACATTTCATCTCGGCCTTAATAGATGGCTTTTTTCCGTAATTTTTATATAAGCAAGTTACTTTTGTTCCTTCGTTCAATCCAGGAATCTAGATTCTAAGTCCGACAAGTTGTTGATTTTCAAAATAAAGAAAAATCCGTTGAGAAAGTTTAAGTTTATATATATAATTAAAAAACCGTTGATTAGTTGGTGATGGATTAGATACATATAAATGTGTGTGTCACTGCGCTATTAAAAAAATATTGTTATTTTAGATGTTCGGTGTGACAAAGACAATTTTTATTTCGGAATAACATGAACGTATGCATAAACTAAATAGATACCTCATTCTCAATCAGCATGCATACTTTGGTTCTCTCAACCCCATAAGGAAAATGTTGCCATGTAGCCCATTTTAAAAATACTGCGTAAAAAAAGGTTTGTGTAAAATTTACTATTTAAATGTTCAAAATTGAGAAACTAGTTTCCAAAGAAAGGTGAATTATTGGCATGCATTATCAAACTTTTGTAGAATGACCACTGATGGTTTATATTTACATACAGCTGCGGCCACAGAAAAATAAAAAAAAAACATAAAGGCCTAGCTTACTTGGGGCGGGACCGAATCAGTTTGAGATGGGCTCAGATTCTCATAAAAGATGCTCTAAGCAAATTGCAACTTTCTATCTGCAACAACATGAATTATAGCATATACGATCGTAATATGACAGCTATTGGCATATAGTTACCCGATCGTCCAAATATATAGCAGTTATCGGGTATAGGTGACCGATCCCGTTTTGACTTGTATACTACGTGTAAAGGAAGGAGGGTTGTTTGCAAAGTTTGGATTGGATAGCCTTAAAACTGAGAGATATCTATGTTTACAGACAGACTGACAGGCTGATATGCTTACATCGACTCAGGAAGTTATCCTGACCACTTATATTTATATATACTTTATAGGGTCGCAGATGCTAAATATTGTCTCTATCCCTCATAGTCTGTAAGATCTACATTCCTTTTTATTATACATTCCTAATAGGGTTGGAAGCTCTTCCTTTTGTGCGTTACATGCGTATACAATATACCCTTGTACCGGGTATAAAAACTCGCCCAAGTCATTACGAATGAACCGACAGCCACAAAACAAAAATTTTGCCTCATTCGACCACAGGTTTTGCTCCAATTCTCCATGGGCCAATTGGTGAACTTGGCTACGTATTTTTTAGACAGTAATGACCCTTTTTTTTAAACTTATTTCTTTTACTCTTTCCAAACATTCATGAGTACTACAGGTGTGTTTTAGTGCAACAGGGGATTTGAATGGCTGGCCTTTCGCGTGCCTTACTAGGCAATCTTCCTACCTTATTGGCCATATCATGGATCTCTCGCTGGCACTGATATGATTGTATCGTTATAGGAAAAAAAAAAATATTTTTTACTTAGACATCCTTTTTATCATCCGATATTAACTTATTAATCAGATATCTCTCATTACAGTGTTCAGCACGTCCCATATTGCCTAGGCCAAATGATAAGGAAAGATCTGAAAGGTGTAAAAACTGTTAGATAATATCATAAAGTATTTTGTAAGCCTACTTAAACCGGCTCTACTATTATTTTGATTCTGTCGAAAACTTATCAAGGGATAATGTGAAAAGTATAATTCGATTTTTTAAAGAATAGGGAAATGACTGATAAACTTTTTGCTACTCCAGTACTACTATTATTTTGACACAACTCTATGTATAACGTACACGTAAATAATAAGTGTTTATGATCTTCATTTTAAAGTTATACCATTGTAGCTAAATATGTGATTTAGATGAAAATATACATAGAAGAAAGGGATTCACATTTAATGAAACCAATGTTTTAAAAAGTTCTGGAAAATTTTATATTTTGGGTAAATGCGTAAATATGTAAATTCACCAAGACCAGGGGATGGAAATCTTTGAACAAATCAGTGTCCGAATATCAACCCTTTAACACGTTTAGTTATTTTGTTTGTCTGACCCATCTACCTACATACATGTGTCTGTCAGAGTGATTACTTTTTGTTTGCCCTTGCCGAATCTTATGGTGTCCCTTCCGCTAGCCATCCGCTTTTTGCATAAATTACTGAAAGGCGACCCTAGGACGCAGACACTGATCGCTGGTGCTGTTACCGTTACCCGCTGGAGCTGCATTCACATCGGTCCAGGTGCCATCTGGTCCCTCTTGAAATTCTAACCGTTCGTTCATCCTTTGTACGCAGTAATGGATTGGAGGGGACTGGACCGAATTGGGGCAGGCTTAACCCTTTCCAGTTAGGGTTGCAAATGCAGCCAGTTGCCTGTGTCTGTGACTGTATGACCCTTTACAATTGAACTGGTACCATGTGCCACAACCGAAATCGTTTCGCTTAACTATTATCTTCAATAGCCGTTGGCCTTCATTTGCTGCTGTGTAGGCTAGGCTTAGTGCACGACAAAATCGAATTATTCTTCTGCATACCCAAATCCTATGCAGTCTAAAATATTTTTAATTTTTTTGACTTGTATAAAATCTTTTTTTTTTTTAAATAGGTTGTATCGATTTTCCCACCACCATTATTATTATTTTTTAATAAAACTACTTCGCGGAAGCAGATGTGCATTTGAAGATACAGCTACAATAATATACAGGTAGCTTGTCCTCTACCCATCTGTGCGCTGGCAAAATTTATGTTTTACTTTTAACCTTAAACTTAAGTGCTCGGTGGGTCACGTGGGGACCATCTGCCGACCGCAATTCGTGATCGTGGTCTTATGCCCTTATGACAGTTTTCAGCTTTTAATTATGTAGATAGGGCATTGAGGCTAATGGAAAACGAACCAACACAAAATTTAATTTTTAATTGAAATCATAAATCTTACGCAAATTGAGCAATTCCTGGGATATTCTAAAATGTAATCAATGCTTTTACGACTTCGTATGTTCTCAAAAATTTTTTTTCAAATACGAAAGGAAAGTTAACTTTGGGCGGAGGCGAAATTGATGTACCTTTGTAGTCAAATTGCAGTTCCTTGCGTTCTAGACTGCCAAAGATCTTCATTAGAGCGATTTTGAGCAAACTTTCTATCTGCAAAAGCATGAAAGTTGTAGCAAGTAGTTGACCTTCAGATGGTCAATACCTATAAAATTTTCTTTATGGGACCATTTTTTCATACAAGAAGCTCTCAGTAAATTTTCATCTTTCTATTTGCAAAAACATGGAACTTATAGCATTTATAGACGTTCAGTTATATGACGGCTATAAGATATTGTTGAATGCGTGCAAAAAAGAGAAAGGTGTGCAAAGTTTGAAGTCGATAGCTCTAACAATTAGAGATTAACGGATAGATGGACATGCTTGTATCCACTAAGCAGGTGATCAAGAATATTTCACCTTATAGGGCCGGAGATGTTAAGATGAAGTCGGTTAATTGTTCGGTTCAAGAGTGAGGACTTCGATAAGTTGGCGGTTATTTTCGTGTACTGGGGTTTTTTGTGTGTTTGATTGTGTTGATTGATTGTGTTGAATCACACATTGTGAGGTTGCCTTGAAGCGTACGACGTACGTATATCGACTAGGACGGCGACCTTATCCATGAGTTAATATAAAACAAAAATATTCGAAATATCTTAGCTTTTGATTATTCAAAATTATACACTAGTATATGAATTTATAAAAGTTAATGTACATATGTACAAAAAAAAACACCGTACGTGTACATGTGTGTGTGGACACAAAAGTATTGTTTTTTCTGTTTGGATTTAACATATACATATGTACATACATAATTGTGCTTTTTCGTCTGTGTTGTAAACTAACTCAAATTAATACTTATAAATTAATATACATACGCATTTTGCTCGTCCCCGGCTATGGGTATGTACTACGACTTATGTGTCTGCATTCGATTAATGTACATATGTGCATACGAATGTATACACATGCATATATGTATATATATATCCATACGTGTGTTTGTGGACTGCTCATTATGCCGACGCAGCACATTTATGTATGTATATACCGTAACAGACAGAACTGCAGTGTCGACTTACCCCGACTATAACATATTCCCTACTCAGTGCAGAATAATCATAGCACCTTAAATACGGCCAGTCAAATATCCATGCCAGCTTCGATTCCGTGTAGATATATAACTATTATAGAATAACATGATATAAAGTTTAATCAATAGATCTATATATATATACATTGACAAATGTCGGTATGTAAAAACAAAAAGATCCAACTTTGGGCAGAGACGAACCGCACTTGCGGTTAAATGATGGGTTCCATTGGTAAGAGATATATTGAATATCAGATAAGTTTGCCGAGATAAAAACTTCAGAGTCACAACGTTCTTATAAAATGAATTAAAACAAGTAAGAAAAGTTATCTTCGGCTTGCCGAAGATAGTATACCCTTGAAAACAAAAATGCTTTCCATACAAAGACTTGTTTTCATATCGGTCGTTTGTATGGCAGCTATATGATATAGTGGTCCGAACCGAACCAAACTTTCACAAATCATGTATGGCTATATCAAATGAATAAATGTTGAATTCGGTTGCAATAGGTTGGAAAACAAAAAAGTTTTCCATACAAAGACTTGTTTTCATATCGGTCGTTTGTATGGCAGCTATATGATATAGTGGTCCGTCCGACCGATTCTTAAACTTGATCTGCGTGCAACAAAAATAATGATCTGGTAAAAATTTCAAAACGCTAGCTTTAAAACTACTGTCTATTTTTTGCATAGAAACAGACGGACAGAGGGACAGACGGACAGACGGACATGGCTATATCGACTCGGCTGTTGATGCTGATCAAGAATATATATACTTTGTGGGGTCGGAGATGCTTCCTTTAATGCGTTACACATTTCTGGACAAAATTATAATACCCTTTCTCAAGGGTATAAAAAGTTCCAAGCTTCTTCCGAACACCAAAGTTATGGCATTTCCAACCGTTCAGTTATATTTCTGCTATAGGATATAGTGGACCGATACGTATAAAATGCATTATGGGAGCAGAAATGATCAGCACTTAGCACATTTTAACTTTGTTTCTGGAAAAATATAGAAGTTAATGCACTTCCGATCTTTAAGTCTTTAAGTTTAAGCTATCGAATATAGTCGCAACTGATCCCAACCCATCCGATTTACGAATATATACTGTATAAAAAAGAAAGAAGGGTGTGCGCTAAATTTAAAGTTGGTAGTTTTACAACTGAGAGACTAGTTCGCGTAGAAACAGACGGATACACCTTATTGGTCTGGAAATGTCTCCTTCACTGCTTTGCAAGAACTGGACCTAAATTATAAAACCCTCTGCAAAGCAAGAGTTCTTTATAAAAATCTTTAAAAATCTTTTTAAATTCGGCCTATTTACCCGGAATTTAAACTACCAAAATTTTCAAGATTTTAGTTAAATTTTATTGTTTCCTCCAAAAAATTTTACAAATGCAATAATTATGAGTGATATCACAAAAAGGACCTTCGAATGACATTCGGAAGTGAATTGGCAAAGTATTCCAAGAATTTTAAATATAAAGCCAGGATATATTCCTTATAGTTTTTCATTATAAGGAAAACTATAATATGTGGATCAAAACAATCTCTGTCACTTCTATAAGTCAAAAGATTAATTTTTCAACACACGTAACTATCATACAAGGCAAGGTCAAAAAAATGGACGTTAAATAAAAAGTTAGACCATAAAACAAAATGTATCTCCAAGGAAATATACTTTAAAAGTCTACATCCTTTTTAAATGGAAGACTATTACTAAGACCATTCATTTTTTCAAACCTCATGGGTATTCCATAGGTCAAATCTCCATTTTGTTTTCAGTTTTCAGTGTAAGGTAATTTTATATTTTGTAAAGAACGATTTGAATTCTACGTTAGACATCCTGAGAAACACAATCATGCATACACCGCAAGGACCATTGTAGTGTATTGCTGTTCCTATTAGGGAGTAAGTTCTTTATTGGTCATTCATGTAATTAAAAAATAGTTTTTAAAGAGTGAACCTATTAGTTTTACCCTTAAAGTTTATGACTTTTATACATTTATATAAAAACCTTAGGGCTATAAATAATATTATGGCATTTTTAATGTACCCAATTTTTAAAGCCTTCTGTTTTTAACAATGTATCCAAAGTTAAAAATAAGAAAAGGGTTACCATTTTCAATTTCCCAGCTATAAATATGTATGTAGATTTGTTTTTGTATTATGCATCTACCAAAAGGTTAAAGTATTCGTCGGGTTAATTTATACAACCAGCTCTTCCAAAAATTTATTCTACAGAAAATTAAGGAAATCTATCTATGATATTTATACGATAGTTATTGGATCCGATGGTCCCAGATAGAAATTTTGATTTTTCAGTTATTTGGTATATCGATATATGACATTTTTCGCATTTTTCAATTGTAAAATAAGCATTTTTAATTTATTTAATAATAATTTTTATATAATATATAATTAAAATGTACAGTTTGAAGCAAGTAAAATAAATCGATTGGAGTCGATACAAAACGAAATAAAATCAATATGACGTTATAGTCACCTTTGAGCTCTCACTATGTATTATATGTATCTCCGAAGTACATAGAAAAATATAATACATTAGGATGTGTTTGTCGGATGCATCCGTACCAACACAAATGTAAGCATGCATGTATTTTGGAAAGTTCATATATGTAAGTATTTAAATACACATACCGTGACAACGACCGGAAATGCATCCAAAGGGAGTACAGCATAAACTAGACAGACAGAGTCCGCCATTATATAAATTGGGAGAAAAGTAGTCGAGGAAAAAGGACGGAAAACTGGGCAGCAGCAGGGACAGGAGATTTCAACGAGGCCTTGAAGTAGACATTAAATCATGCACAAATTTCCATACCACCGGCTAAGAACTGGTATGAGTTCATTGGGGTGGTTGCAATGGTCATCGTCGACGCCGCCATATAAGGGATGTTACTGCGAAATGTGCATCAGCACCCGACATCCAACGTCGAATGCAACGAAAGTTGCATTGCACTGTGGAAGTGTATATGTGAGAGTAATTCCTACTAGTGGGCGGTGCAAGGGATGGTGCAACGAAAACTCATCAGATTCGTGGCACGAGCCAGACAAATTTTGTAAACACACACCCCATACATACATACATATACATATATAAGCATGAATTGCGTATGGACATCGATGGCGACAACAACTAAAAATGCAGTGTCACTGGAAAAAAAGGATTTGCTCATTTGATATATTACTGAATTAATTAGTTTATAGTTTTAAATTAAATACCCAATTGTAGAAGTATGTAAAATTAGGATCTCAAAAAAAAAATCAAAAGCTGTTGAAAACTGGCTTTATAATATTCTTTGTTTTAATGTGGTTCTGAAGATTTTTAAGTGTACTGAATTCGATGCATTTGCAACTGCAACTGCAGTAGCCAAGAGCGCCGGCGCTAGAAGTCAGTCCAAGTGCAAGGACCTGCATCCTCAGTGCCGCATTTTGTTTAACGCACACAATTTTTATCCTATAATAAGTACACCGTTGACCCCGTACCCCAAGGTTTTAACATCCTACAACTTTACGAACTGGACGATGATTTTTATTCTCAATTATTTGGATGCGGCATTTACAAACGAAATATTCCATGAAGTAGAACAGCCGATTGCGGATCGTTCAGATATCGCGGAGAGTTTTTATTTACCAAATGTGCTTATAAAAAATTGTGAAATGAGTTTAAATAAGATATTAAATAAAAATAATTAGTTGCATATACCCAAAATTAGCCAGGGATATTATAAATGACAAATTATATGATTTTTAAGTGTAAAAAATAATTTTTCAATTCCATTTCAGATCATCATTATTTAAAAAAAACAATAGACCATAAACGTTTCAAAAATATAAAAATCATTTTTAAGAAAAAGAAACCATAAGATCCACCATCATTTATTTTAAAAGCAATAGAACGGATATAACTTATTCACTAATTTTTAAATCAATTATCAAATCGAAGTAACAGAAACTGTAGACCTGAAAAAATCAACATCAACATCAAATCAACAACTACAATACAAATTTCATTAAAAGAATTAACTGACCAACGAGAAACACACATTGGATTAAAATTACATTTGAAAAAAAATAATAATGGAAAAAAAAACTAATATTTAAATTTGAAATGAAAAGTACAAAACAACTTGGAAAAGCACAAATAAAATTTTCAAAATCAATAATACAATCAACTATTATTTAAAACAGATATAAAAATTCAAAGTATTAAAATATTAATTAAATAATACATCCATTAAAATAATTGGTTGAACATATATCTAAGTATCGCAATCTTCAAAAATAGAATACTTTTACATACTGAAATATATTGTAAAAGGTACACTTAGATACAAACTTTAGAACTAGCGTCAAATAAATAAATTATAAAAAAGATAGTTTTTATATACCGACAAAATAAATTCTGTCAATAATTACGTAAGAGACACTGACACCGGAACATACAGTTTTGAATACCACATACCCTACAGCTAGCATCCGTCTCTATACCAGTTCTGCGACACAATCTTGCGATACCTAAAATTTTTTTTATTCTGCAAAAAAATGTATTATTAATTGCTTATTATTGAAGAGGAATTAAGCCAAATAATTTTAATCATAATAAGATACTTTGGATAAAGTAAATATACTAAATATGAAAAATTTATTTTGTACTTAAAAATATTTAAAATAAACATCGGAAAGAGATAATTAAAATAAGGCGTACCAAAGAAAAATATATTTATATATAAAATAAACAACTAATACTGTAATACTGGTACTCTAATAAAAAAAATGTGAATATTAACTTAAAAAACTTTTTACAAATTGTTAATTTTTTAAATAAATGAAATAAAATTTAACTGTACATAAAGATTTACGTCAAGATAAAAAATGCAAAAGTTGGGTGATAAATTTGGTCGTAAAAATAAATATATTATCGGGTAACAAATTGTGATCTAAAATTTACGAGCGTCTAAAACATAAAAAAAAAATAAAATCAAACAAAAAACAAAAAACTCTAAATTACCATTCGAATTAAAAAGTCTGACATTTTGCGAGTTTACCCAAAATTTGGCCAGAAATGGAATTTAATAAAATGTATGTCGAGAGACCGAAACGTGTGCCTTATTCCGGCCTTATGTTTAGATGACTTTCCATAACACTTAATCAATAATCATAAGCTATGATGTACACTTAATAAAAAGAAATTCAGAACTCCACCAGCCACACCAATTTTTGGCTTCAGACACCTAACTCAACACGTGCATCCTTGGATCTGGATCTTAATCATTTTATTAAATGGTGAGTTTCGATAAGTTTTCAGTTGGTTTAAAAAAGACTGAGGTATTGCATAAACTACTTATACTCGTAGGGATCAACAACAGAATCCCTTGTGTTTGGCGGTCAGCTGACTTTTCATTACCTTTTCCGCTTGGTCCGATTTCGGTCTATTTCATCTAAGAGTAATTTGAAAGAGAATAACAAATAGAATCAAAGATGTAGCAGTTGGTGGTACGAAGACCTGACGAAGGCCCTTTCCCGAAGTTCTTAGAGCTGAGGTCAGAAACGAAGACGTTTGGCTTACTTTGCGTCGCCAACGAGGACGATGACGATAGCTCGAGCTCAGCCCGACTTCACTTTTGTACACAAGTTCTATTTCTAAACGAGACGTGTCTGAACCCCGTTCATATTTATACTTGGACGAAGCATCAGCCAAATTAGTTTTTCAATGACTCGCGTTCCGCCAGGTTATTCTTAATAGTATTCGGCGTGCCACTAAAAAATTGTTACCGGTGACGTATCCGTATTGGGCCAACGCAAGAACGCGGCTGTATATAGAAATATTTATAGTATATGCTTCAAACTACTTAAAGAAATTTTGATTGTGTTAACGTAGATGGTCATGACATAAAAGAAAAATGTTACGCGAAAATCTTATTATTTAAATTAAAGGTTGACAGGTTTAACTTTTCGAGTTGCAAACCATTTCAAATGATCAAAGACACATCATAATTAATAATTTAAATGAGTAAAATCATTTTAAATTTCGTAAAACCATATAGGTTACAGTACAATAAATGCAGTTTTTTTATATCATCTTTACCGAAAGACTATATACGTACATATGTAAATATATTAAAACCTCAATTCATCGTACTAAAAATAAAAACATTAAAATAAGGTTATGACAAAATATTTGTTCACATATTTGCAACCAATAAGGGTGGAAGTGTTGTTGCAATGGAACGAAATGGTCAGTTTACTCTTTTAGACGTAATAGACGTAATTTAGACTCTTGAATAACAAATACCCTACGCATACCTCATACATACCATGTATGTTATTTAAACGTTAATCTAACTTACGAAAATTCAAATCAATGAGAGTTTTTAGAAACCAACTTTACATTATCGTACCACTATACACACTATACCCCCCAAATTCTTTTGGTAAAGTGGATGGTAAAAAAAGACTGACACATTTTTTCGATTGATAAAGAGATATTAGAATTAGTATTGATTTTGAACTGGATACCCTTCATAGTCGATATAAGCATGTCCGTCTATCTATCTTTCTACCCAAACTAGTCTCTCAGTTTTAAATGTATCGACTTCAATTTTGCACACACCCTTCTTTCCTTTGCACGCAGTATATAAGTGCGAACGGCCGGAATCGGTAGACTATATAGCTTATATATACATATAGCTTCTATATATACATATATAGCTTCTATATAACACAAAAATTCGAAATGGCACAACTTTTATGTTCTTGGTAATAGAAGCCTGGGGTTTTCTTTAAAATGCATTTTGTAAGGAACTTACCTGATTCCGAAGTTTGATTACAAGGGTATATAAATTTCGGAGAAAGAAATATGCAAGGGTAACCCTGTTCAAATTAAAAAAAAAATTCAAATGAGTGTTTTAAATTATTTTTTTGGCATGTCCTTCAGAATTTCAGTGTCTACACAGCTGTATGCTTTAATCGGCAGTTACAATTTTTCAATCCAGGCAAGTCAGGCGATTGGGTTCAATGATTGAAACTCTATTTGAACCCATTTTGATGTTTTTTGTAAATGGCATTTTCCATAAAACCTTTTATTTCACCTATGAATTTTTTCTCGATATATATGATAATGATGTATATGATAATACTTAATTTTAGCTTTGTTTAAATTTTTCTTTCAAATGAATTTTATCGGAATAGCCATTACCCTAGCAATTTTGTCGTGTAATTTAACATAAAAAAATTAGATACTCAATTTCCCATAGGCGATTCATGATAGGCCTGACTTTTATTTAACTACTAATTTCATAAAAATATATTTTAGAACATAATATTCTAAATTAATTTAGGAAAAAAAATATATTCATTTGTTTTTGAAAAACTTTGCTTATACAGTCTTTAAGCGTTTAGAAGTCAAATTGATCAAATTCTAGAATAAATCGGCCCCTTTGGAGTCTACCAATGCCTATTGCTACTGTTTTTTGTTGTCAAAATGGTTTTTGAGCACCCACCTGCCCAATTGTTTTCACAGACGTTCAATACAATTTTAGTCGGTACTGCTGCAATTTTGACAAAGTTTAGCCTAATGTTTCCTTTGGTTTGTTAATCTATTAGAAAGCATAATTAATAAGAATTCTGTATTTTTCCATATTCCGTCAACCCTTGTTTTTAATATTAAGGTTGATCATTTTTTCCATTTTACCATTGATTCATTGCAGATTAATCGTTGCCTCTGTATTTTGTGATTGAATTTAGTGTTGTACATTCTAAAACATTAGGGGAATACGAAATTAACAACAAAAAATTTGAAAAACGTATACCATCGAATTACTTGATCCAAAAACCTTTTTTTTCAGAAAGTACTCTTTGAGAATAAATAATCAAACTTTTCTGTTTAATAAAATTGTTAAAAAATTTTAAATATAGTTTGTTTTTGTCAAGTTATACGGAAAAATTTGTAGCGCAAAAACTTGCCCGATAATACGATTTACCTTTTTGCCGCTTTAATTTTCTTTGGTAAATTGTGGAAACATTTTAACATATCCTACATAAGTACATATGTATGTATATTCTTTACGTGACATCGGTTCAAAAACAAGTTAAGCTTACAAGATCCGTTAGAGAGAGATGTTATATTCGGCATTACACGAGAATTATTCTAGTTTCCAGACTTCCAATGTTGGTTTTGGTCCATTTGCCGTCCCCAAATATACCTTAAGCGTTTTTAACAAATTCTGATTTCTTGAAAAACTGTAACTTTGCATAACATATACTAGTAATTTTCATTAAAGAAATTTACTTAAATAAATGAAAATTATGATATATTTAGATTTTAACATAAGGTTACATATTATTTCACTTCTTCTGATGACAAATAACGCATTTACCTTTACACATTATTTCTTATTTTTCAGGCATTGACATGATATGAAGTCGAAATTTTTTGGTAACACCATCAACGATAAATATAAAATTGACTTTAAAACTAAAGTCGCAAGGCCATTTGGCAAAAGCAGTCGAAAGCCAATACAACTCAATTGGCGAAAAGATATATTTGCTGCCCCAATTAGCGTTGGTTGTATTTTAAAGATGGATGCTGCGGAGTTCTGGCAACAGACTCGCACACCGTTCGGAATTCAAACCGCGATTCAACAGTATAATTTACCACCAAACCAGGCGCACACGTTACAAAAATTAACTGATGTACATGTAGAAAATAAGGTTATGTCTTCTGGATCTTCGATTGGAAGTAACATCGCAAACAACACACCATCACTTTCGATTTTAAGTGAAAAACAGGATTCTAACTGCACGTCAACCCAGAACCTGCAAAATCAAGTGGAGTCACAGACATTGAACAACGACTCTTTAAGGGGATCGCAGAAACCGTCCGAACACACAACATCGCAGCTAAGCAGTCATCAATTGTTGTTCAACGCTGCAGCAGCTGCTGCAGCAGCGCACCTTAAGTCTACATCTATTCAGAAGAATCTGACGTCTCTCGGAGACCAAACGATAACTGCAATAGCCAAAAGCTCAACAAACTCCTTAGAGGTGATCAAGTCTAAGCAAGGTTTGGATTTAAAGCCCACTACTCACCACTCCCTTGACTGCAGTCGCCAGCAAAATGCTCAGCGCCAGTTGCAGCCCACATATGGGGGGCAGTTTTCGAATGTTAGTGGTGGAGCTGGCTCTGATACAACGGAAGCCGTTCCTATTTCCAAGCCCCAATCAAATACGCAACCTCAATTAGAATCAATGGGAGAAATGCAGCCGCCACACTGCCAACCTCTAAGCCCTGGACAAGGAAGAGGCTCAGATCTGGGAACACATTTGGGCCCTGGAATTGGAGGGCTTAACAAAACTTTATCACAAGGTCACCAATCGCCTCAAAATTCAGTTTCAACGTCTGGCGGCAGCTCAACGCCCGAGATAAAGTACAATAGTGAGAAAATGGCCAACGATATTCAGGTATTTTTAAAATAAACTTTCTTGCCAATTAAAATATTTGTTTGATCTTCAACACATTCAATTTGTCAATTTTCATGTGTGTTATTTAAAATAAACTTTTGTGTCATAATTTATTTACTACAATGATCTGTCCCGACCACAGAAATTAAAATAAGATCAATAAAAAATGTAAATGAAAAAGTGAAGATTCCGTAGATATGTATAGGGTATATAAACTTAAAAACCTTTTATGCGTTTATCTTAAAATGCAATATTTTTTAACTTGGAGTTGAACCTCCTTGAGTTTCATTTTAAGAAGTGAAATAAGTAAATTTTAAGCTGTTAACTTGGCTTAACATACATATGTATACAATAATTTGTTTTGCACCTGAAACTATGAAACGCTTTTCCATTCATATAAACTACCTGATATGTCCTTGAAAAACGATTTGTATAGAGCTCGTTTTTTTTTTATTAATTCACCCTTCTCTTAGTTAACTTTTTCCGGCTCTCTTTAATTTCTTTAAACTAAAGCCTTTCTTTGAAAGAGTAAATCTACCACTTGTTAGGGAAATTTAGGGAAAATTAGATAAAGTCCCCTCCACCCAAGGGAAATTATCAACCCCTGTAAGATAAGGGACATTTCTCTTAAACGAACGGTGCTAATCAGTCAAAAGTTCCTTTAAATATCCCCTTTGATTATATTTCACCAAAAAAATTCAATTCAACTATGCCTCTGTGTAAACTCTTTTAAGAATGAACAACTGTCCGAAAATAAGGTAGAGGAAAAGTGTAGTACACTAACGCTGTAGAAGGAAAGAGTAAAAGAAACAGTAAAATTAAGAAGACAGAGAAAAAAAATGGAGAGAGATGGGGTAATAAAAAAGGAAATGAAATATAGAAAGAACGGGATAGCGAGTCAGCGTAGAGTTATATTCTTTGCTTAGCGTTTTGTACTGGGATTTTTCTTGAAGTAACCCTTATATATTTTTTTATTTTAGAATTCTACACTTATCCTTTTCTATAAGCATTTCTGTGTGTTGTATTGCTCGCTCAAATAAAAAAAATTGTGAGTAGAACAGGGCGGAGATGTTGGGTTCAATTTAGAACACACACAAACGTAAGATGCAAAACAGCTCAATGTTTTTATACTAGACATTTCTCTGCCAGAGCCTGACGTTTAATGTGTGCCTTAAATGTCCTCCCCCATTTTTTTTGCACTCGAAAAGAAGAGACAAGAGCGCAAGATGCTATTCTTTTAGAGCTTTTGCTTTCCGTCTATCTTTTCATAACTCCATCCGCGCTTATTTTCTTTAAGAAAACAATAATAGCATATAGAAACATAAAAAGCTCATCTGCGGCACGGGAACGATGAGGAAATAACAGAATAGTGTAAGAAGGAACACCTAGCCCGGACTGAGTGTCCCGTTTGTGGACGATAGCGCGCGAGACCAACGACGACAGAAGTTTAAAGGACAGCAGCCCGCAAGGTTGTGTGTTCCGTTTTGCTCCGCGATTTTAAATATACCAAAAAATCAGTTAAACTAAAATAAAAATAAGATGTGCATATGTTTATTTGTTCGCATTCACTTTAATGTAACCCTGACTGCAAAATGCGCGACAATAATTTTTACTTTTAAATGTTGATATTCGCCTCATTGCGTCTCTGGTTCCGATTTGTTTAAAAGTGTCGTTTTTTACCGTTTTCAGTTTTAATTACTTGGATAGTGCAAGAAAGCGAAGCTTGAACTTAATTTTCGTTTAAATGATTTCTTTAGATGATATTGCAAGTTCTGTTTACGTTCGCGAATCGGATACATGTAAAATGAGCGTACACGAAACCAAATTGACTTGTAGTTAAAAAAATAAATAAATACCGGAACTGTGCTGTATTCGTTTCGAATTAATAATTATAAGATCGGTTATACCGTTTTAGTTAAAAATGACACTAGACTGTGAAGAGGAGAATGATGTAAATTTTTAAATTTTTATTTCACAATAAAATATGAGAAATTATATTATTCCAAATTTAAGTCTTGTTTTATAATGTTAACAAGTTATGCATTCAATATTATTATAATTATTGTGTTTATTATATATTATATTAATTATACTAAAAGTAATTTTAAATTTGTGAAATTATAGTTCGTAAATAGAATTCGTACATTTTTTAAATTTCTCGACAAGATAAATTTTCGATATGACGATATGCGTCTGTCTACTTCTAGGCACACTCGAAGAAGTTTTTGAATACACCTTTATTTTGTTTAGCCCAAATATTATATAGGTGAAACTTTCGGGATAAGCTAGCTATCGTCGCTAATAGAAGCATAGAAATAATTTGAGGACAAGGTCCATAATGCAAAATCATGTAAAAAAAGGGGCTACATCTTATAACTGTTATATGACTGACGGACTATAGAATATTCGGCTTCGCCGAAATTAGCTCTCCAGTCTTCTATACAATGTAATGTTTAATTTGTTTCAGCTTCAGCTATCCCGGTCAAGCAGCGCAGCCGCGATCAGCGAACGCACCCTTGAAGAATGTTGGTCAACCCTGCAACGAGTGAGTTGGCATCTGTTCCGTTGTGTATAGTACTCTTCCTCGTCAAAGACTCATATATGAACCTACACAGCAACACTACATTAAACATTCCATATACATAAACATTAAAATCGAAAAATGTCTCATTTGTGATGACACCATTTAATGATACACTCGATATTACCTATTCTGATTTATTAACATTAGTGTTATACTTTCTGTTTTGTGTGTTCACAATGTAAAAATTGTATTTAATAAATCAATATTTTTATTTATATATAAATATTTATTTTGTTTGTTTTATTTAAAAATGTATTCTTCGGTTTTTATACATTAATAGAAAATATGCGATTGATCGAAACATTATTTTCTATAAACATATATATTCTAACATGTCAATTCATCAATTTTATATAAAACAAGACTACGGCACGGATAATTCATATTACAATAAAACTGGTATAATCTATGGTACATTGAGAAAAAGGAGTTCCATACGTACAAAGAAATCTGTCTTGACTCCTCATACTCTTATTTGTATTGGGCTCTATCTAAATTCCAATGAACATAGTATTTATTTATTATAACCCAGTCACTCAGCTTTCAAGCTATTTAGGTTTAATTTATCATTATTATCCTACAAAATACAAGTTTAATGAATACGTAGCAAATTTTTTGTGCATTTTTTTGTTGCCAATCTATGTAGTATATACATTATTTTATACATAAATACATATATGTACGTATATACATACATAAGTAATTTATTTATTAAAAATGTGATAAAAAAAATCCAATATAGATGCTACTTAAGCCAATTAAGTTGATCAACCTAACTATTCATGGAAACATCTAACCGGCAAGTCACCCCATAAAATGCTTGGAGTTGTTTGTTTAAAAAAAAATAACTATGTATGTACATACGTATTTATATACTTCATGGAGGTGTCAAAAATATCGTCTGGAATACATATATTGAGTTTAAGATGTCTCCTTCCATTCCCGGCAAAAGAATACATTTTTTCTAATAAAAAACTTAAATGCTTTTTTGCATTTGTATCGGTAAATTCAAACCAAAGTTGTACATTTTTCTGCCATTTTTCCGCTCGGCCACACGTTGGTTACCGCCTCCAGTTACCCCTAACATGTAATGAAACAAACGACCCTGAACTTAAGTTCATCCCTCTTTTATTTTGCTTGTTTGACTCAGAATGCAGAACCTAACGCGAATAAGAACGACTCATAAAAATAGGAAGAATAATCAAATCAATTTTTAATCAGACCCTACATTTACATCCGGAACTCTTAGAATATACCTTTGTATTTTTGCAAAGGAAGAAGTTATTCCGACCCCAAAAAATATACGATTATATACGCAAACTAGCATCGCACTTTTAAAGGCATCGGCTTAAAATTTTTCACACACCCTTCTTTTGCACCCTATATGTATATACGTCGAAGCGGCCAGGATTAGTCTAATATATCCTATAGCTGCCGTATATCTGCACAACGTGAAATGCCACAACTTATATTATTTTAAAATTTTTATTATATTTTAATGCATATTTTAATATCATCTATCATTTTTAAGAATACCATAGAAACACATTTACTGCGTAAACGGAATCCGCGCTTACATCGCGTTAAAACATTTATATATGTAAATCAGGTAAACCCTAGTTTAATGGTATATTACCGAACAGTTTTAGGATTTGATAGAAATATTTGCGTTAGTTGAAACCTGCATGTTTTAGTAGAAGGGGGGGAGCCTGCCCTTGCAGAAGAATTTAGCTTTTATTAGGAATTTTTTAGCTTACAAAAATATATTATTTAAGTAAAAAACAACCTTTCCTTTAATTCCTTTAATTTATAATTTATATAATTGGGCGCATACAGCAAATTTTGAATTTTGCGGCGTTAGATTCACTTCTCTTCATAATAATACATTATACTCTGTTACATCCTTGGTATTTTATATTTGGCCACAAATGTGCAGCGCAGGGAAGAAGTATTTTCCGAACCTATAAGTATATTATGAATTAGGATCACCTCCTGAGTCAATAGAATTATGTCCGTCTAAGCGACTGTCTCTCTGTCCGTTTGTCTGATTCTAGGCAAGCTAGTCTTTCAGTTTTAATGATATCGACTTTAAACTTTGTTCGCACCCTTTTTTCCTTTGCACGCAGTATATAAGTTGGAACGGCTGGAATCAGGTGACTATATTCTATATATATTATATATTCTATTATATTCTATATATAAGTGCCATAAACGATCGAAAATGTCGATAGCTTTAAAACTGGGAGACTAGTTTGTGTAGAAACAGACAGACAGATGGACAAGCGGGCATGCTTATATCGACTCAGGTGGCGATCCTGATTAAGAATACATATACATACTTTACTTCAAAGTTTATATACTTTATACTTCAATTCGTTGCACACTTGAGCAACGAATGTTCAAAATTAAAATACCCTATGCAAGGGTACTAGCAATAGTATTTTGTGATTTATGTGTGTTTATAAAATATATTTTTTTTAATATTGAATTAAAAAATATTTATGTTGTCACTCCGAAATCCCCTTACCAATTTCGTGTTCTTTGCTTGTTTCTAATTTAAAATTAATGAAAACAACTCTTTTGTTGTTAAAGACTTAATTTTTTCTGATCATTGTTGCAATCTCATTTGCTTCGGATTCGAAACTGCTGTTGGCCTCTTGTCGAAATAGCTGCCAATAGCATTTCTGAGCTTTTTATATTACAAAAATCAAAAGGGGAAAATATGTAAACGGTGTTACTCCCCTCCCCTGACTTACCTAAAAGAGTTAAGCTGGTAAAAAGTGCACTCTGTCTCGGCCAGAAGCCGAGTGGCAGTGGTGAAACGATTTGAGGCGTTGCTCATGATATAAGCGAAATACCTCAGACTGACCAACCAACCAGGTTCGCGGTTGCCAATTCTGTTTTTCCGGTGAAAACTGGCACAGTTGTTGGGCTAGCTTTTTAATTCTTTTAAATGTGTTAAGCTTTTATCTTATTTTATCCATTTTCGGTCAGCTCCATTGTTTCTATTTCACCCTTGCAGACGGCGTGTAAAGCAGTAAAGGAGACATCATATACAGTATTTATATTTATGAGAATCACCTTCTAAATTAATATAAGCAGGCGTTGGTCTCTTCGACTGTCTTTTATTACACAAGCTAGTCTATCAGTGTTAAAGCTATCGACTTCAAATTTTGCGAACACTCTTCTTTCGTTTCGGTGCAGTATGTCCTACAGCTGCCATATAGTTGAATAATTGAAAATGCTTTAACTTCATATTTTTGTAAATAAAAAATTTAATTTTTTTTCAAAGCCTCTTAAATAGGGCTCTAAGCCTATCTAGAAAATGTGAATGGCTGATATGTTTTGTAATATTTTTATTTATAAAAAAACGTAGGTCATTAAAACTACTTATACTCGAAACTACCAAACTCCCTTACTCAAATTTTAAAAATCATTTGTCAAACCATGACAACGCTTGAAAGATAAAAATTTTAATCGTTCGGTGTGGATTTTTGTCGATTTGAGTACTAGGCTTAAGGGAGAACTAACATCTCTGATTTTAATTATTGTTTAAAACCATGATAAATTGAAATGGAGGATGAACGCAAAGAGTATATATATATATATAGATATATATATATATCTATATAGTGCAATCTAGTAGAGGTAGCAAATCACGCCATTGATTTGGCGAATAAATTAAGCAGGGCAAAACTAAGGAGTTGGTTTTGAATAGACTTTAAAGGAGAAGTATGGTAAAATTGGCCGTACTTGGTATGCCATGCACAGAAATAAATATTTATTTAAATTCAAATAAATATAAGCCAATATGTATTTGATTTCTCGGCCATGTATCTCCTGGTAGAGCATTACGACGAAGACGGGAGGGACTGAAGCAAAAAATTGTATCTAACTTCGGGGGACCCTTGCTGGCGGCTTCTATTAAAATACATATACCAAATATATATCCCTGATATCTCTATCCCTTATAGACTCCGAGATCCACGCTTTCACATAGACGGATAGATAGAGACACGTACAGACGCACCTAGCCATATCGACTCAGCTGTTGATGCTGATAGAGAATTTATGTCATGTGTTTGGATATATTTATTTCTTTGTGTTACACAGATTTGCACAAATGCACTCGTACCGGGTATAAAAGAAACAAATGTTACAAAAATTGGTGTGAAAGAGAAAAACTACGATTCTTAATTAAAGCCACATAAAATATATATCTTTAATCACATTCTCTAACTCTTCTATACGTGTGCAGTGCTATGTCATCGGACATTTCAATTAAAAGTTATTTAAGAAATATATATAATGTTTGCAGTGCCAAAAAAAGATTTTTACTCTGTCGATCTATTCGTCTGTTTACATCATTTGGTTTTTGCAGAGTCCTGAAAAAATATTAAGAATGTTAATTACTGGTAAGAAAATTCGGGAAGGCCAGGATCGGGCAAATATATTTTATAGCTGCCACGTAAATGAAAGATCGGAACTTTCATAACTTTTGTGTTCTTGGAATTAGAAACTAAAAAACCTTATTTATAATCAATTTAATGGAAATCTAAAAAGTATGGCAACATTAATATTCTATATTTGCTATATCCCTTACCAATAGAAACCGCGCTGTTCAGAAATTTGGATAAAAATCATGTAACGCTTCTAATACACAGAAATATTTCTTGAGCATTATGAGCCGTGGGCCACTGTATTAATACGATAGCTAGTAATATTATGAACTCATATTTATTGTATTTATTTTGCTTGTACTTTTATGTAAATATATTTGTTTATTTATTGTATTTATATTGATAATACCTTTTAGGTACCGCCTAAATTTATTGTGGCCCCCATAAAACATATTACGATTCAGCAAAAAAGAAACTGACCTCGAAAGCTTTCCCAAAGTAAAATAAAGACACAATGTAAAAATGTTTAATTTGTATTTTTTCATTTCCTAAAAAAAAGTAAATTTTGCTGACATGTTTTGCACTTGTACAACATGCAAAGATACACAATTTTAAAATAAGCCAAAAAAGCTCTATAAAAAATTGCCTGGGGTAGTAACAGGTTAAATATTGAAAATCTATAAATACATCCACATATATACCCGCTACACCAGTGTGTCATTAAAAAACAAATGGGTTTTTGAGTTTGGGAAGACTACGGGAAACCGCCTGTATTTAATCGCCCATTGTACGTCTAAATTGTGCATTTTTAACGTATTATTTAAAATTACAGCTTTTTATGCACAAAAGCGCCATGCAGCAAATTCAGCAACAGATTCCTCGCGTTGCCCTAGGGACCCAAAGCGTTACCGCAGCGGCTAACTTAGGTGGTGGTAATCTCACGCCCGGCACAGACACAAAACCACACCAATGTCAACAATGCATGAAGAGTTTTTCGAGCAATCACCAGCTTGTCCAGCATATTCGCGTTCATACTGGAGAAAAACCATATAAGTGCTCCTACTGTGATCGTAGATTTAAGCAACTGTCACATGTTCAACAGCACACCCGCTTGCATACGGGTAAGTAAATTCTATATTTACTCATTGAAACATACTTTATGAATAGCCGCCTTCCAACTCTATAGATAAATTCGTTAAAGAAAATGTTTTTTATTAATTGGTTTAATTATGTAAATAGGATATGCAGACCAAGATGGATTTAAAACAAGAATGGAAAGCTAACTTCGGGCGGAGCTGATGTTTATATATACACATGCAATATAATTGCGGTTTCTATTGGTAAAAGATATGACAAATATCGGGTTTAGTTGGGCGATCTTTAGAAGAACATCGAAATAAGACCAGTTCCTTAAAATATGGATGGAAAAGTCCCTAGCTTTTACTGCCAAAAAACATCAAAGTTGTCTTTTCGATCAACCAGTTATTTTGCAGCTATGGGATGTAGTCGTCTGATTCGTATGAAATTTTATAGGTGGGGCCAGATTTCATTGAAGAAGCTGTAAAAATATTTCTAGCTGCAAGGAAAGGTAACTTCCTAAATAAATGAATGATCAGAAATGCTCTAACTTTCATTTTTTTGCAGACAATGAGCTATAATTCGCTAAACCCCTTATATAAATATTTGGATCCATGTAGAAAGTTGTATAAGAATCGGCCGACTATATCCTATAACTGCCTTACAACTGAATAATCGGTATGCTAAAGGGTAATTTTTTAAGAGCTATAGGAAAGTTTTCCAAAAAACACATAAAACTAAAAAAAAGCATAAAATCTTTATTTGAATAGATAGTTTGGTCCATATAATTTAATGTTTGAAGATAATTTCATTCAAATGCTGACCATGACTGCGCCTCAAATGGTCCATCCGCTTTTTCCAATTTTGGCAAACTCTTTCCAACATTGTCCCTCAATGCGTCAATTGAAGGGGGCTTGTCTGTATAGACATTAGATTTAACTTAGCCACACAATGAGTAGTCTAAAGGAGTTAAATCGCACGATCTGGGCGGTCTATTAACCGGTCCCGAACGTAAAATAAAATGCACACTAAACTTTCAAAAGGTCAAAAAATGAGCTATGCCGCTGAACACAATTTTTCGATGAAAAAATCGATCTGCCATCGATCGGCCAACTTTCCAAGAGCTCTTTCACCAACATTCCTTCCGCAACATTTTCCACGTTGTTGAGTAACAGAGGCCCAATTACTGCAAACGGCGACGAATTGATAATTTATTATCATCATTAACACTGTCTGATACAGTTGCGATATTTTTCTTCAGTTCGCATTTTACGTAAGCGTGTTGTTGGTTCAATATCCAACAATGTAAATTTGGTGCGAAGTTTAGTCACATTAGCCCGAATAGCCGCTTCAGTGGGTCGATTAAACTAACAAAAAAAAGGAAGAAGAGCCCGATGAATTTTCTTAACAGAGCACGAGATTTGATAAAAAAATTTAATAATTTGCAAACGTTGTTCGCTTGTTAGACGATTCCTGTTTTTATAACATTCATGTTTTTGCAGATAGGAAGTTGAAATTTGTTAAAAATCCATTTTATAAGGAACTGGACTGATGTTCTTTTTAAGATGTTCTCTTAAAGATCGGCCAACTATATCCGATATATATATGTCTGGTATATATTTTAGCAAGAGAAACCGCCATAATTGCAAGGGAACATTAACTTCGGATCCGTCCGGAGTTAGCTTTCCTCTTCTGTTTTTTATTTAAATTTTTTTTACCATAAAAATTCTCTGAATTGACATTTATTTATAAAAAAATATCAAAATTAGCTTCCTGGCTATACAGATACACTTATGCTTCAAATTTAAACAAAAAAGTATTGGGAATTCTCATTGTTCTGGTCTTTGTATGTTCGGCCTATTATTCCGCCGATTGGGAATTCTTTTCAAGGTTTGAATGAAATTGTCGTCCCTCTCTTGTTTTTCAGTCATTTAATTGTATAACCATTTTTTAAAGGCAGTAAAAGCTACTGGATGTAATTTCAAATGTAGCAGTATTAACGCAACTGATAACTCAATTAACCTTGAGTTATTCCCGTCAATGTTTCAGATATTTATACTTTCTAAGGAATGAATGAAAAGAGATTGAGCATTGTAAAAAATAATTTAACTTCATTAGCTGCATTCATTGACATATACCTTGGTTTGAATGAGTTTCCCATCTCTTATAGTTTATTATTCACACCTAATTGAAACTTAACAATTGTAAGTTCAGTTTCGTTTTTCAGTTTTTTTCTCGTCTCGTCTTGTTTTTTTTTTCAGTGGGTACATCGCGCAAACATCAAATACGTTATAATTGAAAACCAGTTTACTTAATGACCGGGTAATAGCTAAAGGATACGCAAGTACAAAATGCTGTTTCTTTGCAGGCGAAGCTTGCTTTCTTAAGGTGTTAAGTTGGGTAATTAGACAATACAGTGCTGCAGCCTGACTGATTTCTCAAACCAAAACTCTAAAGCACAAAAACAGAAAACAGGGTAGGAGCAATAAGCCCATTAAGTCAGAACTCAGCAAGCACAATCTTTAAGGGTTTTAAATTTTTTAGATCTATTATGTGTAAAATTAAAAGTATTTTTTTTTTCACTTATTTTTAAAATAAAATTAACTTTTAAAATTTTCTAACTTTATTTTTAAGTCATTAATGAAAGATTGATTTTTTAGTGTAGTTTCTAAAGGACAATTTCCGCAGATGCAGTGCCGGCGTCTTTTCTATACACACTACGGAGCCCCCATTTCCTTTACAAAATGAAATTTTGTGAATATTTATATGTTTATGTTTATTGTTAGCCAAAGGCAGTGATTCAAAATAGCTTTAGCATTTTAGTCTCGACTTTAAATCTCGTTGTTCTGATCCTTTTGTTTAAATAAAATTAGGAAATAAAAGGGTTCTTTAATTCGCACGTTTAAGTGAAATTATACATTTTTTTGTTTGAAATTGTATAATTGTAAGAGAATATATATTTTATTTGTGGAGCACTAATTGGTAGTGAGTACGAGGGAGGCGTTTCTAATCCTATAAAGAACATATTATATATTCCATGTCCGTCTGCCGGCCTTTACGTATAAACGCGTGGATCTCAGTTAATATAACTGATAACGACATAATATTTGGCATGTATACTCCTGTAAGATCAATTAAAATCAAATTTGTTTGAAACTTTGCCATGCCCCCGTCCTCCCCCAAAAATTTAAATTTTCTGTAGAAACAAACAGAAGAGTTATTTTTAAGTCTAAATGCAAATTAATCTTCTCCATTACAAAATTCATAGGATATAGTCGTCTGATCCGTTTTATATTTTTTAGATTGGCCAAATTTCATTTGCGAGAACATGAAAGTTACAGCATTTGCGATAGTTCAGTTATTTGACAGCTCTAGGACTTATTCTTGCGACTTTTTCCAAAATACATTTTATAACAAGTAAGGTAGCAGCAGTCGAGTTTCCCGATTGCAAAATACCCTGTACCCTTAGACATGCTTACAATTTATTTATTTAATATCAATAAATAAATGAAAAAATATTCTATTAGAAAAGAGTATCATAACAATATAAATTTGGTATGATTTTGGTTATAAAAATAAGTTTCGTGTGTCATAAAGCCATAGACATTTCGCTGCCAACGTCGCAGTCGGCGTCGCGCGTGTTTTGCTGCGCTTCTGCTTCCCTTGCCATAGATTTTGCATGTGGCATAACTTCGTGTTTCTTATCCGATTTGGTTCAAAATTAAAAATTAGATAGCTTTTATAACGACCAACGCACATGCCGAATTGTATAGCATTAGGTTAATAATTGTGGGCGTGGTAGTTTTTTGCGGTTTGCGGGGGAGCGTGGTCGTGGCAATTTTTTGCGAGTTGCGGGGGAGGGGTGGTTATATCAAAATAAAGCAACAAACTTGTACTGCGTATGGTAATTACCTATCCAACGATATATGGCAAATGTCTGTAGCTTTTGTAGTTTCTGAGATATAGGCGTTGATACGGACAGGCGGACGGACGGACGGACGGACGGACAGACGGACGGACAGACGGACATGGCTATATCGACTCGGCTGTTAATGCTGATCAATATATATACTTTATATACTTTATTGGGTCGGAGATGCTTCCTTCTGCCTGTTACAAACATTTGCACCATATTATGATACCCATTTCACCCATTTTTAATGGGTACAGGGTATAAAAAACTGGTCTGATAGTAGGGATCGTCCAACTATATCCGATATTTGCTATATCTACTACCAATAGAAGCCGTTATCTAGCTGCAATACCTCCGTCTGAAGTTAGATTTTATTTCATGGTATTTTTTTAATTCGTTCTTTATTATTATTCAAACTAAAATATAAAACATTGTCTTTTAAAAAACTTAAAACTTGGCATATTTCAATAAACACAAAAATTGTAAATGTATCCACTTTCACACACATTTGCTTTTTTTCTAATACTACTTTAAATCTTAACTAGAACTAGAATCGTTTTTTTTTTATTACCAAGCCATTTTGAATTTTGTCAAAATTGATTTTCAAGGAGTTTGTTGCCTTATTGATCAATGCTATTAAAGCCACAAAATATTAATAGTTTGCCCCTCTTATTGCAATTTTTTTTCAAAAATTTAGGGAAATACGCAAACAACAAAAAAATTACGTATTATTTTAGTATTACTATTTTAGTTTAACTATATATTGTATATTTCATTTGCTTTTTGAAACAAAGAATATGTAAAACTATTTTTTTTTTGTTTTCAGGAGAACGTCCTTATAAGTGTCACTTGCCAGACTGCGGTCGAGCCTTTATACAGCTCTCAAATCTGCAACAACACCTTCGTAACCACGATGCACAGGTCGAACGGGCTAAAAATCGGCCTTTTCACTGCAACATCTGCGGGAAAGGTTTTGCCACAGAATCTAGCCTGCGCACCCATACATCTAAAGTAATTGACAGTATAGATTTTTGCTTGTGCCTTTTACCAAGGACTGCAATAAATTCAAATTTTCCTAAATTCCATTGCAATTAAAAAGTATCATACTTTTCCAACAGGAGCTACAGTTGCATCTTGGGGTCTTGCAGCAACACGCAGCCCTTATTGGTGGTCCAAATGCCACATCATGTCCAGTGTGTCACAAGCTTTTCATTGGTACCGAGGCGCTTGTAGACCACATGAAACAAGTTCATAAAGAAAAAAGTCCAACGCCTAGTATATCAGGTAAGAGGAGTAACATCATCCAAAAAGTATAAAATAAATCTAACTTCGGGCAGAGCCGAAATTTGTTTAAGGTTAATTATTTTTGCATGAAATTGAAGGCTTTAATTACCATGGCTGGAACGCGTTTTGATTTAGGTCATATATGCCCTGTTTTGTTTATTACAACAGGTTATATTTAAAGGTAATTTAATTATGCCTCTCTCATAGAAGCCCTTGTTCCTATTGGGAAAATATTTAGTCGATTTTCACAAGCCTCTCTTGAATAGAATTTTAGTCAATTCTCTTAACGACCTCTTGACGAGGTAAAATTT
The DNA here is from genome assembly GCA_035047645.1 of Drosophila merina. Classification (NCBI taxonomy): domain Eukaryota; kingdom Metazoa; phylum Arthropoda; class Insecta; order Diptera; family Drosophilidae; genus Drosophila; species Drosophila merina. Next base: position 75,504 of record JAWNPH010000083.1, read on the forward strand.
CGTTGACGAGCCACACGAAACATCAAAAATTTCTGATATCAATTTTTGGGAGACATAAATAAAAACATACAATATGAAAGGACCGTGCCGAATAAGAATTTATTATTATTTATATTATTATGGATTATTATTTATGGATATTCTATTTATTCGTCGCCAAAATTGAAACAAGGTTAATATAATTTTGTAAATAGTAATTACAAGTAAAGGGTTTTCCATTAAGGGCGCTTGATCTTTGAAATAAAAAAAAAATACAAAATATGTAGGAGAGTTTGCGAAATTTTTTTTTACTTGAAAGGTTCATCGACCCCGTTATGTATGGAACATGACATCATTCAAGTGACCGCCACGGCTTCGGTTGGTGGCGCGCACACGAAAAGTCAAATTTTCGACGACTCTGGCGCACAAATCGGGCTGTAGTTGATCGATGGCGTGGCGTATGTTGACTTTGAAGACATCGGTGGTTTGCGGCTTGTTGATATAGATCAGCGACTTAAGAAAGCCCCACAAGAAAAAGTCCAGCAGGGTCAAATCGGACGATCTCGGTGGCCAGTTCACGTCGCCTCCGCGCGGGATGACCATTTCCGGAAATTTCTCGTGCAGAACCTCCATCGTTGCGTGTGCTGTGTGGCGTAGCGCCGCCCTGTTAAAACCATATGTTGTCCAGATCCATATTCTCGATTTCAGGGCAAAAGAAGTTGGTTATCATCGACCGGTATCGCTTACCATTGAAGGTGACGGCCACACCATTATCGTTTTCGAAAATATATGGACCAATAACGCCTCCAGCCCAAAATCCGCACCAAACAGTCATTTTCTGCGGATCCATTACCATTTGGTGATTTGGGAGGACTGAATGATTATAACAAACTGCATTTGATATCTGTCACTCAAACAATATGGCCACAATGAGCTGTCAAAGTTCGAGCGTCCCTATTGTTCTGCGCGTAATTTCTTTAAAGCTTAACCTTCGCCCAAGAAGACTTTTTTGTCAACGACTGCAGCAAAATTATGGTGCAGTCGAACAGCGGGATGAAATACAATAAAATCCAAATTTTTATTTCCTGATCAAGTCACATTTTTCGATTTTTAAAACATTTTTTTTTTTTATTTACAAATATTAAAAAAAAAACATAACAATACATTTATATTTCTTAAAGAAAAATAAAGCATGTTTAGATAGCTTCAATGGTTTTTGAGTTATGTTATAACGTACTAAGGTTCTTCGGGTAGAGCTCAAACCTTACACTTAAATGGTGGCTGCTATTGCAATTAAATTTTTATACTGATCAACTATATATGTATGTACTTTATTGGGCCGAAAACGTTTCCTTTTTGTATTAAATACATTTACATGAATACTATTGTACTATATATTGTTTTGGGTATTATAAATTTGGAGATATCTCCGACTCTATGAAATAAAACTGTCCGTCAGCTATCGACTTCAAACTTTGCGCAAATCTATATTTCCTTTTCACGGAGTATATAAGTTGGAAGACATATAAATGGTATGCTCTAACTTCCATGTTTTTCATTTAAAGCGGGTCAGACGTGTATAATCTAGCTGTCAAATAATGGAATGATCAGAAACCCTAAAACTTTTGTGTTTTTGGAAGTAGAAGCATTTTTTCTTCTTTCTTCAAAATCTATTTTAAAAGGAACTGGTCTGGAATTTTTAAAGGATCGGCAATCTAATCCGACATTTGCTACATCTTTTATTAATGGAAGCCCCCATTTGATTGCAAGGGTATATAACCATAGGCGCCTCCCTTCCCTCCTCCTCCTTTGGAGTACTAGGTTACAAACACACCGTAATAAAACCTATTTTTCACTTTTTTGCCCCCTCATCTTAGTATTAGGCTTTACGATGCACAGAATATAATTCAAATATTTTAACATTTAAATTAGCTTCCAAATGTTTTTAATAACCATTTAATGTTTAAATACTAATTTTTAAAAGAAGATTCCATGAAGTTGTGGTGATGTTTTCGTTTTCGAAAAAAATGCTTGAAGAATCTTCAATATTCTTCTTACAAGTGAGTTAGATATATCAAAAACTCTAAAAGTAATTCACTGCACGAGGCTGGATTTTTGATATTTATACCATTGAAAAGGGTATTATAATTTTGTCCAGAAATGTGTAACGCATTAAAGGAAGCATCTCCGACCCCACAAAGTATATATATTCTTGATCAGCATCGATCGACTCGGCTGTTAGTCGATATAGCCATGTCCGTCTGTCCGTCTGTTTCTATGCAAAAAATAGACAGTAGTTTTAAAGCTAGCGTTTTGAAAGTTCGTTATTTTTTTTGCACGCAGATCAAGTTTAAAAATCGGTCGGATCGGACCACTATATCATATAGCTGCCATACAAACGACCGATATGAAAACAAGTCTTTGTATGGAAAACTTTTTGTTTTCAAGGGTATACCATCTTCGTCAAGCAGAAGATAACTTTTCTCACTCGTTTTTAATTCAATTTTTATTGTCTTAATATATTATTTTGGGATATAGATATCTTTAAAAGTTTACACTTTGTTAAATATTTAAAAATAAATAAATTTATTATTAATTGTGTTCTTTATACAAAAACAATTTAATTATCTATTATTTTAAACATTTTTTTGCTCTTTAGCTGTATCGCAATTTAGTGAAATGAATCAGGGAGAAACGGAAAAAGGAAACGGCCCTTCAGCTGGAACTGAATCAATATCCCAGTGCGCACCTGATTCAAATTGTATCCAAGTGAGCCACTCTAATACCACCGGTGTCCCCAACTTAATTGACAGCTACATTGGAAAACGAAGAACCGCCAACCATCCTTGTCCAGTTTGTGGAAAACACTATGTTAACGAGGGCTCTCTAAGAAAACATTTAGCGTGCCATGCTGAGACCTCGCAACTTACAAACAGTCTGCGGATGTGGCCTTGTAGCGTTTGTCAAGCTGTTTTTACTCATGAAAATGGTAAGAATTTTATTTAAGAACTTATATACATTATATATATACGAGTATATATTTATTAAATAATTTTCCGTCAAAGGTTTGCTTACACACATGGAGTCAATGCGTATGGATCCAAAACATCAATTTGCTGCTCAGTACGTTTTGGTATGTTAGAATCTGTGTTAAATTATAGTTCTTTATAGTTAGTTATAGTTATTAAGTTTTTCTTAATAATATTTTCTGCTAATAATAATTATTTATCTTATTATATAATAACTAAAAATGGTTTATTTTTAGCTTTGAAAATTGATTATTTTATAAGCACTTAACTTTAATATTAACTTTAATATTAAAAGACATGTTTTCTATTTTTAATATGTTCGGGACTATGATCGTTTGGGCAGTTTTTCGGAAGTGGTTTAAAAAAATGTCAATTTAAGATTCGACCCTTTCATTCCCAATTTAATCGAAGGGTAATCATTTAGTTATTCAATTATGAACAAACTCAACTTTACTTAGAATCTTAAAGTCCTTGATATGCTTTGGGTATTTTTCACAATGCAATGCCAATAGTTTATAAAAAAACATTTTTTAAAGGAAAAGATGGTGATCTTGGCAAAGTCGACGATGTTGGATTCTCCTCAATTTATGGAATTTTGACGACGGCTGCTGTTAGAGCCTTAAGTCTTGATGAAGTACAAAATATTCAAAAACAATTCGAAATAAAATAGGTTAATAATGGCCTCAGTGTGGATTTTTATTCATATAAATATTTTTTATGATATAGAGAAATATAAGTCTAATCAGTTTCCCATGCAAGACACAAAAGGTAAAAACGCCTATCCGTTAATAAGTATTTAAATATTTTGTATATATGTAAAAATATTCAATATAACAACAAAATAATCAAGGATGGATTTTTATTACAAAAGAAGGAAACTTTAGAAATATATCCCTTAATTAAATTTGCGATAATTACTACTTCAAAATAAATTCATTTTAATAGCTATGGCAAAAACATACTGCAACCAACTAATTTGCGCCTTGTACTTACTAATGTTCACCACCGTTGAGTTCATGGACAGCAAAAGCCTAAAGTTCATAATATTTTTAGGCATTAGCGAAATAGTTTTAACATTCTCTTAAAAATTTACCATTACTCTGGTTTAAATTTTAACTCCAAAAGTGCATAAATCCAAAACTATATGTAGGTAAATATATATTTATTATTTATTTATTTTTAACTATAGGTATCTTTTTTGCAAGAAATTAAATAATTTAAGATTTTTATAAATTAATTTTTATGGGAGAAGAGGTTATAGTTTTTGCATATACTACGAAAAGGATCATGTTCACAGAGGTCGAAAGGAACTAGTTTTTCTGTTAGAAATGGGGTTCAAAGAGTTGTTTCAAGAACCATTCATAAAAAGCATGAAAAAGCATTAGCAGAAACTAGACCCCAGCACACGTTCAATGATCCATCAAAGGAGGTAGGTAGGTGTATACATCCTATATATACGATATGGCGGAAGATGATTACCAGAACCCAATTTAAATTATTCAGTAAACATAAAAGAATCTCCTTTGGCTCAGGTTTCATTCTGTTTTGATGAACAGAATATTGTGAAATCCAAACGCAAGAGCAGTATTCTTGGATAGTACGAAGCAGTGTAAAATATAAGGTATATAAGGTATAAGGTGTAAAATAGTGGAATGATGGCCAGGCTGTGTCCTGAAGAACTGCCCAATGCCATTGTGCAAGCCTCTTCCACAATATATTCGTTATTTCTGCAAACTTCGGTGTTTTCCCATATGTGGAAGTAGTCCTTCATTATTCTTGTATATAAAAAACAGAAAAAATTCGAGGCATCTCTTAATTTTCAGCAATTTTAAGCCTTTTTGAAAATTGGTTCCAGCCACATTTACAACACCTCTGCAGCTCAATTATTTCTCCATACCAGCATGGTTTTATAAGGCGTCGCTCCGCTACCACAAACCTTTTAGAGCTGACGAATTTTTTATATATGGCTTCTGAAATGGCTTTCAAACAGATGTCATCTACACTAATTTTTACAAAGCATTTAAGTCTGTTAATGACTAACTTCTTTTGAGTAAGCTAAATCTCTTGCGATTTCTCACAAACTTTCTTATGTAGATTTCCAACTACCCAAAGTGTCCTTTTTAAAGATGTACACTAACGTCTTATCCGAACTATATCGGGAGTTCCCCAAGGAAGCCATCTTGGGCGGTGATTTTTACTATTTTTATACCCTGTACCCATTAATAATGGGTGAAAAGGGTATCATAATATGGTGCAAATGTATGTAACAGGCAGAAGGAAGCATCTCCGACCCCATAAAGTATATATATTCTTGATCAGCATCAACAGCCGAGTCGATATAGCCATGTCCGTCTGTCCGTCCGTCCGTCCGTCTGTCCGTATCAACGCCTAGATCTCAGAAACTACAAAAGCTACAGACATGTGCCATATATCGTTGGATAGGAAATTACCATACGCAGTTCAAGTTTGTTTTTTTATTTTGATATCACCCCCCGTTCCCCCGCAAACAGCAAAAAACTGCCACGACCACGCTCCCTGCAAACCGCAAAAAACTGCCACGCCCACAATTATTATCCTAATGCAATTCGGCATATGCGTTGGTGCTTATAGAAGCTATATAATTTTTAAATTTGAACCAAATCGGATAAGAAACACGGAAGTTATGCCACATGCAAAATCTATGGCAAGGGAAGCAGAAGCGCAGCAAAACACGCATTGCGCGACGCCGACTGCGACGTTGACAGCGAAATGTGTATGGCTTTATGACACACGAAACTTATTTTCATAACCAAAATCATACCAAATTTATATTGTTATGGTACTCTTTTCTAATAGAATATTGTTTTATTTATTTATTGATACTAAATAAATAAATACTCGACTGCTGCTACCTTACTTGTTATTAATGACTTACTCCCTGATCTAGGGAATTCCCTGGTACCTATGTATGCTGAAGATGTTAAGCTATGTCTTCAATATAAACATTCTTTTCCCAATGTAAACTTCAGTCCGATTTGGACAATGTCCTCGAATGGTGTTCTACCAATCCATTAAAACTTGTGTCAAAATGCATGCTTATGTGTTTTTATTGCTTGAGACCTCACCAGTCCACGTACTTTCTTTTAAGGAGTTCCTTTCAAAGATTAATTTAGGTTAACGATCTTGGTGCCCTATTCGATCTGAAACTTACATTTTTCGTCCATATTACCACGATGATTAATAAAGCCAAGGGTGGCTTGGCTAAAATACGGTGTAACCTTTTACAAGTATATATCTTTAGTCCGTCTGATACTGGAGTACAGATCATGCGTCTGAAGCCCTCAATACTGGGTTCATCCTTCTTATCTTAACAGATTTTTACATAGTAACTTACGCTCTCTAACAAACCGTAGAAAGATGCTAGGTATCGTTTTCCTACGCCTGAATTTAAGAATCCAAATAGACGGACTAGAATTTTGAGTACCCTATTCTTAAGTTGAACTACTACCAGCATTTGCTCAGCATGAGCATTTAAGGGTACTGTGTTCGGATTATAGCGGCTTGCATTGCATTACTTCACTTTGCTCTTCCTCTTTTATTAAATCATCAATCCTTACTAACCGTTTACAGAAACTAACGCAGTCTACTTACTTTCTATACTTTATTCTCTCGTTATTCTCTCTTTATCTACCCTGCGATTCGAGCCATAAGATAAACTCCCCTCGGTTGGTAGGGCGGGTGGTGGGCTTACGATGTGTAGCGCGGAGCAACGGAGAAGAAAATAAAGTTCACAGCGAAAAAACGTCATAAGCTACCATTTTGAGCAATTTAGGGAGAAAAAGCTGTTTGAACTTTTGAACAATTGAAGGTGTCTGACAAGAAAATGGTTCGAGAAAGAGAAGTATAATATCAGCGGCTAATAGCGGCTACCCTGCTAGACATTCGGTAAAACGGATAACCTTTGACTTTGTGTTTTTAAGTAACTCGTTGAGTTTGATTTGAAAGATAAGAAGCAATCCACTTTAGGATATTCGACGGAAAACCGAAATTATGATTAACTAAATCAAATCCTTTGCTAAAGTCGGTATACATTGTGTGTTTGAAACCGATTCTGAAACCCTTAGTGTATGTTCATACAAAATTGTAGTAAGTTTTTTGTTGTCGAGTGATGCTTGATAAAACCATGTTGTGAGATGGAGATTATGCTCTTGCATAAATTTCCAGCTGTGATGGATAAGTTTTTTAAGCAGTTTGGGAATCGCAGATAACTTAGCAATTCCGCTGTAGTTCTTAATGGCAGCCTTAGAATCTTTTTTATGAATTGGTATAACATATGATTCATTCCATAAGTTGGGTAAGGATGCAAGCTTCAAGAGAACGTTAAATAGTATTTTGAGAGGATGGCTTAGAATTTCTAAGGTCCTGCCAAAAATTAAATGTTAAATGGTGAAAAAGCCGTAAAAACTTCGTGACAGTGAAATTAAGAAGTATATGAACGGTAAGCGAGAGGGATATTTAGAGAAGATATCAAATGAAATAGGTAGATTGAAAAAATGACGCAAAGAAATTAGAAGTACCAAGATGTGAAGATTTATTATTATACGAAAGGGAAGGAAATAGAATGGATTAATGTTTGGATTTACAAAAGAATACAAAGATCTTGGATCCTTTCGATAATTGAGTTTACATATGGAGATATAATTATTATATAGTTGATTGTTAAGTTCAACGAAATGGTTACGAAAATGCAGATAATGTAGATAGAATAATAGATAAAATAATAAAAGAACACAGACTTTAGAGACTTTTTATAAGCACTTGATTAAGGCGAGAGAGTCGCTTATTATTCTTAGGCACTTTTGACCTTGAAGGTCGACTTGCTTATGAATGGCGTTATGAATCACATTGTAAAAAGATTCCGTAGCAGCTTAAATATTTCTAAAATTTAAAACATAATTTTAGTCAATATTGGACTGAAATTGAGCACTATAGTATGTTCTTTTAAAACGCTCATAATGAGACTGTGCGCTATTACTGGTGGAAACTTAAGGGGCGTCCAACAGTGTTGGATGATGTGAGTCCTTAAAAAAGATAAGGGAGGAGACGTTATTATTGTGGCAGAGGACATTTGAGGACATTTGTGGTCACATTTGAGATAATGAGATCAAGCGACCTGCCACAAGAGTTCTTAATAGGGTTAAACATGGAAACGGCAGAAGCGACTAAGCCGTCGAGGAAGTCGCTTTGGATAGTGGGTAATAGCGATTTACCATCGGCATTGTGGATCCATGAAATGAGGTTCAAATTAAAGTCACCTATAACAAGAATAAGAATAGAATCATTCAACATAGGCAAAACTGATTTAATGGCAGTAAGGTGGTGCATAAATGGGTCCAACGTACAGGACGGAGTGTCCGAACAGGTAATAAATAGGTTGAAAGACTCCAAAATCTATGAATTTGAGTCCCGAAGAATTAGTAATAAGGATATGTTCATCAGGATGCTTAATGTTAACGTAATTCTTTGTGGACGATTCTATGGCTTTAAAAAAAGTTAATAATCATCGTTTTCCCCTTTGACTTGCTCATGCGAGATTTGTTCGGGCGGGAGGCGTACAGAGACAGAGACAACCATTGTTAGCTTTGCCATTTGCTTTCCGGGTCGTATTGAAAAAAGCTCTCATCGCCCGTAATAACTTGATCAAGCGGCGTGGGATCGTTCTCCACTGTTCCAAACAATTTTTTGCGACGGTCTTTCGATACTGCTTATGCTCGTCGGAAAGGTTCGAAAGGTTGGAACCATCTTCGGGCACAACTTTCCCATCTCAAATTTCTCGGTTAAAACTTGTCTGATTGTTCCTCGGTTCATACCCAGATCCGATGACAACTGTTAAACGTCGATCTTTACGGATTAGAGCGCTTACACGCTGAGCATTTCTGTTAGTCCGCATCTCGACTGGTCTCCCGCTCCGCGTTTTCCACAATTTAATGCCCCTTTAGCTTACGTTTTTAAAGCTATTTCTCCCAATTTGTCGCAATATTTTATCGCGGTGTATTGCTTTTGATTCGTTTTTTTTCATTTTCGCGACGAGCACCACGAATACACGTTTACTCAACACGACACAGCAGGCAAACTAAACAAGCCAGAGCGGTGGCAAATATAGAAATGGAAAGGGGAAGGATTCCGGGAAGGAAAATGGAATGAAGGTTGCAGGGTTACCAGGGTTACATAAAAGTAACTGATTAAATTGCCGCGATTGTGGCAATTGGTTACATAAAAGTAATAAGACTGATTAAATTGCCACAATCGCGGCAATTTTATCAGTCTCATTACTTTTATGTTATACCTCGTACAATACAGGGTGCGTTATGAAAGTAATGCGCATGGTTTCATTGTCACGTAACTACCTGTCGTAACACGCTCGGACCAGTCTGAAAATTTGGGGCGGAGTCTCTCCTTTCCAACGCGCTCGGTCTCAGTTCGCTCTGAGCAATAGAAGTGGTAGGACGTGTCGTAGAGCGAAGTAATTTTTTCTGTTGTGTCACGGTACGATGGAGCGTTCGCTGGAACAGCGGTACGTCATAAAGTTTTGTGTGCGACTTGGTAAAAATGCATCGGAAACTTATCAAATGCTTCGAAAGGCCTTTAAGGAGGAGTGCATTTCGAGATCTCAGTGTTCGCCGTGTGCGAGAAACTTTGAGTTCAGACCGTCGGTTAAGCATCCGGGCAATCGCTGACATCCTAAACTTATCAACATTTGCGGTACATGGAATAGTGACGGAGGATTTGCAAATGCGAAAGGTCTGTGCGAAGCTTGTGCCGAAGGTGTTGACGGAGAAGCAGAAAAACGTTCGAGTTTTGCGCTGTGAAGAATTGTTGGAATCGATTAGAAATGATCCAGGTTTTTTAAATTTTACTGTAACTGGGGATGAATCCTGGATGTTCGAGTACGATCCAGAATCCAAACGACAGAGCTCCGAGTGGCACACACAATTTTCTTCCAGACCCAAGAAGGCGCGCATGAGCAAATCTCAAGGACAAACTGTCAACGAAGCCTTTTACCATGAGATACTCAAGAGACTGAAACGCCGAGTCGTACGCGTCAGGCCAGACATCAAAGACGTTTTCATGCTCCACCACGATAACGCCCCCAGCCACACGGCCTTCGTCGTCACCAACTTCTTGACCCAGAAGAAGATCTCAGTTGTGCCCCAGCCTCCTTACAGCCCTGACTTAGCTCCGTGCGACTTTTTTTTGTTCCCCCTACTGAAGAGAGAGTTAAAGGGAAAACACTGGGAGTCGGTGGAGAACATCCAAGCTCGCGTAACAAGGTTCCTGAAAGGCATTTCTGTCGAGGAGTTTCAGGGTACTTTCCAGGCGTGGCATACACGTCTCCGCAAGTGTATTGACGCAGGAGGGGACTATTTTGAAGAATTTAATAATTTGTACTGATTGGATCAACAAATATATTTTAGAAATATATATTAGAAAATGCGCATTACTTTCATAACGCACCCTGTATGTTAGGAATTGCATGCGTCACTGGTACGCAATTCCTAAAAATCATCCAATGTTAGCCAAGTGGACGCTGAAGACCTGATAGAGTTTAATCAAAGTTTGCCTTTAGACAGGGTAGTGGGAAGTAAGCGTAGTGGAGAGCGCATTAGTCAGCACGGATGACGCGAGGCACTGAAAACCCAAAAAGAATAAACTAAAGTGGGGAGTTTACTCATCGGAGAGCCTGTTGATCTGTGACCCGGATGGGTCGAGTTCATTTCCTTGTCGTTCCTAGTCATGCCGCAATTTCTTTTTTCCAAAGGAAAGAGATTGTGGTAAAGGAGGTGGAGAAGTGGGCGAAAGAGTTGGCGGGAGACTTCTTCGAGGCAAAAATAAAAAAAATATCACGCAGCCCACCCCATGTATCGGGAGGGATGGTGACTATGTCGAAAAATAACTTACATATGTACATTGTACAAGTGTAACCATATAGGTTTTTGTTTTGATACATATTTTTTTATTCCTACTTACATTCTGGACGTGCCTGAACAATACTTACTATAGATACGCTATATTAACTTCCTAGCGAACACTACGGCGTGCCACTCGCCACCTTCGTGGAATACCGTCCATAAACCGGGTTTTTACCTCTGTAATCAGACATATAGACATGGAAATAGACCCAGATTGCTGTATTAGATTATCAAAAATAATCTGTTACCGTAATCCATGTTTATAACTATACTAAATATTAGAAGAACTATCTATATTAAAAAAAAAATGTTTCTATTTGAAAAAAAAATATTTGTATATATACATAAAAAATATCTCTTTCAGAGTCGAGCCGCAGCAGAACAACGAGAACGAGAATCCATCCTCGCAGTAACATTAGCCGCAAGTAGCGGTGGGGCGTGTGGTAGAATTGGAGATACCAGGAATCTGTTGTCAATGGGTCACGACTCTGAAGGGTCCAACTCAAAGTGTCCTTCCCCGTCTGCGAACTCCGAATGTTCCTCCAATGGACGATTATCGTCATCAACAGCTTCCGATCAAGATCAGGATATTGAACATGGACTCAGTGAAAATGAGAACAGTAACCAAAACAACATAACTAACACAAACAATAATAATAGTTGTACCAACAACAATAATTGTAGCTCTGGAAAAACGACAGAGTTTCGTCTATCCACTTGTAGCCAATACAATATGGAAACCGATCTGCACGTAGCCAACCAAATGTCCTTAATGGCGGCAGCTGCGGCAGCAGTTGCTGCATCACGACCCCAAGACGGAACCGATGGTACAACAGTTCCTAATGCGGCGGTCCAAGCAGCTGTGGTTAATCTTGCCGCTGCTATGCGTATGAACGTTCCCAGCAATGGTCCTACCGGATACCAGCAACAAGTAAGTTATACACAAGCAAGAAAATCCAACTTCGTGCGGAGCCAAACTTTATATACTTTTTATATACTTTAATGGCGGCTACTCTTGATAAAAAATATAGCAAATAGTCAGAAAAAGTCCGCCTAGTCTTACAAGAGCTTCAGAATCAGACCGTATCAGACCTAAGATTCTACTCCTAAAAACATTTGGGTAGAAGAAGACAGCCGAACGTGCCTTTAGGTCATCCTTATGAATAATATTTACACCTTATAGGATCGGAGATGTCGCCTTCAATGCGTTTCACACGTGACCAAAAATTTTTTTTTTTTTATCTGGATCTTTTTATACCCTGTACCCATGTGTGAAAAGGGTATCATAATATGGTTCAAATGTATGTAACAGGCAGAAGGAAGCATCTCCGACCCCATAAAGTATATATATTCTTGATCAGCATCAACAGCCGAGTCGATATAGCCATGTCCGTCTGTCCGTCCGTCTGTCCGTCCGTCTGTCCGTCTGTCTGTCCGTATCAACGCCTAGATCTCAGAAACTACAAAAGCTACAGACATGTGCCATATATCGTTGGATAGGTAATTACCACACGCAGTTGTTGTTTCATTTTGATATCACTCCCCGCTCCCCCGCAAACCGCAAAAAACTGCCACGATCACGCTCCCCCGCAAACCGCAAAAAACTACCACGCCCACAATTATTAACCTAATGCTATACAATTCGGCATGTGCGTTGGTCCTTATAAAAGCTATCTAATTTTTAATTTTGAACCAAATCGGATAAGAAACACGAAGTTATGCCACATGCAAAATCTATGGCAAGGGAAGCAGAAGCGCAGCAAAACACGCATTGCGCGACGCCGACTGCGACGTTGACAGCGAAATGTGTATGGCCAAAATCATACCAAATTTATATTGTTATGGTACTCTTTTCTAATAGGGTAGAATATTGTTTCATTTATTTATTGATATTAAATAAATAAATTGTAAGCATGTCTAAGGGTACAGGGTATTTTGCAATCGGGAAACTCGACTGCTTCTACCTTACTTGTTTTAATCTGGATTTCCTCGTTGACAAGATTTATGTGTAGGTCTCTGTGGAGGCGTTCGCTGCGTAGGTACCATGGTGCCCCAGTGATAGTTCGCAGAATCGTTGACTGAGCTCGCTGTATAATTTAAATGTTGCATATGTTGTATAATGGGGAGAGTTGCAGTTTACAAGCCAGTGAAGATTGGCTGCTTAAAGCTCCATATGAGTCATCTTGGATTCTATATGTCGCCGCCAGGGGAGGCGTCTATCTAGGTGAACGCGGATACGTTACTACGTCTGGTTGTGGGATTCATTTATTGTTCAGGGTACAGGGTGATCAGGTTTGTCTGTTCAATGTGAAGGTTACATATCTGCTTTTGGTCTCGTTTATCTTGATGCACCAGTCCGCAAATCATATTTTCCCTTTTTTCAGATGACAGGAAAGTTGTTCTGTTGCCTTTGATAGGCATCTAGATCGGCTAAGTATTGCGGTGTCGTCAGCAAATGTAGAGGTTGTGAGCTGCTTATTTGTAGGCATGTCTGCTGCGTATAGGGTGTAAAGAACGGAGCCCAGCACACTACCTAGGTGGACTCCAGCATTGGTAAAAAATGCAAAAGGTAAAATGCTTATGCAATTTCCGAACAGTATTCCCGGTGCTGGAAAGTGGTACAAATTTCTTTTGTGATGCGATTGACTTGTTCGATCGTTCCATGATTGTTGCGAAAGCCAAATTTATTCGATGGTATTGTATTCTATCTTTTTAGTTAGAGAGTTTGTTCTTTTAAAAATGCCTTTTCAAACGTTTCGATAAACCCGTTAGAAGACAGATTGGTCTGTAGGATGAGGGTTGGGTTTTGTCTTTGCCTGGCTTGAGAATCATTACTATGACCACCTTTTTCCACCTTTTGGAATAGTATCCAAGCTTCGTAATAGCCTTGAAGAGACGACATAAGGCCAGAACCTCACACGGTGGGAGTTCTATAATCATTTTTGGTGTCACCAAGTCATGTCCAGGTGATTTTTAAGGCTTAAGATCTTTTATTGTGGATGCTATCCCACTTTAGCTGAATGTAATTGGATTTATAGGTGGTAAGTTTTTAGTGACTGCAGGTAGGACAAATGAGTTGCTAGTAGGATTGGGTTGGAATACCTTCTGCACATGATCGGCGAACGCATTAGCTCTATCTTCGTATCTGCGTATCCAGGTTCCAGAGGGGACTAGCAGTGGAACGACTGTTTCTGCCGGTGCCTGGATATTTTTGTGTACTTTCCACAAAGGAATTCTTTTTGCTGGTGGGCGATAGTTGTTAGATATATGGATGGTGGGTGTTTATTTCCTCAAGCTTAAGTACCCTGGTTAGTCTACGTGTAGCTATTTTTAGTTGTTCTTTAGCCTTTGGGGATCTATGATTCTGCTATTCTCTTTTAGTCTTCATTTTTCAAGTACTAGCTGCTCAATTTCGCGATTTGTTTTGCTATGATTTATCATTATGTGGGTGCCTGGATGGGTAGAGGCCTTGGCTGCAGCAACAAGTGTTTCCTCGATCGATTTGACTAGGCTATCAACATCCTCCTCGGTGAATACCGTAAGAGTTGGTTCCATATGCGTACAAACATATTTCGCGTACCTTGCCCTGTTGGTCCTGTTGCCTGTCAGCCTGTCAGCCTGTCAGCCGCTCAGTTATATTTGGTCGATGTAAGTAAGTAGGACGGAGTGTAATCAGATGATAGTTTTGCAAGTGACTCGGCCGTAATAATATTTTTTGGGATCTTTCTTATTATTGCGAAGTCAATGAGGTCCGCGAGCTTATTTGGATAAATAAAAATAAATGAATTAAAATAGCCTTCTTAAGGGTTGTTAACACGATAATCACGGATATCAAGGAATAAAATAAATTAAAAGAAGTACAGAACCCAGCCTAACCTTAAATAAAAATTTGGTGCCGAGTATTTTACAAAATCCATTAAAAATGTGTAAATTAAGAAGATAAGGTCACATTATATGCGACAACATTAGAATAAAACTACTACTACTAAAACATACTGTCAATTAATAATTTTTATATGTTATTTATATACCGCTTTATGCTCTTTATATTGCTCTTTATAAAACATGTGTAATACTTTTTATATATCTTATATTTTACAGCAAAGTGATCACCCTCAAACGCATCCACATACACAATTGCACCCGCAACATCATCAACAATCACAGGGCTCGCAAACACAACAGCCCCAACTGTCGCATTTTCTGGGACATTCGCACTCAACCAACAGTAATTCTCTACCGCAACGATCACCGCCAATAAACGTGCCATGCTTGCACATGCAGAATGAATCAACATCTGCTGCAACAGTCGCCATGAATATGAATGTACACATGATGCGCACCTCTGTTGACTCAGACCCCGCTTTAGCTGGAATGCACTCAATAGACGCTCTTCATCAGCAACACCCACATCAACACCAACATCAACAACAACATCAACATCAACATCAACATCAACATCAACATCAACATCAACACCAACATCAACATCACCAAGCCTCTAATTATTCACAGCATGTCGTTATCCCTACCTCTCAGCAAACACCCCCTCCATTTCATCCGAGCACTCACCACCAACAGAACCCTGACGCCACTCTCCGCCTTCACCATGCAGAAGCAATCTTACGTTCCCACAGTGAAGTAGCCTACAGGTTGGCGTCTGGGGCTGGAGTAAAAAGCGAGTCAGATCTGCAGATCGCTAATGGCAATGAAATCGTAATTGCCAGTATTAACAGAAACGAACAACAGCATCGCTTCCATTCACATCAGAAGGACCATCAAGTTCCGTCAAACTCCTGAGCCACATTTATCGAATCCGCTTCGGCGGAAGTGAGAACGAATAAAAAAAATTAAGTACAACGACGTCGTAATTGCGTTAATTGCAGTTAAAAGATAGAACTATATTAATACATTTGAATGCATAAGCCAACATAAATTTGTTTATTTTAGAGCAAGGATTAATATAAATCAGATTATGTTTGTATGTAAGTTTATAACGCAACACCAAACACAGTAAACTATAACCTTTTCATTGTGCAATATAAAAGCTCACGTTATTACTGGCAGATAAATATAATATTTATATTATATTCGTGTTATATTTACGTTCCTAATAAGAATATGATAAATGCGTCTAAAGTCTTATATACGCATTTACTAAACATTGGATATGGTCTTATAGATCGTATATGGACGGTTTCTACCGTTCAGACCAGACTGAATTTGACGACTATTCATACTTTATCTCTTTGGAAATAACCTTTAAGTTGCATGATATCGATATTCAATCATTTGAGTAGCGGCAATATTTTCGAAAATAAATAAATATTTATTGCCGGCATATTACTTAAATTAAATTTCTTTTCACTTTATGCTAGTGTTTTTTAAGCAGATCTTGCAAATAACTTAAAAATTCTTGTTATCCTCTTTACGTTCTTCCTACGAAACAAATCAAAAAAACGACCGTTATTTTGCTTCGCTCGGAAAAAAATCACTTAGATATATATTTTGGTTTTCGGTTAAGCCTTTCCATTGGAACTCTAACTTTTCGTGTTTCTCAAATAACATATTTAAATTTTTAAAACATAAGATCTTTTTTTAAAACCTTTAAGCCGCTATATTTGAATCGGGACGGTTTATGTAGTAATATCTGGGTGTTAAAACAAACATTTTTTGCCTATTAAGTCCACTGTTGCCGCTATTCTGGATCCGGATTTAGTAAATCATCCCTATTACGGAAATAATATTTGTTACTATTTTTATAAAAAAACATTATGCCAAGATAGTAAAATGACCCATGGTGGATTGGTGTATTAATAAAAATTCAATCGGATTCAATCAGAGCAATATTTTCAATCTTCGTATAACTAAGTTGGTGAATTACTGATAACATAATATGAAAGGCTGAAAACGGACATTATGATGCCACATACATAAACGACTTCACTTCTTGAATACATAGTCAAAAGATCCGTTAATAAACTGGGTAAACAGGAACAACAACATAAACGCAACAGTAGTGGAATATCAATCTCATATTTTATTTATTTAGCAATTTAACAATGATTTGATAAATATATACTTGTATACAATATAACTATTCTAAGGGAAATTCCAAAATTTTCGATTTGTTAACATTAAGGGACAGTTCAGGGGATAAAATATGGAATGAGAGGCTATAATTTCTACATGTAGTGCGAAGAGGATCGTGTTCCGTGTAATTGGATCTGCGAATAGGTAACCATAGGGGCCGAAAGGAATTGATTGAAGCGACATCTTGACTAAAATTTATCCAATTTAGGTTCAACTTAGAACTATGTGGGCAGTTGGTTCTCGCCTTCCTGTAATGTTTCATCAGTTCTCCCAGTCAAGCGTTTTAGGAGCAAATTCGTGAAATTGTCTGCATACTTTCTTGGTCAAATTCAGTTTGTAAGATACTGTCATAAGTTTTTTGAACTTGATACTTATTAAGTTTTATAATTAAAAATGAGCTAAAAATAACATGATTTCGCGTTTAATGATAAGCGTTTAGTACAGGGTAGGTAGATCATTGAAATCGTCAAATATTGCGCGAATGGATGCGAAGCGAGCTTTATTAAGCTTATTATTATTATTATTTTGCTCATTTTGTAGCTAGTGAGGGAAAATCTTTTGTTTTCCAGAGCTATTCTTGGTAACGTATTTTTTGAAGTTTTGATACTTTTCTGTGAGTTAGTTTTTTTTTTGCTTTTCTTTCGACTAGTATTTTTTACTTGCACATAGAAATCGAGCTCAATCTTTACTCATAGATATAATTTACCGTTTTTTTTAGCAACTCTGGTAGTTGCTGACGCAGTACCAAATGCTAATGAGCTTAAAGTGTTTCTTAGCAAGCACGAAATTGATGTTATGCTTATTTCAGAGACACTCCTACACGACGGATCGTACCTCAATATGATAGGTTACAGCTGCTATCGAGCAGATCCCCCAGGAGGTCGCCCCAGAGGAGGAGCTTGTATTCTAATCAGGCAGGAATTAGTGCGCTATCACCTGCATTCGATCACAACGAATCGCCTTCAAATGGCAACGGTAAAAATTTCCACTAATTTGGGCGAAATTACGGTGTCAGCTGTGTACCTTCCTCCAGGGTTGAATTCCTCCGAGTTTGATAATCTCATTGGTCAACATGGTCAAAAGTTTATCATTGGAGGTGATTTTAACGCTAAGCATCGCCTCTGGCGTAGTATAAGATCGAGCATTCTGGAAGCTCACAAAGAGATTCAAGAGACAAGTTGCTCCAAAGTTTCCAGTTCGTAACCCAAAAGTGCACTGGCGTTTGCCAGAAACCTGGAGGAAAGATTCCAGCCGTTCGAGACAGCATCGCCAAGACGAGTACAACTGGTTACTGAATCCCTAGAAGCCCCATTGCAGATGGCTCTTCCTGTAAAGCCTATTAAACTCACGGAATTTTAAGATGATATCAAATCCCTTCGCAATAACAAGGCCTGGTGCGGATCACATCGACAACCGCTCCATTAAGCTGATGCCCCACAGAGCTTTGTTATCCTTGTACTGATTTTCAACTCTGCTCTTCGACTGGGACACTTCCCAAGCGCCTGGAAATAGACAAATATCATTATGCTCCATACAAGTGGGAAGCCAGCAGAGGAATTAGACTCCTATCGCGCAAAAAGCCTGCTTCCAGCATTTGGCAAATTACTTGGAGGTGTATCGTGAGAAGATTGCTCGAGTCCCGAAAGGTCCAGAAAGCTATTCCGAAGTTTCAGTTTGGTTTTAGACTCAGGCATGGCACACCTGAACAGCTACACCGCGTAGTGAACTTTGTACTGGAAGGTTTCCATGGAAAGGAGTACGTCGTTGGAGCTTTTCTGGACATCCAGCAGGCTTTCGACAGAGTGTGGCATGAAGGACTTCTGCACAAGCGTAAAAAGGCTACTAAACCCTCAGCTCTTTTTGATAATAAAAAGCTTCCTCCACTAGCGATCCTTTAAAGTAGTACCGGACGGACTGTCCTCCCAAACAAAAAGAGTCAGAGCAGGTGTACCCCAGGGAAGTGTGTTAGGTCCAACACTATATAGCCTGTATACGCACGACATGCCCTCAGCTGACAATATGTCGGTCACAGATCCCAATGACCTGCTAGTTGCCACCTTTGCTGATGACACTGCAGTTCTGGCCAGATATACTTGCGTCTATACAGCCACTTATACGCTTCAGCTTTATCTAAAAAAATTTGAGAACTGGGCCCTACGCTGGAACATCGCAGTAAATCCGGAAAAGTGTGTTTCCGTGACGTACACCCTGAGAAAAGACACATCACCTGGTGTGTTTCTGCATGGAGAGCTCCTCACACTATCGAACGCCCACAAATACCTCGGTGTCACTCTGGATAAGCGACTTATATTTCAACGCCATGTAACGGATGTAACTCGGCGGCTCAAAACAAAGGCGAACAGCGTAGCTTGGCTCCTTAGGCCTGGAAACAAACTTTCAATTTCCAACAAGGCCAAAATTTATAAGGTTGTCTTGGCTCCTATTTGGAAATATGGCATCCAAGTGTATGGCATCGCCGCAAAGTCGCACCTCAACAAAATTCGTGTGGCGCAGTCGCAAATCTTGCGTAAGCGGCTTGGTACATCCACAACAAAGACATTGAACAAGAGCTGAAGGTACCAAAGATAACAAACAACCGCGTACGTAAATAAATTGAGAATCCACCCAAAACAGTTGGCTCGAAAACTCTTGACGAGTAGACGTGTATTGGGACGGAGGGCGATTCACCCAAAAGATCTGGCAAGCAGATATATAAATTAATTGATTAAATTAATTCATGCCTCTAGACTCCCTAATTAGGTTTAAGTATGTACATATGTAAATACTTGCTAGAAATTATGAAACTCTGCAGTATAAGTTATTACAAATAGTAACAGTAGACTGCAATGTAAATAAATACAATTTTTAATGAAAAAAAAAAAGCTGACGCAGTCAGGCTGCTTAGCATTTCGGTCATCAAGTTCTACATAAACCCAATCTACCCCGTCATTCTCAAGGACGGCGCAATTGGGATAGCACATATTCACACAGTCGCCAAAAATTTGACAACATTAATATCGATTTCATTAAACGATAATTTCAAAAGGTAGAAGCCCTTTTGGTTATGAACGTGTGTGGCTCCACGCGCCACACCAGATGTTGCCATTCTGCGTATTCCACAGCCCGAATAGAAGCCGATAAAAAACGCCAAAGAAGTGATTTGTTATTGTTATTTAATTATTGAACATGGTAATAAAGTAATGAAATTATAATTGTGTATAAGGGATCAACCCAAAAACCAATATAAAAAATAATCTTTTTTATTACCGATATATGGAAGATAAAATATAAATAAAGGCATAAGATGAAACCTCCACAAAACTATGCGTTTCATGTTATTTTCTTCAGATAAATAGGTAATGAATAAAATCAGTTTTTAATCGACACTCAATACCTGTTCCACTTCGATAGAATTTAGGCGGATCTCATAGTAGGGGATCCCGCATTGGTCGTGGTTTTGGCATTTGGCGAATGTGTATGTTCGAACAGTTAGAACTTCAGGAAGATGTAGAACCAAATATTTGTCGGGCTCGTCGGGCTTTTGTGATGGACAAGCTTCAAAAAATACAGTTTGCTGTAATGATAGAATTCAAATTTTAAAAAATGTTGAGTTTCAAGCAAAGTGCCTTCGACGCGAAAGTCTGTTTTGTCCCACATAAATAAGGGAAAGAAGAAATAATAAAGGCGATTACCACAAAGAATTTAGAGGTGGCCCAAGACGTAAGCTAAAGAAATAGTCGGTCCGAGCGGCACACATAAAGAATAATATAGTGCAGGGTAAAGAACAAGAACAATCAGAACCGCGAGAATTACCGGCCAGATTTAGCGGATGGAGGATTTTATTTTGCGGTCCCCAAGCGAGAGTACTGGAATCTTATGTATCCATTTATTTGTTTATTTATTTTATTTTTGTTATTTGAGTTCGCTTTTAACCTGAGATAAATTTGTAACCCAAGGCAAGAAATTTTTTAATCATAGTTTTAAAAAGATAATGACTTAAAGAAGTTAGAAGTTATCTAGTATTTCATGAAGCCCAGTTATATTATATGTTATTGTTTGTTTTAATATTGGTGGCAAATATTGGTGGTACAGTAATTACACAGCATGAGTTGAATAAACGCAATTGCAAACTCACGCGAGATCTTAGCATTGCATGTTCGTTGGGTCTTCGATAAATCAAACGTTTTAATGAGCTTGGCCGTTATGGGGATCATCCAAGCCGGTGTTTATCGTACGGCTGGAATCTTGGTGTCCGAGAGAATATTCTGTGGAAAGGAAAGGAGTACGTTTGTTGTACGATTTTATAGGAGAAAAATTTAATTCCATTATAGTCCGACCACGGTACCCTAAAAGGCTTAGGAAAAGAGGAATAAAAATAAATTAGGAATGTTGAATTTTATGCTTGTTATTAGATACTGTCTGTCTACATTATCATTAATAAGAGAATACCCAGCCTTTTTTTACAGTTAAAGCTAGATAAGGTGAGTTAAAATTTAAGCTTCACCTTCCCATTTTGACGCGATCAAATACTCAAAGAGTGCAGACATGCCTGCGGATCGACAACAAGTTTCTTATCGTGCTTTTACTCCCACTATTCTGAAACTGTCACATAGTGTCTGATTGGTTCAACCTGCGAACCTAACGGTCTGCTACAAACTCTAACGCACATTCCAGAGTGCGTGTCATCTGCTGTCTACCACATTCTCTCACTGTAGAAGCTGTGTACAACTCAGCAGAAGCAAAGTGCGGTTGGCATACTGGCCAACGGTGCGAGTTCCCCCTCCCCCCGCTCAATCGTCCACAACCAAGAGCATGAATTGGCAGGCCCCAGCGCGGGCCACCAAGCTTGGCAAAACAACGCCCTGCAGGAAGGCTCTCAAAGCAAGGAAGGGCAGCTCGAGCAGCGACTCAAGCTCGAGTACTTCTTACTCGGAGCCCGGGGAGATCAAGCGCAACCCCGCGCGTAAAAGCAAAGGAGAGGGACCTGACGTCACGCCTAACACCAGCGCAGCCCAGACGTGACCGACATTACAGAGGTTGTCAAGATGATAACGACTCTAGTCGGAACCAAAATGGATTTCTCGTATAAAACGGAGAGAAATAATAACGTACGCGTAATGATGCCAGGCAAGGAGTCCTACACGGCTCTACGCCAGCACCTCGTGGCACATAACAAAAGACACCGCGACGGGAAAGCAAACTGTTTAAATTGCCAAGCTGATCACCCTGCGTCGTTCAGAGGATGCCCTGCCTACAAAAAGGCAAAGACCCGTTGAGAGTAGCAACAAACCACCATCAATGGTACGAGTTACAACGAAGTACTTCTAGGAAACCAAGCGACACAGCCAACGAATCCCCAACAAACCCCTCAAACCCCTCCCGAAGCCCCAGAACCCAACCAGCTTGAAACCATGCTTGCCCGCATAGAAGGAACGATTGAGAGGATGATGGAAAAGTTGATCTCGCAGATGTTCTCGCAGATAATGCAGTTTATAGCTCCCATCCTCAACAGAAAGTAATGCAAATAAGTCTTAATATAGTTAATATAGTTTTGGTACGCAAACGGCCTGCAGAGGAGCAAAGCCGAAGTAGAGCCCCTCATCAAAACAGACAATATCGATGTTCTTCTAGTTTCGGAATCCCACTTTTGTCCCAGATCCCACTTCCACATCAGCGGGTACGAACTGATACACGCCAACCATCCATCTGGTAGAGCACGCGGAGGAGCAGCTATGCTCATCAGGAGTGGCACTCAGCACATGACACTTCCCGCGTTTCAGGGGGAATGGGCACAGTGCGCCGTGACCAGGATCACCAGAGACCACAGAGAGATATCACCATTGGTGCGGTTTACTTCCCACCCAGACACTCGCTAGCCGAGACCCACCTTCAGGACTTCTTCGAGTCCTTTGGACCTCGCTTTATAGCAGCCGGAGACTTTAACGCCAAACACTCCTGGTGGGGGTCCCGCACAAACAACCCCAAAGGCAAAACGCTCTTTAAGTACCTGCAGCGCAAAAGTCTGGACTGCCATTCCACTGGAGAGCCCACACAGTGGTCTACCGACCCTTCAAAGCAGCCGGATCTGCTGGACTTCGCCGTCTCCAAGGGCATAGGACACTCTAAGATAACATGCTCAAGCTATGATAAACTGCTATCCGACCACAGCGCAGTAAACTTGCCCCTAAACATCCCCGTCCTCAGGAAAACCCTACCTAGAAGACTCACCGGGAACACACACAAATGCCCCAAGTTTACGTTCTGGAAGCTTTCCTCCCTCAAACCAGATCCCCCTCTTTCCACACCAAGCAACATAGATGAAGCCATCAAAACACTAACCAAAGAGATGCACAATGTCGCTGAGTTTGCGAATCTACCTCCTTCGACTACCCGGAGACTCTCCGGAAAACGCCCTCGTGACCGAAAAAAGGCGCCTCAGAAGAGTCTGGTTTACCTCACGCAACCCCAGAGACAAGACAGCACTTAATCGTGCCACCTAGGAACTGAAAGACAAGCTATCCATCCTACGGCAGGACTCGTTTCATAGATTCCTTGAGGAGGTGGAACCTGGAGACCCACAGCACAACCTATGGAATGTCACGAGGCACATAAAAAGAACTGCAAAGAAGATATCACCCGTGCGCAAAGTGGACGGCTCCTGGTGTCGGTCTGAGGTTGAAAGAGCAGAAGCCATTGAGGACCATCTACACAGTGCATTCTCACCTTTCGACAGATGAACTGGAGAAGAGCGTGCTGCCACCATAAGGATCGTAGACAACCCAAGTGCTTCTGGCCCGCCAATACAGCCCGTCGTACCAGAGGAGATTGTGCAGGAGATCGCCTCCTTAAAAAATGGCAAGTCACCAGGTCCTGACCGTATCGATGCAACAGCACTGAAAATGTTGCCCATAATCCGTTACCAAAGGCTGGCTAACATGTTTAACAACTGCCTCCGTCTAGGGTACTTCCCTAAAGAGAGGAAGCGTGCGGAAGTAATTGTCCTCCTCAAGCCTGGAAAACCTGAAACCAATCTAGCCTCGTATCGTCCGATTAGTTTGCTGGAAATCCTCTCCAAAATACTTGAAAGAGTATTCCGAGTGAGATGCGGAACATCAATCAGCACACCTAGGCATATAAGAACAGGAGTACCTCAAGGCAATGTTTTTGGACCCATCTTGTACACACTCTACACCGCAGATCTTCCCATCACCCCCTCTCGGAACCTCACAGTAGCCACATATGCAGATGACACCGCCTTCCTAGCCTCCGCAACAGATCCCCAGGAAGCATCAGCCATCATCCAGGGACAACTGGATGCTCTCGATCAATGGCTGAAACAATGGAACATCGTGGTCAACGCTGAGAAATCTTCACACACAACCTTTGCACTACGCAGGGAAGAATTCAAGCCTCATCAGAATCCAGCGGTTTCAGAATAAATGTCTAAGAACAGTTTCTAACGCCCATCCGTACCACGAAAACTCAATCATACACAAAGAACTTGGAATTCCATGGGTAGCAGAGGAGATCACCCGACTCAGCGAAAGATACACAAAAAGACTGGACAACCGCCCCAACCACCTGTCCATCAACCTCCTAGATAATAGCCAATCCCTAAGACGCCTGAAGAGGAAACACCCGCTTGACCTGCCCTATCAATAGACACCTAAGTCAACCTCATTAAATATACATTCCATGTACCTCCCTTAAGTCAATGTCACCCCAAACCATTTAATGATTGTCCACTCGGATAGATTTTAAATTAAAAATAAGAACGTTTTAACCTTCCCATTTAATCCCATTTTAAGCCCCCAAGAGCGAATGATAAGAAGTTATTTTCTCCGTTTCGATGCAGTCTTGATGAACCTTACCACACCCTTTGCTTTATTAAACATCATGATAGGAAAATGTAGTTTTTAAATCTAAAAGATCGTTAAACTTAAGTTGAGTTTTAAGAAATTGGTACACCTTTTTTGAAATTGTGTAACTTGAAAGTATAAAGGGTCGTCCTTAGACCTTATTTAAATGAAGCCAAGCAAACCGTTGACTTTATAAAACATCGTGGAAATATGGTCAGAAGATTTAAGTTTCAAATAGAATAGGACACCAAGATCGTTAGCCTGAGTTAATCTCTCTCACGAAATCCCATAGAGAAAGTACGTAGCCTGGTGAGGTCTTGAGCGAGAACAATGTACATGGTGCGTTCAAAAGTAAATCGGACTTTTTGAATCTAGCGCCCTCTAGTGGCACCATCTATATGTCGACTAATGCGTTAGAATCTGTTATTCTTTATCGACTTCCAGTAAATGACATTTCATTTAATGAATGTGAAGTTATTGCATTTCTTTGCTGAAGTCAGTATATATGTCATATTTTTGAAGGCCATTTTATGGTGGACGGACGCTTTATGAAACCATGTTGGCATGGTGAAAAAAATTATCTGCAGAGGTGATGTAAATGTGGCGTGACAAATTTTTCGAAAAAGCCTTGGAATTGCTGACAATTTAGAGATGGCCCCATAATTTTTAACATGGGATATGTTCCCTTAATTATCCAAGATTCCTTCCACATAAAGCTTCGGTACAATATTATGGGATGGAAATAAAAAACTATCAGAAATAAGTTTATGGAGCTTACTACGTAGATCCTAGTACTCTTATAGGTAAGAGTAATAAATGATGATAGTTTATTGTGAAAAAAAGGTGGCTGGTGGTTTCAGCGTTTAATAGTTTGACTTACACAATGGTTGATGTTCATAAAAAGTTCTCTGGCCAGAAGCGGGGCAAACAAATTGTCTCAAACATCGGCAAAGGCACACATAACATAAAGAATGTCATGAACACACGTTACTTGATTAATGACGTAAGCCATGAGTCAGAAAAACAATGTACTAAATACATAGTAGATCTACGATTGGTAACAGCATGGTAACAATATGTTTCCAGAGTACCGCCTGACTGCCAGGAGACGAAATTTCCAATACGCTTACCAAGCTCACTCGACTCGACAACGAAGCAACTAAAAGTTTAACCCGGGCACGAAGGGTCGAGACCCTTCGTAACCAAGCTGATAGAAGATACATACTATCCAAATTCCACCCAACAGAAAAACTCGCAGTAAACCCAAGTCGAATTATGCGAATTCACATAAGATGTACAAAGAAAAACCGAAATTGTACCTTGGTTGTACCTTGTGCAAATTTCGGAGTTTACCACATTCGTTGTGCTCTTAATTCAGTGGCAGGTCTTTCCCTTCAGTCTACACTCAGTGCCAGTTAAGTTTCAAAGAGACCTGGATAACGTCAAAGGCCCAGCATGGAACCATACACCTTTGAATGTCTGGATGATATGAAAGTAAAGGGATAATGAAACATAGCTCTTTAGACGGTTAGGCAAACCTGATGTCGAAGGGACAAGTTCCACTTTTTCCAGATGAACAAGATTGCTGCCATCCAAGAATTGGCACCTACCTCACTTCGCCGCTGACGTAGAACTCATTACCATACGGAAGATTTGTCGCTACGTGGAAGGCTATTATGGATTATCACGCTCTAAAGCGTTTGTATTCTATCCACAATCTAACTGATAGAATAGCATGATAAGCGCTGTAGTTACGACAATATCAATATAATATTTACTCGTAGTTTCGACGTATAAAACACAACGTAGTCGAGTATTCCTACTGCAAATGATTTCACAGATTTTTTTTATTTAACAATTTCACAATGATCTTCTAAATATATATATGTAAGGAAGGTTTAGCCTTCCAGTTTATTATTAAAATATATAACTAGCAATTTAGGTTTGATGTTACAAAAAAGGTTTTACAGCTCGGTTGGTGTTAAAATCAATGCAACGAAGATTTACAACTCGACAACTTGTACAATCTGCAACTCTACGACTCTCGTTAACGACTGCCCAACGACGACTCTTGAGCACGTTGCCAGGTCTGCCAACCTGTGTTGTGCTACAGTGAATGTCCATTTACTCCATTTTACACTTGGTCATCCTGATTATTCATCTGTCCCAGATGAATCTAGCTCTTCTTCATCAACTGCTGCATATGATCAGAGCTTCATATTGTCATCACTCGTGCATGTATTTGTTGGACCTTCAGCTTCTGTGGTCTTTTGTACATCATTTCGCCCATTTCGCTTGACTTCGTATGGGCACAAAAACTCACTTGCCATATTTCTCCCTGCAACAATTTGGGTTCAACGTATTGCTACCAACTCACCAATGTGATATCCTTTTACGCCAAAACGCTTCTTGTCATACTGCTTCTTGTATGAATTTTGGGATGCTGAATTTCTACTTGACCATTGTCACGTAACTGCTGCCGACGGTTATCAAAATCAGTATAAAACTCATACTCCAAAAGCTGTTATCTAATGAGATGACGTTCATTTTAACTCCAAACATAAGTTCAAACGGTGTTTTCTTAGTAGATGTGTGCACGTGTGAATAAATTGCCTTTTGTACTTTCGATACACACATGTGCCATCTTGCGGGATCTGCTGCAGACAACTTGGCTATGATTGAAAGAATTGTGCGATTGACCCTTTCAACCTGACCGTTTCCTCTTGACACACCGCTCGTACCCCACACATGCTGGATTCCATTCCATATAATGAACTCTTCCAATTTCTTTGCTCTAAATTCTGCACCTCGATCGGATATGATTCGCATGGGATAGCCAAACATCGACAACCATATTTCTAGCTTCTTAAGTGTTTCCTCACAACTTGTTGTTTTAGTTAAAGCCACACGTATTTCGAAAATGCATCCACTATTGCCAAAATGTACTTGTACTGCTTTGACGACGCGTCCATAGGCCCCAAGTAATCCACATGCAGCTGGTCTCCTTTCTCAATTGCATGCGAGTAACCTTCCTTTTTGGGCACATTTTTATTGAAAATAATGCATCATCTTGGTTGAGATTTCCGACGATATGAGCAACACCTGACATGGGTATCGATTCAGACAATCTACATTTTTTGAGACGGGAAAGTGCCCCACATCTCGGGGAACATCTTGCTTGCTTAAAGTATGCTTGAATGCCGAACAGTCCGTTACTAATTTAAATGGCTTGCCCAATAAGTATCGACGAAAATGTTCAACTGCAAGATATGCTGCTTCAGCTTCTAATATATAGCTATGCTTACGAGATTCGGATTCAGAGGTTTTCTTGCTCCAATACAACACTGGATGAAGTCTCTCCTGCGACCACTGCAAGAGTACTGCTCCTAATCGATCTTTCGACGAGTCTGTGTGCACTTCCGTCTTGGCTTCTCTGCTCTACAGCTTCAGTACTGGCTCCTTCGTTAAAGCTTTCTTCAGCTCAGAAAAAGCTTTGATTTCCAATGCTCCCATTTGAAGTTCCACATCTTTGCGCAACAAATTTATCTGCTGGCGAACCATCAACGAATATTCTTTTATAAATTGCTGCAAATGTCCATATATGTGTGTATGTGTATGTATATGTGTATGTGTATACGAATACATGAGTGTGACCATATGTAGACATGAGCAAAAGCCTCATTGATCTGGTAGAACAAAGAATATGACCGATACATATGAAAATGTTAACGGGACTATTTCAGAAGAATTTCTGCTAATTTTGTTCGGTTTCTTTGCAACACTGAGATCGAGTTCTGTTGCTAGTAGACGACGAGCGCGTGCACATTGAAAAGAAATAAAAAAAAAAAAAAACTGAATTTCACAAGTTGCTGTTGTTTAATTGTTTAGTCTGATTTTGAGGGAAAGAAAACTGAAATTCTTTCAGCGACGACGTGAACACAAACTAGCTTGTTTAATCATAGCCCAAAAGTGCATCGTACCCAATGTCTTTTTTTCGCTCGGCTCCCACTGCACGACGGAGAGAATAAAGTTTAGAAAAGATTACGCGGAAAAAGTAGAGTTCTTTTGTTGCTCTGAAAGGTATGTGAGAATTGAGGATTTAATAGAAGTGGACGTGCAGAGTGAAGTAATAGAGTATAAGTCATTGTAGTCAGAACATAAAACCCTGAACGGCTCATGCTGGGCATATGTAGGTCTACAACAACTTAGAGAAAGGGGACTACAATTTCTAGTACGTCTCTTCGGAATGCTAAATGTTTGTCGTGTTAATAGATGCTGGCTATCTTCATATCCATTAATAAGGTTATGGAGAAAAACGACCCCCAGCATCTTTTTACGATTGGTTAGGGAAGGTAAATGCATTAAAAGAAGTCTGTTAAAATAAGATTGGAGGTGAAGATTTGCATCCCAGTTGAGTCCCCTAAGAGGAAACATCAAGAAATTCTTTTGAACGGATGCAATGCGATCTTGATGAACCCCATACTGAGGGCTCCAGACGCATGACCCGTACTCCAGAATTTGACGTACTAAAGATACGTATAAAGTTTTGGTAATATAAGGGTCATTAAATTCCTTAGACCATCTTTTAATGAAGCCAAGCACGCCCATGGCTTTATTAACCCTCGTTGAAATATGGTCGGAAAATTTAAGTTTAACATCTAATAGGACACCAAGATCGTTAACCTGGGTAAATCTTTCTAAGGAAATCCCATAGCGAAAGTATGTGGCCTGATTAGGGCACGAACGATAAAAAGACATAAGCTTACATTTTGACCCATTAAGTTTTAAAAGATTGGTAGAAAACCATTTTTGAAAATTGTCTGAAGAAAACTGTATAAAATTTGACTGAAGTTTATATTGGGCAGCATGGGATTTGTATTGAAGACAAAGCTTTACGTCGTCTGCATACATAAGAAACATATAGTTCGTTATAGCAGGGGGTAAGTCGTTCATAAAAATAGTGAAAAGTCGCGGCTCAGGATGGCTTCCTTGGGGGACTCCAGTTGTAGTTCTAACAAGGCGAGAGTGTACATCTTTAAAAAGGACACGTTGGGTTCTCCCAGCTGAGTAGTTGCAAATCCACGTGAAAAGGTTTGAGGGAAATCCTAAGATTTTAAGTTAACTCAAAAGGATTGAGCGGTTGACAGAGTCAATTGCTTCACTGAAGTCCGTATAGATGACATCTGTTTGAAGGCCTTTACGGAAGCCATCTGTAATAAAGGAGGTCAGCTCCAAGAAGTTTGTGGTGGTGAAGCGACGCTTTATGAAACCATGCTGGCACGGAAAAATAATCGAACTGCAGAGATGTTGAAGATGTGGTGTTACCAATTTTTCAAAAAGCTTTCAATTGCTGACAATTTAGAGATTCCTGTTTAGATTGTAGCATCCGATTTTTTTCCTTTTTTGTGAAGGGGAATTATGAAGGATTCCTTTCATCTGTGGGGAAAGATCGAAGTTTCCAGAGACAAAGAGAAAAGTTTTAGAAGAGGTCTGCACAATGACAGCGCAGTTTGTCAGTACAAAGCCTGGAGCACCATCAGGACCTGGCGAATAGACTGGTTTCACCCTCAGAAGATCCGATAACACAGTGCTTTCGAAAAAGTTGGTCTGAAAATAAGATTGGCTGATTGGATGTCGTATGAATAAGGCTGATCCATAATTGTAGAAAATGAGTACGTTGTTTGAAAGAAAGTTGCGAATAGATCGGCAATACCCTGATCAGTAGTCGCAGATACATTTTCAAACGAAATTAGGGGGGGGGGGGGAGAATATACATGCTTACGCTTAGTGTTCACAAAATTATAAAACTGCTTCGGATCCTGTGTAAACTGTATCCGACAGCAGTGTATATAATTCTTATAACACTCAGCGTTATGCACGGTGAAGTTTGACCGAGCTACTAAGTATCTTGAGAAATTTACATTACAGCCAGTTTTCTTATGTCTCTTAAGGAGTCTGTTTTTAATGTTTTTAAGGCTCCTTGTAAACCAAAGAGGGTCAGTCGAGGCGGATAGATACTTCCATGGCACGCAAGAGTCGAAGAAACCGTAAAGCGTTTTGAAGAATGTTTCTAAAGCGATATTAATATCGGTGCATTCCCAGAGATCAGACTAATCAAATGAATAAATTAAAGCACCAAGTTTATGAACTTCATGGTGAGACTGAAGTTTGCTAGCAGTAAGGGTTTCACCGACACCTCAAGCGTTGTGTGTTAAGGATCTTCTGGAGATGAAAGTGGCATGGCTCTCGAAAGGGTTATTCCAACTAGGTCAGAAACGAAACATAGATCTAGAAGCCGACCTAAAGAATTCCTTAAGTGGTTTATTTGACCAAGGGATATGTCGAAAATATAGTACCCTCAATAAAATCATGATGTGTTGAGAGTGTTAAAGATGAATTCTCGATGTTTGACCAGATAAGTTCAGGTAAATTGATGTCTCCTAGAGTCACTAGCAGGTCATTGTCAGACATGCGATTAGAGACCAGCTGAATAGCAAATTAGTGGTGCCAGTATGTAGGTGGTTCTGAGAATGTGATGAACAGTGATTAAAGCGACATAGTGATTTTCACTCAAAGGAATTCAAGATCGCCAAGAAAAAGTGAACCGAAAAACAAACGCGTCCTACTCATACGAGAGCTCAGGCGAGAATGAGAGCTAACTGATAACGAAGACATGGAACCCTCTACCTCGCAAGCAGCGATCAGTCGTGCCGAAGAGAAGCGTAGAAACACCCTGAAGCCCGCAAATACTAATATACGTGTTCCCGTCGCCCCCTCACTATCTAGCCGTAAAGCTAAAATACCAAGAATCACGGTCCCCGGCGTGGTTAACTTTCCGGAATTTGCCAAAGAACTCGACGCCCTCATTGGACCCACTTTCACAGTAAAATCGTTAAACTCAGGTGACTGTGCTATACAGTGCAACTCATCTGACGACTACAGAATTGTGGCCCGTCACTTCCGCGAAAAGGGTACACTCTTTCACCACCACCAGCTACCTGAAGATCGGCCCTTCCGCATTGTCATGCGCAACATTCATCACGGTGTTTCGTCGGAAGACATTACCGAATGCCTGCTGAAAGAAGGTCACCACGTCCTCCGCATCTACACCCCTCTCAACAAGATTACGAAACACCCACTGAAGATGAGGTTCATCGACCTCAAAAAAAGACGAGAGTAACAACCTCGTAAAAAACATCTCTGCTGTCTGCAGACACAAAATTAGCTGGGAGAAGCAGCGTAAACAAACCGAGTCTGTCCAATGCCTTAGGTGCCAGGAATACGAGCACACCAAGGCATACTGCACCCGACACCACATATGCAGGCAGTGCGGAAGGAACCATCCAACGGCTGAATGCAATCTCGGACCGGACGATCCTAAATGCTGCTATCACTGTGGCAACTCTCACGCAGCCAACTTTAAAGGTTGCAAAAAATATCTGCAAATTAATTTTAAAAATAAGCAGCAGCAGAAGATTATTGCATCACCTCCTCCAAGTACTACCCCTACCTTTGGCAAGCAAACTTACGCGAGCGTAGCGAGTATTAATAATTCGGTCGCCCAAATCGGACAGCCCAGTAGAACACCAGCTTACATAGGTGGTGGGGTAACCACAGAATGTGTGCCAGAGACAGGGTCTTGTCCTCTGCTTTAGTAGACGAGGGCATCGACATAGTAGCAACAGGCGAAGCTACCTGCTACCCCTACCGGGTGAGCGCCTCTCCCAGCGCCATTGACTTTGCCATATCAAAAGGCTTTAGACAGCAACAAATCCAGGTAAGAGCCCTTACTGAGCTTTCATCTGACCATCTCCCGCTTCTCTTTGAACTGGATGAGGAGGCCCAATACTTTCAGGGAACCCCTAGAACACTGCCCCCGCATGCGAACCTTGGTCTTTTTAAAGCACACATCGAGGATAATGTCGCGCTCAATTCGCCCATCAACACTTGCGACGAGCTGGATGCATATGTAGAATGCTTCACTGCTACTGTCATTGAGGCAGGACGACAGGCTACTCCTTCACCACGCCAAGTAAGCCCGAAAACTTTTAGTAGATCAATACTAAATCCGGAGGCAAGAGCTCTTCTGAACCTTAAAAGACACCTCAGAAGGCGTTTAATAGCAACAGGAGATCCTGCAACTAAGCAGTCCCTCTCGAGTGTCACAAACAGACTGCGTCGGATGCTTGCCAAAAACCGCCAGGAAAACTTCAACAGCCTACTTGAGGGAGCCGGCCCTGACAATTGCAGCGACTTCTCAGTATGGAAGCTAACGAGAGGAATAAAGAGGCAGCCGCTCTGCCAATCGCCCGTCTTGGGACACTGTGGCCTGTGGCTGAAAACAGATTGTGACAAAGCGAACGCATTTGCAGAGCATTTGTTTTCCACCTTCACCCCCTTCCGTTTGACGGACAACTCCCACAGAGAAGAAGTCGCTAGCTTTTTGGATGTGCCTAATCTACCAACCCTTCCCATAAAACATACCACGCCGCAAAAAGTCACTCTGCAATTAGAGGGCCTCCAACAAAAAAAGACACCTGGACCCGATGGTATTGACAACCGGGCAGCCAAACACCTTCCTCACAAAGGAGTTATGGCATTAGTAAAAATTTATAATGCTATGCTAAGATTAGGGCACTTCCCTAAGCAATGGAAGCGTGCGAGGATCGTTATGATACCCAAACCCGGCGAACCTCCAACGCAGATAGACTCCTACCGCCCAATAAGTCTACTTCCAGCCTTTTCTAAGGTCTTTAAACGCATTCTGATAAAACGATTGATGGATCTGCCGCAGGTATCAGGATACATACCCCAACATCAATTTGGCTTCAGGAAGTCACACGGTTGCCCGGAACAAGTCCACCGTCTAGTCAATCGCGTAACGCACGACCTTGAGTCCAAGCTCTACACGGTGGCAGTCTTCCTCGATGTCAAGCAAGCTTTTGATAAGGTATGGCATGAGGGTCTACAATACAAACTCAAGGCTATCCTTCCAGGACCCCACTATAATATCCTGAGATCCTTCATCACCGATCGGACTTTCGAGGTGGCAGTGAGAGACTCTCGATCGAGAATGCTGGCCATGAACGCAGGAATTCCTCAAGGAAGTGTACTCGGACCCTTTTTGTACACCCTATACACAGCAGATATGCCAGTTCCGTCCCCCAGTGATCCCTCGGCTGAGGTACTACTGGCTACATACGCCGACGACACAGCCATGCTTGCGTCTCACATGTCACTGCAAACGGCCTCGAATGCAGTACAAGAATGGCTGCACGACATTGAAGCCTGGGCAGCCAAGTGGAATACTGCCATCAACTGTGCTAGGTCC
This sequence comes from Drosophila merina, assembly GCA_035047645.1. Classification (NCBI taxonomy): domain Eukaryota; kingdom Metazoa; phylum Arthropoda; class Insecta; order Diptera; family Drosophilidae; genus Drosophila; species Drosophila merina. Next base: position 109,744 of record JAWNPH010000083.1, read on the forward strand.
GCTTGTGTGACCTTCGCGCTCCGTCCCGGCACCTGCGCGGGCCTATCATTTAACGGTGGGTTGATAGGCAACGTCAATTCCCTTTGTTACCTAGGAGTTCACCTGGATCGGAAACTCATCTGGCGGGCCCATATCACAGCGGTCCTTTTAGAAATGAAAAAAATAGACTGGCTCCTACGGTCTAGCAAACTACAACTCCAAACTAAAGTTCTACTCATCAAGGTATTACTAAACCCTACTTGGACCAATGCCATTCAAGTATGGGAAACGGCCTCTAAGCACCAGCTTGGCAGGCTGAATACTGTCCAGACACGTGCTGCTCGGATTGCATCCGGGCTCCCATGGTACGTGTCCAACCACGCTATCCTAAGGGATCTTCGGATAACTCTGATTGGTGATCAGATCAACTTCATCAGCAGCCGATACGCGGAGAAATTGGCATCACACCCAAACTCTCTGGCAAGTGATCTCGGCAATGCTCTCAGCATCCGTCGTCTGAAAAGGATCCACCCCTCTGATCTCCCTACCCGTATAATATCATAAGATTATAAATCCCGCCAAACTCATAAATGTATAAATATATTAAATGTATTAAATGTATTAAATGTAATAAATGTATTAAATGTTAAGTGTAAGTTAGTTAAGTGTTAATGTAGCAAAATTATAAACCTCCATTTCCCCCGTCTGGTTGCATTCAGAAGGCTCTGAACTGATTCCGACGATAATAAAAAAAAAAAAAAAAAAAAGATCGCCAAGATTCGGTAACTTAACCTCTTCAGAAGCGAAGTCGGAGTCCACAGTGACTAGGTCTCCTCCTACCCTTCGTAGTGGTCGGTCCCGTCTGTAAGTGGTGTACCTGTCTGGGAAAATTTCAGGCTAAAAATCTCCGCCTTTAACTAGGTCTCTGTGAAGACTACAATCTGGGATGCAAAAGATGAGCTATCAGAATAAAGTTTAGGGAGCCCCCTAGTATTTTGATAGGTAAGAGTGATAGATGTTGTTAGTTTTTTGAGGATGAAGGTTTAGGTATGGAAGACGAAGACGGTACAAGATTTTTGGGCTTTGGGAGTTAAACTCCCACAGGCTTATAATTTTTTTTTTAACTGTACTCGGCTGATGTTCTTGTACGAATATGTTCTCCGGCCAAAAGCTGGGCGAACAGATCGTGTCGAACATAGGCAAAGGTACACGTATCTTAAAAGATGACGGGAGCCTCGAGTAAGTATATTTAAACTTCCTAATATCCACCACTCTACCAACGGCCTGAGATTTGGCTTGGATATATGCCGAGATATCAATCTATGAGGTGTCAGGGGTCAGCCGTGAAAAAAATGTGTTTAGAGGGGAGAATCACCTGTAAGGGCGTTGGTGTTACGGTTGGTAAGACCGCGACATCAGTCCGTACCGGGGATACGGACGGTGGTTTACCCTTAGCAGTAGATTTTAAGGGGGTCGACTTTACTCGTGCCGGAGGAATCGCCTGAAGTGATACCCTGCATGGTAATTCAGACGAACAAAATCAAATGATCGCAAGAAAAAACGTCCGTTCGCTATAAAAGTGAAGTGTTAATGTCTTTGTCAGCAACAACGACCACTTAAAGAGAGAGCTACGACTACCATCTATCTCAATTTTAACGTAGAAACAACCAACTGGGCGGGTCTTCGTGTTTCCTAAACCACGCAACTGCTTGTCAAATTTTTCCACCCCAACATTAGGAATCTTGACAAAACTGCTCTTCTTGAGGATCGTTATATCTTCTCCAGTGTCAATCAAGCCCATTTAGCTTTTTTTTTGCACGACATTAACAGTCACCCCTACTGTGGGACAATTCTTCGAAATATGTCCACTCTGCTGGCACCACAAACATTTCGCCTGCTCTTTGCATTCTTACACAAATGCCTATCTGAGCAATTAAAACAACGCATTTTTGTTTCATTTTGGTATTTATTGGCTTTTTTTTGTTACTTTATACGCACTTTCCGATTCTGCCACTCGCTCGTATACCGTACATTGGTTTTCCAATTCTTTATACGATTTACAATTGTACAGGCTGTATTTAAAATCACTCTTTATATTTAGCCCATGTACTACATACCGAATAACCGACATTATATCCACTTGTCCATCTATTGCTATCTTTTTCATATGCAAAATGTACTCGTTAAAGCTTTCCTCGTTGCGTTTCATTCGTCCGTGCAATTCAGCATGAATATCGGCACTGCACACTGACTCATTACCGAATTCCTCTTCTAATGCCGTACGCAACTCATAATTGTACACCATTGTAGACTCAAGAAACAGTTTTGCTGTTTGAGTTATTTTTGCTCGCGCCTGAACGTACTTTTGTACACTACTTAGGCCGTAAGCTTCCGCATTAACTTCGAAGTTATTAAACCAATGTGTTACCGGAATGGTATTGCCGTCAAAGTCTGGTATTACCGTCGTAAAACTTTCCGGACTTCTTTTCGGTTCATTATGCTTTATTTCATCAGCTTCAATTTTCAAAGACAACAATTGTACTAGCTGTTGAAACATTTCATTATTTTCCGAAATTTTTTCTGTACTCTTACATGCACTTTGTTCCTTTTCGTCCATTCTGGCTGTTGCTTATCGGCTTTCTCGTATACTCATTTTGCCGCTTTCCGTTATTGGTCGAGTGTTATACAACCGTCTCGCTTGCACCACTGAACTACCCAAGTTTTTGCCGACGCCAGAAATCCGCACGTCTGACTTTAACCTAGACACACACTTGTTTTGCATTCAGCCAACCTTAGGACGAGTCCCATATGTAAGGAAGGTTTAGCCTTCCAGTTTATTATCAAAATATATAACTAGCAATTTAGGTTTGATGTAACAAAAAAGATTTTACATCTCGGTTGGTGTTAAAATGAATACAACAAAGATTTACAACTCGACAACTCGTACGGTCTGCAACTCTAGGACTCTTGTTAACGACTGCCCAACGACGACTCTTGATCGATGTTTTCCAGGTCTGCCAACATGTGTTGTGCTACAGTGACTGTCCATCTACTACACTTTACATATACTACGTATCTATTTTAAGAGGAATTCCAAAATTTTCGATTTTTTAATATTAAGGGAGAGTTTAGGGGACAAAATATGAGATGAGAGGTTAAAATTTTCACATATAGTGCGAAAGAGATCGTGTTCTGCGTGATTGGATCTGCGAATAGGTAATTTATTTCTTAAACAATTTATCAAAGATCTTCTAACGATAAATATTAATACAATATAACTATTCTCAGAGGGATTATAACATTTTTAATTTATTAACATTAAGAGAGAGTTAAGGGGATAAAGTATGCGATAAGAGGTTATAGTTTTTACAAATAGTGCGAAAGCGTAATGTGATCGATTCATGCGAAACGGAGATGCTATAAAATTCCATGTTAGAGATTTTGATTAAAAAACAAAAAAATTTATATTAAATAAAAATATATTGATAAAAAAGATTTATTTTCACAAAAACTAGTAGCCTTAAACCACTGTACTTACTAGTAAGAGCGGGATACAAGGGAGAGGAAATAGAAAAAAAAGAGCGCAAACTAGGAGAGAGTGAGGTTTTGCAATAGTTGGAATTTCAGTACATCTAAGAAAAGGGAATAGAAATAGGGCACAGTACCTTACTTGGATAAATAATAAAATTATTTTGTCTCACCGTATACGGTACCGCGCAGACGCGAGTGCAAAGGGAATCGTTTAAAGTATTAGATTTAAATAATTAATTTCTTAACAAATGCCGGTTTGTTTTAGCAAGAAAATAATAACAAAATCGAATGATCGCAAAAAAAAAATACGTCCGTTCGCTATAAAAGTGAAGTGTTAATGTCTTTGTCAACAACAACGACCACTTGAAGAGAGGTACGAATACCATCTATCTCAATTTTAACGTAGAAAAAACCAACTGGGCGGGTCTTCTTGTTTCCTAAACCACGCAACTGCTTGTCAAATTTTTCCACCCCCACATTAGGAATCTTGACAAAACTGCTCTTCTTGAGGATCGTTAACATTAACGACATTAACAGCCACCCCTACTGTGGGACAATTCTTCGAAATATGTCCACTCTGCTGGCACCGCAAACATTTCGCCTGCTCTTTGCATTCTTACACAAATGCCTATCTGAGCAATTAAAACAACGCATTTTTGTTTCATTTTGGTATTTATTGGCTTTTTTTTGTTACTTTATACGCACTTTCCGATTCTGCCACTCGCTCGTATACCGTACATTGGTTTTCCAATTCTTTATACGATTTACAATTGTACAGGCCGTATTTAAAATCACTCTTTATATTTAGCCCATGTACTACATACCGAATAACCGACATTATATCCACTTGTCCAACTATTGCTATCTTTTTCATATACAAAATGTACTCGTTAAAGCTTTCCTTTTTTCGATTTTAAATTGAATTATTTTTCGGAATTTTGTGTTTTGTTATTCCCGTACGTGGGACTTGGTGGATTGCACATATTACGGGCCAAGTCGGGCTGCCAAGAGCGGAGTCCCACTTTGTCCGTTGCCCTTTCGCTTCCGTTGCTGCTGTGACTTATTTTCTGCATAAACGTTGTAGAACGCCAACCTAGAGTATGGACTGGCAGGCCCCACCGCGTGCCATTAAGCTCGGCAAAACAATGCCCAATACGAAGGCCCTCAAAGCAAGTAAGTGCAGCTCGAGCAGAGACTCAAGCTGGAGCTCTTCCTTCTCGGAGCCCAGCGAGATCAAGCGCAAGTCCGCGCGTAATAGGCAAGGAGAGAAGCCAAACGTCACACCTAGCACCAGCGCAGTTCTGCGCAGCAAGCTGGCAAATAACCCCTTTGCCCTCCTCTCAAGCAAAGAAGACGACGATGATCATGACGAACCCAAAACTGCCTCAGAGGCAGTCGCATCTAAAACAGAAGAGAAACCAATCCCGATCCCGAAGACCCTCAAGCCTCCCCCGATTTACATCCCAGACGTGACCGACATTACAGCGGTTGTCAAGATGATATCGGATTTAGTCGGATCCGAAAAGGATTTCTCCTATAAAACGGAGAGAAATAATAACGTACGCGTAATGATGCCAGACAAGGAGTCCTACACAGCCCTACGTCAGCACCTCGTGGCACATAACAAAAGACACCGCACCTTCCAACCAAAGGATGAGAGAGCGTACAGGGCGGTCATCAAGGGACTTCACCTCACAACGGACCATACTGAAATTAAAGAAGAACTTCACAAATACTGTGAGGGGTCTGCACAATCCCATTGGCAGGAAATCCAAACAACCACTGGGGATCTTCTTTGTCAATCTAGAACCAGCAAGCAACAACACAGAGGTTTTTAAAATAAAGAGGATTTGCAGATCAGTCGTCACCATAGAGCCCTCACTGAAATTCAACGACGTTCCACAATGTTTTAGATGCCAAGGGTTTGGACACACCCAGCGCTACTGCTTCCTGGAACATCGCTGCGTGAAATGTGGTGATTCTCATGACTCTAGGTCATGCACCAAAAAAAAAACACGAGAAAGCATGCTGTTTACATTGCCAAGCTGATCACCCTGCGTCATTCAGAGGATGCCCTGCCTACAAAAAGGCAAAAGCGCAGCAATCTCCTAAAGCCAGACCAGATGAGAGTAGCAACAAACCACCTCTCATCCAGATACCAACTATCATTAATGGTACAAGTTATAGGGACGTACTCTTAGGAAACCAAGTGACACAGCCAACGAATCCCCAACAAACCCCTCATACCACTCCCGAAGCCTCACAACCCAACCAGTTTGATACGATGCTTGCCCGCAGGGAAGGATCAATTGAGAGAATGATGGAAAAGTTGATATCGCAGATGTTTTCGCAGATGTTCTCACAGATGATGCAGTTTATAGCTCCCATCCTCAACAAAAAATAATGAAAATAAGCCTTAACATAGTTTTTTGGAACGCAAACGGCCTGCAGAGGCCGTTGTCAAAACATTGAACATCGATATTGTCAAAACAGACAATATCGATGTTCTTCTAGTTTCGGAATCCCACTTTTGTCCCAGATCCTACTTTAAAATTAGCGGGTACGAACTGTTACATGCCAACCATCCATCTGGCAGAGCACGCGGAGGAGCAGCTATGCTCATCAGGAGTGGCATTCAGTACACGGAACTTCCTGCGTTTCAGGAGGAATGGGCTCAGTGCGCCGTGACCAGGATTTCTAGCCCACAGAGAGATATCACCATTGGTGCGGTTTACTTCCCACCCAGACACTCGATAGCCGAGACCCACCTTCAGGACTTCTTCGAGTCCCTCGGTCCTCGGTTTATAGCAGCCGGAGACTTTAACGCCAAACACTCCTGGTGCTCCTATGCCCCAAAGGCATAAAGTTCTATAAGTACCTGCAGGGAAGAGTCTGGACTGCCATTCCACTGGAGAACTCACACACTGGCCTACCGACCCTTCAAAACAGCCGGATCTGCTGGACTTCGCCGTCTCCAAGGGCATAGGACACTCTAAGATAACATGCTCAAGATATGATAAACTTCTATCTGACCACAGCGCAGTAAACTTGCTCCTAAACATCCCCGTCCTCAGAAAAACCCCGCTTAGAAGACTCACCGGAAAACACACAAATGCCCCCAAGTTTACGTTTTGGATGCTTTCCTCCCAGTACCCAGATACCCCTCTTTCCACACCAAGCAACATAGCTGCGGCCATAGAAAAACTAACTAAAGAGATGCACAATGCCGCTGAGTTTGCGAATCCACCTCCACCGACTACCCCGAGACTACCTTAAAGAGACGTGCACTTGTGGTCTCCGGAAATCGCGGCCCTCGTGGCCGAAAAAAGGCGCCTCAGAAGAGTCTGGTTTTCCTCGCGCAACCCCAAGGACAAGACAGCACTTAATCGTGCCACCAAAGATTTGAAGGACAAGCTATCCATTCTACGGCAGGACTCGTTTGATAGATTCCTTATGGAGCTGGAACCTGGAGACCCGCAACACAATCTGTGGAATGTCACGAGGCACATAAAAAGACCTGCTAAGAAGATATCACCCGTGCGAAAAGTGGACGGTTCCTGGTGTCGGACTGAGGTCGAAAGAGCAGAAGCCTTTGCTGATCATCTACATAGTGCATTCTCACCGTTTGACAGATGCACTGGCGAAGAGAGAGCTGCAGGGAGGTTCATAGACAGCCCAAGTGCTCCTGGCCCGCCAATACAGCCCGTCGAACCAGAGGAGATTGCGCAGGAGATCGCCTCCCTAAAAAATGGCAAGTCACCGGGTCCAGACCGTATCGATGCAACAGCACTGAAAATGTTGCCCCTAATCTGCTCCCAAAGGCTGGCCAACATATTCAACAGCTGCCTCCGTCTAGGGTACTTCCCTAAAGAGTGGAAGGGAGCGGAAGTAATTGTCCTCCTAAAACCTGGGAAACCTGAAGACAACCTAGCATCGTATCGACCGATTAGCTTGCTGGCAATCCTTTCCAAAATACTCGAAAGAGTATTCTTACGTAGAGTAATGCCGGTATTGGAGGAGGCCGGTCTGATCCCTGACCACCAGTTTGGCTTCAGACGCCTTCACGGAACACCTGAGCAATGCCACCGGATTGTTGAGTCTATACTTGAGGCCTTCGAAAAGAAGAAGTACTGCTGCGCCGTTATGCTTGATGTCAAACAGGCGTTTGACAGAGTCTGGCACCCTGGACTACTTTTCAAAATTAAAACCCACCTCCCAAGTTCCCATTTCGCCTTCCTCAAGTCATACACAGAGGGAAGAGAATTCAGAGTGAGATGCGGATCATCAATCAGCACCCCTAGGCCCATAAGAGCAGGAGTACCACAAGGCAGTGTTCTTGGACCCATCTTATACACACTCTACACAGCGGACCTCCCCATCACCCCCTCCAGGAACCACACAGTAGCCACTTATGCCGATGACACCGCCTTCCTAGCCTCCGCCACAGATCCTCTGGAAGCTTCAGCCATCATCCAGAGGCAACTGAATGCCCTCGGTCCATGGATGAAACGATGGAACATCGTGGTGAACGCCGAGAAATCTACACAAACAACCTTCGCACTACGCAGGGGAGAATGCCCCCCCGTCACACTCAACGGGGAAACCATCCCAACGAATAACACTCCCAAATATCTAGGGCTGACACTGGACCGCAGGCTCACATGGCGTCCGCACCTAATCAATAAGCGCAACCAGGCCAACCTACGGCTCAAGCAACTGCATTGGCTCCTGGGAAGGAGGTCCAAACTCAAAGTAAAATTCAAGCTTCTTATTTATAAGGTAGTGCTTAAGCCAATCTGGACATATGGGATACAGTTGTGGGGCACGGCAAGCTGTTCGAACCGCATCAAAATACAGCGATTTCAAAATAAATGCCTGAGAATAGTTTCTAACGCCCATCCGTACCACGAAAACTCAATAATCCATAAAGAGCTTGGAATTAGATGTGTAGCAGAGGAGATCACCCGTCTCAGCGGAAAATACATAAAAAGACTGGATAACCACCCCAACCACCTGGCCATCAACCTCCTAGATAATAGGCAATCCCCAAGACGCCTGAAAAGGAAACACCCGCTTGATCTCCCCAACCAATAGACACCTAAGTCAACCTCATAAGATATACATTCCATGTACCTCCCTTAAGTCAAGGTCCCCCCCAAACCATTTTATGATTGTCCACTTGGACAGATTTTAAATACAAATTAAGAATGTTATAAAAAAAAAAAAAAAAAGCTTTCCTTGTTGCGTTTCATTCGTCCGCGCAACTCAGCATGAATATCGGCACTGCACACTGACTCATTACCGAATTCCTCTTCTAATGCCGTACGCAACTCATAATTGTACACCATTGTAGACTCAAGAAACAGTTTTGCTGTTTGAGTTATTTTTGCTCGCGCCTGAACGTACTTTTGTACACTACTTAGGCCGTAAGCTTCCGCATTAACTTCGAAGTTATTAAACCAATGTGTTACCGGAATGGTATTGCCGTCAAAGTCTGGTATTACCGTCGTAAAACTTTCCGGACTTCTTTTCGGTTCATTATGCTTTATTTCATCAGCTTCAATTTTCAAAGACAACAATTGTACTAGCTGTTGAAACATTTCATTATTTTCCGAAATTTTTTCTGTACTCTTACATGCACTTTGTTCCTTTTCGTCCATTCTGGCTGTTGCTTATCGGCTTTCTCGTATACTCATTTTGCCGCTTTCCGTTACTGGTCGGGTGTTATACAACCGTCTCGCTTGCACCACTGAACTACCCAAGTTTTTGCCGACTCCAGAAATCCGCACGTCTGACTTTAACCTAGATACACACTTGTTTTGCATTCAGCCAACCTTAGGACAAGCCCCCATATGTAAGGAAGGTCTAGCCTTCCAGTTTATTATTAAAATATATAACTAGCAATTTAGGTTTGATGTTACAAAAAAGATTTTACATATTGGTTGGTATTAAAATGAATACAAGAAAGATTTACAACTCGACAACTCGTACGATCTGCAACTGCGACCGCTACTGCGAGGGCTTCGCCTTTTATTCATTGTTACATAGGTTCTTATCATCTAATTATATAATGCAGCGCTTGTAAGACGCCGCAGTCTGCGTTTGTAAATGCAGCTGAGTTTTATTCTTAAATCTATGTTTGAGGCCTATGACCGCGCTAATCACCTCCCGCGTGGTCATATCTCTTGACACTTCGGCAATCGTACTTATCTGCAGTTGCCACTCATGCTGTCCAGTGACATGTTTATTGCAGCCCATAAATAGAATATATTTATAGTTTGCCTACTTATCACGTCTAAACACATATCGAGACATTCTCCGGGGAGGAAAAATGTACGGCCATTAGTCGTTTCTTATTTATGCGTTGCCTCCGGATATAAACGACCTATATAATTATGATAATCGTTGTCAACCCTAGAGCCGAGTGTCCGCTTGCAGTATCAATAAACAGCATAACACAGTAGCTATGCTTCCAGTGCCATTCCTTTTGTCTCTTGGAACTCGCTGCCTGAGCTTCTTGTCCTTGCGTAGCTGCATTGACTCCGTTATATATGGCGTTGCAGCCCCAGCTGGGTTTGCTTTGCTAACAGGAAGTTGACAGACCTTGTTTAGCGATCTTTTTACTTCCCCATCGTTTGTTTTAACCATGACTACCCGGACTTTATCATCTTGTCCTTTAGTCGTACGAATGATTTTTCCCAGTGGCCATCTTGCAGGGTGAGTGTTCTCATGTTTTATAAGAAGTAGCTGTCCCTACTTCAGATTTGGCTTTTCTTGGCGCCATTTGGTTCGCTGTTGCAATGACACTAGATACTCCTCCTTCCATTTCTTACAAAAATCACCTCTGATGCGTTGAATAAGCTTCCATCTATCCAAAGAGCTGATTGTCTTACTTTCGTCAAAATGTTCAGGAGCTCCAATTAGAGGTCTTCCCACCAGAAAATTACCCTGGGTTAATATGTCCTCACCATCGTTTTCGCTCCTTACAGTGACTAATGGACGCGAGTTTAGCACTGCTTCGATTTGACATAGCAGCGATGCAAATTCTTCATATGTAAAGCTGTTTTCACCAATAACTTTTTTTTTTTTTTTTTTTTTTTTTTATTAATTTCCTTTAAATTACATTCTGTTTTTTATAAAGAATAACAATGAGTAATGGTTGAAGAAAGGAAAAAAGGTAGCGGCCCTTCCGATTGCAAGGGTACGCTAATATTTTAATATTTTACTAATACGCTAATATTTTAATATTTTACTAATAATTTAATTCCGTTGGAGTTTTACGTTTTAGTCTTCTCGGTCCCAGCTCTCTCATCGGTATTTGTCTCAGGTTTGGGTTTTGGTGGTTAAGTAGTTGATTTGTGTGTTTTTTGCTGCTTTTTTTAATAGTTTCGTTGACTGTCTCTATGTTTAGATCTTTATGTATATCTTCATTTCTAATATACCATTCGGCATTTGTCATTGTTCTTAGCATTTTCGATTGCGTTCGCTGAATTAGCTGTAAGTGAGGTTTACTGGCAGTTCCCCAGATTTCTATGCCGTACGTCCATATTGGTTTTATTATCGCCTTGTATATTGAAATTTTGTAATGTAGTTTTAGTTTAGAGTGTTTTCCTATTAGCCAGTTAAGTTGTCGAAATTTGTTTTTTATTTCATTTCGTTTATTAAGAATGTGCTGCTTCCATGTCAGTTTTGCGTCGATAGTTAGTCCAAGGTACTTGGCATATGGGCGTGACAATATTTGATTGTTGTTTATTTTAATTGCGAAGTTTTTGGATTGTCGTTTTGTGTATATTACTTGTTGAGTTTTGTCTTTATTTATTTCGATGCCCCATCTCTCAAACCAGGATACTGTTTGTATCATGATTTGTTGTAGCGTACTTGCAGCTGTTTTTTCACACGCGCTTGACGACATTAATACAGTATCATCTGCGAACGTAGCAATCATTGATCCAGGGATAGTTGGCTCTGGAATATCGGAGGTGTAAATCAAGTATAAGATGGGCCCAAGCACACTACCTTGGGGAACACCCGCTGACACTGGCATAATATCTGAGCATTCATTGTCATATTTGATATAGAAATATCTGTCCGTTATATAGCTATGTAGGATGGTATACAGGTTGTCTGGTAGTATATTTCTTAGCTTATGCAGCAGTCCTTTGTGCCATACTTTGTCAAATGCTTTAGCAATGTCCAAGTACACGGCATAGCAAAACTTCTTTTCGTCAAAATCTGTTGTTATTTTATTGATTACTCGATGGACCTGTTGGACAGTCGAGTGCTGCTTCCGGAAGCCGAATTGGTGAGGAGGTATTATATTTTTCTGTTTTAGGGTTGGCTCTATTCTATTTAATAGGACTTTTTCGAATACTTTTGAGAGGACAGGTAATAGCGTGATTGGTCTGTACGAACTTACAGTATTGGCGTTTTTATTCGGTTTCGGAATTGCTTTAATTTGGCCTACCTTCCAAGTTATGGGAAAGTATTGTAGTCGAAGGATTCCGTTAAACAGGTTTCTAATATAGATGATTATAGCGTCTGGTAGTTCTTTCAGGATTTTTCCTCCGATTAAGTCATATCCGGGGGCTTTCTTGTTTTTAATTTGTTTTATGTGCGATTTAATTTCTGCCTTTGTTATAGTTTTAATTGCACAATTTGGGTTGGTGATTTGTGTTGGAAGCTCAGCGTTGCCGTTGTCCATGTCATTTGTAAATGATGTTTTAAAGTGTTCAGCCAGAGTGTCTGCTTTTTCTTTGTTTGATCTCGCCCATGTGTTATTGTTTCTTTTTATAGGCGGCTTGTGTATAGTTGAGTTCGTCAATTTTTTGGTCGCTTTCCACAGAGAATAATTTGTCGATAAGGAGGTTCCGAGGTTGCTAAGGTAGTATTGTAGCCGGTTATCTTTGTCTGCCCTGAGAATTCTCTTGAGTTCGTCTGTTGCTTTATTAAGTTTGTGTTTATCTTCTGGATGCCTAGTCCTTTGCCATATCTTCCTAAGGTTGCGCTTTTGTCTGATTTTTTCTTTAATAAAGGCGGGAGTTTTCTTTGATGCAGTCATTTTTATAGATGGTGTCGATTGCGTTGCTGCATTTATGATGTTGTCATTTAAATATGCTATTGCGGAGTCCAGTTCGTTGTTTGTCTTTAGAGAGATATTTATTTCCATGTTCTGTTCCAAAATCTCGCGAAACATATTCCAGTTTGTTTTGTGGTTAAATAAAGGGGGGTCATTGTTGTTTTCTTCTAGGCATGATTTTATTGTTAGGTTATCGCAATTTATATTTCTTGTAATACAGAAGTCAATTAAGTCCGGTAGCTTGTTTGTGTCAGTTGGCCAATAAGTCGGCTCGCCTGTGCTTAGGGCATGGCTATTATTGCTTCTTATTGCGTCATACAGTTGTCTTCCCTTTGCAGTGGTAAGTCTGGACCCCCATGTTATGTGTTTGGCATTATAGTCACCTCCTGCCAGATACCGATTTCCCAGTGATTTTAGAAAATCGAGGTATTGGTCTTTTGTGTTGTTAATTTTAGGTGGGCAATAAACTGCAGATATATTTATTGGACCCGTTGTGTCTGAGGTCGATATGGTAGTAGCCTGTATGTAGTCCTTTTTGAATCCATTAAGCTCTATGCACTTTATGCTTTTTTTAATTATTACTGCAGTACCACCATGGGCCTTACCGTCCGGGTGATTTGTAGAGAATATATTATAGTTTGGTATGTTTATATATGTTTTGTCAGTTGAGTGCGTTTCGGAAATGAGCATGACGTCAATTAGTTTTTCATTTAAGAAAGTTTTTAATTCAAGTAAATGGCGTGAAAGTCCGTTAGCATTCCAGATGGCGATTGTTAGGTGTTTATTTGTCAAGTTTAGTTGCTAGAATCGTGATTATGTTCAGCATATTTGCCATTTGGGCTATTAATTGTTTCATCAATTGTTTTAGTTCGTCAAAATCATTTTGTGCGGTTTGGCTTAGTTGCGTTGGAGCAGGCTGTATATTAGGTACACTGGCAGTTTGGATTGCTGAGTTGGTTTGATGGCTAGTTACTTGGTTTCTATTTAAGACTTCGGCATAGGATATTTCTGGTGTCTTTAAGCTTTCTACGTTATTTGTTATACTGTATTGTGTCGTTTGATTATTTGTTTCTGTTGCCGGTATTTCTTTTTTCCGGAGAGTTGGGTATTTTTGGATTTGTAGTGCTTTGTACACCATACAACCTTTATAGTTTGCAGTGTGGTTTTCACTGCATAGTGCACATTTAATACTTGTTCGGTCCGATCTTGTATTAATAGTGCAGGATGATGAGCTGTGTTTTCCAGCGCATTTTACACAAGTTGGGTCTTTGGTGCAGTAATTTTTGGTATGTCCATATTTTTGGCAGTTTGTACATTGGGGAAGTGTTCGCTTTGGTCGCGGTGGCTCAAAAATTACTTTGCAATGAAGAAGGTGCTCAATTTTATAGATGTCTTTATTATTTTCTTTCATTTTGAGTTCAATAGAGAATAGAGGCAATGGTTGTTTGGTGTCGTAGCGCTGGATGTTGTGTATATTTATAACTTCATGTCCTTGCTGGGCATTCATAATTTTATAATATCGTCTTTGTCTGTAGCATGATGGACGTTACGAAGGATTACCTTAAATCCTCTCTGGTCTTTTGGTCTGAAGGTGTAGTATTTGGTCGATTTATCTTTTAATAGTCCTAATATGTTGTGATAGTGAGTAGTTTCTAGTGGCTGTATTTTTATTTCATTAGTTGACAGTGCTTTAAGTTCATATCGTGTTTCTTTCAATGAGTTTAAAGCAGTAGTTAGTGCGTATATGTTTTCAACATTTTGAACATATATGGGGGGGGGGTTTTGCTTTTTTGTGCTCAATTTGCATTTGCGCATTTATGGTTGCATTTGTCCCATTGTCAGTTTGGTTTTCGTCTTCATCATCTTGTGCTAGTAACTCAAAGCGGTTGCTTGAGTTTGGCTCGGCTAGCCAGTACTCTTTGAGTGTTTTTTGAGTCGCGGTTTGGGTTTTATTCTTCTGTTTCTTGTTGCCATTTAAAAGATCTTTGGAACCGTTTGGAGACTGATTTCGGTGACGTTTCAAGTTTTGTTGTTTTGGGAGAGAGGATTGAGATTTGTTTATTGTTGTTGGAGCGGGTATTGAGGTTGTGGGTGTTTTAATATTCGCTGAGGAAGAGCGTATCGGCATTGAAGCATAGCAAACTGTAGTTGTTGTTGCTATAGTTGCTGTAGTTGTGGTATTTGTGTCTGAGGTTGTTGAAAGCGGAAGAGTTGAGAGTGGGAGAGCTGAGAGCGTAACTGCTGTGAGCGGGAGAGTTGAGTGTGTGTTCATTAATATCTCGGAAGTTGTTGATGGTATACGCGCGGGTAAATTTGGCGCGCATTCTGGTCTTCGTTGCTGAGAGTAATTGTTGGGTCTCTCCAATGCTGGAGAGCAAGATCGCGCTCTTTCATCACTCTGCGGGTGCAAGTTTTGGTAATTGTTTGTATGATTTGATATGTGGGTGAGTGAGATGTAGGAGTTGTTTTTGTTTTGTTTTGCTTGAAGCTCTCGCTTCTGATTTTGAGCGCCGGGTGCGCTCATATTTTGTTTAGTTTATTGTTTTCACTTGTTTCTTGTTTATTTATTCACAGGAGTATATGGGGTTTTGTAAAAAACACATATAAATATGTATTAGCGTCTTTTCGCTTTTATATAATGGTTTTCACTTGGGATTGAATTTTGCACTTAGACTTCAATATTAACTGGAGCTTTGTTAGAAACACGTCCGTCGGGGTTGAAGATCAAAGGATCAATTTGATGCTTCACTGATTTTACCTCGGCTTCCCAAAAACCTCCCATGTGGGGGCTTCCCGGGGGAATAAAGTGCCACTTGATGCCTTTTTTTCCAGTGTAGGTGCTAACTCATTATTGTTTTTAATGGCAGCTACAAATTCTTTGTCCAATACTCTTGAAGCTTCCACGAAGTTTGTTCCATTATCTGAGTATAGGTTCTCACTCTTGCCTCGTCTTGCAAAGAACCGTCGAAGAGCCTCCAGGAATTTGTCTGACGAAAGGTCGCTAACAGCTTCCAGATGTATCGCTTTTGTTGCCATACAAACAAATACATAAATGTATCCTTTATACGTTTTTTGACCTCTTCCCTTTGAGCAGCGAATCTGGAACTGTCCGGCGTAGTCGATTCCAGTATTTTGAAACGAGTAATCAGCGGTTACTTGATAAACTGGTAAATTTCCCATCAGTTGACTGGACATCTCTCGCTTGTATCGTATGCATACAATACATTCCCTTAAATATTTCTTTAAGGAATTTTGTATGCCAAATTTCCAGAACTCCCTCTGAATATAAGTTCTCATAATGTCAATTCTTCATGCAGAGTTTTCTTATGAGCATCCTTTGCAATTAACCAAGTCAAATGTGACTTATCCAGTATAATTGGATGTTTTACATTATAGGGTATCATTGCGTTTTGTAGTCGTCCACCAACTCGAAGTTTGCCATCACTATCCAACAACGGATTTAACGCCAGTAACTTACTCTTTGGGTCTAATGATCTTTTGTTTTTGAGTAGTCTGACTTCGTGTCCAAAATCCAGCTGTTGTTGTATCCTTACCACGGCAATCTTCGCTAGCTCTAATTCATTCACCGTAAGATGTGAAGGCTATTGCGATTTTCCTCTCAGCTTTGTTATGAAGCGTAATACATACGCCATTACTCTAAGAAGTTTGTCGATCGATGAATACTTCGATAAAAGATGATTTTGCAGATATTCGGATTTTATCAATGTGGATACCACAACAATTTCCGATTCCTTTTGAGTGGGCCAGTGTTGTGCATCCATAGCTAGCCCTCTCCAGCAAAATACAGATTTTAAGAGCTTGCGGTGATATCCCTCTTGAAGCCACGTCTGCTGGATTTTCTTCCGATTTAACGTAATTCCATTTGACATTGGGAATTAGTTTATTGATTTCTTCAATTCTAGTTCTGAAGAACTTATCTTTGTTGCGCTTGTTTTGTATCCAAGCAATAGTAATTTGCAAATCACTCCATGCGTGCGTTGTGATCTCGTTGCTCCATATAGCCTGCACCTTAGCTAATAACTTTGCTAATAAATGCGCAGCACATAATTCAAACTTTGAAATTGTTTTCCTGTTTTTTATAGGATTTACTTTGCTTTTGGCTGCTAGCAAAGTAACTCTGCCGCCTACTTTTGTATACACAGACGCTGCATAAGCTTTCTCTGATGCATCGCAGAATCTATGTAGCTCCATAATACCTTTGGAGCATCCAGTCCAGCGTGAAATGCTAATTTCTTCTAAATATGATAGACCTTTAGCATATTCCATCCACCAGTTAGCTAAGTTGGATTCCAATTCAACGTCCCAAGTCATCAGTAACTTCCACAGTTCCTGAATGAAACATTTGCCTTGAATCGTTACAGGTGCCAACCATCCTAGTGGGTCGAAAATTCTGGACAACTGTGATAACACTAACCGCTTTGTTATGCGTCTTAGCATTAAGTTTTCTGCCGAAAATGTAAATGTATCCTTTTTCGGATCCCATTGAAGTCCTAAGGTTTTGATCGATTCTTTCTCCTCAATGCAGATTTTCTCCGTAGCACCGTCGTCCTGAATCTTGGCTAAAATACGTTTGTCATTTGCAACCCATTTTCGCAGATGCATGCCGGCCTTCTCCATCAATTGTCTCAATTTCCTTTGAAGTTCATAGCACTCGTTGACTGTGTCTCCATCAGTTATGAGGTCATCCATATAAAAGTCGTCTCTAATTGTTTCTGCTAAGACGCTATCCTCTTGGCAAAACCGATCAGCCAACTCTCGTAGATATCGGACTGCTAAGAAAGGTGCTGCCGATGTGCCATAAGTACGGTTGTTAACTTAAACTCACTGATCAGCAATTTTGGATCATCTCTCCATGAGATATATTGGTATTCTTGGTCCTTCTAAGCAACCTTTATTTGGCGATACATTTTTTCAATGTCAGCTAGCACAACATATTGCTACTTGCGCCATTTAATTAAAATATCGAATATATCCTTTTGAATCTTAGGACCAGCTATAATAACATCATTTAAGCTTAGTCCATTTGTCGTCTTTGCGGATGCGTCAAAGACTACTCGTAGCTTCGAAGTTAAGCTTCCAGGCCTGATGATTGCTTGTATTTACCTTGACCCGTTATCTTTACAGATTCCATATGTCCCATCTTAAGGTATTCTTTCATAAATTCGTTGTATGCAGCCCAGTTCTTTGGGTTTCTCTTTGCCTCTTTGTGGAATGGAATTGAAACCACAAATCTGCCTTCCTCGTTGATGACAGTTGTTTCTTGGAATATTCTTTCGCATTCTGCATTGTCTGTAATCGTCTCATCGGCTTCATCTTCCAATTCCCAAAAGCGTTCCAGGTCCTTTAGATTTATTGTTGTAGTGGCACTTATAATTTTTTTCTTTGCTGCTCGAGTTATATTTCCGGACACAATCCATTCAAATCTGGTTTTTTGTCCCAAGATTCCATTCACGGTTTTTATTTTCTCCATCATAATCAGGGGAAATAGATCCACACCTATTACCATGTCAATTCTGCTTGGCTCGTTGAATCGTGGATCTGCTAGCCTGTAGCCCTTCCACTCTTTGTTGATATCAATATCAAACTTTTTGCTGTGAAGGGCTCCATGGAGTGTTGGTAAAACCAATGCTTCCGTTGATGTTTTGAAGCTGCTTGGAATTTTTGGTTTGATCGCAGTATCCAAAAACTTTCTTAAATTTTTCTCATCATGGGGCAGCAAGCACTTCAGTTCCATTTATTTGTTGAAGTCTTGGGAAAATATTTGTCTGCTATTCTCATAGCGTTTGCAGATAAGCTCCCACGCTGCTGTATAGCTAGCCGCTGATCCCGTTATCAAATGGCTAACCACCATTTGAGCTTCTCCTTTTAAGCAGGCTCTTAAATATCCCAGCTTCCTTGTGTAGCTCGTAAAATGTTGGCCATTCCTTCGCATTTCCATTGAACGTTAGAAGGTCCACTTTTGGGAGTTCTGGAACGTCGTAGTTGGAACTTTTGAACTGTTTCAACTTCATTTGAAGTACCATCTCTAGTGCGGCAACTTCAGATTATATAATGTCTGCCTCATCTTGATTAAAGGCAGTTTTGTCATACTTGTTTTGAAGCAGTTTCAGTGTGTCCGTCACGTTGAACCAATGACTTTTCATCATTGCCAGCTGCGTGACTAGTTCAATCTCACTTGAACTATCTAGGGTTTCGTAGATTAGGCTCATCTGTTGCCTCACCCTGTCCGCTCTTCTATCCACCAGTTGAACCAGATTATCAACTGAACTGGAGCTCCGAGCTGATGCGGTATCAGATAATTTTGACCAGCTTGGTAGATTTATCTCTTCAAGTGTTTCTACCTTTAATTGTGACTCCTTGTAGGCCTTGATAGCATCCATAGTTTTAATAAATATTTTATCATTAAAATATTGAAGATCGCCAACTCCCAATTTTACCAGCGCATTGTTGTTAGTAGTAAATCGGACTACCAATACTTCTATTGCTGGTATAGATGCCTTTTCCTTGATGGCTTGCAGTATTTTGTTCTGCAGCTCTCCTTGGTCTTGCAACAACATCTTGGGAAAACAATCACCATGACTTTTTTGTGCTTTCTGCTTGTATTCTTTGGCGTGATCCGTTGGAGGATTTTTTGAGTGTTGGTAAAACCAATGCTTCCGTTGATGTTTTGAAGCTGCTTGGAATTTTTGGTTTGATCGTCAGGTGGACGTTATTTTTTGATAATTGAGTAGTCTGGGAGATACCTTCGACCTCTAGAGTACTCCATAGTCTGGGAACCCTTAATATTTGTGCTGCCTCCTCTGAAATCAACGTCTTCTGGGATCCACCGTCAATAAGCGCCCTCAACTCGTTGTAACCTCCAGCTTTGTTTTAGTGTGTCATGGCCTTGCTTGAGGCTATTGCTGTTGACACTGCGTTTTGTGTCTTCATGAAGAAGGCTGTTGTGTTCTTTGGAGCATCGATTGCATGTAATTTCCTTTCTGCAGTCGATAGCATTATGCTTTCCAAAGCATCTAAAGCACATGCTGTTCTTTTGAACGAATTCTTTTCATTTTTAGATTGATTGTGCTCTGAATTTGAGACACTTCATCATATCGTGGCCATCCTTAGAGCAAAAGGCACACAATCCAACTTGCACTTTTCTTGTAGCAAGCTGAGCGGTATTTTTGGTAATGGCATTTACTGAGTTGTATTGTTGCTCAATAAACTCCAGTACGTCTTGTAAGGACTGTATAGCTCTTGCCTTTTTTACATGCTGTTCATACAGCTGCAAGGCTTCTGGCGAAAATTTCCGCAGTAGAATTTCTTCTAAAATTACGTCAGCAGAGCTTTCTATTTTTCCTTTTTTCTTTATGATGAATATGCTCTCGGTCGCAGTATCCAAAAACTTTCTTAAATTTTTCTCATCATGGGGCAGCAAGCACTTCAGTTCCATTTATTTGTTGAAGTCTTGGGAAAATATTTGTCTGCTATTCTCATAGCGTTTGCAGATAAGCTCCCACGCTGCTGTATAGCTAGCCGCTGATCCCGTTATCAAATGGCTAACCACCATTTGAGCTTCTCCTTTTAAGCAGGCTCTTAAATATCCCAGCTTCCTTGTGTTGCTGAGATCCTTCCTGCTGTCTATTAGCTCAGAGAACAGCTCGTAAAATGTTGGCCATTCCTTCGCATTTCCATTGAACGTTAGAAGGTCCACTTTTGGGAGTTCTGGAACGTCGTAGTTGGAACTTTTGAACTGTTTCAACTTCATTTGAAGTACCATCTCTAGTGCGGCAACTTCAGATTATATAATGTCTGCCTCATCTTGATCAAAGGCAGTTTTGTCATACTTGTTTTGAAGCAGTTTCAGTGTGTCCGTCACGTTGGACCAATGACTTTTCATCATTGCCAGCTGCGTGACTAGTTCAATCTCATTTGAACTATCTAGGGTTTCGTAGATTAGGCTCATCTGTTGCCTCACCCTGTCCGCTCTTCTATCCACCAGTTGAACCAGATTATCAACTGGACTGGAGCTCCGAGCTGATGCGGTATCAGATAATTTTGACCAGCTTGGTAGATTTATCTCTTCAAGTGTTTCTACCTTTAATTGTGACTCCTTGTAGGCCTTGATAGCATCCATAGTTTTAATAAATATTTTATCATTAAAATATTGAAGATAGCCAACTCCCAATTTTACCAGCGCATTGTTGTTAGTAGTAAATCGGACTACCAATACTTCTATTGCTGGTATAGATGCCTTTTCCTTGATGGCTTGCAGTATTTTGTTCTGCAGCTCTCCTTGGTCTTGCAACAACATCTTGGGAAAACAATCACCATGACTTTTTTGTGCTTTCTGCTTGTATTCTTTGGCGTGATCCGTTGGAGGATTTTTTGATTGGTCGCCCAGTTGACCTAGCTGTGCCTCGACTCACAGCTGATTGATCAGCCAAAGAAAAGCAAGAACACAATGTTTCACCGTATAGTCCTAATACTTTAAGGCATGGTCTTTTATTCTGTGTTTCTTACCACTGGTGGCGGAAACAACAGAATCACTCGAATAACCTTGATCTTTTTACTTTGAAGCGCTGGTTTTTTATTCTGTGTTTCTTACCACTGGTGGGGAAAAACAACAGAATTTCTCGAAGGACCAAAATGTTCACACTATACACTTGTGCGTACATTTAATAAGTTCAATTCGGGTGTTTGAATCTAACAGACTCGCTACTGCAAAAGGCTTCGCCTTTTATTCATTCTTACATAGGTTCTTATCATCTAATTATATAATGCAGCGCTTGTAAGATGCCGCAGTCTGCGTTTGTAAATGCAGCTGAGTTTTATTCTTAAATCTATGTTTGAGGCCTATCACCGCGCTAATCACCTCCCGCGTGGTCACATCTCTTGACACTTCGGCTATAGGCCGCTGCAATCGTACTTATCTGTAGTTGCCACTCATGCTGTCGAGCGACATGCTTATTGCAGCCCATAAATAGAATATATTTATTGTTTGCCTATTTATCATGTCTACACACATATTTAGATAACTCTTGATCGACGTTTTCCAGGTCTGCCAACATGTGTTGTTCTACAGTGACTGTCCATCTACTACACTTTACATATACTACGTATCTATTTAAAGAGGAATTCCAAAATTTTCGATTTTTTAATATTAAGGGAGAGTTTAGGGGACAAAATATGAGATGAGAGGTTAAAATTTTCACATATAGTGCGAAAGAGATCGTGTTCTGCGTGATTGGATCTGCGAATAGGTAATTTATTTCTTAAACAATTTATCAAAGATCTTCTAACGATAAATATTAATACAATATAACTATTCTAAGAGGGATTATAAAATTTTTAATTTATTAACATTAAGAGAGAGTTAGGGGGATAAAGTATGAGATAAGAGGTTATAGTTTTTACAAATAGTGCGAAAGCGTAATGGGATCGATTCACGCGAAACGGAGTGCAAAAAGCAGAAAATAAACAGCTGGAGACCAAAGACTAGCCATGAACAGCGAAGCCCCATCACTGCAGACGCCCTTGGCATCTTCTCCGCAGGCGGTGGGGTAAGCCACCCAAATGTCCGAAGCCACACCCGCCAATCACGCAGCCGCCATCTCCAACACGAACTTCTACATTGGCGTTGGACTGATAATCTTCTCCTGCTTCTTCATCGGATCCAGCTTCATCATCAAGAAGAAGGCTCTAATTTGTCTGAGTAGATATGGCGAAGTCCGGGCGTCGGCCGGAGGCTTTGGATACGTGCGGGAGTGGATCTGGTGGGCAGGGCTTCTGACAATGGGATTGGGAGAGGCAGCCAACTTTTCGGCGTATGCGTTTGCGCCCGCCTCCCTGATGACTCCATTGGGTGCCCTGAGCGTAATCATCTCCGCCGTGATGGCCTCCAGATTTCTTAACGAGAAGCTGAACCTACTGAGCAAGATTGGATGCTTCTTGTGCATATTGGGCTCCATGATAATAGTGATTCACTCGCCCAAGGAAAAGGAAGTTGAGGATCTTTAGTTGCTTTTCGATATGCTGAAGGATCCTGTCTTCATCCTGAACGTGATTTGTATTATTGGCTCTACCGTTTTTGTTGCATTCTTCATCGCTCCTCGGCACGGCCACACAAATGTGGCGGTCTACATATTTCTGTGCTCCGGAATCGGCTCCCTAACCGTGATGTCCTGTAAGGCTTTGGGGCTGGCCATCCGGCAGACGCTGAACAACTGAGGCAATATGTTTTTGACTTGGATGCCCTGGTTCCTCATCCTTGTGACAGTCACTTTCTTATCTCAACAAGGCTCTGGATATATTCGGCGCTCCTTCAGGGGAGGTAGCTTCAACAATTTAAGCCTGCAACGGTACAGCGGAACACGATTGTCAGGATCCCACTTCTAGTTTTTCAGTGCAAATAACAGGAACTGCTATTGCACAGACTCAATGCTATTTTATTGCGAGGAGCATTGTTGACTCCAAACGCACGAGCAGTATTTAAGGATGAGACGAACTTGGGTGATATATAAGGATCTGGTGGTGAAAGGATCGTTAAGTTCTTTAGACCATCGCTTAATCAAGGCTAACGTTCCTCTGGCTTTATTCACTGCGATGAAATGTCATAAGTTTGCATTTGGAGCAGTTTTAGGAATAAAAGATTGCTTGAGCACCACGAATAAAACCCATCTAGGTCTAGTTGCAGATGCCTGTGCAGAAAATGATCCGAGACGGAGTACCATAACTTGACATCATCAGCATACATATGCGTAGAGGCATTAAGAATATCGTTTACAAAGAGTATAAACAGTTGTCTCTTCGACTTGGTTGTTTGAAATGGAACACGCTGAGTTCGATCTGAAAGATAGGAAGAAATCCACATAAGGATATTTGGTGGAAAACCAATAAGCGAGAATTTCCGTACCACGAGCTGATGATTAACTGAATCAAATGTCTTGCTAAAGTCAGTATAAATTACATCAGTTTGCAAGCGATACTGAAGCCCTCGGTGGATAATTGAAGAAAATTCTAGTAGAAGAGTTGTTGTCGAGCAAAGCTTGATAAAATCATGCTGTGATGGTGACATTATGCTCTTGCATGCATGTTGCAGCTGCGATAAATTGAGTTTCTCAGAATGGTTGGGAATCGCAGATAGCTTAGCATTGCCGCGGTAGTCCTCAATGGAAGCCTTAGAGCATTCTTTATGAAAAGGTATAAGGTATGATTCATTCCACTTAGGTAGGGCTGTTAGCTCCAAGGATAGGTTAAATGGTAAAGTGAGAGGTAAGGTAAGAAGATCGGAGCACCTTCTGAGGATGCAGCTAGGAACATTGTCTGGGCCTGGTGAAAATGAAATTTTTGATTGATGAAAGAGCTGTAAACACATCGTTACAGTGGAATTTAGAAAGGTATATGTTATTTATGTAGGGTAAATGATATGGATAGTTAGAGGAGGGATCAAATGAATTAGATGATTAGGTTGATTGAAAAAACGACTCAAAAATATTAGCAATAAGGAGATGTGAAAAGTCGGAATTATTATTATTTGAGAGAGAAGGGGAAAAAGATTGGATTTAGGTTTAGAGTTTACAAAAGCGTACAAAGAGCTTGGATCTTTTCAAAAATTTAGTTTACAAATTGAAATATAATTTTTATATAGTTGATTTTTAAGGTCAAAAAACTGTTTGTGTATGAGAAGGTAATTTAAAATATGTAACAAGGTTCGACACCTTAGAGATTTTTTGTAAGCTCTAGATTTCCTAATTTTAAGGAGAGAGAGTTGCTTATTAAATCATGGCGGCTTTGACATTGCTGGAGTCAATATTTCAGGGACAGATTTATTTAAGGCGTTATGAATTACTTCATAAAAAGAGTCCGTAGCAGCATCGGTATTGCTGAAATTTGAAAGATAGCTCCAGTCAATATTAGCTAAGTGATTTCCTAGATCACAATAGTCGTTTTTTTTTAAACACTATTGACGAGACTGTCCGCTATTACTGGGGGGACTTCAGGAGATTCAATAATCAGCAAAACTAAGAGTGTTGGGTGGTGTGAGTCCTCAGGAATAGATAAGGGAGGATACCTTATTATTATGGATGTAATGTTTGAGAAATTTAGGTCAAGCGACCTACCACGGCAGTGCCTTATAGGGTTAGGTTGGAAAACGGTAGAGTCATCTAAGCTATTAAGGATGTCATTTTGGCTAATGGGTAACAGCAAGTTAGCATCGTCAGAGTTGATCCATAAAATGAGGGGCGAATTGAAATCACCCATAACTAGTATAAATAGGAATCATTTAGCAGAGACAAAACTCATTTAATGGCAGTTAGGTGGTAAATGGTTGCATTACTCAGAGGAGGAATGTAGGAACAAGTAACGAAAAGGTTAAAGGACTGAGGACTTTACATTGAGTAAATGCTGTTTACGGTAAAGGATCAGTTTACAAAGAACACTGCAAACGTCTTGGTAGCAACAGGAAAAACTGGTTGCTCAGTTTTGTGGAATAATTATAAGAAAGGAACCTTGAGAAACTGTTTTTCATGGCACATGTTTCCGATGACACACCCGTAAGTGGCTTTGATGATATAACGGTAGGTTGGATGGTAGGCGCGAAGGTAGGCAGGCGTATTGACGGAACCACAGGCTGGTTGGTTGACTGGACGGTTAAAGAGTTGTCATGCATAGGGCCGGGTAGGAGATTCATTCAGTCCTCACAAACCACCAGGTTACAGTGCCGAGCAGGTCTTTAGTTCGAGCAAAGTTCTGCCGAGTCGACTATCCGTCGATTGGTGGACAAATTCGAGCCAACCAGGTCAGTAAACAATGAGCCGGTTCCCGTGCGTCAACATAACGCGAGATCTGTCAAGAATATCGCAGCTATGCGCGAAAGTGTCATCGAAAATCCATGGCAGGCAATTCCGCGTCGCGCACATGAACTCGGCCTTTTGCAGACGATAACTTGGCGAATTTTGCGTCGGGACTTGGGCCTGCACCCGTACACGATCCAGCTGACCCAGGAGCTTAAGGTTAATGACCATAACAGCGCCGTGTGTTCGCCGACAGGGCATTAGAGCAGTTGGAAGTTGACGCCGATTTTAGTAAAAAAAATTATCTTCAGCGACGAGCCGCATTTTTGGATGAATGGCTATGTCAAAAAGCAAAATTGCCGTTTTGACGAGATCAATCCACACAAGGTTCACCAAGTATCAATGCGTCCGCAAAAAGTGACGGTTTGGTGCGGATTTTGAGCCGGAGGCGTGATTGGTCCGTATTTATTTCGAAAACAATAATGGTGTGGCCGTCACCGTCAATGGTGAGCGATACCGGTCGATGATAACCAACTTCTTTTGGTCTGGAATCAAGAATATGGATCTGGACAACATGTAGTTTTAACAGGACGGCGCTACATGCCACACAGCACACGCAACGATGGATGTTCTGCACGAGAAATTTCCGGACTTGGTCATCTCGCGCGGAGGTGACGTGTACCGGTGACCACACCGACATCGTGCGATTTAATTTTTCTTGTGGGGTTTTCTTAAGTCGCAGGTCTGTGCCAACAAGCCGCAAGCCACCGATGCCCTCAAAGTCAACATACGCCACGCTATCGATCAAATACAGCCCGATTAATGGAAAACTCTTTATAAACGTGCTTTATGAACGCTTGGAGGGAGCATTGACAGAGAATAACAGCCTCGCCGGGGTAGACGAAAAATCCACCCAGGTATTCCTGCAACTTTAAGCAGAATTTCCAGGTAAACATTATCCGCCAACGACGAATGATCCATGTATAATACATTGAAACATTCCCGAGTGCATAAGTAGGTATGTTTTATATGTTTATATATGTGTTAAATTTATATCTGAAGAAACTTAATCTTAAATAAATCTTCGAATGCCGACTAAGGTTTTGAATTTTTACATGTAATTAATACATACATAAAATTTTAGTTTAATTCAAAATTTCTAGTGCCACATTCTTTTTTTTAAAACATTGTCATTTTATTTCGGCAAATGTTCTAGCTATTCCTCTATGACCAACTCGAATTGGAAAGTCGTGGAATGTTCAAAATTTAAAATCCTTGGCCATTGAAAGAACTAACCCAAGTCGAGAATTTCATTCATTCATACATAAAATGTTATCATTTTTTCAATTTATTTATTTAACAATTTAATAGAAAAATATTCTGAGAGGAAATCAAAAATTTTAGATTTGTTTACATTAAAGGAGAGTTTAGGGGAAAATATCCCCTGTTCCTGAATTTGAATTGAGCATAACTCGTCCGAGTTATCTTTCAGGGTATCAGGTCACATTCCAGGTGATTCCCCCGGCACCACTAGAGTTGATCCCCCTAAAATCTACTGTTAAGAGAAGTTCACCGGCCGAACCCCCGGTTCGACTGATGTCGCGGTCTTACTAACTATAACACCAAATCCCCTAAGGCTGGCCCCTGACACCTCAGAAATTGATATCTCGGTTTCCATCCAAGCCAAAACTAAGGCCGTTGCTAGAGTGGGTGACATTCGGAAGATTAAATATACTTACTCGAAGATTACGTCATCTTTAAAGAAACGTATAGCTTTGCCGATGTTTGACACGAATTGTTTGCCCAGCTTTTGGCTGGAGAACATATTCGTACAAGAACATCAGCCGAGTATAGTAAAAAAAAATGTTACTAAGCCTGTGGGAGTTAAACACCCAAAGCCTAAAAACCCTGAACCATCTTCCTTACCCCAACCTTCATCCTTAAAAAACTAACAAAATCTATTACTCTTACCTATCAAAATACTCCATTCAGCTTGTTTCTAATCGTATTTCCGACAGTGACCTTCTAGTGACTCTAGGAGACATCAATTTACCTGAACTTATCTGGTCAAACATCGAGAATTCACCATATTTATTCATCATGATTTTACTGAGGGTATGTTTGACATAGCCCTCATTCAAATAAACTACGTAAGAAATTCGTTAGGTTGCCTTCTAGATCCATGTTTTGTTTCTGATACTGATGGAATAACCCTTTCCAGAGCCATGCCACTTTTGAACCCAGAAGATCCTTACCACCTAACGCTTGAGGTGTCGATGAAACCCTTACTGCTAGCAACCTTCAGTCTCGCCAAGGAGCTCATAAAACCCGTTGCTTTCGTAAGGCTGACTTTCAGAGACTAAGCAATTTAATATATACATTTGATTGGACCGATCTCTGGGAATGCACTGACATTAATATCGCTTTAGAAACATTTTACAAAACGCATAACGCTTTCTTCGACTCTTGCGTGCTATGGAAGTATGTATCCGCCTCGGCTGACCCTCCTTGGTTTACAAGGCCTTAAAAACTTAAAACAGATTAAGATGCTCCAGGCTTTGTACTGACAAACTGCGCTGTCGTTGTGCAGACCTCTTCTAAAACTTTTCTCTTTGTCTCTGGAAACTTCGATCTTTCCCCACAGATGAAAGGAATCCTTCATAATTCCCCTTCACAAAAAAGGAAAAAAATCGGATGCTACAATCTATAGAGGAATCTCTAAATTGTCAGCAATTGAAAGCTTTTTGAAAAATTGGTAACACCACATCTTCAACATCTCTGCAGTTCGATTATTTTTCCGTGCCAGCATGGTTTCATAAAGCGTCACCACCACAAACTTCTTGGAGCTGACCTCCTTTATTACAGATGGCTTCCGTAAAGGCCTTCAAACAGATGTCATCTATACAGACTTCAGTGAAGCAATTGACTCTGTCAACCGCTCAATCCTTTTGAGTTAACTTAAAATCTTAGGATTTCCCTCAAACCTTTTCACGTGGATTTGCAACTACTGAGCTGGGAGAACCCAACGTGTCCTTTTTAAAGATGTACACCCTCGCCTTGTTAGAACTACAACTGGAGTCCCCCAAGGAAGCCATCTTGAGCCGCGACTTTTCGCTATTTTTATGAACGACTTACCCCCTGCTATAACGAACTATGTGGTCTTATGTTTGCAGACGACGTAAAGCTTTGTCTTCAATTCAAATCCCATGCTGCCCAATATAAACTTCAGTCAAATTTTATACAGTTTTCTTCAGACAATTCAGACAATTTTCAAAAATGGTTTTCTACCAATCTCTTAAAACTTAATGGGTCAAAATGTAAGCTTATGTCTTTTTATCGTTCGTGTCCTAATCAGGCCACATACTTTCGCTATGGGATTTCCTTAGAAAGATTTACCCAGGTTAACGATCTTGGTGTCCTATTAGACGTTAAACTTAAATTTTCAAAACATATTTTTACGATGGTGAATGGGTGTGATTGGCTTCATTAAAAGATGGTCTAAGCAATTCAATGACCCTTATATAACTAAAAGCTTTACTTATCTTTAGTAGTGGAGCCCTCAGTATGGGGTCCATTAAGATCGCATTGAATCCGTTCAAAAAAATTTCTTGATGTTTTTGCTCTAAAGGGGCTCAACTGTGATGCAAATCTTCACCTCCCCTCTTATTTTAATAGACTTCTTCTAATTAATTTACCTTCCCTAACCAATCGTAGAAAGATGCTGGAGGTCGTTTTTCTCCATAACCTTATTAATGGCTATGAAGACAGCCAGCATCAACTAACACGACTAACATTTAGCATTCCCAAGAGACGTACTAGAAATTTTACTCCCCTGTTTCTAAGTTATTGTAGATCTACATATACCCAGCATAAGCCTTTTAGGGTTTTATGTTCTGACTACAATGACTTATATTTTATTACTTCACTCTACACGGAAAATATCTCCTCCATTTTCTATCGCCTCGTCACAAATAATGTTTCATTTTATTTGTGTTGATGCGTAGAGCGTTTTAAAACCTATTTGGTGACGATCGGATGTAAGTTGACGGCTTCATCAGCTGCCATTTGCCGCAACTGCAACTGCCAGCTTCAAGGTATTGCAAAGACAGTTTGTATAACGGCAAATATCTCCGCCATTTTCTATCGCCTCGTCATAAATATTGTTTTATTTTATTTGTGTTGATGCGTAATGTGTTTTGAAACTTATTTGTTGTAGATTGGATGTAAATTGACGGCTTTAGTAGCTGCCTTTTGACGCAAGACGTAGCATATGCAAGCTTCAAGATATCGCAAAGGGGAGAGAAAGTTCTCCGATACGGACTTGTTTTAGTTACGATGCGCGAAAATCATCGTATTTCAGTATAAACTTGGCCGGATCAATAGGAGAACCACATAGTGGTGTTGCGCAATTGTTCGGTTGAGCGATCACGCCGTGAAAAAGGGAGCGAATTCCAAGAATTAGCAAATTGTCTAATTTGGCAATTATTTGGTTGTGGGCGGCCCAGCTGTGTAAACTGTTAGTGCTGCCAACTTACTGCAGAGGACGATCTGGTCAGATCAACAACCCTGTAAAAAGCCATAAAAGTTTAAATTTGAATTGGATTTTAAATTTAAATTGTTTGTGTGAACCGATTATTAGAAGGGGAAATCCTCTCAACTTTGCGGTTTCAAATAGAGGCGCTGGTGTCCGAAAAGAGCCGGAATAACCTCCTTCAGTCAGCGCCTAGGCGAATTCCGTGGCCTAGTGGACCCCCTCTAATCCTTGGTGCTCATCATCTGTAAAGGTCTAACCACTGTCGCTGGATACTAAATGGATAGTCCAGCGGGGGGTACTGTCCCCATCGGCGACGACCCATTCAAAAGAAGCTCCAGACTGTCGAGGTCCCCCATAAGAGAAGACGAATCCAAGTGCCGACCGCTGCGATATCCGGCGAGTGCAGTGCTTCAGAGGTAGAGAACCTGGCTCCCACTACTAGCCAGAAGAAGATTATGGACCTCATCAGCGTTTCGTTGCAAAAGACCAGAGCCTGGATCGCCACAACGGGCTACGGACCTGATAGCGGCGTATCAGAATGAGGACCTACTTAGTATTCTTGCTAGGATGAATGGCAAGATCAACACATTGCTGGCAGCTTTCGAGATTTAGCGCCACGGTACCAGGGAGACCAAGGGAGCGATTACTATACTACTAGCGATTACTATACTACTACTATACTATAGACTATCGGCTCTCAACAACAGAGCTATAGAACTGCAGGAGGGTATCGCAAAGAGGTCGCCCCCAGGAGTCCGGCCACCCAGACGGAGGCACATAAAGCGCAGTCAAGCGGAGCTAATCAAACTGGCAGTACCGAAAATGCTGGTGAAAAAAACGGGCAACTCCATATCTGCCACGAAAGTCACCGGAAAGGTGTACCCACAAAGGAGGACTCCAAGCCGGTAAGCTACGCGTCTGTCGCCAAGAACACCAAAAAGGACGAAGAGTGGGAGAAAGTGAGGCCTAAGCGCTTGCGCAAAAAACCAGAGACGCTGATATGCTCCGGAAGATCAAATCAGATCCGAGCCTCAGCGAATTCGGCAAGCACTTGCGTAAAATAAGGACGACGCAACAGGGAGAACAGCTGCTGGAAATTGAAGGGAAGGGATCTGCAGACATCCCCAACTTTAAGAATGAGTTAAAAGCGACGCTAAAAGAGCTAGTTTCGGTACACACGGGTGCGGAAAGAACTGCGCTAACCTGCAGCGGTCTGGACGAGGCCACGACGGCAGAGGATCTTCACAGTTTCCTGGTCTCCCAATTACAGGGAATCCTTCTGAAACCAGAGGATGTAAGAGGCCTTCGCAAGATGCGGGACGGAACCCTAATAGCCTCTGTGCTAATGAGCGCGAACGATGCCAATGCGGTCATCAAACGCGACGTGGTCAAGAACCATACGACAGGTGGTTTCGCATGCCCCACCTACAAACCCAGTATCACAAAAGGAGCTAATAGCCACCGTAATGATTAACATCATCCAGCTCAACGTCAAACATTGCGCAGCTTCCCAGAACCTTTTGGCTCAGACAGCGAGGGAGCGCAAAGCGGACGTAGTGCTTCTGAGTGAACCATTCGTTCCTGGTGTGGGAAACTCAGAGGTGCTACTTGATGAATTAGGCAAGGCGGTTTTTAAATGTCACACTAGCCTATCTATGGAAGAGTGGGAAACCGTACCAATTCTAACCGACAGAGTTACGTCTTTCATTGATGTCACCTTTGTTAGCAGATTCCTAGTGACTAAAGCAAACTGGATGGTGCAAGAGGACATAACGCTGAGCGATCATAACCTGATCTCGTTCAGTGTCGGAACGATGAGGGCGATGCCCAGTCAGCGGAGAAGTGCACTAGGGCAAGTTTGGGACATCAGGAAACTGGATGAAGATATGTTGGCATACCAGATCGAGTTCATGGAGACCACAAATGGACACGCTGAGACCAAGGTTGCAGCGCTCATGGATATGCTCAAAGCAACGTGCGATGCATTAATGCCGAGGAAAACGAATGCGAAACGCAAGCTGCCGGTCTACTGGTGGAGTGTCTCTTTACACCAGCTTCGGGCGAAATGCCTCAGGTCAAGGAGGCAAGCGCAACGATCCAGAGGGCACCGCACCACGCCCAGCGCATTAAGATATACAAAGCGAAACGAGCGGAGTTTAAGAACGGCATATCTGCAGCAAAAGCGAATGCATTCAAGGACCTGCTTGGAAGCGTAGACGACAACCCCTGAGGACTCGCTTACAAAGCAGTAAGGAAAAAGCTTAATGCCGCTGTTGCAGGAACCGCGCAGGACCCAGCCACCCTGGCTAAAATGGTGTCGGAGCTATCCCAAGGCAAGACACGCTATGGCAACCTGCTTTCGAACTCGCTTTCCGTGTATTACAACATGTGATGTCGTCGAAGCGGCAAAGAAGATCAAGCCGAACAAAGCTCCGGGCATGGATGGTATCCCGAGCGCAATCGTTAAAGCAGCTGCAACCGCAAGTCCTGAGGTATTCAGGGACACATTCCAACAGTGTCTTCTGGACGGAGTCTTCCCCAAGCGTTGGAAAATGATGACGCTAGTCCTTCTGCCGGAAGGCAAGGGGCCTGCAAATGTAGCAGGCAGCTATCGCCCCTTATGTCTGCTGGACATTGTGGGCAAACTCTTTGAGCGCATACTGTACGTGCGCATAGATGTAATCACCAAGAGTCCCACAGGCCTTCAAAGCCAACAGTATGGCTTCCCAAAAGGGGAAAAGTGCGCTCGACGCTCTCACAGCCGTAACAAACGTAGCCAAGAACGCACTTGACGGTGACCGATGGTTAGGCGGCAGTAAGGAGTACTGTGCCATCATCACGTTTGCCGCAAAGAACGCATACAACTCAGCGAGATAGCCCAACATCCTCGGCGCAATGCGCAACTTGTGTGTACCCGGATACATACGAAGTGAAATTGGCAACTACTTCAGGGACCGTGTGCTATGGTATGTAACAGAAGCTGGTCCAAGTCACCAAGTCTCCACAGGTAATCCTTAAGGGTCCGTACTTGGACCGATCCTATGGAACATTATTTACGATGGGATATTGAGCATTAGCAAGCCCAAAGGCGCTACACTGCTTCGCCGACGACGTTGCGGTAACAGCTGCTGCCAAGACTTTACCGAAGCAACAGGAAACAGCAATGTGGCGATCAGGGCGATCGAGAAAGTCGGCATAGGAATTGTTATGCATAAGACCGAAGCAGTGCTGTTGAGCAGCAGAGAAACTATTGAGCGCATGCAGGTCGAAGTCAAGGGAGTAGAAATTGTTTTATCAAGAACGCTGAAGTACCTGGGAGTCATAATAGACCGGAGGTTCTCTTTTAGGAACCACGCCATGTACGCCAGCAAAAAAGCGATGACAGCTGCAGCCCTGGCAAGAATCATGCCTGTTGTGGTTACAAAGGCAACGCTGCCCCTATCTGGTGCTGTGTTACCAACAAAGTATCCTACTTGGATAGCGTGCTGGCAGTATCACGGACAATGGCTGTCAGACTCATCAAAGGTTTTAGAACCATATCGAATGTCGTGGGAGGGGGCACACGAGATCATCGTCAACATGATATAGCGTGTCCGCACGGACGAGACGGCCAACAGGAATGATGGATGAGGAGTACTCCCGTGTGGTGGCGGGGCAAGATTTTTACCACAGCGCGCTAGGCGTGCCCCTAATACGCGGCTAAAGAGTCAAGGAAGGAGCCTCACGCTGCATTACAACGCATATGGAGAGGGCGATTTGGCATCACATCCTGCTCATCGATGAAATACCTTGACTGTCAGTCCCGGTGACCACAAAAAGGACTGGAGAGAGAGCGAAGGTTTTGTTTAGTACGTAGGCATATCTCTACTTGGAAGGTTATGAATCGTGCATGCCATCTACGGACAGTAGGTGGTATCTTTAGAAGATTTCATATTCCTGCCGTATACGTGTAATAAAAATAATAATAAAAAAAAAAAAAACAAAACTTAACTGCACCAACGACTTTCAACTTTCTGCTGCTTTTACTATTTACTTATTTGCACTTCCACAGTTTAAGCCCCCAAATGTAAGATGTTTATTAACGGAACATGTTTATAAATGGTTATAAATCGTTTCCGCTTGGACGGCCTTTCGAACATGCACATGCATAGTGGCCCATTTCAATGCACTTGAATTTGAGATATACCGTTGTACACCAGGCTGAACTATCACGTCACGCGCAATCGGGGTTAAATTTGGGCAAGGTGTCATGTGGAATTTTATTCTCTGTTGCTGGCTGGTGCTCTTGGTGTCTGCGTAGATTTGTATTCTGAGCTTTTAATGTTGCCAAGTAAGTGTAAGAAGAAGTAAAGAATCCGCAGGCATGGCAGATCCCACTTCTGATGTCGAAGATTGATTTCTCGTCGCAACCATAGTGCTCGGCAGTGAGTTCTGATCATCTCTGGGCCACACACAAGGCCGGAGTGGCTTCACCAATGGCTCTCTTTTCATCGCAATTATGCTTGCTGTACACAAATTCCTAGAACACACACATTTCTTATTACTTGTTCTAATACTTTTTTTTTTCCAATTTTATTTTATTTGCTGAATCTTCTCTTCTTAATAGAGACTAACAACAAGTTTTAAAATCTTAGACTAATATTATACCTAAAATCCATTTTTTTGCGATGGGTTTAGTTTTAAGCACGGCTCTAATTATATCGGAACTGAGCGAGTGGATGATCGGCACGTCTACTCCAACTGGAAGTTCTGGTTAGCGAGCGTGCAAGAGGATTTGGATGAGATGTTAATTTAGCTTGGTGTTTTGCTTTTTGATGGAAAATTTTGTCAGAAACGGTGTTGATATTTAAGTCTCGATGAATGTTTTCGTTCCTTATATACCAAGGAGCACCAGTGATGAGTCTAAGTGTCTTAGATTGAACTCTTTGAATTACTTCGATGTTACTACGACTGGCATTTCCCCAAAGTTCAGAGCCGAATTTCCATATTGGCTTGATCACGGTGTTATAGATAAGTATTTTGTATTCAAGGCAAAGAGGGAATTGAGAGTTGATTAGCCAATGGAGCTTGTTGGTCTTCAGCTTTAGTTGAGTTTTTTTGGCTGCTATGTGTGAGCGCCAGGTGAGTCTCTTGTCAAGATGGATACCCAAGTATGTGACGTTGTTTGACTGGGGGATTCGAACTCCGTTTAGAGTAAGGTGGGGACAGGTTTGTCTGTTCAGTGTGAATGTTACGTGTTTACATTTACTTTCATTTACTTTAATTCTCCAGTTAGCTAACCATTTTTCAAGAGATTCCAAATGATTTTGTAGAATAACAGTTGCTCTAAGGGGACATTTACTCCGGTTAAGAATAGCAGTGTCATCTGCAAAAGTTGAAGTGGTAAGTTAAATGTTTGTCGGAATGTCCGATGTGTAAAGTGTATATAGAATGGGACCGAGAACGCTTCCTTGAGGGACTTCAGCTTTGATTTCACGCTCAGCAGATGTTGAGGCGCTGCATCTTACGGAGAATAATCTTTTATGCAGATAGGATTCGAGGAGTTTGTGCATACTATTGGGGAGTAATGTTTTGATCTTGTACATGAGTCCATCGAGCCACACCCTGTCAAACGCTTGGGCAATATCAAGAAATAAAGCAGAGCAGTATTCTCGTTGTTCAAACGCAGAGCGTATTTCCGTGGTGATACGGTTTACCTCTTCTATTGTACCATGTTTTTCTCGGAACCCAAATTGATGCATTGGGATTATGTTATTTATACTAAGATGGGGACTGATGTGCGATAAGATGAGTTTTTCGAATAGTTTTGATAAGCAGGACAGAAGACTTATTGGTCTATATGAAGATGCTTGTGTTTTGTCTTTACCAGGTTTTGGAATCATAACTATAGTTGACTTTTTCCATCTTTGAGGAAAATAACCATATTTAGTCATTGCGTTGAAAAGCGTGCATAAATGATTTACAGCACAGCTCGGTAGTTCTATGATCATTTTTGGAGTAATTCTATCGTGGCCCGGTGCTTTGTTCGGCTTTAATTGCTCTTTTATTGCTCTTTGAGAATTCCGGAAGCTCAAATAAATTGGTCGCAGGATTTGGTTGGAGTACTTCTTGGAGGTGTGTTGCAAACACGTTCGCCTTTTCGGAGTCACTTCTAGCCCATCTTCCTGTAAGACTTCGGATAGGGCTGTCTGTTTCAATAGGGGCACTGAGACTGCGCGCTTTCCAGAGTGGGTTTTTGGCACATGTTGGAGAGAGTTGTTCGATGTATTGGTGTTGTGCAAGATTTTCTTCTTGTTTCAGTACTTTAGAGAGTTTTCAAGTTGCAGCTTTTAATTTCTCTTTGCTTGCTGGTGACCTGTTTTTTTGCCACTCTCATGATCTATAAGCCAGGCAAGCCGGAAGACGACCCGGAATCGACTTATTGGGATTATAACTCAGTGCGGAATTGTGCCGGACCATCAATTTGGATTTCGAGAGGGACACGGCACTGTCGAGCAGGTTCACAGGGTTACGCAGCACATTCTACAGGCATTTGATAACCTTGAATACTGCAACTCAGTTTTTATTGATATTCAACAAGCCTTTGATCGGGTGTGGCACGACGGTCCAAGCAAGGTGAAAGATTTACTACCAGCACCATATTACTCGCTCCTAAAGTCCTACATGGAAGGGCGGGTATTTAAAGTCAAGATCCGGGACACTTACTCGGCGCCTGCCCAGATGAGAGCTGGAGTCCCGCAAGGCAGTGTTCTTGGCCCGCTCCTGTACTCATTTTATACTGCAGACTTGCTCGTACCCGACGATGACTACATGGAAGACCCCTTGAAGGCTCTAATTGCCACATATGCAGACGACATTGTCGTTCTCTATAGCTCCAAATTTCGCTTTGAGACACTTAGGACGAGAACAATCCCACCAATCCAAATGGAAGGACAGATCCTGGAGCAACCAACAACGGTGAAGTATCTTGGCATCACTCTGGACAAGCGACTCACCATCTTGCCGCATCTTAAAGCTAGTCGCAAGAGTTGCGTCCTAAGACTTCAGCAATTACGTTGGCTGCTGAGCAGAAAGAGCAGTATGTCACTTAGGGTAAAAAGAAAAGTGTACGCTCAGTGTGTTGCCCCAATCTGACTCTACGGGCTGCAAATTTGGGGGATTGCAGCAAAATCTTACTGCAATCGCATCCAGGTACTGCAGAATCGTACCCTAAGGCAGATAACCAACTGTCCTTGGTATGTACGGAATTCAACTCTACACCGAGACCTCAATCTGCATATTGTGGAGGAGCAGATCAATAGACACACCAGCAGGTACAGAGACAGACTCACCACCCATCGCAGCGAACTAGCCAGGAATTTACTTCCCGCCAGGCCGCTTAGAAGGCTAAAAAGACAAGGCTTCGTGAAGACGCTTCCCCCTCCACGAACATAAATCCCCGTTTCACCCTCCATTATCATAAATCCCCGTGCTAAGCGCTCGGCGATGGGCTTATTAAAAATAATTTTTTGCTTGTATTGTTAAGGTGCAAAATTGTAGCACGGATTCATTACTTAAATAATAAACAAAAATAATATATAAAATAAAAAATATATACATACATATATACATCCTTCTGTGCATCCATTTAAACATACATTAAATATAAACGTCTGAGCATCATCCGATTGCGGTCCGGGCAACATACGTGGTACCCAGCTGACGCAGTCTATAAGCCGGCCAACTAACTCAGACCACCAATTGCAACCAAAATTTTGAGTTAACAGCAACAAACTGCTTCAGCTAGTCGAATCCTGAAGGACCACATGTACTACTGTGGGCAAAAAGTAAGGTGAATTTCCAATTTAAACTTCGCGGGCCTAACATTTCGGGCTAGTTCTTTTTTCTTGAGTTGGTAGGACTGCTAATGACATCTGGGACAAATTTCATGTCAATGTCATCATCAGTAATATATTTACGCTTGTATTTACCAAACGACCACGAGTGAATTTTTTGATTTTTACAATGTCTGATTTAATTGAGCAAAGAAGTGCCATCAAATTTTGTTTGCGGAATGAAATTTCGGCTGCGGAAACGTTGAGGATGTTGCGGAAGGCCTTTGGTGATTCTACCATGTCGCAGAAAAATGTTTATAAGTGGTACAAAGACTTCAAAGAGGGTCGAGAACGTGTTGATGACTTGAAGCGCTCCGGACGACCATCGACGTCAACAGATGACCAACACGTCAATAAAGTGAAGGAATTAGTGCTCGAAAATCGTCGGTTGACTGTTAGAGACCTTACTGATATGATCGGGATATCAGAAGGATCTGTGAAAACAATTTTGAAAGACCATTTGGGCCTACGAAAAGTCAAATCTCGTTGATGTGTGTGAAACAATGCTTTCTGAATATCAGGACAAGCTCAAATGCATGATTACGGGAGATGAGACTTGGATTTATGCTTACGACCCTGAAACAACCGACCAATCAAGCGAATATCGTGCTAAAGGCGAGGCCAGACCGAAAAAAGCACGTCAAAGTCGTTCAAAAATCAAGGTCATGATGACAGTTTTCTTCGATTTTCGTGGTGTGGTGCACTATGAATTCCTTTCACCCGGCCAAACTGTTAATAAGGAATATTATTTGAGCGTTATGCGTCGTTTGCGTGAAGCAATTCGTCTAAGAAGACCAGAATTATGGGCCAACAACTCTTGGTTTTTGCATCACGATAATGCACCATCTCACACTGCACTCGTTCTTCGTGACCATTTCGCCAAAAATTCGACGCATATCGTTCTGCAACCACCGTATTCGCCTGATTTGGCTCCGTGTGACTTCTGGCTATTCCCAAAACTCAAGAGACCACTCCGGGGAACGCGTTTCGAGTCGATTGAGGAGATAAGAGCTGAATCGAAGAAGGCGCTGATGGCTATACCGGAAAGGGACTAGATTTTAATCCAAGATATCTGGTTGCAGGATCTCAGCTAAGATCAACTCTTGC
The DNA here is from genome assembly GCA_035047645.1 of Drosophila merina. NCBI lineage: Eukaryota > Metazoa > Arthropoda > Insecta > Diptera > Drosophilidae > Drosophila > Drosophila merina. Next base: position 148,645 of record JAWNPH010000083.1, read on the forward strand.
CAAGTGGTCCCGAAAACAAATGGTGGGATTTACAAAGGCTAGATCCGCGCCTGTCTAACTTCTTGCACGCGCCGGGCCACCAACATCACCTCATAAGAAATTCTGTTATACCATGCAAATTTTAAAGAATCCAACTGATAAACACAAGATCGGGCCATGTAAGCCACCAATGAGGAAACTGCAAAGACGACGTCGGGCCGCTGACAAAAGAAAGCAGCGAAGCCAACTCATGGTCTGCCAAGGCTTCGAGCACGCTAGGTAAAAGTTTAGCCAGGGAGTTACTAACTGGAGGAGAACGAAGAAAGTTAAATTTTGATAATAAAAATCTGCGTAAGAAGAATTAATTGGTGCCCCAGGCAGGGAACGTTGTTACAACACAACAGAGCAAAAAGCCTCTACGTGGGCGGAAAAATTGTAAAATATCTATACTTCGCAAGTATCAACTGTTAACAAAATAAACCAGCGGACACACTCCTAAATCAGTAAAAACGATTTAGCCGCGAGGATTTAGACAAAGGGACAGAACTTGACTATTCCCTTTGCCCATCGGTGGACTCAAAGTGTGTCGATACGTTCGCAGTACAACCTCAGAAAAGTACGTATCGCAGGACCCTTAGTAGCTTCTGTGGAGACAAACAGGACGCATTCCGGATCGGAGGGATTCCGGAGGGAAGAGCAACATCATCAACAATAGTATTGTAAGATTAAAACATTTAATTAAGCACTAATTAAAACATTTTTACAAATTGGAAAGCGAAAAATATACAAAATAAGAAATATACAATACAACAAAGAAAAAACAAGTAAGGTAGCTGCAGTCGAGTTTCCCGATTGCAAAATACCCTGTACCCTTAGACATGCTTACAGTTTATTTATTTAATATCAATAAATAAATGAAACAATATTCTACCCTATTAGAAAAGAGTACCATAACAATATAAATTTGGTATGATTTTGGTTATGAAAATAAGTTTCGTGTGTCATAAAGCCATACACATTTCAATGCGCAATGCGTGTTTTGCTGCGCTTCTGCTTCCCTTGCCATAGATTTTTCATGTGGCATAACTTCCGTGTTTCTTATCCGATTTGGTTCAATTAGATAGCTTTTATAAGCACCAACGCATATGCCGAATTGCATAGCATTAGGTTAATAATTGTGGGTGTGGCAGTTTTTTGCTGTTTGCGGGGGAACGGAGAGTGATATCAAAATAAAAAAAAACAAACTTGTACTGCGTATGGTAATTACCTATCCAACGATATACGGCACATGTCTGTAGCTCTTGTAGTTTCTAAGATCTAGGCGTTGATACGGACAGACGGACGGACGGACGGACGGACGGACGGACGGACGGACGGACGGACGGACGGACAGACGGACATGGCTATATCGACTCGGCAGTTGATGCTGATCAAGAATATATATACTTTATGGGGTCGGAGATGCTTCCTTCTGCCTGTTACATACATTTGCACAATATTATGATACCCTTTTCACCCATTTTTAATGGGTACAGGGTATAATAAAATACAGTAAACGATAAAGCAAAAAGATCACATAGTGATATAACAAATTCCATCTTTACGATTCCCAAGGGACCCTCTAAAGTAAAAGGAAACAACCAGACTCTAGTTATAACAAAAAAAAAAATAAATCAAACACTATAACACTTCACTTTCATAGCGAACGGTCTTATTTTTTTCTTGCGCTCATCGATTTATTTTCTACTGCCTTGCGAAAAACAAACCGGCGTTTGTTAAGAAATTCATTATTTAAATCAAATACTTAAAACGATTTCCTTCGCTCTTGCGTCTGCGCGGTACCGTATTTGGTGAGATTAAAATATTATATTATATATCCAAGTAATGTACTGTGCCCTACTTCTATTCCCTATTTCTTACATTTTCTGCAATTTCTATTATTGCAAAAACTCACTCTCTCCTAGTTTGCGCTCTTTTTTTTCAATTTCCTCTCCCTTGTATCCCGCTCTTACTAGTAAGTACAGTGGTTTAAGGCTACTATTTTTTGTGAAAATAAATTTTTTGTGTCAATATATTTTTATACATTTTAAAATTTTTGTTTTTAATCAAAAATCTTTTAGAATGGAGTTATAGCATCTGCGCTATAAAATCGTGCAATAAGCCGATTTCTGCGTCCCAGTCTAGCATCCACTGTTGGCTGTCTCCAAAGCGTAAAAAAATCGCTATTAGGGACTCCGTATGCACTGTAAGAACGGAGGTCCTTTGTATTCCTTATGGAGCATAGCTCCGTTTATTTTGTAAGATAGAAAGTCCTTTGTATTCCTTATGGAGCATAGCTCCGTTTATTTTGTATTTATGCTTGTGTCAGTTCTCAAACTTGACTGATTCTTAAAGCTAATATAATATTCTTCTTAGGCTATGGATTAAGCTTTCTCTGCCTGGTGAAGTCGGCAGAGAAGCGGCTATTATATATGTATGATAAAAGAGTTGGGCGAAAATGCTATATGCGCACAGTATGTATATAGTAGGCTTTTGGTTAGCGTGGGAATGCTGACCATGCATTTGTGCAGTGTGCTTCAGAAGCGGGCGATCATATAACGCTTCCACTTGAACATTATTGTTTATGCTAGCACTGCCAATGCGTATGTAATTGTGTTATTTATTTATGCAAATATTCTGAGTACATTGTACTCTATCTAGATATGTATTCTAAATATATACATATGTACGCATACCACATCTCCCTCCTTTAAAAAAATAACGTAACATAGTGTAGTTATTTTATTCTATTATTATTATTATTATTATTATTATTATTATTATTATTATTTGTTTTGTTTTTGTTTTTCTTTTTGACATCTTAAATTATTTTTCCATTATTATAATGCTTTTTGTATTAAATCATAACGTCATTTATGAATAAAAAACTTTTAATCGATCTTTATGTACTATTAGCTTTTTATTTTTATTGTTTGATATTGTTATATTGTCTCTGTCTTCTATCTTTTCTACCTTATAGGCTCCCGTATATTTAAAATCTAATTTATGACCTACTTCATTTCTTAATAGAACTTTATCTCCTACTGTTATTTCTATATTTTTTGTTTTTAAATCATGCTTGAAGAGCATAAAAGAAAAAATAAGGAAAATATTTTTTCTTTTATGCTCTTCAAGCATAGTTTTAGCTCTTTTATATGCTACTTCTAATCTATATTTAATTTCCTTAGCATAATCATCTATATTGTATATTGGTTCTATGCTAGTTATGTTAGTGAAATTTCTGGGTAAATTATTTTTTCTACCAAAAATAAGTTCATATGGACAATAATTATGTACCATAGAAGGGGTTGTATTAAAACAATAGACGAAATAATGAAGCCATACATCCCAATCAGTTTTATCAACCGATATGTAAGATCGTATATATTAATTTAGAGTTCTATGACTTCTTTCGACTACACCTACTGTTTGATGGTGGTGAGCGGTAGCCGTTATATTTTTAATTTTTAGGTGTTTGCAAAGGTCTGTAATGATTGAATTCTTATACTCTGTACCCATGTCCGTAATGAACGTCTTCATTGGACCATAAGTAAGAATAAATGATTCGAAAATTGCTTTAGCGACAAAGCGCAACAACGCTTTTGTTCGGTATGGGTATTGCAACTAAATATTTAGTTAAGTCACAAATGAGAGTGACTGCATATTCGTTGCCATTTTCCGACTTTGGTAGAGGACCTATAGTGTCCACTATCACTCTGTCGAAAGCATGATCAGGGGTTTCAGTTAAAGTCATTGGGGTCTTTGTATGCGTTGTTATTTTCGCTTTTTGGCATTTTTTACATTTTTTAATGTAGTCTGTTATTTGTTTAGACATACCTTTCCAAAAATAATGTCTTTTGACATTAGCCAAGGTTTTTGTAATGCCTGTATGACCTCCTTGTAGTGGATCATCATGTAGTGTAGACAAAATTGTTTCTTTTTCTTTTCATTGTTTATTAAGGTCACCGGGTTGAGTAGCGCTACTCTTAATTTTGTTAATATTTTATTGCCCTTTTGCTTAAAATTATCTATTGAAACGTATTCAAAGATATTTTCCCACGGTGCCATTTTTAGATGATTGATTTTATATATACCGGCCTGCATTTCAAGCCTTTGGAAAAATTGATCTAAATCAAGAACTCCATTTGTATATAAATCATCGATTTCATATCTTGCAGTAATCTTTTTTCCATGTTTAAAGAAACATATCATATTTTTTACTTGCAAGGTCACTACTTTACGTTTACGATGACTTGGTATACGTTGGGCATTGAAGCTTTTTCTATTGATTGCGTATGCAATTCCGATTTGTTTGTTTCTCCTGCGCAGGATTTTTGTCTACTTTGTAATCTTGTAGTGACTTTCTTAATATTTCCGGTTATATCTTTCAATTCTTTTATGGTTATTCTTGATAACGCATCAGCTACATAGTTATCTTTACCTCTCAGATACTCTACTGTAAAATTATATTCCTCCAATTCAAGTCCCATACGAGTCAATTTTAAACCAGGATTAGTCATTGAAAATAAAAAGGTTAGTGGTCTATGGTCAGTTTTGACTGTAAAATGTTTACCATAGATATAGGGTCTGAAATGGGTTATTGCCCAATGTATTTCTGCTAATTCCTGCTCAGTAGTACTTTAATTTCTCTCGCCTTTAGTAAATGATCTTGATGCGTATGCAACTGGAAGTTGGTGTCCATTGTGGTCTTAAGATAAGACTGCGCCACATGCCATTTTGCTAGCATCTGTTGTAATACAAAATTCTTTGCTAAAATCGGGGTATTGTAAGAGAGTAGGTTCCATCAGTTTTCTTTTTAAGTGTAAAAATGCTTTTTGACAGTCTTCTGTCCATTCAAAAGGAACATTCTTTTTACATAATCTAGTTATGTGCCGTGAATAGTCAGCGAAGTTTTTTATGAAAATTCTATAATAGTTACAAAATGCAACGAAACGCCTTGCGCTATCTGCATCATGAGGTACTGGGTAATTTTTGATGGCATCATAGTTCTTGTCATCTGGCAGTATTCCTCTATCTGTGCATTTATGTCCCAAAAAGGTGACTTCACGCATAAAGAATGAACATTTCTCTGGATGTAGTTTTAGATTGTATTTCCTGCATTTGTCAAAAACATCTGATAAGTTTTTAATCATATGGTTTTCGGAACAACCTATTACTATTAAATCATCAATATAGAAAATGCTTGCGTTGGCTCAAGGCCAGAAAATGCAATAGTCATCATTCTTTGAAAAGAAGTCGGCGCTATTTTCAGTCCAAATGGTAATCGCGTGAAACGATATGAACCGTTTGTTGTTGAAAATGAAGTTATATTTCTTGAACTCTTTTCAAGTTCAATTTGGTGAAAACCTGACATCAAGTCAAGGCATGAAAAATATTTGGCTCGACCTAGTTGATCCAAAATGTCCTCAATTCTAGGGAGTGGAAATTTATCAGACAACAGTTTTTTATAGATTTGACGATAGTCAATTACTAATCGCCATTTCTTTTCATCTGAGCCTGGAAGAGTTTTTTTCGGTACTTATAGTAATGGACTATTGTATTCCGATACTGATGGTTCGACTATTTTATCATTGATCAATTTTTGTACTTGCTCTTGAATTTCGTCTTTTTGACTATGAGGATTTCTATAATTTTTAATATATATTGGCTCATCATCTTTCAATCTTAATCTTTGTTTGTATAAATTATTAGCCGATATTGGTTCTGTTGTCAGACCAAATATATCAGTGTATTTACTACAAAGCTTTGTCAGCTGTGTTTTGAATTGTGGTGGGAAATTTTTTTGACAATTGAGACATGACAGTTTGTTCTCTGGTTTCTTTATTTGGTTGAACCACATCATAGTTTGAAAATGGCTCGTATTTTAAATTGTTTGCATCTACTAGTTTATCAGTATGATGCGTATTTAATATTCGGATATAAACATCGTTTGATGTTGAAATGGTATTCGCTACATAAATACCTGTTTCTATTTCTTGGTTTGGGATCAATATATTTGTATCTTCAATTGAAGTTATATTGATTTTTCGGACCACTTGTGATCTAGCTGGTAATAATATTCTATTATTATCAGAGTTAAAACCACCCTACAGACTGACTTCACACAAAACGAACTGGCTAAGGTACAAAAAATATATAAGTTCACACATTGAGCTAAACCCAAAACTCAATACTGAACCTGATATAGAGAGCTGCACAGAAACACTGGAATCCATTCTTACGGAAGCAGCTCGAAATGCAACACCTAAAACCACAAACGTCACAATTAATCCGAATAAGACTAACACACAAATCGAGCAACTCGTCCACGCAAAACGACGCTTTCGTAGAGAAAGGCAATCCTCCAGATCACCATCTGCAAAAAAAAAGCTAAAAATAGCTACACGGAAGCTGATCAACGCTCTGAAACAAGAGGAAGAATACGGTCAGAGCCGATATATAGAGCAACTTTCACCAACAGGTATCAAACAAAAGTCACTGTGGAGAGCCCACCCAACCCTTCGCCCACCGACTGAAACCGTTTTGCCCATAAGGAATTCCTCAGGCGGCTGGGCACCTAGTGATTTAGACAGAGCCACCACATTTGCCGCTCACCTAAAAAATGTATTTACGCCAAACGAGGCTACTAGCACATTTGCGCTACCGACTTTAAAACGGAAACGGCATCCAGCAACACACCCCAATTGTGTTTCGTCCAAAAGAAATATTTAACATAATTAAAGAAAATCTCAGCCCGAAAAAATCCCCCGGCTACGACCTTATTACCCCGGAAATGATCATCGAGCTGCCACATTCTGCAGTTCGGTACATAACGCAGCTCTTTAATGCCATCACCAAACTTGGCTACTTTCCACAACGATGGAAGAGATCGATCATCATATTGATTCCGAAGCCTGGTAAGGACCACACAGTTCCCTCATCCTACAGACCAATAAGTTTACTCTTATGTATATCGAAACTATTCGAAAAATGCCTGCTAATCCGATTGAATCCACACCTGAGAGCCCACAATATAATCCCAGCCCATCAATTTGGCTTTCGCGAAAGCAACAGAACCATTGAACAGGTGAACCGAATAATGGCGGAGATAAGAACTGCATTTGAAAATCGAGAATACTGTACAGCCGCATTTCTAGACGTATCCCAAGCATTCGACAGAGTCTGGCTAGACGGCCTAATGTTTAAAGTTAAACCATCTCTACCCGAAAGCACACACAAACTTCTAAAGTCATACGTATATGACAGAAAGTTTGCAGTGCGGTGCAACACTGCTACTTCCACTGACCACGAAATTAAGGCCGGAGTCCTCCAAAGCAGCGTTCTTGGGCCAACTTTATACCTCATCTATACCGCTGACATTCCTACAAATAGTCGGCTAACAGTGTCCACGTTTGCCGACGATACAGCTATCCTTAGCCGTTCAAGGTCCCTAATCCAAGCTACAGCACAGCTGGCATTGCACCTTATAGCCACTGAGAAGTGGCTCTCTGACTGGCGAATAAAAGTCAACGAGGAAAAATGCAAGCACGTGACATTTACCCTGAACAGACAAGATTGCCCACCACTTTTGATGAACAACATACCACTCCCGAAAGCAGATGAGGTAACGTACCTAGGAGTACACCTCGATAGAAGACTTACATGGCGCAGGCACATTGAAGCGAAAAAAATTCATCTTAAGCTCAAAGCGAACAACTTACACTAGCTCATCAATGCTGGCTCTCCGCTAAGCTTGGACCACAAGGTCCTACTCTACAATGCAGTTCTGAAACCAATTTGGACCTATGGTGCACAGCTATGGGGCAACGCCAGCAACAGCAATATCATACAGACATCATACAGAGAGCACAGACAAAGATCCTGAGAACTATCACTGGGGCACCATGGTATGTTCGAAACGAAAAAATCCATCAAGATCTAAATATTCCAACAGTCACCAATGAAATCAAAGAGCGAAAAAAATATCATGGCAAGCTTTCCTCGCACCCCAACCACCTAGCGAAAAATCTAACCCAGCTCAGCAGTCGTTCCCGTCTCCGACGAAGGGACCTACCAACCCAGCGAAGGAATCTTTAGGGACGCTTAATCACGGAACAGTTGGATTAATTAAAACGACTGTTTAGGAAAAAATTGTATTAGTTAAGATTTTTAAACTTATTGTTAGCTCTTATTTAAGAGGATCCAATAAATAAAAGCAGAGTTTAAAAAAAAAAAAAGAAAATATTTCTACGATGGTTAATGGGTGTGCTGGGTTTCATTAAAAGATAGTCTAAGGAATTTAATGACCTTTATATTATTAAAACCTTATACGTATCTTAAGTGCGTTCAATTCTGGAGTACGGGTCATGTGTCTGGAGCCTTTAGTATGGGGTTCATCAAGATCGCATTGAATCCGTTCAAAACAACTTATGGATGAGCAACAAACGCAATCCACTTTTTCCTCGTAATCTTTTCTTAACTTTATTATAAACGGCAGCGCCCCTCGGTCGGTTGGGCGGGAGGTGGGCTGTACGTTATGCAGTGGGAGCCGCGCGAAAAAAATAAAAACACAATCTATGTTAACTAACATTAATTAAGCTCCATAAAATTTGATTTTTTATTCACTTTTATATAAAATTATTGTCTCATCTTACAAAGTCCAAATAATTTAAAAGCTCAAATCAATAAACCCTCGTATGGCAAATCATAATAATCTGACCAAGCCACCAATACTAACAGCCAGACAAAGAGCTCATGATCAAAATGGTAAAAAACGTAGATCGAGCTGCACTTACACCTATAATCAGTGAGTTGTAGCCCAGCAGCTGTCAGTACTATTAAGACAACACAATTCGACAGATGACTTTGTCAACGTGACCGATCAGACCATTGCCCCCGAATATGCTAGGATTTTCGGTGATTTAGATAGGGTACCAGACATTGTGAAAACCATACGGGAATTCTCAGGTGATCCAGCTGAGTTTAACTCATGGAAAAAAGATGTAGAGCGCGTCTTGGAAGCATACAGTTTATATCAAGGAACCTCTAAGTATTACGGTATCTTGCACACCATTCGTAATAAAAAAATAGGACATGCCGATATGGCTCTAGAGTCCTACAACACACCTCTCAACTGGTTAGCAATTTAAAAATGCTTGACACTACACAAACAAGACATCAATGCATTAAAATACCAAATGACAATGTTAGTGCAAACTTCGAACCAATCAGTAGAAGAATTCCACCAGTCTGTTTATAGACATTTGTCCCTTATATTGAACAAAATCGGTTGTATGGGACTAAGTAGGGTATCGGAGCTACTCACGACAAAAATGTACAGAGACAAAGCTCTGGATACATTCGTTAGAGGTCTTCAAGGTGACCTATCTCGACTTTTAGGAATTAAAGAGCCGGTAGATTTGCCTTCTGCACTTCACCTATGTTTAAAACTTGAAAACCAAACTTTCCGTGCAAATTATGCATCTACCAAAGGACAAACTGGAAATTTTAGGAACCAAAATCCATTAGGCATACCGTACATCCCATCTCCAACCAAACCAATCGAGGGGTGCTGCCGAAGAAAGTCGTTTTTGGAAATCCTACCTACTCCTTACTTAATTTATTTATTTATTTATAATTGCACTCCCGGCAACATGGTAACGTCGCCTTTAATTTCCTCACTTTTAGTTGCTTTGTTTGTAGCTTCGGTATGCAGTTGTTTCGATGCTATTGTGCTAACTGAAACCTGGCTAAACTCCACTGTCATAGACAATGAAATTTTGCCGTAAACAACATCTACAAAGTTGAACGTATTACTATTACTAATCCTTTCGGAATTCAATTTTTAGCCGTAAAAATTCATTCTGAGTCCCTTAACCTTTTCATCACCTGTTCCTACGTTCCTCCTCTGAGTGATGCAATCATTTATATGCACCACTTAACTGCCATAAAATCAGTTTCGTCCCTGCTAAATGATGCTGATCATTCTAGTTATGGGGGATTTCAATCTGCCCCTCATTTCAAGGAACTCCCGTGGCAGGTCGTTTGACCTAATTTTCTCTAACACTACCTCCTCTGCCACAATAGCAAGGTTTCCTCCCTTATCTACTCCTGAGGACTCTCACCACCCAACACTCTTAGCCTTGCTAATTATTGACTCTCATGAAGTCCCCCCCAGTAATAGCGAGCAACCTCGTCAAAAATGCTTTAAAAAAACCAACTACTGTGACCTAAGAAATCACCTGACTAATATTGATTGGAGTTATCTTTCTAGTTTCAGCAATATCGAGGAAGCTACAGACTCTTTTTATGAAGTAATTCATAACGCCTTAAATAAATCCTTGAAACGTTAACTCCATCAACGTCTAAACCTCAATGGTTTAATAAGCACCTCTCCTAAAAAATAGGAAATCTAGAACTTACAAAAAGTCATTAAAGTCTCCAACCTCGATACATATTTCTAATGGCCGCAACCAGTTTGTTGATCTTAACAATCAACTATATAAAAATTATATTTCTAAATGCAAACTCAATTTTCGCAACGATCCAAGCTCTTTTTACTCTTTTGTAAACTCTAAACGCAAATCCAATCTTTTCCCCCCTTCCCTCTCATATAATAATACTTCCGACTCTTCACATCTCGGCATTGCTAATCTATTTGCGTCATTTTTTCAGTCAACCTACTCTATCTAACTATCAAGTCTAACTATCAAGTCTAACTATCAATATCACTTACCCTACATAAACAACATTTCCCTTTCTAAATTCCACTGTCATGATGTGTTTACGACTCTCATCAATTAAAATCTCATTTTCACCAGACACAGACAACGTACCTAGCTGCATCCTCAGAAGGTGCTCCGATCTTCTCACCTTACCTCTTACTATTCTATTTAACTTATCCTTGGAGCAAACTTCCCTACCTAAATAATGGAATGAATCATACCTTATACCAATTCATAAAAAGGCTCTTAGGCTTCCATTGAAAACTATCGCGGCATTGCTAAGCGCTCTGCGATTCCCAAACTTCTTGAGAAACTCATCACATCGCAGCTGCAACATACATACATTTGGTTTTCCACCAAATATGCTGATGTGGGTTGCTTCCTACCTTTCAGATCGAACCCAGCGTGTCATATTTAAATCTACCAAGTCGAAGGTCATCCATATTTCATCGGGTGTCCCTCAGGGTAGTCATCTAGGACCACTGTTGTTTATACTCTTTGTGAACGATCTTCCCAATGTGATTAGTTATGCCTCTATGCTTATGTATGCTGATGATGTCAAGTTATGCTATTCCTTCTCGGAACATTTCCTGCACAGTCATCTGCAACTAGAATTTGAGGAACTCTATTTGTGGTGCTCAATTAATCTTCGCAGTCAAACGCAGTTTCTGCTATTTGCACTAAAAAACCTAAACTGGGATCCTGATAATCGTCTCCCCCCGTACCGTTGCAGGCTTAAATTGTTTAAGTTACCTCCATTGAAGGAGCGCCGAACCTGTGCTGAGGTCATGTTTCTACACATGCTAATCCATGGCATGGTTGACTCTAAACACCTGCTAAGCCAACTATATTTTTCCATCCCTAATAGGAAAACTAGGTCCTTCCGACCATTATGGTTACCTATCTGCAAATCTAACTTCGCTGAACACGACCCCTTTCGCACTATTTGTAAGAACTATAACCTTTTATCACATACTCTATCCCCTGAACTCTCTCTTAATGTAAATAAACTTAAAATCATAGAATAACTCCTAAAATAGTTATAGTGTAGTTATATTTATAATTTTTATTCATATTTAGCAGATCTTTGTTAAATTGTTGTTTAAATAAAAAAAAATAATAAAAAACTTGGGAGTCACTCGCCGGACAGAAATTTCAGTCGAATGAGGAGATTATCGTTGCCACGTATTTTTCAGACGGGTTAAAGAAATTGGAGCGAGCATCACTGGCTCAAGTTTATCGATCAAAAAGGGTACCATATAAATCACCACTTTTCCAAAATTTTTGTTTTTCTTTTGTAGGCTAAGTATTTATCGGACCACCCTCGTAAAACCATTGCTATGTGGTCAAAGGTTAATTTAATAATCACATAAATACTATTCCTTCAAACATATAAACCTCCCGTCCATATACCAGGGGTGTCAGTTGAAGTTTGCCGGTTTTACTAGTGGATGTCGCTAGCAATATGTATAAATTTCTATGATTTCGCATGTATGTAATTTTTTTCTATTGACATTAACCTACAAAAATACATTCCGCCAAAATAATAGCGTCATATTTGTTTACCTCAGTGAATATGTCGAGTTTCGTTCCAAGTAAATCGCATTTGCGGCATTCGTTGCTTTTCTTATTTCATAAAAAAACAAGTGAGAAAAGTTATCTTCGGCTTGCCGAAGATGGTATACCCTTGCAGATCTTACATAATTGCAATAAGTACTTATGTAAAAATCAGAAGTCTTTTCAAAATTATTGGTATGGCTATGTCAAATGAATAAATGTTGAATTCGGTTGCAATAGCTTGGAAAACAAAAAAGTTTTCCATACAAAGACTTGTTTTCATATCGGTCATTTGTATGGCAGCTATGTGATATAGTAGTCCGATCCAAACCAAACTTTAAGAAATCATGTATGGTTATGTCAAATGAATAAATTTTCAATTCGGTTGCAATAGCTTGGAAAACAAAAAAGTTTTCCATACAAAGACTTGTTTTCATATTGGTCGTTTGTATGGCAGCTATGTGATATAGTAGTCTGATCCGAACCAAACTTTAAAAAATCATGTATAGTTATGTTAAATGAATTAATGTTTAATTCGTTTGCGATAGCTTGGAGAACAAAAAAGTTTTCCATACAAAAACTTGAAATCTGATTGATCGTTTGTATGGCAGCTTTATGATATAGTGGTCCGATCCGACTCCGATTTTTAAACTTGATCTGCGTGCAACAAAAATAATGATCTGGTAAAAATTTTAAAATGCTAGCTTTAAAACTACTGTCTATTTGCATAGAAACAGACGGACAGACGGACGGACGGCTGTTGATGCTGATCAAGAATATATATACTTTGTGGGGTCGGAGATGCTTCCTTTAATGCGTTACACATTTCTGGACAAAATTATAATACCCTTTTCAAGGGTATAAAAACAAGAGATTGAGATGGGAAATGAATTCATTGTACCATATTGCCCGTTTCTACAATGAATTTTCAAAATACATGCAAACGTTGAGAGCTGTTATTCGGACAAATCAATCAAATATTTTTGCAAGTACGTCACAAAAGGCAGCGACTGGGCTGTGTTTGATATTGCGTCGGAAAACGCGAATGACAAAATCAGCAACTTCCAAATGGGCAGATACGTCAATACTAATGAAGCACTGTGGCGATTATTGTTATTTCAAATTCGTGAAAGATATCCAGTTGAACATTTAGCAGTGCATTTGGAAAATGGCCAAAGAATTAAGTTCACTGAGGTTAATGCGGCACAACAAGCTGAGAGACCTCCATCGACAAGATGGACTAGCTTCATTGGAATCAATCACTTGGAATCCATCAACAAAGAAATTCCAATGTCGCAAACAAGGAACCCCAGTTCCAGTTTGGCCACAGTTGTTTTCCACTGATGCACTAGGTCGCATGTATACTGTTCATTCTAGAAATGATGAATGTTTTTATTTGCGACTGCTGTTGGTAAATGTACGTGGACCAAACATATCGAGAATCAACTATTGGTTTTGATCCTTGGAGAACGATTCACATTGGAATTGAACACTTGCGGATTAAGTTGCTTCAACAAATGCCTACCAATTACGAACGCTGTTCGCAATTATCATCACTACATGTTTTTCTTCACAACCAATTCAGTTATGGAACAAATACAAGATCCAAATAACTGATTGTTGTCGCTCGATTGAAGTTGCCTTCAACGGCTACGCCCCCTTGGATACCGAAGGAAAGGAAAGACTCTTCCGGCAGTAGTAGCTCATTTTATTCTATAATCATTTTTAAGCTTATTCAATATAAATTATTTTAATCCTACCTTGCCGCAGTGTGCCCTCCAAACTATCGTGCGACAATGCACGCTAAGGGTTTCGCGGCTTGCGATGGCGGCAAACAGTGTGCCCGCACACCTTTATCCATCAAATCCTATCACTATAAGGAAAATACTGACTGCGCCTATCGATTACAGTTTGATTTTATTTTCATTAAATATTTTCCGAAAAAAAAAAGAAAAAAGTTTTTGGCAGAATAATCAAATTATATTTCATCGAGGTATTAAAAAAAAGAGGTGCTTTAAGAGAAGTATGGTCGATTCGAATCCGAGATGTCGGTAGTCGTTTTAGGTGCTGATAGCTCCCAAGAAGTACCACGTACAGGACGCTCCTTTCAGTGCATGCCCCCGCCTAGCACAACTGGCAGGGAGCTTCTTATGGTTAAAAGCCCAAGCCAATTAAATAATCTTAACCAGATAACAGTTGGAAATAGTCGCCTATTGCCGCAAATTGAAAAAAACTAGTAAAACGCTCACATTTCAGCCGGCTTCAGTCTCTTGGCAAAAAGTTCCTTCCAAGAAGAGAAGCCTACCAACCTCACCGAAAAGTTAAAAAAAAAGAGCGCATGTAATCGAACATAATCGTAACCAAATCGCTTTAAATAGATTTGCTGCTCTTGCAAACCATGATGACTGTCAAGAAGTCGAAAAAAGCATGGACAGGTCGAAACCGTTGCAGAGGAAGAATCTCGACAAGCTCAAACTCCAGTAACAAAGAAGTCACCAAAACCTAGTCAAATAACAGTACTTGCTGTCAACGACGTACCTGCCTTGGAAAGGCTTCTCGACTCGGCGGTATCATCTGAATCATATGAACTCAAGATCGCGCGTAATGGCAACTTGCGCATATACCCCCGTGACTCTGATGCCCACAGAGCTATCACTAAAAAGCTATCATCAGTAAATCTCCAATACACTCACTTCTGCCTCCCGGAAGACAGAGCCTACAGGGTTGTGGTGTGCAACTTGGCTGCTTCTACCCCAGTCGAGCAAATTTTAAATGCGTTCACCTCCCAAGGTCACGCTGTAGCAAACACCTATAATCCAAAGGTGAAGTCACAGATTGTTGACTCCTCTGATCCGGATCCAGGCAAGGCTTCTGGCCAGAACGTTTGGTTTATTGATATTAAAAGGGCTATTAATAACAGAGAAGCTCTAAAAATAAATAAAGTTGGCCGTCAAAGCGTCAGAGTGGAACTGCCGAGAAAAAATGTGAATATGCGTCAGTGTTATCGATGTTTTGGCTTTGATCACACCAAAAACTATTGTACCAAAGAGCCCAGATGTGGTAGATGCAGTTTGCCTCATTGGACTGGTTCCAGTCAATGCCAGGCAAAGACCTATGATGACCTGGAGTGCGTTAATTGCCAAGGAAAACATGAGGCAACTTACAAGGGCTGCAGAGTTTACGTCCAGAGGCTCAAAAGCCGAAAAACTGAGATCAACATTACTCCCATGACCCGCGTAGAACACCCACAGCCCATGCGCAACATCAAGCAACAAGCTATTCCAACCTCAATCGTGCGGCAGGGCCTATCGTATGCAGATGCGACTAGGACTGGACAACAGAGCACACGACCTGACGGAAAATACTCCCAACAGCGAAATGCTTTCTGAAACGCAAGGTTCCAGACTTTTCCGAATGCTGCGTTTGCTCCTGCAACAAACGCAGGTGAACCTCAACATCCTAACCAAACGGTAATTGATGGCTCCCTCGCACAAATCATCATCTCAATGCAGCAGACCATTGCTGGTCTTCAAAAAACCATCGCTGAGCTATTTGAGGAGATCAAAGAACTCAGAGGTTCTAAGTCGTTGACGCAGCGCAATTAATGACTTGCGAACTGCGCCTCGGAGCCTGGAACGCTCGTAGCATTATCCCCAATGCTAATGAGCTTAAGGTGTTTCTCAGCAAGCACGATATTGATGTTATGATTATTTCAGAGACACTCCTACACGTCGGATCCTACCTCAATATGATAGGTTACAGCTGCTATCGAGCAGATCACCCAGGAGGTCGCCCCAGAGGAGGAGCTTGTATCCTAATCCGGCAGGGATTAGTGCACCATCACCTGCATTCGATCACAACGAATCACCTACAAATGGCGACGGTAAAAATTTCCACTAATTTGGGCGAAATTACGGTGTCAGCTGTGTACCTTCCTCCAGGCCTGCCTTGGAATTCCTCTGAGTTTGATAATCTCCTTGGTCAACATGGTCAAAAGTTTATCATTGGAGGTGATTTTAACGCTAAGCATCGCCTCTGGGGTAGTATAAGAGCAAATGCTCGAGGCTCAGCACTTCACGATGTTATTTCCGGCAGCTCAACTCAAGTTCTGGCTACAGGCAGACCCACTCACTACCCGTATAACACGAGGAATGTACCTTCATGTATCGACTTCTTCTTGTACAAAGGTATAGCTAACAGTCTACTATCAGTGCGCGAAGAGTATGACCTATATTCTGATCACTTGCCGCTGATCGCTTCACTAACAACGTCACCTCATAGTACCGCCCCTATTAGGATGCTCGTTCCACCTGGTGCGAATATAAGGCTGTTTCAGTACGAATTTAACATCGCCAAGACGAGTACAACAGGTTGCTGAATCCCAAGAAGCCCCATTGCAGATGGCTCTTCCTGTAAAGCCTATTAAACTCACGGAATTGGAAGATGATATAAAATCCCTTCGCAAAAACAAGGCTCCTGGTGCGGATCACATCGGCAACCGCTTTATTAAGCTGATGCCCCACAGAGCTTTGTTATTCCTTGTACTAATTTTCAACTCTGCTCTTCGACTGGGACACTTCCCAAGCGCCTGGAAGAAGGCGAATATCATTATGCTCCATAAAAGTGCGAAGCCAGCAGAGGAATTAGACTCCTATCGCCCAATAAGCCTGCTTCCAGCATTTGGGAAATTACTTGAGAGATGCATCCTGAGAAGATTGCTCGAGTCCCGAAAGGTCCAGAAAGCTATTCCGAAGTTTCAGTTTGGTTTTAGACTCAGGCATGGCACACCTGAACAGCTACACCGCGTAGTGAACTTTGTACTGGAAGGTTTTCATGGAAAGGAGTACGTCGTGGGAGCTTTTCTGAACATCCAGCAGGCTTTCGACAGAGTGTGGCATGAAGGGCTTCTGCACAAGCTTTAAAGCTTACTAAATCCTCAGCTCTTTGTGATAATAAAAAGCTTCCTCCACGAGCGATCCTTTAAAGTAGTACCGGACGGACTGTCCTTCCAAACATAAAGAGTCAGAGCAGGTGTACCCCAGGGAAGTGTGTTAGGTCCAACACTATATAGCCTGTATACGCACGACATGCTCTCAGCTGACAACATGTCGCTTACAGATCCCAATGACCTGCTAGTTGCCACCTTTGCTGATGACACTGCAGTCCTGGCCAGGGATTCTTGCGTCTATACAGCCACCGATACGCTTCAGCTTTATCTAAAAAAATTTGAGAACTGGGCCCTACGCTGGAACATCGCAGTAAATCCGGAAAAGTGTGTTTCCGTGACGTACACCCTGAGAAAAGACACATCACCTGGTGTGTTTCTGCATGGAGAACTCCTCACACAATCGAACGCCCACAAATATCTCGGTGTCACTCTGGATAAGCGACTTACATTTCAACGCCATGTAACGGATGTAACTCGGCGGCTCAAAACAAAGGCGAACAGCATGGCTTGGCTCCTTAGGCCTGGAAACAAACTTTCAGTTTCCAACAAGGCCAAAATTTATAAGGTTGTCTCCTATTTGGAAATATGGCATCCAAGTGTATGGCATCGCCGCAAAGTCGCACCTCAACAAAATTTGTGTGGCTCAGTCGCAAATCTTGCGTAAACTATCTGGAGCGGCTTGGTACATCCGCAACAAAGACATTGAAAAAGAGCTGAAGGTATCAAGGATTGGTGATGTCATCAACAAACATGCAACCGCGTACGTTAACAAATTGGGAATCCACCCAAACCAGTTGGCTCGAAAACTCTTGATGAGGAGACGTGTATTGGGACTGAGGGCGAGACGGAGGCTCCTGCGCATTCACACAACAGATCTGCCGAGAAGATATATTTGATAAAATTAATTCATGCCTCTAGACTCCCTAATTAAGTAGGTTTAAGTATGTAAATATGTAAATCCTTAATAGAAATTATGATACTCTGCAGTATAAGTTTCTACAAACAGTAACAGTGGACTGCACTGTAAATAAATACAATTTCTATATAAAAAAAAAAAAAAAAAAAAAAGCCTATCGATTACACCGTTCGACCCGCGACATCCCCGACCCCGTGAATAATAGATTCACTCAAATCCAGAACTGCAAGTTTAGAGCCGGATCGCATCATTGTCCTCGATAGGCCGTTGTCGCTCACGCGCACCTTGGCGCGCTTGACGACTCCATCTGCTCCGCTGTAGACCTCCTTCACGATGCCCTTGCACCACTCTCGCCGGGGCAAGACGGTATCGCAGACGAAAACCATATCACCCTGGTGGATGGGCTCCGTTCTTCGGCACCACTTCTAGCGACCCAGGAGCGTAGGCAGGTACTCCATGACCCACCTCCTCCAGAAATAGTCTCGCAGCATGTGAGCAATCCTCCACTGCTTTCTTGTAGAACCCCCAATGGGCAGCTCCGCATCCAATCCATGCGTATCCGGCAAATTGGCTACTCCCTTGAGTAAGTCATTTGGCGTTAACAGCGCCTCCCGTTCCGCATCCACGGGCACATGGGTAAGCGGACGCGAATTCACAATATTCTCCGCTTCAATCAATCCGCTTCAATCCAATACATAGTCTTTCGGCGCAACTTCCTTCAGGGTATGACGCAGTACTCTCTTGATGCACTGCAACATGCGCTCCCATACTCCGCCCTCAGACGGGTTCACTGGGCAATTGAAAACCCATTCTATGCTTCTGCTTGACAACTCACTTTGAATCTTCTCCATCTCGAACACGTCACCAAAGCGTTTGGCTTACCTGTCAGCTCCCACGAAGTTCTTGCCGTTGTCGCTGCGCAGTCTATGTACTGGCCCTCTACGGCAGATGAAGTTCCTGATCGCAATTATGCAGGAATCCGTCGACAGGTCATGCGCCAGCTCCAGATTAATCGCTCTTGTCGTCAAGCAAGTGAACAAGGCAACCCAACGCTTCTCCTTGTGACGGGACACAGTCACCAACAGTGGCCCAAAGTAGTTCAATCCAGTGTACTTGAATGGCCATCCACCCGCATCCAATCTGTCCTCTCAATGGGGTCCCATTACCGGCGGCATCGGCCGCACTCGCTGCAACTTGCACTCGTTGCACAATGAGATCACTCCCCGCATTACTCATCTCATCTTCGTGACCCAGAATCTCGTCCGGATCACATCGATTGTAGCATTCACATTTTGATGCTTCATCCTGGCGTGGAAATGTCGCACAATCAGCTCTGTGAGACTGTGCCTGTGTGACAGTATTACGGGCCTCCTCGCACTGTACGGCATGCACAGTGCGTCATCAATTCTGCCGTAAGCTCGCAGAATCCCGTTCTTGTCCAGGTAGCGTACCAACCCTCGAATGTGGCTCGAGCAGGCGACGTCCTGTCCAGTTTCCACCGACCTCATTTCATCGGGAAACGACTCCAACTGTGCCCGTCTGACCAACAGGTTCTCCGCGTCCTTACATTCTGCTACAGTAAGGCCATATTCCTCGAGATCGCTTCTCTGTTTGCGGCATACGCGCGCAAACCGTAGGACCCAGGCCATGAACCTCACCAGGCGATTGAAGCTCGAGAATTTCTGAAACTGAATAACAAATTCGTTTGCCACGACTAATGCAAACTCACTGGGAATCTCTTCTTCATCGGGAAGACGCATCTGGAACACGCTCAGTTCTTTCCTCAGGCCCCGGCCAGCTGGCTGCCTCAAAAATGCAGGTCCTCTTAGCCATCTTGAATCCGGGCTAAGGTCGACTCCCTTCTGCGACCGCGTCGCATCATCCGCCGCATTGTCGGCCGTAGGCACCCATCTCCATTGAGAAACCTTTGACGACTCCAGAATCTCCGCCACTCGGTTGCCAACAAACCGCTTATACCGGCGGTGGGTGCTGCCGATCCATCTTAGCACCATCTTAGAATCCAGGTCGGCGATGGCCACACTGTGCTCCTCCTTGACAGTGTTCATCAGCCTGGTTCTGAGGACTGCTGCCTGCAGCTCTAGCCGTGGGATGGTCATTTTTCTCATCGGGGCGCACTTCGTCTTTGCACATACGAAGCTCACCAGCACGTTGTCGTCTTCATATGTGACCCTCTAATTTGCCAATGCCGCGAATGCTGCCTGACTAGCATCCACGAAGACGTGCAATTCTATGGCCTGGACTGCTCCACGCCCAAAATAATGACGAGGACATCGGAACTGTCCCACGACGTCCATCTCTTTGCGCCAAGTCGCAAATGCTTTGCTTAATTCCTCTGGTAGTGGTTCATCCCACTGGATCTGCCTCCAATTCTGCCTCCAAATCCCAGGGGATCAAACGTCGACATCACCAGGCTCAAATATTCCCTCTTCGTAGGGGCTCTCCACTCAGAACGCTGCTTGCCACTCGATGATACTCCACGTTGAATCTGAAATCCTCCGTTGCTACCAGCCAACGCATTCCGAAGATCTTTTGCTCAGCCTCACCCCATCCGACGCTCTTGACACGTCCAGGTCCTAAAGCCGTCTCCACGGTGGGCGAGCTGGATGAAAACTGGCATAACTCGAATCCAGCATCCGCATGGCAAAGGCTTAAAGTGCTGAGGCCCTTTGTCCAGCTCCGAATTTAGCGAGATTCCTCCAACTTTGGCTGCAGCATCAAACACAAGCCGTACCTTGCCGAGCTTGTTAGGGTTTTCGACACCAAAATGTGGCAAATACCATAACCGGTCGCGACCTCATCCGGCTGTAGCTTCCTTGCGTATCCTTTAGACACGTAATCCTTTATAATCCGATCATATTCCTGCGCCAACGGTTCATTGCGCTTCAATTTCTTCTCTACGTTGACCAGCCTCTTGTACGCCATCTCGCAGCTCTGTGGCAGCACAACGTGGTCGTCCTTCCAGAGTAACCCCGTCTGGTAGCGACGCCCCATTCTCACCGTGGTGTCTTTAAGCATCCTTTGTGCCCACACATTGTCGCTGGCTGCGACCTGTGGCGCGGGCTTCACTCCAAAGTTCTCCAAGACGAAGTAGTCCTCCACCATCAAAGTTCTCCAAGTCGAAGTAGTCCTCCACCATCTGTTCCATCGCGTCATCCACTGACACCGCATGTAGGCAGAACCTCGGTGATGGAGTAGTCGATTGTCCACTTACAGGCCAAAACACAACGTAGCCCAGCTTGGTTGCGGTCGCTTACGGTCCCTCTCTACCGAACCGCCTCGTTCTAAGTGGCAATCCGAGATGTCCGTGATCCAGGGCAATAAGCAGCTTCGGAACCACGTTGCTGTAGGGCTTCATCGGCAGACGCGCATTCCTATGCCCGCCCTGGCCATCCTGTCGACTTAATGTCTGCATCGGCAGACTCAGGCTCGAAACGGCATACACGTTTCTCAATACGTGGCGAGTGGGCTTTTCATCTCCGCTTATCTTCAAACTCACCACGTTGGTAGGCTCTCTGGTTGCCCTACCTCCAAACCATTGGATATTTAGCTGACGACGCTCTCCTTGCACTCCAAGATCTCTTCGCAGCTCGTCATCGATCATCGTGACGGAGGATCCGTCATCTAGGAGCGCATACGTGTCCACTTTTCGCCCAGCTCCGTACAGCGTAACTGGCAGTATACGGAACAGTAGCCGGCCTCCTTCGGCGTCGACGCAGCTCAAATTCCTCTGCATGGGTGCTCCCGCTTTACGCGGAGCTCCTCTCTCCAGGCTGTTTCTAGGAACAGCTGGCTGCTGGTTCCCCTCTTGGTCCCTGTGACCATCTCTGCTGGTTCCTCCGTGGCGTCTGAAACCACCTCGCTGCTGCGGCCTTCGCTCCTTGTCCGCGCCATGTAGCAGACGGTGATGCATCATTCGGCATCCATTGATCTGGCATTCACCTCGAATATAGCAGGATCTAGCGATGTGCCCGCTTCGTAGGCATGTAAAGCAGAGTCGGTGGCTCTTCACAATCATCCACCTTCCCGGCGGCAACGCTTTAACGAATTCTCTGCAACTCGTGATTCCATGTAGTCCTCCACAGATTGGACAACCTCCATGACGATCATCATGTTGATCGCCTTCGTTATGGTTGATGCTCGCATGCAGATCTCGACGCCTCGGCTCCTTTCGCTCAACGTCCAAAACCGTGCACACCACGTTTGCGTACTCCTGTAGCCACGCGCTGAAGTGGACAACAGTGGAAAAGGGCACAAGCGTTGCAGCATGCCTGGCCCAGTCCACTCGCTTGCTCGTAGGAAGCTTCGCCACAAGCTCCTCCATGAGGGTCGGGTTCTCCAGGTGCTGCTCCGCCTTCGCTGACTGCAAGAAGGCCGCGAGGTTACTCACTCGGGTAGCGAAAGGAATGATCTTCGCCAAATTGTGCTCCGAAATTGACTGCACCTCTCGCACGCTGTTCAGCTGGCTGGCGTATAAGCTGCTCCGGTCGGCGGAACATAAAGCGCAGCTGCTCCATCACGGCGCTGACATTCCCTGGATGAATTAGTAGCGCCTTCACTGTTTAACGGACTTCATCCTTTAGCGCCTTCAGTAATCTTTGGTTGTTCTCCAAATCCGTGCTGGCTGCGCAGTGCTTGGGGCACACAGTGGCTCTACAAACCAGTTCCTAGTTGTTAGAAATGGCGGTCCACTCCAAGATGGCGGCAGCGTGCAGGCCGCACCGCTCGCACCGTCACCGTTATAGGGCACCGACCCGACCCCGTTATGTAAGGCCTCTCCGTTAGATGTGGGTAATGGCGGTTCGCACCAAGATGGCGGCCGACTCGACGCTTCACTGTTGGCTCCAACTGAGCTTGGGCCAACTGCGATTGGCGCGCAATTGGCGGTGCTCACACTTTGCAGGGCTTTAACTTTTTCCAGCTCCTTCTCCAACGCTGCGATTCTCTCCATGAGATCCAACGTGAGAAGCTGGTTCATCTCCAGCGCTGAGCTCGCAGCTGTGACGGCAGTACTTCTAGGTTGGGAAGCTACTGTAGTCACCGTAGTGGCCGGGCAAGAAATCGTCGCCGCCGTGATATTCACTCGCGGCCGGGTTACTGCTCCACTACTCACTGGCTGCTGATCCGCTCTCGTTGTTTTAGGGGTGGCTTCCCCTCTATTCAGCCGGGCATTCTTCCTGGGGGAATGCTGCATCTTCCTCAGCTTCAATATGGCGGTGCCTGTGCGCGCTCCAAAATGGCGTCTACGACACCTTGTGGCCGCTGGCTGCGGCCGTCGATGCTTGGGGCTCCTTGCGCCTCGTGACCGCTGGCTGCGCTCACAAATCCTCCTCGCTGGCAGTCTAAGCCGTCACTCCAGCTCCTAGCAACTCTTTAACTGGCCGTATAAGCCGTCATTCCAGCGCAAGTTGCCCTTGCAGTCTCGAATAAAAGATGTCGTCGCTCGAGTGGAGTTGCTTTCAACGGCTACCCCCCCTTGGATACCGAAGGAAAGGAAAGACTCTTCCGGCAGTAGTAGCTTGTTTTATTCTATAATCGTTCCTTTTAAGGTTATTCAACATATATTATTTTAATCCTATCTTACCGCAGTTTGCCCTCCAGACTCTTGTGCGACAATGCACGCTAAGTTTTTCTCGGCTTGCGATTGCGGCAGACAGTGTGCCCGCACACATTTATCTACTAAATCCTATCACTATCAAGAAAATACTGACAAAGCCTATCGATTACACCGTTCGATCCGCGACAACTATCACACCGAGAACATCCCATTTATCCAAAAAACAAGGTTGAACAACCTGCTCAGATCATTTCCAGATCTTTTCGCAGACCCTCATCAAAGATTAACTTACACTATAAATGTAAAAGCTGCAATCCGAACTTCGTCCGACATACCAGTTTACTGAAAGTTTTATCAGTATCCTATGACACTGAAAGACGAGGTAAACGAACAAATAATATAACTTCTTGAAGATGGCATAATCCGCCCTTCAAGATCTCCGTACAATTCACCAGTGTGGATCATCCCAAAAAAAGTAGATCCCTCAGGCGAAAGAAAGTATCGCATGGTCATTGACTACCGCAAACTTAAGAAAATAACAACAGCTGTTAAGTACGCATTCCCTGAAATAAATGAGGTTTTTTACATTTTATGTATGAATGAATGAAATTCTCGACTTGGTTCTCAGTTCAGTTCTTTCAATGGCCAAGGATTTTAAATTTTGAACAATTCACGACATTCCGATTCGAGTTGGTTATATAGGCATAGCTAGAACATTAGCAGAAATATAATAGCAATGTTTTTGAAAAAAAAAATGTGACACTAAAAATTTTTAATTGTGTAATAGGACTTTTTAAATCCAGCGTCCTCTTTCTTTCGACTAGTGCGTTAGAATCTGCTATCTACTATTATCGACTTCCAGTAAAAATTTCAATTAAAAATTTTCATTTCATTTAATCTATTGGAAGTGTCGTTTTAAGTGTCAGTATGTTTCTGTTATCAGTGCAAAAATGAGCCTTGAACAAAGAGCCAATAATAATGCCAATAGAGCCAATAATTTGACCAAAAACACATTTTAACAATCAACCACTCCCCGTATTCATCTGATATGGCACCGTGCGACTTCTACCTTTTCGGAAAAATGCATTTGCCGATGAAAAAAGCGTTATGCAGACGTTAAGGCCATTCAAAAGGCTTGCACCGGCATACTGGCGGACGTACCGGGCAACGAGCTAAAACACTCGTTCAACATGCTTTTGTACCGTGCAAAAAGCTGTATTAAAGCAGTAGACTATTTTGAATAAAATAAATTGATTTTGCCGATAAAACCATTTGGTCTGTCTTTTTTTAAAAGTCCTGTTTACTTTGGAAAGCACCTTGTAGTTATCTAATAATAATGGGTGGTCTATTGCATTTGTTTGTTATCGCTTCAGATTTGCTTTTGCGTGCTTTTCATCGTATGCTGATCTTCTAGTGTGACCAACTGGTGAGTAGGTGAAAAAATCAAATTTGTGTCTGTTGTATTCAAATTGTGCCTGCGACCCTAATAGAAGTTGCTGAATGCCCGATGGTGATTTCCAATAATTGTCGTGACAAAAACCTGGTTAAAGCCAAAAATAATCAACTCTGATGTGTTCTGATGAAACCGACTATGCGAAGCGGAGGAATCTCAATCTCTGTCGACCCCAATTCCGTTTCTAAAGTTTTAACATTTTTGTGATTTTGAATTACTCTGTGTTAGAATAACTTTGGCCAAGTACTGCTTATTACTAGTTCTTTTATCCGTTGGTTATGAATCTTATTTAGCCTGTGGTGACCCGCTAGTCATTCTAGGTGACTTCCATCAACCAGAACTCAAAAAATTATTACAAATTGACATCTCTATCACTTTCAACAGACCTTGATTTCAATGCAGACATAATCTACATGTCCCTTGATTAAATTAAACACGTTGAAAATTAATTAGATCGGCTTCTAGATTTGGTCATGATGGAAACACCCTTTGCAGACCCATGCCCCTTTCGACCACAAGGGATCCATACTACCCAACGCTCAACCCAACCCTTCTTGCATCGTCTCCACACGTAGCTTATACTCATAAACAACTTAGTTCTTACATTTTATTGGTCCAATCTTATAATGCCTTTATCTTAAAGTCCCGCCTTTAAAAAATTCTATTAAACTAAACTTATTCTTCAACTCATGTTTGAATTAATTAAGTAAACTTTTGAGTCAACTTTTCTCATTATCTCTTGAAGCTTCAAAACTTGGAATCTTTCTCGTAATTTTTATTAACCATAATTTCTCTGCATAAACAAGAGAAAAAACCGGCGCAGGAAATTATTGAGGCATTTCTAAATAGTCAGAGATTCTCACAAGGAGCCCATCTCGGGCCGTTGCTTTTTTCATCATTGTCGCCCCCCTTTCTAACGAACTTTGGTACTTATGCGCGCAGACGAAGTTTAGCTTTGCCTTTAAAATAAATTCTCTTCTGCCCAATGTGAACTTTCATCATTGAAAAATCGTTCATCAAAAAGGCACTTTGTTTTCGGTGTTAAATTGAATTATTTTCCGAAATTTTGTGTTTCGTTATTCCAATTATTTACGGCCCGCCCGCACTTGGGACTTGGGGGACTGCGCATTTATAACGGACTGGGTCGGGCTGCCAAGAGCGGAGTTCCATTGTGTCCGTTGTCCCTTCGCTGCCGTTGCTGCGCCGTTATGCTAGATGTCAAACAGGCATTTGACAGAGTCTGGCACCCTAGACTCCTTTTCAAAATTAAATCCCACCTCCCAAGTTCCCATTTCGCCTTCCTCAAGTCATGCACAGATGGAAGAGAATTCCGAGTCAGATGCCGATCATCAATCAGCACGCCTAGGCCCATAAGAGCAGGAGTACCTCAAGGCAGTGTTCTTGGACCCATCTTGTATACACTCTACACCTCTACACCAACCTCACAGTAGCCACATATGCCGATGACACCGCCTTCCTAGCCCATCCAGAGGCAACTGGATGCTCTCGAGATCAACTTTTCCATAATCCTCTCAATCGTTTCTTCCATGCGGGCAAGCATCGTTTCAAGCTGGTTGGGTTGTGGGGATTCGGGAGTTGTTTGATGGGTTTGTTGGGGATTCGTAGGCTGTGTCGCTTGGTTTACTTGAAGTGCGTTCCTGTAACTCATACCATTGATGATAGTTGGTATCTGAATGGGAGGTGGTTTGTTGCAACTCACAACGGGTCTGGCTTTGGGAGATTCCTGTGCTTTTGCCTTTTTGTAGGCAGGGCATCCTCTGAACGACGCAGGGTGATCAGCTTGGCAATGTAAACAGCATGCTTTTTCGTCATCTTTTTTGGTGCATGACCTGGTCGTGAGGACCACCACATTTCATGCAGCGATGTTCCAGGAAGCAGTAGCGCTGGGTGTGTCCGAACCCTTGACATCTGAAACATTGTGGAACGTCGTTAAACTTCAGTGTCGGCTCTACGGTGACGAATGACCTGCACCTGTTGCTCGCTGGTTCGAGATTAACAAAAAAGATCCCGAGTGGTTGTTTGGATTTTCTGCCAATGGGATTGTGCAGATTCCTCACATTATGGCCAATAAGGGCACCGTTGCCCGGTATGCCAACCGCACTTTGCATTTGCTGAGTTGTACACAGCTTCTACTGTGAGAGAATTTGGTAGACAGCTGATAACACGCACTCTGGAATGTGCGTTAGAGTTTGTAGCAGACCGTTAGGTTCGCAGGTTGAACCAATCAGACACTATGTGACAGTTTCAGAATAGTGAAAGCACGATAAGAAACTTGCTGTCGATCCGCAGGCACGTCTGCACTCTTTGAGTGTTAGATCACATCTCTAAGATTTAGTGGATTCCAATTTGGTCAAAAGCCTTTTCGAAGTCAATAGATATTATTTAGGAATGTTTTCTTTTTGGTATAGATCTTAATGGTAGACGGTCTAGTAGTAGGGGACTATCTATTGTCGATTTTTTTTTTAATGAGGTCTTATTTGAGAAAATGAGGTCAAGCGACCTACCACGGGAGTTCTTTATAGGGTTAGGTTGGAAAACGGTAGAGTCGCCTACGGTAGAGTGGTACCGCGCCTACCATTCAACCCACCGTGATATCATCAAAGCCACTTATGGATGTGACAACGGAAACATGTGCCATGAAAAACAGAGTTTCTCAAGGCTATCTATAGCTAGGCAGGCAGGCGTATTTCTACAGGCAGCTTCCGGCGGATCAACTTTTGAAGAGGTAAGACCTGGTTTTTGTTCGCCAGATGCAACATCCATACAGCCAGCCAGCCTGGCTCTTCAAAAACCAGGTCTTACTTCTTCAAACCCCTGCCTGCCATGAAAAACAGAGTTTCTCAAGGTTCCAGTTCTATAGCTATTCCACAAAAAGATTCCTGGAACACTGTCACATCCGCCCCACACGCGGCCAATCGTATAGTTAAAACCATGATCTCACATCTCTCTCGATAGAGTTTAAAGAACAAGTGCGACAGCATCCTGTCAGCACCCGAAATTTACAGCAGTGTCTCGGACAGTACGCGAGTAAGTCCAGCCTTCCTAGCTCAGCTCCATGCACTATAGCTCCCACCCTTTACAAAGTCACTACCGTGAACGGAACCCTGGGGCCTATATTAAACGACTGTGAAGCATGATCCAGTCCGAAATGTAAGGTTTGTTGGTATAAAAATGGCCATAGACTTCTTGCAGAGGTTTGGTGAGGAGTTTATTCTTCTTAGGACGATTATGCTGGAGGGTTTTACTTCGCCACCTTTTAATTGAAATTACTAGCCTTGTGGCGAAGCAATGTGTTTGTCAATAATAACAAAGTATTTACGGCTGTGCGCCGGATCAAATAATAGAGACTAACAACAAGTTTTCTTGTTCTTAGACTAATATAATAATAATAAATCTTAGACTAATATTATAACTAAAATCTATTTTTTTAGCAATAAAACTAAACCCATTTTAAGGACGGCTGTAATTATATCGGTACTGAGCGAGTGGATGATCGGCACGTTGAAGTCTACTCCAACGGGAAGTTCTGGTTAGCGAGCGTGCAAGAGGATTTGGATGAGATGTTAAGTTAGCTTGGTGTTTTGCTTTTTGATGAAGAATTTCGTCAGAAACGGTGTTGATATTTAAGTCTCGCTGAATGTTTTCGTTCCTTATATACCAAGGAGCACCAGTGATGATTCTAAGTGTCTTAGATTAAACTCTTTGAATTACTTCGATGTTACTACGACTGGCATTTCCCCAGAGTTCAGAGCCGTATTTCCATATTGGCTTGATCACGGTGTTATAGATAAGTATTTTGTATTCAAGGCAAAGAGGGGATTGAGAGTTGATTAGTCAATGGTGGTCTTCAACTTTAGTTGAGTTTTTTTGGCTGCTATGTGTGAGCGCCAGGTGAGTCTCCTGTCAAGATGGATACCCAAGTATGTGACGGTGTTTGACTGGGGGATTCGTGCTCCGTTTAGAGTAAGCTGGGGACACGTTTGTCTGTTCAGTGTGAAAACATTCACCTAACACGTGTTTACATTTACTTTCATTTACTTTAATTCTCCAGTTAGCTAACCATTTTTCAAGAGATTTAAAATGATTTTGTAGAATAACAGTTGCTCTAAGGGGACATTTACTCCGGCTAAGAATAGCAGTGTCATCTGAAAAAGTTGATGTGGTAAGTTGAATGTTTGTCGGAATGTCCGATGTGTATAGTGTACGAGGGCGGGTCAATAAGTCCGTGACTATTTAAATGAAACACAGGCTTTTAGATAAAAAGTTATTTTATTTTTCAGCGTAGTCTCCTTTGAGCTCTATACACTTAGCCCAACGTTTCTCCAATTTTTTTATCCCTTCCAAAAAATATGATTTGTCGAGGTCTTCAAAATAGGCATTTGTTTGTAAGATGACTTCGTCATTGGAGGCAAATCTCTTTCCGCCGAGCCATTTCTTCAAGTTTGGGAACAAGAAATAGTCACACAGGGCTAGATCGGGTGAATAGGACGGATTAGGGAGCAATTCGTAGCCCATTTCATGGAATTTTTCCATGGAAACTGCACATGTGTGCACCCGTACATTGTCCTGGTGGAAAAGAACTTTTTTCTTGGCCAAGTGCGGTCGCTTTTTTTTCAATGCCTCATCGAATCGACCCAATAAGTGGCTGTAATATTCACCATTGATTGTTTTTCCTTTTTGAAGATAGTCAATGTGGATAATACCGCGTGCATCCCAAAAAACAGTCGCCATGACTTTATTGGCTGACAAACCCACCTTTGCCTTCTTTGGCGCCGATTCACCCCGAGAAACCCACTATTTTGACTGCTGTTTGGTCTCCGGTGTGTTGTGGTGGATCCACGTTTCGTCCACGGTTACCAAACGGCGCAAAAACTCGTTCGTATTGCGATTGAACAACGCTAAACATTCCTGCGAAATTGTCACACGGTTGCATTTGTGGTCGATTGTGAGCAAACGCGGCACCCATCTTGCGGAAAGTTTTCTCATACCCAAATAATCATTCAAAATTGAAACCCCTGAGCCATGTGAAATGCCTACGGCTTCCACAATCTCTCTCACTTTTAATCGCCGATCGGCTAAAACCATATCGTAGATTTTTTCAATTGTTTCGGATGTGGAAACCTCAACTGGGCGTCCAGAACGTTCGGCATCTTCCGTGCTTGTACGGCCACATCGGAATTCAGTAAGCCACTTTTTGCGATGGAAATGGATGGTGCAGAGTCTCCATAACATTTATCAAGCTTGGCCTTGGTTTGCGTAATGGATTTTTTCCTCAAAAAATAATGCTTAATGAGCACACGAAATTCACTTTTTTCTTCTCAGTCAACGCGGTAGTCTGAAATATCAGCCGTTAATAAACGGCTGTCAAAAACAAAATAAATGTCGCAGCTTGTTCAATTTTTGACAAGAGTCAACTGACAGATGACTGTTGACGGAAGCAGTGTTACCATTTCAATTAAGAGGCGGGAAATTCAAAAAGTCACGGACTTATTGACCCGCCCTCGTATATAGAATGGGACCGAGAACGCTTCCTTAAGGGACTCCAGCTTTGATTTCACGCTCAACAGCTGTTGAGGCGCTGCATCTTACGGAGAATAATCTTTTATGCAGATAGGATTCGAGGAGTTTGTGCATACTATTGGGGAGTTATGTTTTGATTTTGTACATGAGTCCATCGAGCCACACCCTGTCAAACGCTTGGGCACTATCAAGAAATAAAGCAGAGCAGTATTCTCGTTGTTCAAACGCAGAACGTATTTCCGTGGTGATACGGTTTACCTGTTCTATTGTACCATGTTTTTCTCGGAACCCAAATTGATGCATTGGGATTATGTTATTTATACTAAGATGGGGACTGATGTGCGATAAGATGAGTTTTTCGAATAGTTTTGATAAGCAGGACGGAAGACTTATTGGTCTATATGAAGATGCTTGTGTTTTGTCTTTACCAGGTTTTGGAATCATAACTATAGTTGACTTTTTCCATCTTTGAGGAAAATAACCATATTTAGTCATTGCGTTGAAAAGCGTGCATAAATGATTTTCAGCACAGCTCGATAGTTCTATGATCATTGTTGGAGTAATTCTATCGTGGCACGGTGCTTTGTTCGGCTTTAATTGCTCTTTGATTATTTGAGTAATTTCGCTTGATCGGAATTTCAGGGGCGTAGTGTGTATTATGTCAGGGCTTGAGAATTCCGGAAGCTCAAATAAATTGGTCGCAGGATTTGGTTGGAAGACTTCTTGGAGGTGTGTTTCAAACACGTTCGCCTTTTCGGAGTCACTTCTAGCCCATCTTCCTGTAAGGAATAAGGGCACCGAGACTGCGCGCTTTCCAGAGTGGGTTTTTGGCACATTTTGGAGAGAGTTGTTCGATGTATTGGTGTTGTGCAAGATTTTCTTCTTGTTTCAGTACTCTATAGAGTTTTCGAGTTGCAGCTTTTAATTTCTCTTTGCTTGCTGGTGATCTGTTTTTTTGCCACTCATGTCGTAAATGTTTTTTTTCTAAAAGAAGCTGTTGAATTTGCCTGTTTGTACGGTACTGATGTACTACTTTTGGTTTCATTTGAGGTGTAGATACGCGTGCAGCAGTGGTGAGAATAAATTCAAAGGCATTTACAGATTTATCAATGTCAGCTTCGTTGTGCAGTGTTGGGCTTAGCTCAATGTGTGAGCTTATATATTTTCTGTAGCGGAGCCAGTTTGTTTGGTTGGATGTAATAATATCAGGCCGTTTCAACGTTGGTGGTTGTTCGAACAGTTGAAGAAGGATAGGAGAGTGGTCCGAGGACAAGACGGCTATTGCTTCTATCCGCATTAGTTGTTTTGGTATGTTTCGGGTTATAGCAAAGTCTATAAGATCCGGTTTTTTGTTTGGATTAGCTGGCCAATATGTAGGCCTACCCGGAGATATGAAGTCAAGTTTATTCGATCTTGTGATTAAAGCTTTGTATAATTGCCTTCCTTTTGGGTTTGTAAGACGGGAGCCCCAGTGCGTGTGTTTGGCATCATAATCGACTGCTGATATGAAATGGGCACCTAGTTGGTTGAAATATTCCATGAAGTCTTCTTCCGAAATAGAAAACCGTGGTGGGCAGTATATTGAGGCAATACTAAGACTGCCAAAAGACACTTTAATACTTATTGACGTAGCTTGCAAGTAATTGGTTGCGAATGGTTGCAATTGATGGTGCTTGATGCGTCTCTTGATAAGGATGCCTGTTCCCCCATGAGCTTTGTCGTCTGGATGATTCGTTGAGTAAAAAGTGTACTCACTAAGAAAGAAGTTATTTTTATTTGTGAGATGGGTTTCGGAGATTAACATTATATCAATGTCGTGTTCCTTTAGAAATTGAATAAGTTCGGTTTTGTGCTGTGAAATGCCGTTAGCATTCCAGAAACATATCTTTAAAATAGCCATTTATGGTTTGGAGTGTTGGGATGCAAGCATTTCCATAAGTATGTTTTGATTTCGCATGAGGTCTTGCATTGTAGATTGCATAAACTGCATAAATTCCATCATGCTCTTATGAAGTGAACTAATTTGTGATTCAATTCCAGTTGATGGCTGTTCTAAGATGTGGTGTTTATCTGATGTTGATTGGGCAGTTGGTGTTAGGGAGATTGCCGACTTAGAACCTGGCTTTACTATGCCTGTCAAGGCATTTGCAAATGATACTCCTGGAATTGTGCATACAGGTTCAAAGGAGGACCTAGTTGCTTTTGTGAAAAAGACTCCCAGTGTTGATTGAGATGGAGTTACAGAGTTCTGTTTGGGGAATGGTTGTTTAGAAACGCGACTTTTGAGGTCTTTGTAGACTGGACACCCTCTAAAGTTTGCTGTGTGGTTTCCACCACAGTTGCCGCATTTCCTTAGATTAGGGTCGTTTTTATTATTTGGACAGATGCCAGAGTCGTGCAAGTCTCCGCAACCTACGCACACTGGGCGTAGTGTACAGTAGGTTCTAGTGTGTCCATACTCCTGGCAATTCGTGCATTGTACAGGAGCATTTCGCTTATGTGGCTCCTCCACTGTTATTCTGCGGTGGAGTACATACTGGAGTTTATAGATTGGATGGACGGATTTTTTGTTTTTGGGTTTGTTTTCGGGGCTTAATTCCACCTTGAAAAGAGGCTGTGGTATCTTAGCTCTATTTATAATATTGTTAGCCGATTTCACCTCAAATCCTTTCTCTTGTAGAGCAGAGATGATTTCTGCAGTTGACACAGTTGGTTCGATGCCTTTGATTACCACTTGAAGACCCTTACTGCTCTTTAATTGGTAGGTATAGTCATTTTTCTTTGTAGCTCTTAGGTCTTTCTCAACGGTGCGGTAGTTATTTTCATTGTTAACTTGAAGCTTGACTTCGCGTATATTGCCCTTATTTATATGGGTCACATAAAAGTTGTTGGTGCCTATTATATACGTAAGTCGTTCGACGATCGAAGAACAATTTGAGTCAATTATGTAGATGGGAGGGGGTTTTGGCTTTGCAGGTTCTGTGGCCACTTCTTCGGGTTCGTCTTCAAGGTGTTTGCCTAAAATTTTGAATCTATTATCGTTTGAAATGTTTTCTTTATTAGATGATTTTGATTCGGAGGTTTTATTTAGCTTTGGATTATTGCCTAACTTTTTATTGTGCGGGGTTAATTTGCGCTTGGTAACTTGTATGTAACGATCCATTCCGGTCTGTATAGTTGGACGTGAGTTTAAAGTTGAGGTAGGTTGTTTGGGTAATTGACTTGGAAACTGCTGACTTTGCAGTCTTGGCCGGTCGGGCATAGCAGCAGTGGTCATTGACGTTGCCGTTGATGTTGTTGTTGCAGTCACTGTGGACTGAGACAAGGAGAACGAAGGTTGTGTAGTTGTTGTTGATGTTGTTGGCAAAGAGAATGCCGCGCATTCTACACTCCAACTTTCTTTTGAGCCCAGGGGAGCGGGAGAGATAGATCGATCATTTGCATTGTTTGTTGTTGCTGTTGGGGAAATTATTGATAGGTAGGCATTATTGCGAGCCACTGAGAGACGACGCTCGTCTTGCTCTCTTTTCCGTTGCATTTTAATTTCGTCTTGAATATTTTTGTTGTTGGCACTTTTACCGATTGCTTTTGCATTATTATACATTGGCATTGTTGATTTTATGTTTTTCTTAGATTACATAATAGAAGTAACACAAGGTTTAGTGTGCTTGCACATTGCACACAGTAGCGTCTCTTCGCTTGGTGGTGGTACCACTTTAAATGTTTTTATGTAGAGTTTTACACTGTTGAGATTGTTAAATTCACGGAGCACAATTGTGAGACGTCTGCATTCGCACAGTTCCAATCGACTTCGACTACAAAGATGTCATCCTCACACTCTGCCAGTGTGTCCTCGTCGAGGCGTAAGATGATGTGTTGATGAGAGACAGGGTAGACGGCGACCTTCTTGCATCTGAACTTAACTCTTGGGTAAGCTATTAGTATATGAATAATGTTTGCAGACTGGAGGACCCTGATTCTAGAGGCTTCCATTAAGCTTACAATGAGAGTGTCTTGTTCGACGAGAGATTTCAGATCGGCATGATCAAGGATTGTGGGATTTACTATGCTCGATTTGGCCAATGTAATGGTAGAATCAAACTTTGGATTTCTGTAGATAGCATTCTATTTCTTGCCAATAGTGCTTCGTATAAAAGTGGTGTGTCAACCAAGTCGTTTTTTCCGGCATTAATCACCTTATTAATGGTGTCGGTTCATTTATTTATTTGTTTTTGGGTTTCTGAGTTGATGGTTATCTGCCTAGAGTAAGACTCCACTAGCTGGTCCTATGTTATCTTGATCTTTAGGAAATCGGAGGCATCGGGAGTACCAACAAAGTTCTCAGGTGATCTGTTTCAACCTCGAGTAACTTGCGCATATGCGATTGGAAGAAGGACTCGGACAGTTTCTCTGTTTCGTCTATCACAATGGCGGACTCGGAAAGATTGCTTGAATGTTTCAAGAGGTGACGTTGTTCAAATACCAGTACGCCCCCATTTACCACATTTACGGGAATGTAATCGGCATGCGAAAAGTCGGTGATCCGGGCATTCGCTACTGCCAGAGAAATGAACATCGTAAGGGTGAACCTGGAAATTAAAGATACGTTGATACTACGGAGCTTGGGGTTTCCTTAACTTAACCTACTAACTAACTGTAAAGGGAACGCCTACTTGAGGTTGTCCTTATGGACCACCCTCCCCTTAATGAGAACAGACGTTCCCAGGTCTGCTTGAACTTTTTGTTCCGTGCATAACGGGGTCAGTTTGTTTCCTAACCTCTTGTTGTTCTTTACAAAGACCTGTTCTCCAACCTGAAACACACGGTTTTGTTTGGTAAGGTTGCATCTTCCGATGCTGTCTCGCTGGGCTTTTACCAATATAGCCTTTAGGCAACGCTCGTGGGCCCCTGAGTGAACAACCTTAATTGGCCTCTCACGAGTGACTGAGTGCACGGTTTTATTATATTCCACCGTTGCCCTCAAGATTAGCTCTACTGTGTCATTTGTCTTTTTGTCCAACTTCAAGCAGCTGGCGATTTCTGCCAAGGTGCTGTGGAACCGTTCAATTTGGCCATTGGAAGAGCTATGGAGCGGGGCGCATTCACCACGTCAATGCCGAAGCTGTTCTTGAGCACTGAGATGACAGATTCTGAGTTGAATGCGGGCTCATTGGCGCAATAGACCGCTTTAATATTGGGAAAAAGGTTAATAATCTGCAGCAGGGGTACCGTACTGTCCACTATTGTTCTGGATATCACCGGTTGCACTATTGCAAACTTAGAGAATTTTCCAATGCATGTAAGGAATAGCTTCCTGTCGGTTGAGAATATGTCAATGTGCACCATTTCACCAGTATAACTGGGTATAGGCGTTTCCCCGAGCTCTTGCTTCTTCGGGTGCTTTTCATACTTTGCTTGGGTGCAGACCCTACAACTAGCTACCACTTCCTTTGTTAAACTGTCCATTTTAGGAAAATAATAGTCACGAAGGACTTGTTTAATATTTTCCTGCGTGGCTCTGTGCGCACGGTTATGCTCTGCAGTGACGATTTCTAACTGCTCGTTCTTATCGGTTATATTAAACACGACGTTCTTGCCGTGGCGGAATTGGGTGGCTGGGAAGTGCTTTATAAGGTCGTGTTGGAGACTTGCTAGAGTGGGAAAGTCGCAATGAATAGCGTTCACGACATCAGGATTAACGACTTCTTTTAGGGCTTTTTAAGGTCGGGGTACTTGAGTATGACATCTTCGGATGCCAGAATGTTACGAAGCCTTTGGAATGCTTTACGTTGAGTTTCATTAAACTCGACACGGATCTTCTTAGACTTGTGCATTCTCACCGAACCATTCTCCCCTTTTAGGATATCTGTTATCGGACGGGCTATGGCGGCAAAGTCTTTGATGAAGACTCAGTAGTAGCTGGCTAAACCAAGGAAAGATCTAACACTGTAGACGCTATTTGGTTCAGGGTACTCCTGAACCTCCTGGCCTTTACCTTTTCTGGATAGGACTTGGTTCCGTCTTTGCTTACTATAAAGCCGAGGTATTCTACACTTTCTCTGAAGAACCTAGTCTTTTCCTGGCTTACTCTCATATTTGCATCGATTAGGCATTTCAGCACCGTGTCGATGTGACGGACGTGGTCGACCTCGTTTTCTGAGAAAATTATTACATCATCTACATAGACGTAACATATTTTCCCAATCTGTTTTCTCAAAACTTCGTCTAAGGCTCTCTGAAAAATGCTGCTTGCATTTCTCAAGCCAAACAGCAGGCGACAAAATTCGTATTTGCCGCCATTTACTAAGAACGACGTCTTCTCGCAGTCGTGCTCCCAAGGTATATTTGGTGATACCCTGACTTTAGGTCAAGGGTAGTGAAGAATTTTGCCTTGCCAAGATTCGCTAGAATCATGGGGATACTAGGCATAGGTCTGGGATGGTCCGCTCATTGAGCTTCCTGAAATCTTGTTCGGGTTCCCGAAGGCGTCGGTGCCATTTTTGTCCACAACCCAGGTCGGGCTGTTATAGGGTGACCTTGAGGGCCTGATATTGCCATCCTTTAGCATTTGCTTGACTTCGTTGTTGACGAAATCAGAAACACCCATGAGATTTGGGTAAGCTCTTGAGTACACCGGTTCGCTGCCCACTGTACGAATCGTGGCAGTAACAGCGGTGTTGAATGTCTCTATATTTGATGTAGAGAATGCCTTTTTTCTTCTCAGAATTGTGTCCCTGAACTCCCTTTTTTAACGGAGGCAGGTACCACAATATCATTCACATCAGTGAAGTTTACGTTAGGGCAGCTGGAATAGTGAAGTTTTTCACAAACGCCCTGATATTCCCCAGAGTCCTCTGGTAGGTTCAACTTTACTCCGGCCTGTGTTAACAGGTCCAAGCCTATAATAGCGTCAAACGAGCTGAGTGACTCCAGAAGGAAAAATGGGTGGGAGGTGTGTTTGAAAACCTTTAATAAGCACTTTTGTTTCATTTCGGTGGGGCAATGTATTGAGCTCACCGAGAACGGACTGGCGACCGGCATTACATTTTTTAGCTTCTGTACGGGTTTAATGTAATTTTTCGCCGCGCCAGTGTCGATTACCATCCTTAATGTTCTCCCAGCCAACCGTCGTTCAATGAACGGCAACCGGGAGCGACCCCTAAAAAATTTAGAGAGTCGTCGCTCGGTCACTCACTCACTGTCACTGTCGATCTCTTCGACTGCAGCCTTTACTGCCTTTTCGTATTCCTCCTTGGGGTCTATGGTCTCGGAGATTTCTTGGACGACATTATGAAGACGTTGACGTCTTGGACCTGTGGAACGGTCCGAGGAATTTCTTCTCTTAGAAGCATTCGAATCATTAGGGTTTGTCCTATTGTGTTCAGTGCGCTGCCTAAACCTGGAGGACGAATCGACGTCCATAGGTTGAGGTGCTTGCGCCTGGTTGTTATTATTGGTCTGGCCGTTGAAGGTATTTTTTTGACGCCTGACAAAATGGGAATTCCTGTCTTGGCCCTGTTCTTCCTTGCTGTCTCTACCTTGCCTACCCTCGAAGCGGCTCTTGCCGTTTCCAGATGTCTGCGCTCGTTCCTCTAGGGCCTTGGCGAAGAAATGGCCAACGCCAGGACAGATGGCAAGTCTTTGGGTTGAGCCGGGAAAACCACAGCTCTGAGGGGCTTTTTGAGACCCGAAGTGAAGGCATGCAGGGCATCGGCTCTAACTTCAGCGTTGAGCAGGTCAGCGCCCCCTTGTTCGTGTGTCATCACAATCTTGTTGGTAACTAGCGTCAACTTTTTTTTCGACTTCGTCGTAGTACTGCATCAAGGGTAGGTCACCTTGCCTGACCATCTCTAATCCCTGCCTCAGTAGGCGTAGGGATGTTTCGTCTGAGTACGTGCAATCTAATCTGGCCAAAATGGCATCGAAATTTTAATTGAGACACGAGCAGGGCTCCAGCTGTGCCTCAAATTTTTTTTCTTAGGATGGCTACAGCTTGGTATTGCGCACTGCTGCCGTTATAAGGCTTGAAAAGGTCGTAGGCGTATATGGCCGATTGCCTCCAGGCCACATACTCGTCTTGGGTGCCCGAGAACTCTGGCACGGTCTTGATTATGTCTAATGGTAAGTCACACCTAACGTTCTTATTTTTAATTTAAAATCAGTCCTAGTGGTCACTCATTAAATGGTTTGGGGGTGACATAACCATAAGAGAGGTACATGGAATGTAATGGGAATGTATTTTTAAGGAGGTTGACTTAGGTGTCTATTCATGGGGGAGGTCAAGCGGGTGTTTCCTCTTCAGTCGTCTTTGGGATTGGCTATTGTCTAGGAGGTTCATGGCCTGGTGGTTGGGGTGGTTGTCAAGTCTTTTTTTTTAAATCTTTCGCTACCCAAGGAATTCCAAGTTCTTAATGAATGATGGAGTTTTCGTGGTACAGATGGGCGTTAGAAACTGTTCTCAGACATTTATTTTGAAACCGCTGGATTCTGATGCGGTTTGAACAGCTTGCCGTGCCCCACATCTGTATCCCATAGGTCCAGATTGGCTTCAGGACTACTTTGTATATAAGCAGTTTGAGTTTTTCTCTAAGCTTGGACCTTCTCCTCAGGAGCCAGTGCAGTTGCTTGGGTCGTAGGTCGGCCTGGTTGCGCTTGTTGATCAGGTGAGGCCGCTATGTGAGCCTGCGGTCCAAGGTCAGCCCTAAATATTTGGGAGTGTTATTCATAGGGATGGTTTACCCGTTGAGTGTGACGGGGGGCATTCCCCCTGCGTAGTGCAAAGGTTATGTGGGAGGAATTTTCCGCGTTGACCATGATGTTCCATCATTTTAGCCATGGATCCAGAGCATCCAGTTGTCTCTGGATGATGGCTGATGCTTCCTGGGGATCTGTGGCGGAGGTTAGGAATGTGTCATCGGCATATGTGGCTACTGTGAGGTTCCAGGAGGGATGGGAAGGTCCGCTGTGTAGGGTGTGTACAAGATGGGTCCAAGAACCCTGCCTTGAGGTACTCCTGCTCTTATGGGCCTAGGCGTGCTGATTAATGATCCGCATCTCACTCGGAATTCTCTTCCCTCTGTGTATGACTTGGGGAAGGCGAAGTGGGAACTTGGAAGATGGGATTTAATTTTGAAAAGGAATCCAAGGTGCCAGACTCTGTCAAACGCCTGTTTGACATCCAGCATAACGGCGCAGCAGTACTCCTTCTTTTCGAGGGCCTCAAGTTTGCTCTCAACAAGCCGGTGGCATTGCTCAGGTGTTCCATTGAAGCGTCTGAAGCCAAACTGGTGATCAGGGATCAGTCCGGCCTGGTCCAGTACTGGCAATACTCTACGCAAAAATACTCTTTCAAGTATTTTGGAGAGGGTTTCCAGCAAACTAATCGGACGATACGAGGCTAGATTGGCTTCAGGTTTTCCAGGCTAGAGGAGGACAATTTCTTCAGCACGCTTTCACTCTTTCGGGAAGTATCCTAGACGCAGGCAATTGTTAAAGATGTTAGCCAGCCTTTGGGAACAGAATAGGGGCAACATTTTCAGTGCTGTTGCATCGTTTCGGTCAGGACCTGGTGACTTGCCATTTTTTAGGGAGGCTTCGGAGTAAGCTCCCAAAGCTGTATTCAGATAGATCATCATATGCATTATATCATTGCATAGCATTGCATTATTATCATTGCATTATAGTCTTCACAAAAACCTGGTTAAAGCCGGAGATTTTTAGCTCCGAAATTTTTCCAGACAGGTACACCACTTACAGACGGGACCGACCACTACGAAGGGGAGGAGGAGTCCTTATCTCTGTGCACTCCGACTTTGCTTCTGAAGAAGTTAAGTTACCGAATCTTGGTGATCTAGAATTCCTATGTGTGAAAATCACTATGTCGCTTCAATCAATATTCATAACATGCTCATATTTACCACCTTCTTCGGAACCCCCTACATACTGGCACCACTTATCTGCCATTCATCTGGTTTCGAACCGCATGTCTGACAGTGACCTTTTAGTGACTCTAGGAGATTTCAATTTACCGGAACTTATCTGGTCAAACATCGAGAATTCACCATCTTTAACACTCTCAACACATCACGATTTTACTGAGGGTATGTTCGTCATATCCCTTGGTCAAATTAACCACGTAAGGAATTCACTGTTCATCACATGCTCATACTTACCAACTTCTTCAGAACCGCCTACATACTGGCACCACCTATCTGCCATTCAGCTGGTTTCTAATCGCATGTCCGACAGTGACCTGCTAGTGACTCTAGCAGACTTCAGTTTACATGAACTTATCTGGTCAAACATCGAGAATTCACTATCTTTATCACTCTCAACACACCATGATTTTACTGAGGGTATGTTCGACATATCCCTCGCCATGGAGTTTATAAAACTCGCTGCTTTCGTAAGGCTGATTTTCAGAGACTAAACAATTTAATTTATACATTTGATTGGTCTGATATCTGGGAATGCACTGATTTTAATATCGCTTTAGAAACATTCTACGAAACGCATAACGCTTTCTTTGACTTCTGCGTGCCCTGGAAGTATTCATCTGCCTCGACTGACCCGCCTTGGTTTACAAGGAGCCTTAAAAACTTAAAATACATTAAAAACAGACTCCTTTAGAGACATAAGAAAACTGGCTGCAATGTAACTTTTTCAAGATACTTAGTAGCTCGGTCAAATTCACCGTGCATAACGCTGAGTGTTATAAGAATTATATTTACCTGTGCCGGATCCAGTTTACTCAGGATCCGAAGCAGTGTTATAATTTTGTGAACACTAAGCGTAAGCATGTATCTTCTTGCATTCAAACAACGTATTCACTTCATACAATTATGGATCAGCTTTATTCTTACAGTATTCAATCAGCCAATCTTATTTTCAGACCATCTTTCTCCGAAAGCAGCGTGTTATCGGATCTTCTGATGGAAAAACCAGTCTATTCCCCTGGTCGTGATGGTGTTCGTGGCTGTGTACAGAAAAACTGCGCTGTCATTGTGCAGACCTCTTCTAAAACTTTTCTCTTTGTCTCTGGAAACTTCGATCTTTCCCCACAGGTGAAAGGAATCTTTCATAATTCCCCTACATTAAAAAGAGAAAAAATCGGATGCTACAAACTATATAGGAATCTCTAAATTGTCAGCAATTCAAAAGCTTTTCGAAAAATTGGTAACACCAGTTCACCACTCTGCAATTTAATTATTTCTCCATGCCAGCATGGTTTTATAAAGCGTTGCTCCACTACTACAAACCTCTTGGAGCTTACTTCCTTTATTATAGATAGTTTCCGTAAAGGCCTTCAAACAGATTTCATCTATACGGACTTTAATAAAGCATTTGACTCTGTCAACCACTCACTCCCTTTGAGTAATTTTAGTATCATAGGATTTCCCTCAGACCTTCTCACGTGGATTTCTAGCTACTTAGCTGGGAGAACCCAACGTTTTCTTTTTAAGAATTTTTACTCTCGCCTTGTTAGTGCTACATCGGGAGTCCCCCAAGGAAGCCATTTTGAGCCACTACTTTTCACTATTTTTATGAACGACTTACCCCCTGCTCTAACAAACTCTCTGATTATGCATGCAGACGACGTTAAGCTTTGTCTTCAATACAAATCCCTTTCTGCCCATTATAAACTTCAGTCGGATTTCGACAATTTTCAAAAATTGTCTCTTAAAACTCAATGGGTTAAAATGTAAGCTAATTTCTTTTTATCGTTCGTGCCCTAACCTGGCCACATACTTTCTCTATGGGATTTCCTTAGAAAGATTTACCCAGGTTAACGATCTTGGTGTCCCATTAGACGTTAAACTTAAATATTCCGACCATATTTCTACGATGATTAATGGGTGTGCTTGGCTTCATTAAAATATGGTTTAAGGCATTCAATAACCTTTATATTACCAAAACTTTATACGTATATTTGGTACGTCAAATTCTGGAGTACGGGTCCTGCGTCTGGAACCCTCAGTATGGGGTTCATCAAGATCGCATTAAATCCGTTCAAAAGAATTTCTTGATGTTTGCTCTTAGGGGACTCAACTGGGATGCAAATCTTCACCTCCCATCTAATTTTAACAGACTCCTTCTA
The DNA here is from genome assembly GCA_035047645.1 of Drosophila merina. Taxonomy (NCBI): domain Eukaryota; kingdom Metazoa; phylum Arthropoda; class Insecta; order Diptera; family Drosophilidae; genus Drosophila; species Drosophila merina. Next base: position 191,474 of record JAWNPH010000083.1, read on the forward strand.
ATCAATTTACCTTCCCTAACCAATCGTAAAAAGATGCTGGGTTTCGTTTTTCTTCATAACCTTATTAATGGTAATGTAGACAGCCAGCATCTACTACACGACTAACATTTTACTTTCCAAATAGACGGACGAGAAATTTTAGTCCCCTGTTCCTAAGTAGATTCATAATTTCTAGCGAGTATTTACATACATATGTACATACTTAAACCTAATTAGGGAGTCTAGAGGCATGAATTAATTTGATCAATTAATTTATATATCTTCTCGGCAGATCTGTTGGGTGAATGCGCAGGAGCCTCCTTCTCGCCCTCAGTCCCAATACACGTCTCCTCATCAAGAGTTTTCGAGCCAACTGTTTTGGGTGGATTCCCAATTTATTTACGTACGCGGTTGCATGTTTGTTTATGACATCGCCAATCCTTGGTACCTTCAGCTCTTGTTCAATGTCTTTGTTGCGGATGTACCAAGCCGCTTACGCAAGATTTGCGACTGCGCCACACAAATTTTGTTGAGGTGCGACTTTGCGGCGATGCCATACACTTGGATGCCATATTTCCAAATAGGAGCCAAGACAACCTTATAAATTTTGGCCTTGTTGGAAATTGAAAGTTTGTTTCCAGGCCTAAGGAGCCAAGCCATGCTGTTCGCCTTTGTTTTGAGCTGCCGAGTTACATCCGTTACATGGCGTTGAAATGTACGTCGTTCATCCAGAGTGACACCGAGGTATTTGTGGGCGTTCGATTGTGTGAGGAGTTCTCCATGCAGAAACACACCAGGTGATGTGTCTTTTCTTTTCTTTACTGCGATGTTCCAGCGTAGGGCCCAGTTCTCAAATTTTTTTAGATGAAGCTGAAGCGTATCAGTGGCTGTATTAGAAGCAAGTATCTCTGGCCAGAACTGCAGTGTCATTAGCAAAGGTGGCAACTAGCAGGTCATTGGGATCTGTAAGCGACATGTTGTCAGCTGAGGGCATGTTGTGCGTATACAGGCTATATAGTGTTGGACCTAACACACTTCCCTGGGGTACACCTGCTCTGACTCTTTATGTTTGGGAGGACAGTCCGTCCCGTACTACTTTAAAGGATCGCTCGTGGAGGAAGCTTTTTATTATCAAAAAAAACTGAGGATTTAGTAGGCTTTAAAGCTTGTGCAGAAGTCCTTCATGCCACACTCTGTCGATAGCCTGCTGGATGTCCAGAAAAGCTCCCACGACGTACTCCTTTCCATGGAAACCTTCCAGTACAAAGTTCACTACGCGGTGTAGCTGGATGCAGCTCTCAAGGTGGCACTTCTCAAGTAATTTGCCAAATGCTGGAAGCAGGCTTATTGGGCGATAGGAGTCTAATTCCTCTGCTGACTTTTATGGAGCATAATAATATTCGCCTTCTTTCAGGCGCTTGGGAAGTATCCCAGTCGAAGAGCAGAGTTGAAAATCAGTTCAAGGAATAACAAAGCTCTGTGGGGCATCAGCTTAATGGAGCGGTTGTCGATGTGATCCGCACCAGGAGCCTTGTTATTGAGAAGGGATTTGATATCATCTTCCAATTCCATGAGTTAAATAGGCTTTACAAAACCATCTGCAGCAAGAGCCATCTGCAATGGGGTTTGGGGGTGACAAAACCATAAGAGAGGTACATGGAATGTAATGGGAATGTATTTTTAAGGAGGTTGACTTAGGTGTCTATTCATGGGGGAGGTCAAGCGGGTGTTTCCACTTCAGTCGTCTTTGGGATTGGTTATTGTCTAGGAGGTTCATGGCCTGATGGATGGGGTGGTTGTTAAGTCTTCTTTTTTATATCTTTCGCTACCCAAGGAATTCCAAGTTCTTAACGAATGATGGAGTTTTCGTGGTACAGATGGGCGTTAGAAACTGTTCTCAGACATTTATTTTGAAACCGCTGGATTCTGATGCGGTTTGAACAGCTTGCCGTGCCCCACATCTGTATCCCATAGGTCCAGATTGGCTTCAGGACTACTTTGTATATAAGCAGTTTGAGTTTTTCTCTAAGCTTGGACCTTCTCCTCAGGAGCCAGTGCAGTTGCTTGAGTCATAGGTCGGCCTGGTTGCGCTTGTTGATCAGGTGAGGCCGCTATGTGAGCCTGCGGTCCAAGGTCAGCCCTAGATATTTGGGAGTGTTATTCATAGGGATGGTTTACCCGTTGAGTGTGACGGGGGGCATTCCCCCTGCGTAGTGCAAAGGTTATGTGGGAGGAATTTTCCGCGTTGACCATGATGTTCCATCATTTTAGCCATGGATCCAGAGCATCCAGTTGTCTCTGGATGATGGCTGATGCTTCCTGGGGATCTGTGGCGGAGGTTAGGAATGTGTCATCGGCATATGTGGCTACTGTGAGGTTCCAGGATGGGTCCAAGCAGCCTGCCTTGAGGTACTCCTGCTCTTATAGGCCTAGGCGTGCTGATTAATGATCCGCATCTCACTCGGAATTCTCTTCCCTCTGTGTATGACTTGGGGAAGGCGAAGTGGGAACTTGGAAGATGGGATTTAATTTTGAAAAGGAATCCAAGGTGCCAGACTCTGTCAAACGCCTGTTTGACATCCAGCATAACGGCGCAGCAGTACTCCTTCTTTTCGAGGGCCTCAAGTTTGCTCTCAACAAGCCGGTGGCATTGCTCAGGTGTTCCATTAAAGCGTCTGAAGCCAAACTGGTGATCAGGGATCAGTCCGGCCTCGTCCAGTACTGGCAATACTCTACGCAAAAATACTCTTTCAAGTATTTTGGAGAGGATTTCCAGGAAACTAATCGGACGATACGAGGCTAGATTGGCTTCAGGTTTTCCAGGCTAGAGGAGGACAATTTCTTCAGCACGCTTTCACTCTTTCGGGAAGTATCCTAGACGCAGGCAATTGTTAAAGATGTTAGCCAGCCTTTGGGAACAGAATAGGGGCAACATTTTCAGTGCTGTTGCATCGTTTCGGTCAGGACCTGGTGACTTGCCATTTTTTAGGGAGGCTTCGGAGTAAGCTCCCAAAGCTGTATTCAGATAGTTCATCATATGCATTATATCATTGCATAGCATTGCATTATTATCATTGCATTATAGTCTTCACAAAAACCTGGTTAAAGCCGGAGATTTTTAGCTCCGAAATTTTTCCAGACAGGTACACCACTAACAGACGGGACCGACCACTACGAAGGGGAGGAGGAGTCCTTATCTCTGTGCACTCCGACTTTGCTTCTGAAGAAGTTAAGTTACCGAATCTTGGTGATATAGAATTCCTATGTGTGAAAATCACTATGTCGCTCCAATCACTGTTCATCACAGGATTATACTTACCAACTTCTTCAGAACCGCCTACATACTGGCACCCCCTATCTGTCATTCAGCTGATTTCTAATCGCATGTCCGACAGTGACCTGCTAGTGACTCTAGCAGACTTCAGTTTACATGAACTTATCTGGTCAAACATCGAGAATTCACTATCTTTATCACTCTCAACACACCATGATTTTACTGAGGGTATGTTCGACATATCCCTCGCCATGGAGTTTATAAAACTCGCTGCTTTCGTAAGGCTGATTTTCAGAGACTAAACAATTTAATTTATACATTTGATTGGTCTGATATCTGGGAATGCACTGATTTTAATATCGCTTTAGAAACATTCTACGAAACGCATAACGCTTTCTTTGACTTCTGCGTGCCCTGGAAGTATTCATCTGCCTCGACTGACCCGCCTTGGTTTACAAGGAGCCTTAAAAACTTAAAATACATTAAAAACAGACTCCTTTAGAGACATAAGAAAACTGGCTGCAATGTAACTTTTTCAAGATACTTAGTAGCTCGGTCAAATTCACCGTGCATAACGCTGAGTGTTATAAGAATTATATTTACCTGTGCCGGATCCAGTTTACTCAGGATCCGAAGCAGTGTTATAATTTTGTGAACACTAAGCGTAAGCATGTATCTTCTTGCATTCAAACAACGTATTCACTTCATACAATTATGGATCAGCTTTATTCTTACAGTATTCAATCAGCCAATCTTATTTTCAGACCATCTTTCTCCGAAAGCAGCGTGTTATCGGATCTTCTGATGGAAAAACCAGTCTATTCCCCTGGTCGTGATGGTGTTCGTGGCTGTGTACAGAAAAACTGCGCTGTCATTGTGCAGACCTCTTCTAAAACTTTTCTCTTTGTCTCTGGAAACTTCGATCTTTCCCTACAGGTGAAAGGAATCTTTCATAATTCCCCTACATTAAAAAGAGAAAAAATCGGATGCTACAAACTATATAGGAATCTCTAAATTGTCAGCAATTCAAAAGCTTTTCGAAAAATTGGTAACACCAGTTCACCAGTCTGCAATTTAATTATTTCTCCATGCCAGCATGGTTTTATAAAGCGTTGCTCCACTACTACAAACCTCTTGGAGCTTACTTCCTTTATTATAGATAGTTTCCGTAAAGGCCTTCAAACAGATTTCATCTATACGGACTTTAATAAAGCATTTGACTCTGTCAACCACTCACTCCCTTTGAGTAATTTTAGTATCATAGGATTTCCCTCAGACCTTCTCACGTGGATTTCTAGCTACTTAGCTGGGAGAACCCAACGTTTTCTTTTTAAGAATTTTTACTCTCGCCTTGTTAGTGCTACATCGGGAGTCCCCCAAGGAAGCCATTTTGAGCCACTACTTTTCACTATTTTTATGAACGACTTACCCCCTGCTCTAACAAACTCTCTGATTATGCATGCAGACGACGTTAAGCTTTGTCTTCAATACAAATCCCTTTCTGCCCATTATAAACTTCAGTCGGATTTCGACAATTTTCAAAAATTGTCTCTTAAAACTTAATGGGTTAAAATGTAAACTAATTTCTTTTTATCGTTCGTGCCCTAACCAGGCCACATACTTTCTCTATGGGATTTCCTTAGAAAGATTTACCCAGGTTAACGATCTTGGTGTCCCATTAGACGTTAAACTTAAATATTCCGACCATATTTCTACGATAGTTAATAAAGCCAAGGGCGTCCTTGGCTTCATTAAAAGATGGTCCAAGGAATTCAATGACCCTTATATTACTAAAACTTTATACGTATCTTTAGTACGTCCAATTCTGGACCGAGATCAAAGACGATTAATAAGTAGAAGTCATCGCTTACAGGAGAAACTTTCAGCAAATATTTCATTGGATATTAACGACGATGTTTTGTGTGAGAAAATTATGTCTTGTCAGACATTTTTCAAAAAAATTAAATAATGATTAGGTTAAAATTCTTGAATTTATATAGAACAAACTGACTCTTGCTGTTTTTTTTTAAACACAGCATACGCTAAGACAATTAAGATTCCGGAAAATTGTGAATAAAATGCAAAATTTATCATTTTCATCAATATTTATTTTATCGCCTTCAAAATATGCTTCTTCTGAAGCGATACACATATGCCACCTCTTTTTTGAATCATCAAAACATGCCTTCTAGGCGCTGTCCGGGGTTGCCTTTAATTCCCTCGGCGAATATTCTTTTACGTCCTCTATCGAGTTGAAACGAGTCCCACAGAGTGGTAACATGAGTTTTGGAAAAAAAAATCACATGTGTTCAAATCCGGTGAATACGGTGGTTGAGCGATGGTATTGGACGAGTTTTTGGTCTTAAAATCGTTCACAAGTACAGCTCGGTGCGATGACGCGTCAGCTCATTTGGAATACAATAGCTGCTGCATACAAACTGGTTGGCAGATAGCGCTCATTTTAAGCGTCGCAATCAAGGAAAACGCTACCAACTTAACCAAAAAACAGGGCTTGAAAATATTCAGCGCGGGCAGTTTAAATGACATTTTAACCTCTTAAATGCTTCCAGACAGACCATTCGGTACGCTACAGTAGTTGGCCAGTCATCTTAAAATTGGAGGAGAAAAGGAAGGCCGCGACAGCACAGATAGGAAGATATCCCCAAAATAATGTATCAACCGGATTTAAAGTTGTATGAATATAGCGCCACTTCATGGAACTAGTCAGATCCTGAATTGTGTAGTCGCGATTCGACACAAAGACGTTGAACCTGGACGACTAGTCAAGAAACCAGGACAATGAAACAGCCGAATCGCATCAACGTATTTATCTTGATATACGCCTAGCCGAAACACCCCGAATATCAACCATTCCAGTAGTTCGGTTCCAGAAAGTTCTAGCTTTGGCACTGTTAACGTTTTGAGAGGAGCCACCCGAGACTTCGATTCAATCCTTAGTAGCGGGAGCTCCGTTAAGCTGCTACTATCATCGAAGATAAGATAAGACTCCCTATTCTTTACAGGGACTCTATCCAAAACAAACTTCATTACCTCTTTACTTACCACCTCTTTCTTAGACCAGCCGCAGGAAATGAGATCATCAACGTAGGAATAGCGGCAAAAGATTTCGGCCCCAAAGGACATGTACTGAAATCATTGGAAGCAGAAGACATTCCAACATATTCCAACATATTCCAACATATATTTTGTATCGGGTGTTTTTCAGCAGGTTTATGTTTTTCAATTGAAGAAAATGCACAGGTTGCGGTAGAGAGTTGTTTTTTTTTAATTGAAAAATAATTAGATGGCATTAATGATGGAATATAACTTCGGGCAAACTGCATCCTGGAAATCCAATTCTCGACCAATTCGCATCCAGGTACTGCAGAATCGTACCCTAAGGCAGATAACCAACTGTCCGTGGTATGTACGGAATTCAACTTTACACCGAGACCTCAATCTGCATACTGTGGAGGAGCAGATCAATAGGCACACCAGCAGGTACAGAGACAGACTCACCACCCATCGCAGCGAACTAGCCAGGAATTTACTTCCCGCCAGACCGCTTAGAAGGCTAAAAAGACAAGGCTTCGTGAAGACACTTCCCCCTCCACGAACATAAATCCCCGTTTCACCCTCCATTATCATAAATCCCCGTGCTAAGCGCTCGGCGATGGGCTTATTAAAAATAATTTTTTGCTTGTATTGTTAAGGTGCAAAATTGTAGCACGGATTCATTACTTAAATAATAAACAAAATAAATAAAAAATATTTCTACGATGGTTAATGGGTGTGCTTGGCTTCATTAAAATATGGTTTAAGGCATTTAATAACCTTTATATTACCAAAACTTTATACGTATATTTGGTACGTCAAATTCTGGAGTACGGGTCCTGCGTCTGGAACCCTCAGTATGGGGTTCATCAAGATTGCATTGAATCCGTTCAAAAGAATTTCTTGATGTTTGCTCTTAGGGGACTCAACTGGGATGCAAATCTTCACCTCCCATCTTATTTTAACAGACTCCTTCTAATCAACTTACCTTCCCTAACCAATCGTAAAAAGATGCTGGGTTTCGTTTTTCTTCATAACCTTATTAATGGTAATGTAGACAGCCAGCATCTACTACACGACTAACATTTTACTTTCCAAATAGACGGACGAGAAATTTTAGTCCCCTGTTCCTAAGTAGATTCATAATTTCTAGCGAGTATTTACATACATATGTACATACTTAAACCTAATTAGGGAGTCTAGAGGCATGAATTAATTTGATCAATTAATTTATATATCTTCTCGGCAGATCTGTTGGGTGAATGCGCAGGAGCCTCCTTCTCGCCCTCAGTCCCAATACACGTCTCCTCATCAAGAGTTTTCGAGCCAACTGTTTTGGGTGGATTCCCAATTTATTTACGTACGCGGTTGCATGTTTGTTTATGACATCGCCAATCCTTGGTACCTTCAGCTCTTGTTCAATGTCTTTGTTGCAGATGTACCAAGCCGCTTACGCAAGATTTGCGACTGCGCCACACAAATTTTGTTGAGGTGCGACTTTGCGGCGATGCCATACACTTGGATGCCATATTTCCAAATAGGAGCCAAGACAACCTTATAAATTTTGGCCTTGTTGGAAATTGAAAGTTTGTTTCCAGGCCTAAGGAGCCAAGCCATGCTGTTCGCCTTTGTTTTGAGCTGCCGAGTTACATCCGTTACATGGCGTTGAAATGTACGTCGTTCATCCAGAGTGACACCGAGGTATTTGTGGGCGTTCGATTGTGTGAGGAGTTCTCCATGCAGAAACACACCAGGTGATGTGTCTTTTCTCAGGGTGTACGTCACGGAAACACACTTTTCCGGATTTACTGCGATGTTCCAGCGTAGGGCCCAGTTCTCAAATTTTTTTAGATAAAGCTGAAGCGTATCGGTGGCTGTATAGACGCAAGTATCCCTGGCCAGGACTGCAGTGTCATCAGCAAAGGTGGCAACTAGCAGGTCATTGGGATCTGTAAGCGACATGTTGTCAGCTGAGAGCATGTCGTGCGTATACAGGCTATATAGTGTTGGACCTAACACACTTCCCTGGGGTACACCTGCTCTGACTCTTTATGTTTGGAAGGACAGTCCGTCCGGTACTACTTTAAAGGATCGCTCGTGGAGGAAGCTTTTTATTATCAAAAAGAGCTGAGGATTTAGTAAGCTTTAAAGCTTGTGCAGAAGCCCTTCATGCCACACTCTGTCGAAAGCCTGCTGGATGTCCAGAAAAGCTCCCTCGACGTACTCCTTTCCATGAAAACCTTCCAGTACAAAGTTCACTACGCGGTGTAGCTGTTCAGGTGTGCCATGCCTGAGTCTAAAACCAAACTGAAACTTCGGAATAGCTTTCTGGACCTTTCGGGACTCGAGCAATCTTCTCAGGATGCATCTCTCAAGTAATTTCCCAAATGCTGGAAGCAGGCTTATTGGGCGATAGGAGTCTAATTCCTCTGCTGGCTTCGCACTTTTATGGAGCATAATGATATTCGCCTTCTTCCAGGCGCTTGGGAAGTGTCCCAGTCGAAGAGCAGAGTTGAAAATTAGTACAAGGAATAACAAAGCTCTGTGGGGCATCAGCTTAATAAAGCGGTTGTCGATGTGATCCGCACCAGGAGCCTTGTTTTTGCGAAGGGATTTTATATCATCTTCCAATTCCGTGAGTTTAATAGGCTTTACAGGAAGAGCCATCTGCAATGGGGCTTCTTGGGATTCAGCAACCTGTTGTACTCGTCTTGGCGATGTTAAATTCGTACTGAAACAGCCTTATATTCGCACCAGGTGGAACGAGCATCCTAATAGGGGCGGTACTATGAGGTGACGTTGTTAGTGAAGCGATCAGCGGCAAGTGATCAGAATATAGGTCATACTCTTCGCGCACTGATAGTAGACTGTTAGCTATACCTTTGTACAAGAAGAAGTCGATACATGAAGGTACATTCCTCGTGTTATACGGGTAGTGAGTGGGTCTGCCTGTAGCCAGAACTTGAGTTGAGCTGCCGGAAATAACATCGTGAAGTGCTGAGCCTCGAGCATTCGCTTTTATACTACCCCAGAGGCGATGCTTAGCGTAAAAATCACCTCCTATGATAAACATTTGACCATGTTGACCAAAGAGATTATCAAACTCAGAGGAATTCCAAGGCAGGCCTGGAGCAAGGTACACAGCTGACACCGTAATTTCGCCCAAATTAGTGAAAATTTTTACCGTTGCCATTTGTAGGTGATTCGTTGTGATCGAACGCAGGTGATAGTGCACTAATCCCTGCCTGATTAGGATACAAGGGCCTCCTCTGGGGCGACCTCCTGGGTGATCTGCTCGATAGCAGCTGTAACCTATCATATTGAGGTAGGATCCGTCGTGTTGGAGTGTCTCTGAAATAAGCATAACATCAATTTCGTGCTTGCTGGGAAACACCTTAAGCTCATTAGCATTTTGGATAATGCTACGAGCGTGCCAGGCTCCGAGGCGCAGTTCACAAGCCATTACTTGCGCTGCGTCAACGACTTAGAACCTCTGAGTTCTTTGATCTCCTCAAATAGCTCAGCGATGGTTTTTTGTAGACCAGCAATGGTCTGCTGCATTGAGATGATGATTTTTGCGAGGGAGCCATCAATTACCGTTTGGTTAGGATGTTGAGGTTCGCTTGCGTTTGTTACAGGAGCAAACGCAGCATTCGGAAAAGTCTGGGACCTTGCGTTTGAGAAAGCATTTCGCTGTTGGGAGTATTTTCCGTCAGGTCGTGTGCTCTGTTGTCCAGTCCTAGTCGCATCTGCATACGATAGGCCCTGCCGCACGATTGAGGTTGGAATAGCTTGTTGCTTGATGTTGCGCATGGGCTGTGGGTGTGTTACGCGGGTCATGGGAGTAATGTTGATCTCAGTTTTTCGGCTTTTGAGTCTCTGGACGTAAACTCTGCAGCCCTTGTAAGTTGCCTCATGTTTTCCTTGGCAATTAACGCACTCCAGGTCGTCATAGGTCTTTGCTTGGCATTGACTGGAACCAGTCCAATGAGGCAAACTGCATCTACCACATCTGGGGTCCTTGGTGCAATAGTTTTTGGTGTGATCAAAGCCAAAACATCGGTAACATTGACGCATATCAACATTTTTTCTCGGCAGTTCCCCTCTGACTCTTTGACGGCCAACTTTATTTATTTTTAGAGCTTCTCTGTCATTAATAGCCTTTTTAATGTCTATAAACCAAACGTTCTGGCCAGATGCCTTGCCTGGATCCGGATCAGATGAGTCAACATTCTGTGACTTCACCTTTGGATTATAGGTATTAACCACAGCGTGACCTTGGGAGGTGAACGTATTTAAAATTTGCTCAACTGGGGTAGAAGCAGCCAAGTTGCACACCACAACTTGGCTCTGTCTTCCGGGAGGCAGAAGTGAGTGTATTGGAGATTTACTGATGATAGCTTTTTAGTGATAGCTCTGTGGGCATCAGAGTCACGGGGGTATATGCGCAAGTTGCCATTACGCGCAATCTTGAGTTCATATGAGTCAGACAATACCGACGAGTCGAGAAGCCTTCCCAAGGCAGGTGCGTCGCTGACAGCAAGTACTGTTATTTGACTAGGTTTTGGTGACTTCTTTGTTACTGGAATTTCAGCTTGTCGAGATTCTTCTTCTGCAACGGTTTCGACCTGGAGAATGTCCATGCTATTTTCGCCTTCTTGACATTCATCGTGGTTTGCAAGAGCAGCAAATTTATTTAAAACGAGATGGTTTCTATGTTCGATTATATGCGCTCTTTTTTTCGAACTTTTCGGTGAGGTTGGTAGGCTTCTCTTCTTGGAAGGAACTTTTTGCCAAGAGACTGAAGCCGGCTGGAATGTGAGCGTATTACTATTTTTTTCAATTTTCGGTAATAGGCGACTATTTCCAACTGTTTTCTGGTTAAGCTTGTTTAATTGGCTTGGGCTGCTAACCATAAGAAGATCCCTGCTAATTACTCGATGAAGTAATAAAATTTGATTATTTTGCCAAACCTTTTTTTTTTTTTTTTGTCGAAAAATATTTAATGAAAATAAAATCAAACTGATCCCGCGCGAAATTATGGCGCGTATTTTTCTGACTTTGTTGGTTCGTCGTTATTGTTGATCGTATATATAGCGGCGAGAGTGGAAAGGGAGCATATGAAGTATTTTTTCTTCTCGTTTCTGCTTCTGCGGTGAAGATTGATGTTTATGTTGGTGTAACGACAGCTTTTAAGATTATGTTTTCTTGAATTATGTGCTGTAATGTTGTCTTTTTTTGAAGCGTCCGTATAGATGAATTTCCATGTTCGGTATTCGTGTCTTATTTTGTTGAAGTTTTGTCTATAGGTTTCATTGTGTGTTGCATTCTTTATATGTTTTGTTATATTATTACAGATTTGTTTTTGTAGAACCATGGTGGTACTTTTTCTTTATATTTTTTATTTGGTATAATGAGGATGTAGAGTTCTGTTGCTTTGTTTACATTAAAAGTTGTAGGCTGGATGGGATTCGTGGTGCTCTTTTGCTTTTATGTTTATTGATCAATCCTGATGTCGTGTAGAGTTGAGCTGGATGTGTTGGTGATCCTATTAATTTGTCTGCAGATGCTCCATTGGAATCTGGTTGTCAAATCCGGAAGTCCAACTTCTGCCTGTTCTGCATATTGTTAATGGAAGTGGATCGGAAAGAACCCAAGGAAAGTGGGATGGAGGCGTGGTGGGGGGAGAATAGTTTTTTTTTTTTTTTAATGTTAGTTTTGTTTGTTTTGCCGTAAATACGGAGACCATGGTCTATTTTGGATAAAACAAATAATGGCGAACTTTGTGAGATACCGTTGTGGAGTTGCATTTTGTTTGACAGCGTGTTGTTAACTTTTACACAAAATCTACGGTTTCTGAGGTAGGTGTGTATAAATGTAATTATTATTGGGCCGTGCAGGATGCAGTGGACTCCTACTCTGTCGAAGATTGTTGCAGACGTCCAAGATGCGTTCCAAAGTAATAGGACTTTTTAAATCCAGCGTCCTCTTTCTTTCGACTAAAACGTTAAAATCTGCTTTCCTTAATCGACTTTCAGTAAAAACTTCATGACATTTAATCTATTGGAAGTGAAGTTATTGCGTTTTAAGTGTCAGTATGTTTTTGTTATCAGTGCGAAAATGAGCCTTGAACAAAGAGCCAATAATAATGCCAATAGAGCCAATAATTTGACCAAAAACACATTTTAACAATCAACCACTCCCCGTATTCATCTGATATGGCACCGTGCGACTTCTACCTTTTCGGAAAAATGCATTTGCCGATGAAAAAAGCGTTATGCAGACGTTAGGGCCATTCAAAAGGCTTGCACCGGCATACTGGCGGACGTACCGGGCAACGAGCTAAAACACTCGTTCAACATGCTTTTGTACCGTGCAAAAAGCTGTATTAAAGCAGTAGACTATTTTGAATAAAATAAATTGATTTTGCCGATTAAACCATTTGTTCTGTCTTTTTTTAAAAGTCCTGTTTACTTTGGAAAGCACCTTGTAGTTATCTAATAATAATGGGTGGTCTATTGCATTTGTTTGTTATCGCTTCAGATTTGCTTTTGCGTGCTTTTCATCGTATGCTGATCTTCTAGTGTGACCAACTGGTGAGTAGGTGAAAAATTCAAATTTGTGTCTGTTGTATTCAAATTGTGCCTGCGACCCTAATAGAAGTTGCTGAATGCCCGATGGTGATTTCCAATAATTGTCGTGACAAAAACCTGGTTAAAGCCAAAAATAATCAACTCTGATGTGTTTTTAAATAGGTACACTACTTTTAGATGAAACCGACTATGCAAAGCGGAGGGAATCTCAATCTCTGTCGACCCCAATTCCTTTTCAAAAGTTTTAACATTTTTGTGATTTTGAATTACTCTGTGTTAGAATAACTTTGGCCAAGTACTGCTTATTACTAGTTCTTCTATCCGTTGGTTATGAATCTTATTTAGCCTGTGGTTACCCGCTAGTCATTCTAGGTGACTTTCATCAACCAGAACTCCAAAAATTATTACAAATTGACATCTCTATCACTTTCAACAGACCTTGATTTCAATGCAGACATAATCTACATGTCCCTTGATTAAATTAAACACGTTGAAAATTAATTAGATCGGCTTCTAGATCTGGTCATGATGGAAACACCCTTTGCAGACCCATGCCCCTTTCGACCACAAGGGATCCATACTAGCTAACGCTCAACCCAACCCTTCTTGCATCGTCTCCAAACGTAGCTTATACTCATAAATAACTTAGTTCTTACATTTTATTGGTCCAATCTTATAATGCCTTTATCTTAAAATCCCGCCTTTAAAAAATTCTATTAAACTAAACTTATTCTTCAACTCATGTTTGAATTAATTAAGTAAACTTTTGAGTCAACTTTTCTCATTATCTCTTGAAGCTTCAAAACTTGGAATCTTTCTCGTAATTTTTATTAACCATAATTTCTCTGCATAAACAAGAGAAAAAACCGGCGCAGGCAATTATTGAGGCATTTCTAAATAGTCAGAGATTCTCACAAGGAGCCCATCTCGGGCCGTTGCTTTTTTCATCATTGTCGCCCTTTCTAACGAACTTTGGTACTTATGCGCGCAGACGAAGTTTAGCTTTGCCTTCAAAATAAATTCTCTTCTGCCCAATGTGAACTTTCATCATTGAAATATCGTTCATCAAAAAGGTACTTTGTTTTCGGTGTTAAATTGAATTATTTTCCGAAATTTTGTGTTTCGTTATTCCAATTATTTACGGCCCGCCCGCACTTGGGACTTGGGGGACTGCGCATTTATAACGGGCTGGGTCGGGCTGCCAAGAGCGGAGTTCCATTTTGACCGTTGCCCCTTCCCTGCCGTTGCTGCTGTGACTAAATATTTGCAAAAACGAAAATTGAACGCCAACCTAGAGCATGGCAGGCCACCACGCGTGCCACCAAGGAAGGCAAAACAACGCCGTGCAAGAAGGCCCTCAAAGCAAGGAAGTGCAGCTCGAGAAGCGACTCAAGTTCGAGTTCTTCTTACTCGGAGCCCGGCGAGATCAAGCGCAAGCCCGCGCGTAAAAAGCAAGGTGAGGAGCCTGACGTCCGCCTAGCACCAGCGCAGCTCTGCATAGCAAGCTGGCAAACAACTTCTTTGCCCTCCTCTTAAGCAAAGAATATGACGACGAACATGACGAGCCCAAACCTGCTGCAGAAGTAGTGGCATCCAAATCAGCAGAGAAACCGAACCCGACCCCAAAGACCCTCAAGCCTCCCCCGATCTACATCGGGTCGGTCGTGACCGACATTCCCGCGCTTGTCAAGATGATAACGACTCTCGTGGGTACCAAAAAGAATTTCTTGTACAAAACGGAGAGAAACAACAACACACGCGTAATGATGCCAGAGACGGAGTCCTACACAGCCCTACGCCAGCATCTCATGGCACATAACAAAAGGCACCGCACCTTCCAACCAAAGGACGAGAGAGGCAAGGCGGTTATCAAGGGACTTCACCACACAACAGACCAGACAGAAATTAAAGACGAACTCCACAAATACGGCCATACTGTGAGGGGTCTGCACAATCCCATTGGCAGGAAATCCAAACAATCACCGGGGATCTTTTTTGTTAATCTCGAACCAGCGAGCAACAGGTGCAGGTCATTCGTCACCGTAGAGCCGACACTGAAGTTTAACGACGTTCCACAATGTTTCAGATGTCAAGGGTTCGGACACACCCAGCGCTACTGCTTCCTGGAACATCGCTGCATGAAATGTGGTGGTCCTCACGACCAGGTCATGCACCAAAAAAGATGACGAAAAAGCATGCTGTTTACATTGCCAAGCTGATCACCCTGCGTCGTTCAGAGGATGCCCTGCCTACAAAAAGGCAAAAGCACAGGAATCTCCCAAAGCCAGACCCGTTGTGAGTTGCAACAAACCACCTCCCATTCAGATACCAACTATCATCAATGGTATGAGTTACAGGAACGCACTTCAAGTAAACCAAGCGACACAGCCTACGAATCCCCAACAAACCCATCAAACCGCTCCCGAATCCCCACAACCCAACCAGCTTGAAACGATGCTTGCCCGCATGGAAGGAACGATTGAGAGTAAAAGTTGATCTCGAGAGCATCCAGTTGTCGCTGGATCGGCTAGGAAGGCGGTGTCATCGGCATATGTGGCTACTGTGTGGTTCCTGAATGGGGAGGTCCGCTGTGTAGAGTGTGTACAAGATGGATCCAAGAACACTGCCTTGAGGTACTCCTGCTCTTATGGGCCTAGGCGTGCTGATTGATGATCCGCATCTCACTCGGAATTCTCTTCCATCTGTGTATGACTTGAGGAAGGCGAAATGGGAACTTTGGAGGTGGGATTTAATTTTGAAAAGGAGTCCAGGGTGCCAGACTCTGTCAAATGCCTGTTTGACATCCAGCATAACGGCGCAGCAGTACTTCTTCTTTTCGAAGGCCTCAAGTATGCACTCAACAAGCTGGTGTCATTGCTCAGGTGTTCAGGGATCAGTCCGGCCTCGTCCAGTACTGGCAGTACTCTGCGCAAAAATACTCTTTCAAGTATTTTGGAGAGGATTTCCAGCAAACTAATCGGACGATACGAGGCTAGATTGGCTTCAGGTTTTCCAGGCTTGAGGAGGAAAATTACTTCCGCACGCTTTCACTCCTTAGGGAAGTACCCTAAACGCAGGCAGCTGTTGTATATGTTAGCCAGCCTTTGGGAACAGATTAGGGGCAACATGTTCAGTGCTGCCACATGGATACGGTCAGGACCTAGTGACTTGCCATTTTTTAGGGAGGCGATCTCCTGCGCAATCTCCTCTAGAACGATGGGCTGTGTTGGCGGGCCAGGAGCAAGAAATCTATGGAAGGAGTCCTGCCGTAGGATGGCAGACTCTTTTGAGGCGCCTTTTTTCAACCACAATGCCGCGATTTCCGGAGACCACAAGTGCACGTCTCTTTCAGGTGTTCTCAGGGTAGTCGGAGGAGGTGGATTCTCAAACTCAGCGGCATTGTGCATCTCTTTGGTTAGTTTTTCGATGGCCGCATCTACGTTGCTTGGTGAGGAAAGAGGGGGATCTGGGTTCAGGGAGTAAAGCATCCAGAACGTAAATTTGGAGCATTTGTGTGTTTTCAGGTCAGTCTTCTGGGCGGGGTTTTTCTGAGGGGGTGTTTAGGAGCAAGTTTACTGCGCTGTGGCCGGACAACAATTTATCATAGCTTGAGCATGTTAACTTAGAGTGTTCTATGCCCTTGGAGACGGCGAAGTCCAGCAGATCCGGCTGCTTTGAAGGGTCCGTAGGCCAGTGTGTGGGCTCTCCAGTGGAATGGCAGTCCAGACTTTTCCGCTGCAGGTACTTTGAGCTTTATGCCTTTGGGGTTGTTTGTGCGGGACACCCACCAGGAGTGTTTGGCGTTAAATTCTCCGGCTGCTAAAAAGCGAGGTCCAAGGGATTCGAAGAAGTCCTGAAGGTGGGTCTCGGTTATCGAGTGTCTGGGTGGGAAGTAAACCGCTCCAAGGGTGATATCTCCCTGAGGTCTGGTTATCCTGGTCGAGCCGCACTGTGCCCATTCCTCCTGAAACGCGGGAAGTTCCGTGTGCTGAATGCCACTCCTGATGAGCTCCTGCCCGTGCTCTGCCAGATGCGTGGTTGGCGTGTATCAGTTCGCACCCGCTGATGTGGAAGTGGGATCTTGTCTGTTTTGATGAGGTGCTCTACTTCGGTTTGGCTCATCTGCAGGCCGTTTGCTTCCAAAAAACTATGTTGAGACTTATTTGCATTATTTCCTGTTTAGGGGGGGAGCTATTAACTCCGACATCTGCGAGACTACTTCGAGATAAACTTTTCCATGCTATTAATCGTTCCTTTCATGCGGGCAAGCATCGTTTCAAACTGGTTGGGTTGTGCGGCTTGGGGAGTGGTTTGAGGGGTTTGTTGGGGATTCGTTGGCTGTATCACTTCGTTTTTTTGAAGTGCGTCCCTGTAACTCATACCATTGATGATGGTTGGTATCTGGATGGGAGGTGGTTTGTTGCTACTCACAACGGGTCTGGCTTTAGAAGATTTCTGTGTCTTTGCCTTTTTGTAGGCAGGACATCCTCTGAACGACGCAAGGTGATCAGCTTGGCAATGTCAACAGCATGCTTGCTGGTCATCTTTTTTGGTGCATGATCTGGAGTCGTCAGGACCACCACATTTCACGCAGCGATGTTCCGGGAAGCAGTAGCGCTGAGTGTGTCCGAACCCTTGACATCTGAAACATTGTGGAACGTCGTTGAACTTTAGTGGGGGATCTACGGTGACGACTGATCTGCAAATCCTCTTTATTTTAAAAATCTCTGTGTTGTTGCTCGTTGGTTCGAGATTAACAAAAAAGATCCCCAGTGGTTGTTTGGATTTTCTGCCAATGGGATTGTGCAGATCGCTCACAGTATGGCCGTATTTGTGGAGTTCGTCTTTAATTTCTGTCTGGTCTGTTGAGTGGTGAAGTCCCTTCAAGACCGCCCTGTACGCTCTCTCGTCCTTTGGTTGGAAGGTGCGGTGCCTTTTGTTATGTGCCATGAGATGCTGGCGTAGGGCTGTGTAGGACTCCTTGTCTGGCATCATTACGCGTACGTTGTTGTTTCTCTCCGTTATGTACGAGAAATCCTTTTTGGTACCGACTAGAGTCGTTATCGACTTGACAAGCGCGGTAATGTCGGACACGTCTGGGATGTAGATCGGGGGAGGCTTGAGGGTCTTTGGGGTCGGGTTCGGTTTCTCTGTTGTTTTGGTTGCCACTGCCTCTGCAGCAGGCTTGGGTTCGTCATGTTCGTCGTCATCTTCTTTGCTTGAGAGGAGGGCAAAGGAGTTGTTTTCCAGCTTGCTACGCAGAGCTGCGCTGGTGCTAGGCGTAACGTCAGGCTCCTCATCTTGCCTTTTACGCGCGGGCTTGCGCTTGATCTTTCCGGGCTCCGAGTAAGATAAACTCGAGCTTGAGTCGCTGCTCGAGCTGCACTTCCTTGCTTTGAGAGCCTTCCTGCAGGGCGTTGTTTTTCCATGCTTGGTGGTTTTTTAATATTCCAAATCATTCCACAACTGGTACCTCAACATAGGCCTTTTTTCCCCACATACCATCCTAATATTAAAAGAAAAAGGAGCTCACTTTACTTAATTATCTTCATGTTTTTCATTTATTTATTTAATATTTCACTTATTAATAACACTATTTCTTCGCACATATATAAATTTAAAACTTCTTTACATTATCATTCGTGTAATCCATTACGCCCACGCTTGTTTGGCAAACAAAAAGAATTTGCTGCGCTACCAGTTGAAATAGAAGTTTTGTCCTGTGCTCGTTTTAAATTTTGTGTATTTGCCGGGGACTGCAATTTAGTTGCAGTCGGATCTAAAAAAAATCATAAGTCTTAAAAAGGTTTAATACTTTAAAATATTTCACTTTTAAAATTGGAATTCATACCCTGCAGCCATCTCACTTGGGTAGCTGGTCCGTAACCCTTCTGATTGCGAGCAGCAATTCGAAATATAATTGCCGGCTTGTTGGAGCAATCTACATGAGCGTTTAATAGAGACGTATTCGGCACAGTACACTGGTTGGCTGCGCCGACATAAACCCGCACAAAAGCCAATTGTGGAGTCGACAAAGCCTTGTCCTTGGCCGTTGGCTTTACTGCAAGATATACTGAATACTCAACTATCTCTTTTGTTTTCTGGGCTGGGGGTGGCTCCCAGGTCAAGTGAGCACCTTCTTTAACATCCTTCGAAATTTTTATTGCCGAGGGAGCCCCTGGGTAGCCTGGTAAGCATGTTTTAAAGCTTGAAATCTGCGAAAAAAAAAAAAAATATATTATTACATTACTAAGATAAGCAAATTCGAAGGAAATACAATGTTGTTTTTAGGAGTAAGTACGAGGCATATCCAGAAAGTAAGTAACTCAATTTATGTAGGGTTAAGAAAAAATTTTTTAAAAGAAAACACACTTGGTTAAACATGTACAAGTGTAATTTTTTACCATCCCTCTCAATACAAGAGGTCTGCCGCGGAATAAATTTTTTTATGCCTGCCATGAAGAAGTCTCCCGCCAGCTCTTTCGGCTACTCCTCCACCCGCCCCATCGTCCGTTGAAATCTAGTTCCCTTTCATGTGCAACTGAAGCGAAGTGAAGATTTGGAAATGCGAAGAGATCAGGGGAATACGGTGGGTGGTTCAAAACGCAAACAAAAAAGAGTCCAAAAGGGTCAAAGAGTTTCTTGGTGGCGTTGGCCGTGAGAGGTATTGCATTGTTGTGAAAGAGGCAGATTCCCCTCATCAGAATGCCCCTCCTTTCATTTATGTTTATAACCGTAAACAGTTTTTCATTATAAATTATACCCGAAGCTTTTGCCTTCGCAACGAGGTAGCGAATGATGGCTTTAAGAGTTTTTAACACACTAACCTCGGATTGGTCTCGTTCTAAAGCAGAGAGATCAGGCGACGCAGCAGTGTTGCCAACATGTCGAAAACATCTTCTCTACAGCTTTGAGAGAACCAGAATACTTACTTTCTGGGCGTGCCTCGTACTCGAAAAGTCGCCCAAATCGAGGTAATATTTTCAGTGTATAGATAATATATAATATATATGTAAGATGTTTATTAATGTAATATGTTTATTAATGGTTCAATCCAAATGCTGACACTACTAAATAATTTTTGAACTCAAAATGATACGTGTCGCTCAACAGCCGACGCTGCTTTATTCGCTTTTCAGGATCGACTCTGCTTTTACAACTTTCCTTCACTACTGTCCACGATATAATATAATATATAATATAATATATAATATATATGTAAGATGTTTATTAATGTAATATGTTTATTAATGGTTCAATCCAAATGCTGACACTAGTAAATAATTTTTGAACTCAAAATGATACGTGTCGCTCAACAGCCGACGCTGCTTTATTCGCTTTTCAGGATCGACTCTGCTTTTACAACTTTCCTTCACTACTGTCCACGATCACCTGACTTTTCTTTTCAGCGTTGCCATCCTTCTCGTTGAGTTTTCAACAACTTTTACTTTTAGTGGGAATGTCAAAATAGCAGTGTGATGCCACTTAACTTATACAGTGGCGAGCAAATGTTTGAGCTCCGGTGTTTCCTCTTCAGTCGTCTTTGGGATTGGCTATTGTCTAGGAGGTTCATGGCCTGGTGGTTGGGGTGGTTGTCAAGTCTTTTTTTTATATCTTTCGCTACCCAAGGAATTCCAAGTTCTTAATGAATGATGGAGTTTTCGTGGTACAGATGGGCGTTAGAAACTGTTCTCAGACATTTATTTTGAAACCGCTGGATTCTGATGCGGTTTGAACAGCTTGCCGTGCCCCACATCTGTATCCCATAGGTCCAGATTGGCTTCAGGACTACTTTGTATATAAGCAGTTTGAGTTTTTCTCTAAGCTTGGACCTTCTCCTCAGGAGCCAGTGCAGTTGCTTGGGTCGTAGGTCGGCCTGGTCAAACGCCTGTTTGACATCCAGCATAACGGCGCACCAGTACTTCTTCTTTTCGAAGGCCGCAAGTATGCACTCAACAAGCTGGTGGCATTGCTCAGGTGTTCCATGGAAGCGTCTGAAGCCAAACTGGTGATCAGGGATCAGTCCGGCCTGGTCCAGTACTGGCAATACTCTACGCAAAAATACTCTTTCAAGTATTGTGGAGAGGATTTCCAGCAAACTAATCGGACGATACGAGGCTAGATTGGCTTCAGGTTTTCCAGGCTTGAGGAAGACAATTTCTTCAGCACGCTTCCACTCTTTCGGGAAGTACCCTAGACGCAGGCAATTGTTACAGATGTTAGCCAGCCTTTGGAAACAGATTAGGGGCAACATTTTCAGTGCTGTTGCATCGATTCGGTCTGGACCTGGTGACTTGCCTTTTTTTAGGCGATCTCGCAAACTCCTCTAGAACGATGGGCTGTATTGGCGGGCCAGGAGCAAGAAATCTATGGAAGGAGTCCTGCCGTAGGATGGCAGACTCTTCTGAGGCGCCTTTTTTTCAACCACAATGCCGCGATTTCCGGAGACCACAAGTGCACGTCTCTTTCAGGTGTTCTCAGGGTAGTCGGAGGAGGTGAATTCGCAAACTCAGCAGCATTGTGCATCTCTTTGGTTAGTTCTTCTATGGCCGCATCTATGTTGCTTGGTAGGGAAAGAGGGGGATCTGGATTCAGGGAAGAAAGCATCCAGAACGTAAACTTGGGGCATCTGTGTGTTTCCCGGTGAGTCTTCTGGGCGGGGTTTTACTGAGGACGGGGATGTTTAGGAGCAAGTTTACTGCGCTGTGGTCGGATAGCAGTTTATCGTAGTTTGAACATGTTATCTTTGAGTGTCCTATGCCCTTGGAGACGGCGAAGTCCAGCAGATCCGGCTGCTTTGAAGCTGTCTTCTGATAAAGAAAATAGTATTATCTCCCTGACTAAAAGTGGGTGTTCGACACACACTATTGCTGGGAAGCTGCAAATTAGTCAATTAGTGGTTGACAAGGTGCAGAAAAGACAAAATGTTTGTGCTGAAAATAAGTTTAATGGTCGCCGTCGCCTGCTAACAGACTCTCCCGCTCAACTTATGATGTCTAATATGAGAAAAAATAAACCTTTAACGCCAAAAGAAGCATCTACAGAAATTAATAAAGACGTGAGTCGATGGCCAGTTAGAAGAGCGCTTGGTAGGATTGGGTACGTCGCAGCAGTGAAAAAAAAACAAACCAGCTTTATCCGAGAAAAATGTTAAGGCTCGGCTAAAATTCACAAAGGAACACAAGAACTGGACAATAGAAGACTGAAAACGTGTTATTTGGTCGGACGAAACTAAGTTTAATCGTTTTCAATCGAATGGAAAGCAATACTGTTGGCTGAAACCTGGTGAGACGCTTCAAAGGTATCATGTGAAGCAAACCGTGAAACATGGATGCTGCAACATAATGGTATGGCGGTGTTTCACGTATTCGCACGTTGGACCGTTGCACAAAAATGACGGGAAAAATGTCATAGAAGGGTCTCTGGACAAAATATTAACAATGCATTTATTTTGTAAGTTATATCATTCACTTCGTTCGTTTAGTTTCTATGTGCGCCCAATCATTGAAACGTTGATCATGGAATCACTATTGCTCCCCACTTATACCTATAATATAATTATAACGTATATACCTAATAGAGCTATGAATTCTACGAGTGCGTACAAGTGATGTCGCGAGTTAAAAAAATGGCCGAACTTCCGTGCAAAATAATCAGAGGAGGAGGACCTTCAATTGTAATTGTGCCTCGTAATTTAGTAAATAATAACATAAAAGCCTCTCAATGGGGCTAGATGGTTTTCTTAAACTGGTTTTTAAAGTTTGTGAACACAATTATTCGAAAATCGCTGATTAGAATGTATGCAGCCGATGCACTACCAGGGTCAAAAAAAAATATGTTGAAACTATGCATTCTTCCCTGACCAAACTTGAGCAATCACAATTCCTACCTGACCGGAAACCACAAAATGAAATATCCCATCAACCAACTCGCATTTTAACACCCCAACCCGCTCAGAAATACTATATTCAAAGGCAGACGAACTAGCAAATAGAACAGGTCGTTCTTGAAAAGTGACTGTTACGTGGAGAATGGCAACAATACAGGGATACAGGTTACAGGCACGGTCAAGGTTTAAAGTACCTGCAAACTTACACAAACACTAAAGGATGGAAACACCGATTGCATTCGAGAATACTGTAGTTTTTAGTATTTTTTTATGTCTGCCAAACATTTGACAGAGTTTGGTCAGAGCCGGGCTCTGACGCAACACGCCAAGTCAGTTGTTCCCTCAAGTCAGGGTTTTAGTCCAAATATTATGTCACCTACACAACCTATATTCCTACAAATGCTCAATTAACCACGTCAACTATACTCAGCAGCTCCATGCGCTATTAAAGCATCAGAACAATCAGACCTTCATCTAGTAAAAGTAGAACTATATCGTGAAAATTCAAAACTGCCCCCCATCAAGGATCCTGAAACCATCACTGGGAATGAGACCATCCAAAGAGACCTAAATATTCTAACGCGATGATGCGAGGTGTGTTCAAAAAGTATCACGAATTTTTAATATTCGCGGGTTAAACATAATCGAATTTCGATTTTTTTGTGGCGATATGTTGGTACTCATGTCTGTCACTTATGCCGACAAGGTCGGCAATTTTGAATGTTGACTTAACTGTTGACAGCTGTACGTTTGCACGTGTTTTGGATCGTCTTCGATTTTACGTATCAAAATTGCTCAATTGCGACCAAAAACAGCATCGCATGAACATTGCTAAAAAGATGTTGGACTCTATCCGCGACAACCCAAATTTGCTCCAGAGGGTCATTACTGGTGACGAATCGTGGGTTTATGGTTATGACGTGGAAACCAAAGCTCAATCATCTCGATGGAAGCTGCCGCACGAACCAAGACCGAAAAAAGCGCGCCAAGTTCGGGCGAATGTGAAAGTTTTGCTGCTGTTTTCTTCGATTGCAGGGGCGTGGTGCATCATGAGTTCTTACCACAGGGTAGAACGGTCAATAAGGAATATTACCTGCAAGTTATGCGCAATTTACGTGAAGCAATCCGCCAGATACGCCCGGTTTTGTGGAAGAACAAAAATTTGCTTTTGCACCACGATAACGCTCCTGTTCACACATCGTTGCTTGTACGCGACTTTTTGGCCAAAAACAACATACTAATGATGCCGCAGCCACCAGATCTGGCCCCCTGTGACTTTTTCTTGTTCCCTAAACTGAAGAGGCCCATGAAAGGACAAAGCTACGATTGACGATCGAAGGAGATAAATCGAAGGAGGCATCGATTGAGGAGCTGAACAAGATAAAAAAAATGATTTTTGTAGTGCTTCGAAGATTGGAAAAACCCTTGGCACAAGTGCATAATATCTCATGGGGATTACTTTAAAGGGGAAAAATAAATATTCATGAATAAATAAATAATTTTTGAAACACAAAATTCGCGATATTTTTTTAACACACTCCGTATAGCGATAAGCAAGGAAAAATACCTGGTTAATATCTCTTTGTATCCTACCCATCTTCCATGATAAGGATTTGTGGTGGGTCCTGTCTTTGTCGCTTGGATCTACTAATCCAGAGCTAGACGTTAAGGCCAACGTAGATAGTGCTCGGTAAATCTTAAGCTTAACATTTTATGAAATAAATATATAATATAAATGAAACTAATTGTTTCCATCAGGCGTACCGTACATCCCATCTCCGACCAAACAAATCGAGGGGAGCTAACGAAGAAAGTCGTTTTTGAAAATCCTACCTATTCCTTACTTTATTTATTTATTTATTTATATTTGCATTCCCGGCAACATGGTAACGTCGCCTTTAATTTCCTCACTTTTAGTTGCTTTGTTTGTTTTGGGCATGAGAAAGCTGTCGCCGCGATGGGTACCGCATTTGCCCACTCCGGACAACAAACGCAACCGTGAGGCCACTTCTAAGCAGTGTTTTACGCTGTTTAAACGCAAAACGAAGGGGTTTCGTCGTTTCGTGACAGCCGTCGAAATATGAATCCACTGGTACACACCATAGACCAAGGAACAGTCAAAACAGTGGACTTCACCCGGCGAACGTGCTCCGAAGAAGGCGAAGACTGTCCCATCGGCCGGAAAGGTTTTCTGTTTTCTGGGATTCACAAGGTGTGATTCACACCTATCTGGACAAGGGCAAAACGATCACAGAGCAGTACTACGCCGAGTTATAGGGCCGATTCGATTACTGAAAAAACGGCCCCACTTGGCAAAGAAAAAAGTGCTCTTCCACCATGATAACGCACCAGCTCACAAGTCCGCCCTTGCCAACGCCACATTGGTCGAATTGGGCTACGAGCTGCTGCCCCATTCAGCGTATTCTCCAGATTTGGCCCCGTGCGACTTCTTTTCTGTTTCCAAACTTGAAAGTCACTCGCCGGACAGAAATTTCAGTCGAATGAGGAGATTATCGTTGCCACGTATTTTTCAGACGGGTTAAAGAAATTGGAGCATCGCTGGCTCAAGTTTATCGATCAAAAAGGGTACCATGTAAATCACCACTTTTCCAAAATTTTTGTTTTTCTTTTGTAGGCTACTTAGCCTTATCTTAACCTTAAGTACTTATCGGACCACC
Source organism: Drosophila merina (assembly GCA_035047645.1). Lineage (NCBI taxonomy): Eukaryota > Metazoa > Arthropoda > Insecta > Diptera > Drosophilidae > Drosophila > Drosophila merina. Next base: position 216,941 of record JAWNPH010000083.1, read on the forward strand.
CTCGTAAAACCATTGCTATGTGGTCAAAGGTTAATTTAATAATCACATAAATACTATTCCTTCAAATATATAAACCTCCCGTCCATATACCAGGGGTGTCAGTTGAAGTTTGCCGGTTTTACTAGTGGATGTCGCTAGCAATATGTATAAATTTCTATGATTTTGCATGTATGTATGTAATTTTTTTCTATTGACATTAACCTACAAAAATACGCTAGTCGCATTCCGCCAAAATAATAGCGTCATATTTGTTTACCTCAGTGAATATTTCGAGTTTCGTTCCAAGTAAATCGCATTTGCGGCATTCGTTGCTTTTCTTATTTAATAAAAAACAAGTAAGAAAAGTTATCTTTGGCTTGCCGAAGATGGTATACCCTTGCAGATCTTTACAAAATTGCAATAAGTACTTATGTAAAAATTAGAAGTCTTTTTAAAATTATTGGTATGGCTATGTCAAATGAATAAATGTTGAATTCGGTTGCAATAGCTTGGAAAACAAAAAAGTTTTCCATACAAAGACTTGTTTTCATATCGGTCGTTTGTATGGCAGCTATATGATATAGTAGTCCGATCCGGACCAAACTTTCAAAAATAGTCTATGGCTATGTCAAACGAATACATACATGTACATATGTATGCACAGGAATAGATGAATTTGCTGTCATAACTGTTTCAACAAAGTTCACTAAGTCCAATGGATCTTTTAATTTATCCCTTTTTATTTTAATTATATCCATTCACTCTCTCCGCAACCCTTCTCACGTTTGCGTTGGCACAGCTATATTTTTTTACCTCGCTTTTGTTATGGTACACTAATCGTGTTGTTGGTTCTAAAGCTGTTCATCGCCTTTTTGCTACTCTCCGAAAAGTTATTGTTGTTGTGGAGCGTAATTATATATTTGCTTTTCACTTGCATATTTAGTTAAGCATGTGCATTTTCATTATGCATGCATGCGTTAATATGGTAGTTAAAATCTCGATTTTAACATCATTCCGTTATTAACAGCAGTCTCAAGGTAAGATTTAATTTATTTACAAAGTAAATTATCTTTGCGATTATTAGCACTCATTGGATGCAGTTCTAAACCTTTAATTAAGAGCGGATATTAGTGTCAATATATTTATAAAAATGCCTACCAAAAACGAGATTTAAATGGAAAACTCATTTGAGTCTTTTAAAGCTCATGACTCAGTTAATAGTAGTCAATGATACTGCGAACGTTTCAAAGTGATACAGAACTGGTTCCTTGAGAATCTCTGGCCAACAATTAATGAAGTGTGCTCGGACCAGGCTGCAGGATCAAGAACTTTCGTAAGGCAGGTATCTGGTAAAATAATTTTAAATAATGATATGCTACTTCTGTGCTTAAAATTAAATTTGGGTACAAATTCGGAAGGAGCGACATCTGCAGAGGCATCCAGCAAAAGATGGGATACTTAATGGACTCCAGAGAGCGACAGCTCTTTGCATAACTCCTGAAGATCGCGCTGCCGGCAGCATGCCCGTAAGTGGCTTGGATGATATCAATACGGATTGGATGGTAGACGCGGCGACAGGCAGGCGGATAATAGCAATTCCAATCCATACAATAATGTTGAAAGTAGATTCCAAAACTCGCTCCAATTGGGACGAAAAATTAGAATATAAAACTCTATTATAATGGAAGGATTGTAAATTCCCTCTCAATAAGCATCATGAGCATACGGGTCGAACCAAAAATTTCACTCAGCCAAGCAAGTGGAAAATACTTCATTGCAATCCAATCGTCAATCGTTTTATAAACCTCAGGGAGTATACAATTTGTCTACACCTTAAAAACGACTACTTAATTATCCTTAAAAGACGTGGTATAGTATAGTTATGGTAGGAGCGAAAATCGAACTTTCATTATATGCTATTTTATTAAATTTTATAGCTGGCATTACAAAAATTACCAGTCAATTATAAATTGACCTGACGCTAGAGAATTAATCAATTAATAGCTAGAGAAAAAAGGGTTCAGATTCTTTACAAGTGTACAAATGCCTCTGTAATTTGTAGCATCGATATTTTTTCCTTTTTTATGTAATGGACTTTAGAAAGATTCACATGCGAGGAAAGATCGAACTTTCCAGAGTTAAGCCATTTGCACAATTGCTTAGCGCAAAGACACAGGCTCGAACACCATCGGGACCTGGCGAATAGACTGGTTTTACTGGTTCCAGCAGAGGTAAATATAATTCTTATAACACTTAGCGTTATGCACGGTGTAGTTTGACCGAGCTACTAAGTATCTTGAAAAAGTTACATCGTAGTCAGTTTTGCTACATCTCTTTAGGAGTCTGTTCTTAATATATTTTAAGTTTTTGAGATTCTTTGTAAACCAAGGCTGATTAGAAGAGGCGGATGGATACTTCCATGACACGCAAGAGTCAAAAAAACGTTAAGCGTTTTGTAGAATGTTCTAAAGCGATATTAATATCGGTGCATTCCCAGAGATCGGACCAATCGAATGTATAAATTAAATTGCTTAGTCTCTGAAAGATAAACTCCATGGCGAGACTGAAGATTGTTAGAAGTAAGGGTTTCAAGCGACAACTCAAGCGTTGGGTGCTAAGGATCTTCTGTGGTCAAAAGTGGCATGGCTCTGAAGAGGCTAATTCCATCTGGATCAGAAACAACAACAAGCATAAACAGTGATTATCACATATAGGATTTCTAAATCCCCAAAATTCGGTAACTTCACCTTTTTCACAGAGATTAGGACTCCCTCTCTTCTCAGTGGTCGGTCACGTCTGTAAGTGGTGAACCTATCTGGAAAAACTTCGGAGCTAAAAATCTCCAGCTTTAACCAGGTTTCTGTAAAGTCTATTAACTGGGATGCAAATGAACAACTATGAGTATAACGTTTACGGAGCTTACTTCGAAGTATTCTAATAGGTAAGAGTAATGGAATATGTTAGTTTTTTGAAAAAGACGATGAGTAACATGACTGATCCATGTTATTAGGTTTTGGGAGTTTAATTTCAACAGGCCTGGTAAGTTATTTCTTGACTCTACTCGGCTGATGTTTCTGTACGAGTATGTTCTCTGGCCAAAGGCTGGGCGAATAAATCGTGTCGAGCATCAGAAAAGCTATACGTATCTTGAAGAATGACGTAAGTCTCAAGTGACTATATTTAAACTTGCTAATGTCGTTATTATAGATAATATATATATTTTTCTTAATTTTACTTCGAAGCACACTTGTGCCCAAAAATAAAAGGTAATAAGTATGTGTTTTTATTACCAGTCAACGAAATCTTCAAAAATCGGGTCGTTATGGCAGGTGCAAATTCCACCTGAAAAATGTGGTCTGCGTGTGATCTGATCCCCCTTTGGAGATGAATTTTGACATCATCTTGAAGAGGCAGCAAAAATAGTTTGATAAATGCATGCGTTGTAGTTGCAGTCTTTAGCAGCGCCACTCGATGGACTCCGTCAGCTTCTAGTATCTGCTCTACCACTATCGCCAACGGCCCCTACACAGAAAAATATTAAATCCTTCACTAAAAAGGTTCAAAAACTCTGCTGAAGGAAAACGACGCGCTGTCACGTATTTAAGCTGTTAAGGTTTAGTTTCGTAAGGTCTGGCTCCTCGAAGCAAGACGAGAGTTGACCCAGAGTCGACAGGTCTTCCCAAAAGAGCAACCAACGATCTCGAGTTAATCACAGCAGGAATGTGGTACACAAATGTCTGGAATTCATCGAATTTTAATTCTGCTGCGCCGATTACCCTTTAGAAATTATGTTCAAAGAATATGACTGCTTTCCACAGGTCACCAAGATGAGGGGAGGATTTAAAAAAGTTCAGCACAACTCTTGGATGCTCGTTACTAAGGAATAATCACTTCACCTTCATAGCGAACGGACGTGTTTTTTTCTTGCGATCATTCGATTTTATTATTTTCTTGCAAAAGACAAACCGGCCTTTGTTGAGAAATTAATTATTTAAATCTTACACTTTAAACGTTTCCATTCGCACTCGCGTCTGCGCGGTACCGTATTTGGTGTGTTTTAAGTTATTTTATTATTTACCCAAGTAAGGTACTGTGCCCTATTTATTTCTATTCCCTTTTCTTACGTTTACTGCAATTTCTACTTTTGCAATAGCTCTCTCTCCTAGTTTGCGCTCTTATTTTCCCATAACCTCTTATTAACAAGTGCTCGTACTAACAAGTACAGTGGTTCAAGGGTACTAGTTTGTCTTATATTAATTATTTGTTGTTTATATATTTCTTATATATCTTAAATTTCTAGTTCTTACCTTAAAAATTTGTATAATGAAATTTTATAGCATCTGCGCTATAAAATCGTGCAATAAGCCGATTTCCGCGTCCCAGCCTAGCATCCCCTGTTGGCTGTGTGAAAATGTTGTGCATACGAAATGTGCAGGTTTCACCGCCTCAGTTTCGGATGCAATCTCTAGAAACGCTGGTTTCCACTTTTGCTGCAGTGGATGTCGCGTGGTTCAGAAAGAAATGCGAACGTTCATGCGGCAAACTAAAAACGGTTTTAAAGAGTTGATTGGTGGTTTCCGTAAAATCAACGACCAACTCTCTGCGCTGGATTCCCAATTTAGCAGCCTACAGCTACTAAATGAATCCCCAAAGCGCAAAAAAACCGCTATTAGGGACTCCGTATGCACTGATATCGCTATTCAGCCCGATCAGCCGACGACCATGCAGCCGCTCATAACTCTTACTACCCCAAGAGCAGGAGTTCGAAACACAAACGTGGTTTCGGAATTTGACTCTATAGTTGAGCATAACTCGTCTGAAATACCACCCAGGGTATCACTCCAAGTGTTTCCTCCGGCACGACTAGAGTCGACCCCCTTAAAATCCACTGCTAAGGGTAAACCACCGACCGGACCCCCCGTACGGATTGATGTCGCAATCTTACCAACCGTAACACCAAAGCCCTTACAGGTCATTCTCACCTCTAAACATATATTTATTTCACGGCTGGCCCCTGACACCTCAGAGATTGATATCACGGCTTACAGGGTGCGTTATGAAAGTAATGCGCATGGTTTCATTGTCACGTAACTACCTGTCGTAGCCCGCTCGGACCTGTCTGAAAATTTGGGGCGGAGTCTCTCCTTTCCAACGCGCTCGGTCTCAGTTCGCTCTGAGCAATAGAAGTGGTAGCACGTGTCGTAGAGCGAAGTCATTTTTTCTGTTGTGTCACGGTGCGATGGAGCGTTCGCTGGAACCACGATAACGCCCCCAGCCACACGGCCTTCGCCGTCACCAACTTCTTGACCCAGAAGAAGATCTCAGTTGTGCCCCAGCCTCCTTACAGCCCTGACTTAGCTCCGTGCGACTTTTTTTGTTCCCCCTACTGAAGAGAGAGCTAAAGGGAAAACACTGGGAGTCGGTGGAGAACATCCAAGCTCGCGTAACAAGGTTCCTGAAAGGCATTTCTGTCGAGGAGTTTCAGGGTGCTTTCCAGGCGTGGCATACACGTCTCCGCAAGTGTATTGACGCAGGAGGGGAAGAAGAATTTTAATTATTTGTACTGATTGGATCAACAAATATATTTTTCTTAGAAAATGCGCATTACTTTCATAACGCACCCTGTATATCCAAGCCAAATCCAAGGCCGTTGTTAGAGTGGAGGACATTAGGAAATTTAAATATTCTTATTCAAGGCTTACGTCATCTTTTAAGATACGTGTACCTTTGCCGATGTTCGATACGATCTGTTCGCCCAGCTTTTGGCCGGAGAACATATTCGTACAAGAACATCAGCCGAGTATAGTAAAAAAAAAAGTTAATAAGCCTGTGGGAGTTAAACACCCAAAGCCTAAAAACCCTGTACCATCTTCGTCTCCCTTGCCTAAACCTTAATCCTCAAAAAACTAACAACATCTTACCTATCCCTTACGTATCAAAATACTAGGGGGCTTCGGAGTAAGCTCCCTAAACTGTACTACTGTGGGCAAAAAGTAAGGTGAATTTCGAATTTAAACTTCGCGGGCCTAACATTTCGGGCTAGTTATTTTTCCTTGAGTTGGTAGGACTGCTAATGACATCTGGGACAAATTTCATGTCAATGTCATCATCAGTAATATATTTACGCTTGTTTTACCAAACGACCACGAGTGCATGTTTCGATTTTTACAATGTCTGATTTAATTGAGCAAAGAAGTGCCATCAAATTTTGTTTGCGGAATGAAATTTCGGCTGCGGAAACGTTGAGGATGTTGCGGAAGGCCTTTGGTGATTCTACCATGTCGCAGAAAAATGTTTATAAGTGGTACAAAGACTTCAAAGAGGGTCGAGAACGTGTTGATGACTTGAAGCGCTTCGGACGACCATCGACGTCAACAGATGACCAACACGTCAATAAAGTGAAGGAATTAGTGCTCGAAAATCGTCGGTTGACTGTTAGAGACCTTACTGATATGATCGGGATATCAGAAGGATCTGTGAAAACAATTTTGAAAGACCATTTGGGTCTACGAAAAGTCAAATCTCGTTTGGTACCAAAAACGCTCAATTTCTTGCACTCGTTCTTCGTGGCCATTTCGCCAAAAATTCGACGCATATCGTTCCGCAACCACCGTATTCGCCTGATTTGGCTCCGTGTGACTTCTGGCTATTCCCAAAACTCAAGAGACCACTCCGGGGAACGCGTTTCGAGTCGATTGAGGAGATAAGAGCTAAATCGAAAAAGGCGCTGATGGCTATACCGGAAAGGGACTATTTGGCATGTTTCGAGGATTGGAAAAAACGTTGGCATAAGTGTATTTTATGGGGAGGGGATTACTTCGAAGGGGATGAAATTGATGTAGAAGAATAAATAAAGATTTTTCATTTTACAAACAAATTCACCTTACTTTTTGCCCACAGTAGTATTCTGATAATTTATCTTCTGCATCCCAGATTTTAGTTTTCACAGAGACCTGGTTAAAGCCGGAGATTTTCAGTTCGGAAATTTTCCCAGACAGGTACACCACTCACAGACGGGACCGACCACTACGAAGGGGAGGAGGAGTCCTAATCTCTGTGCACTCCGACTTTACGTCTGAAGAGGTTAGGTTACCGAATCTTGGTGATATTGAATTCCTGTGTCAAAATCACTATGTCGCTTCAATCAATTTTCATAACATGCTCATATTTACCACCTTCTTCTCAACCACCTACATACTGGCACCACCTATCTGCCATTCAGCTGGTTTCGAACCGCATGTCTGACAGTGACCTTTTAGTGACTCTAGCAGACTTCAGTTTACATGAACTTATCTGGTCAAACATCGAGAATTCACTATCTCTATCACTCTCAACACACCATGATTTTACTGAGGGTATGTTCGACATATCCCTCAGTCAAATAAACCACGTAAGAAATTCTTTAGGTCGCCTTCTAGATCTATGTTTCGTTTCTGATCCAGATGGAATAACCCTTTCCAGAGCCATGCCACTTTCGATCCCACAACATTAATACCACCCAACGCTTGAGGTGTCGATTGAAACTCGTACTGCTAGCAATCTTCAGTCTCGCCATGGAGTTCATAAAACTCGCTGCTTTCGTAAGGCTGATTTTCAGAGACTAAGCAATTTAATTTATACATTTGATTGGTCTGATATCTGGGAATGCACTGATATTAATATCGCTTTAGAAACATTCTACGAAACGCATAACGCTTTCTTTGACTTCTGCGTGCCCTGGAAGTATTCATCTGCCTCGACTGACCCGCCTTGGTTTACAAGGAGCCTTAAAAACTTAAAATACATTAAAAACAGACTCCTTTAGAGACATAAGAAAACTGGCTGCAATGTAACTTTTTCAAGATACTTAGTAGCTCGGTCAAATTCACCGTGCATAACGCTGAGTGTTATGAGAATTATATTTACCTGTGCCGGATCCAGTTTACTCAGGATCCGAAGCAGTTTTATAATTTTGTTAACACTAAGCGTAAGCAGGTATCTTCTCCCCCCCTAATTTCGTTTGAAAATGTATCTGCGACTACTGATCAGGGTATTGCCGATCTATTCACAACTTTCTTTCAAACAACGTAATCATTTCCTACAATTATGGATCAGCCTTATTCATATAACATTCAATCAGCTAATCTTATTTTCAGACCAACTTTCTCCGAAAGCACTGTGTTATCGGATCTTCTGAGGGTGAAACCAGTCTATTCGCCAGGTCCTGATGGTGTTCCTGGCTGTGTACTGAGAAACTGCGCTAAGCCATTGTGCAGACCCCTTTTTAAACTTTTCTCTTTGTCTCTGGAAACTTCGATTTTTCCCCAAATGTGGAAGGAATCCTATATAATTCCCCTACACAAAAAAGGGGAAAATCGGATGCTGCAAACTATAGAGGAATCTCTAAATTGTCGGCAATTCAAAAGCTTTTTGAAAAAATTGGTAACACCACATCTTCAACATCTCTGCAGTTCAATCATTTCTCCATGTCAGCATGGTTTTATAAAGCGTCGCTCCACCACCACAAACCTCTTGGAGCTGACCTCTTTTATTATAGATGGCTTCCGTAAAGGCCTTCAAACAGATGTCATCTACACTGACTTTAGTAAAGCATTTGACTCTGTCAACCACTCACTCCTTTTGAGTAAACTTAGTATCCTAGGATTTCCCTCAGACCTTCTCACGTGGATTTCTAGCTACTTAGCTGGGAGAACCCAACGTGTTCTTTTTAAGGATGTACACTCTCGTCTTGTTAGTGCTACATCGGGAGTCCCCCAAGGAAGCCATCTTGGGCCACTACTTTTCACTATCTTTATTAATGACCTACGCCCTGCCATAACGAACTCTCTGGTTCTTATGTATGCAGACGACGTTAAGCTTTGTCTTCAATACAAATCCCTTTCTGCCCATTATAAACTTCAGTCAGGTTTGGACAATTTTCAAAAGTGGTGTTCCACTCCACTTCCACTCTCTTAAAACTTAATGGGTCAAAATGTAAACTTACGTCTTTCTATCGCTCGTGCCCTAACCAGGCGACATACTTTCTCTATGGGATTTCCTTAGATAGATTAACCCAGGTTAACGATCTTGGTGTCCTATTAGATACTAAACTTAAATTTTCCGACCACATTTCTACGATGGTTAATAAAGCCAAGGGCGTGCTTGGCTTCATTAAAAGATGGTCCAAGGAATTCAATGACCCTTATATTACTAAAACTTTATACGTATCTTTAGTACGTCCAATTCTGGACCGAGATCAAAGACGATTAATAAGTAGAAGTCATCGCTTACAGGAGAAACTTTCAGCAAATATTTCATTGGATATTAACGACGATGTTTTGTGTGAGAAAATTATGTCTTGTCAGACATTTTTCAAAAAAATTAAATAATGATTAGGTTAAAATTCTTGAATTTATATAGAACAAACTGACTCTTGCTGTTTTTTTTTAAACACAGCATACGCTAAGACAATTAAGATTCCGGAAAATTGTGAATAAAATGCAAAATTTGTCATTTTCATCAATATTTATTTTATCGCCTTCAAAATATGCTTCTTCTGAAGCGATACACATATGCCACCTCTTTTTTGAATCATCAAAACATGCCTTGTAGGCGCTATCCGGGGTTGCCTTTAGTTCCCTCGGCGAATATTCTTTTACGGCCTCTATCGAGTTGAAACGAGTCCCACAGAGTGGTAACATGAGTTTTGGAAAAAAAAAATCACATGTGTTCAAATCCGGTGAATACGGTGGTTGAGCGATGGTATTGGACGAGTTTTTGGTCTTAAAATCGTTCACAAGTACAGCTCGGTGCGATGACGCGTCAGCTCATTTGGAATACAATAGCTGCTGCATACAAACTGGTTGGCAGATAGCGCTCATTTTAAGCGTCGCAATCAAGGAAAACGCTACCAACTTAACCAAAAAACAGGGCTTGAAAATATTCAGCGCGGGCAGTTTAAATGACATTTTAACCTCTTAAATGCTTCCAGACAGACCATTCGGTACGCTACAGTAGTTGGCCAGTCATCTTAAAATTGGAGGAGAAAAGGAAGGCCGCGACAGCACAGATAGGAAGATATCCCCAAAATAATGTATCAACCGGATTTAAAGTTGTATGAATATAGCGCCACTTCATGGAACTAGTCAGATCCTGAATTGTGTAGTCGCGATTCGACACAAAGACGTTGAACCTGGACGACTAGTCAAGAAACCAGGACAATGAAACAGCCGAATCGCATCAACGTATTTATCTTGATATACGCCTAGCCGAAACACCCCGAATATCAACCATTCCAGTAGTTCGGTTCCAGAAAGTTCTAGCTTTGGCACTGTTAACGTTTTGAGAGGAGCCACCCGAGACTTCGATTCAATCCTTAGTAGCGGGAGCTCCGTTAAGCTGCTACTATCATCGAAGATAAGATAAGACTCCCTATTCTTTACAGGGACTCTATCCAAAACAAACTTCATTACCTCTTTACTTACCACCTCTTTCTTAGACCAGCCGCAGGAAATGAGATCATCAACGTAGGAATAGCGGCAAAAGATTTCGGCCCCAAAGGACATGTACTGAAATCATTGGAAGCAGAAGACATTCCAACATATTCCAACATATTCCAACATATATTTTGTATCGGGTGTTTTTCAGCAGGTTTATGTTTTTCAATTGAAGAAAATGCACAGGTTGCGGTAGAGAGTTGTTTTTTTTAAATTGCAAAATAATTCGATGGCATTAATGATGGAATATAACTTCGGGCAAACTGCATCCTGGAAATCCAATTCTCGACCACTTTTTCAAGCATCTTGGGTCGTATGTCGGCAATAGCTCGTTCTATGTTCGGTTCTAGGGCCGGTATCATGGTGGGATTGTTCGCATAGACCAACGACTTCAAATACCCTCACAAAAAATAATCCAATGGTGTAATATCGCACGATCTTGGCGAAGCAAACGGTACCCTTTTTACAAACGACTTCTGATTTTCAATATCAAATTCAACGATTTGGTATCGCTGCTTAGCTGTTAACCTATTCATCATTTATTGCCAAACCAAACTAAACATAAAGCACCCTATTGAAAAAAAACACAGCGCAACAGCACAGCTCAAAATAATTTCTTGAATTGCTTTAACTTACTTACACAGTTAAGCAATATCTTCCCACGGCACGACATTTACATATTGGCGTAAAAATTGAAGGGATTAACGCTCTGATAAATAGTGTGACTAGAAGAAACACCGTAACGGACTTCTTTGTTTCCATGTTTCCAACGATTTCTATTTATTGCCGACAAACACAATCACCGCTCAATGTTTTCAGGTTTATTGTTTGTTTGTTTATGGTTTGCCTTAATTTGGTCCAACTTTTAGAAGAAAATTAATTCCCCACGTTCACGTCGGGGTCACCATTGTTTAAATATTAAGCTTTTTTAATAATTATTTGATGTTCACAGACTGAAGAGCCTTCTTCTTTTCCTTTATTAAAAACGTACAAAGGTGAATTCCAATCATTATTTGGTTTACTACTATAAGATAAAGTTCGCGAGATGCGGGGCGGTTGAGGTAATGACCGAATATATTAAAGTGATCGAATCAACGCTTGACGATTGCGGGTGACCGAGCAAGACACACGCGAACGACCACAGATTCAGATTGTGATATGAGCGACTACATTTTTATTGGCTAATGAGGCTGACGAGTAGTCTCTCCAAATACGACATCCCCAGCACCGCAACTCGTTTTGAACAACACAACATCCAGTTCAATAAAAGTGAACGCCATCATAATGAGAAATGGCATGCGAGATACAGTATTTTTACACAGATAATAATTTATGCAAGGCTGGTACGCTGGAAGCATCCTGTTGCACGATTTTACAGACAATATCCATGGTAGCAAACATTCAAAATAGGTGTACCAAGAAACAGAATTAGGTAGATAGCAAGAACGGGAGTGTCAAAGTAGATAAGACAGATGCAAGTGCAACACCACAAACTAAAAACAAGATTAGCCACAAAGATAATGCAGAAAATATAGCAAATAGAACTACATTTGGATATACAAGTAAACACATAAGAATTTAACAGAATTAGTAGAACTTTCTAGTATACTTTGCATTTGTTTTTACCCATTGGTCAGCTGTGATAACACGACATTACTTAATCATTACATTACTGTGTCACAAAGTCAGTATTTACTAAAGGTGTGTAAGTTAAGTCCCCCATAAATATCTTCATAAAGGACCCACTGATACCTGGCAACTGTCGGCCACTGTCGCACCACTGTACCAGCTCACACACTTATTTGGCAAATTAAAATAAATACAATTAATGTCACCTAAATAAGGCACTTCACAACCCAGACTGATTTTGAATAAATACAATTAAAAAATAATAAATACTGAACTAAGTTAACTAAACATACTTATATACGTACTTCTCGTATGAATATGATTTGCGGATATGATTATTATTTTACGCTATTAAAAAAAAAGCAGCAGCTTAACACTATCTTAAAGGGGGTGTTATGTTATATTTTTAAATTCCATATATTTGTTGTGCACTTTCTTAAACTATCTATTCTTATCTATTCCGAAAAAAATGTTTATTAATATTCGATTAATATTTAAGTTACCGGCAAAATCAGAAAGACGGCGAAAGCAAAAAAACATTGTTAACATTTTTAAAAACATTTTTTCTTATTACTTAGATGTTCCCATTTAAGTGGACAATACATAATAGATACATAACATACCTCTCCCCATTCACCACGGCCACAGGAATTAATAGCAGCAAGTCGAAAGCGGTAAGCTGTTCCTGGTTCCAAACTGATTCGTGGATGCTTACTGAAATCTGGTAAATTATCCAAGTCTATATCATCAAGTTTACATTCACTTAGGCAATTCGATTCAATAAAATTGGTAACTGTATGGGAGAGGTCCTTAAATATTCCAACTGTATGCCAATTTTGGTTATTATTTTGAGATACATTTAAAGCAGGAACTTGCACGGAATGAGATTGCTGCTGAAAAGAAAAAGATGTGAAATACCCGTGTTTCGTTTTGGCTACAAAATTTTTCAAATGAAATAAACAAAATCATTAATTATAATCTAAAACAAGTGAGAAAAGTTATCTTCGGCTTGCCGAAGATGGTATACCCTTGAAAACAAAAAGTTTTCCATACAAAGACTTGTTTTCATATCGGTCGTTTGTATGGCAGCTATATGATATAGTGATCTGATCCGGATCAAACTTTCACAAATCATGTATGGCTATGTCAAATGGATAAATGTTGAATTCGGTTGCAATAGCTTGGAAAACAAAAAAGTTTTCTATACAAAGACTTGTTTCCATATCGGTCGTTTGTATTACAGCTATATGATATAGTGGTCCGATCCGACCGATTCTTAAACTTGATCTGCGTGCAACAAAAATAATGATCTGGTAAAAATTTCAAAACGCTAGCTTTAAAACTACTGTCTATTTTTTGCATAGAAACAGACGGACAGACGGACAGACGGACATGGCTATATCGACTCGGCTGTTGATGCTGATCAAGAATATATATACTTTGTGGGGTCGGAGATGCTTCCTTCAATGCGTTACACATTTCTGGATAAAATTATAATACCCTTTTTCAAGGGAATAAAAAAGAGAAAACAAGAAAGAAGAGCTAACTTCGGCCAGAACCGAAGTTTTTATACCCTTGAAGTAAAATTCACAGTTTCTATTGATGAGAGTTATGGCAGACATCATATATAGCTTGCCGATCCTAATAAGAACATCAGAATTGACAAGCTCTTTATATGGCAGCTATCGAATATAGAAGGTGAGCACAGATTTCCATAAATGAAACTCTAAAAAAATTTAATTTTTAGTTGCGAACACATAAAAGTTATAGCATTTAAGATTGGGGATTTGGTATACAATACATATAATATATTCCAAATGGTCACCGATTTTTATAAGGGGGGAAGCTGGTTCAGAGCGCAAAAAAATGGGCATATTTTACGAATTTATTTTGACTCAACAAAGGAATCAATCCAAAATCTGTGAAATAGGTTTAATATTATAGGTTTCATGGTTTCATGGTTTTTAAAATTTTTAATGTGTGAATTAATTTCAAAATGGCAGCTATCCACCATTTCTCCGAAGACGCATTTTTTTCTAACGGGTTCATGGCCGAAGATGTAAACTCCTTAATTTTTGTCCTGGATCAAGGATTTTTTCGATATTTTTTTTCGCAAAATAGTGCGCATTTGAACAAAAAGTTAAAATTTGCACTATAAAACCAATATAAAATTGTTGATTAAAAAAAAATTTGTAATATAAAAAACGTACGTCTACGTAATCTTCGGAGAACGGTATTTCAAATTTACTGTCAAAATTTCGTAAGAATCGGTGAAGTTTTGGTCGAGTTATGCCTTTGGCCAGTTTACAAAAAAAAATGTCGAGAAAAACGCGTTTAAAGTTGTAATTATTGTAAAATCATATTAAATAAAGGCGAGAAACTGCCGGCGAATGAAAAATTTGGGCATTTAGACATTTTTGCCGGCATCCATCTTTTGGTACTGTATTTCTAAGACCCTAAAGCGCCTTTCAAAGCTTCCCCCCATAAGAAAAGTCAGCGAATTTCATCTGCATCTTTCTATCTGCAAAAAAATACAAGTAAAAGTAATAGCATTTCCCGTCGTTCAATTATATGGTTGAGCTAAAGAATATACTCGATCGATCTCGGCAGGTCCAACTGCAACTCCATACTGCGTGCAATGGAAATAAGGGTGTGTGCAAAGTTTTAAGTCGATAGCTTAATTACTGAGAGACTAGATTTCGTAGAAACAGACAACGGGACAGACAAACATGTTTATATCCACCCAGAAGGTTAACCTGACCAAGAATACATATAATTTATGTAAGATATTTATTATACGATTTTTTTTTATTACATGTAAAATGCAACTACTAGTGATTACTTTAAGGGGGGAACCTGGTTTAGAGGGAGCGAAGAAACGATCAATTGGTAATTGTCACAGAAACTCATCGTTGTTACGATGCTTTGCAATATCCAGTTATCTTCTGGGATGGGTCCGATGGTTATCACTTCAACATAAAGATGATTTTAATCCAAGCAACGGTGCAGAAATTAATAAAAAGTGCAGATATTACTCCTACTGATTAATGATTCCAAATAATGAGGGGAATTTATATATTAAGATGCCGTCAGTTATATCACCAGTATATTGTGGATATGTACACAAAAAAAGAAACCTAAAGTTTGCTATTTCTTCGTTTGCATCCGGCCAAACTTCGCTCCGAATGAATGAATTCCGAAGAATTCATTTGGATGTTGGAAAACTAACCATTTTGAGTTTAATTTATTTTTTTGTCCCTCACAATCATGCATTCAATCAAAATGTGCTACAGGGAAGAGTGGCAGGGTAATGCTAGTACTATAATATATTAATAAATGTTAAGATTTATAGCAAATGTAGAATATAGTTAGGCGATTTTTATGATAGCTATAGATTCAATCCAGTTGTTTATATAAATCGCGTAAAAATACGAGAAAAAAATGACAGACTTATATACTTCAGTAACAGGTAAAATCAAACAAAACAAAATTGTTGAAATTTTGAATAACTTAGAAGTTAAATACATTTTTTATTAAAATTTTATATTCTACATACATGAGCATTTCCAGCGAATTTACTTCTGGTCTGATGGCTGTCAGATTTTTCCGCGACAACCTTATCATCTTCGACACCTGTGACGTTTACAGTAGCTGCTTGCATAACGGCAGCTGAAGCAAGTGCGTCCAAATGTGATCCATCTACTATAATAAAAAAAAATGCATAAATAAATAAAATAAATAAATAAATGCGGTGCTACCTACATTGCTTTGGAATTATAGGCATTGATATGGGAGATAAATGGGGTTTTTTGACCAATTTAGGTTCATTATACCGGTTTATATTTTCTTCAGTATCAAAGTTTAAAGAGGATGTATCTTTGCCAGTTCCTTGCACTAACACTTCAGCATCCTTTATAGTGGTCAGTATAGTGGCAGCTTCTGTCTCCGATGTACTCATTGGTTGGTTGCTATCGTCTGCTGACATTGATGATTTAACCTTTAACAGTATATTAAAAACATTAAGATACAAACAAAATTTTTCTTGACAACGCTTAAGGCACTTAAAATCTATTAAAAAAATTTTAAATTTGGACGGACCTTTGGACGGACAGAAGGAAAGAAATATGTGTGCAAAGTTTAAAGTTAATATCTTTAGAACTGAGAGACTAGTTTTCATTGCAACAAGCAGACGGACAAATGTATTTTCCACCAAAATTATAATTTCCTCTCCAAGGGTACTAAAAAGGAAAATTATCGCATCTTTAATTCCACCACCATAAAAAAAGAATAAAAAAATTCCATAACATTCGATGGAAGGTTGAATTTCAATATCCCAAAGGGATCTTCTTCATCTTTGGCAGGATATAAAAGATGAGTAGTTTTTTAGATGTTTCGGATATGTTGGAAAACATGTGTTCTCCGAGTTCCAAGCCACTTAAAATTTGCCTCATTAATAAGAGTTAATCTGGCGTGACTAAAAGCTAAGAAACTATCTACTCTGGCTTATCAGGAAAAGTTGACGATTTATTACTGAAAAGCCTGACTTAAATCCTTAAGTAAAAATTCTTTAATCGAAAATATTAAAGTATTTGATGCCCGGAGAAATCAGGGCACTGCCCCTTCTTCCGGCTATTAAAACGTTTAAGGGGGATGACGCCGTTTTTGTGACGGCCGGATTTTTTCTTAAATGTTTGTTTAATTTATTTATACACTGCGCGTCATCAGATTAGCGCCCCCTGAGCAAACATCTTTGATGTGAGATATTTTGAGAAATTGTATAAGATAGAGTTTTGGATTTTTTTCACTCAAAAGTTGAATAATTCTATAAATGAAAAGCTTATATGGGATGCAGTTGGTCTTTTAAAGATTTTTATTTAAATAAAAAAGGAAAACAATCTATAAATGGGTAAATCAAAATTGGGTCATCAGGATAGCGCCTCCCAATGCAGTTTTTATTATCTTCCATAATTTTAAAGGTAGGACAACAAAATTTTTTATGCTGTTAAATTGAAAAGTTTCCTTTAATGTAGCGTAAAAAATGGGAAGAGGAACGGTGTTATCCTTGCAGGAAAAATCCAAAATCATAGCTTTCTATGAATGCGGGCTGTCTTTTCATAAAATTGCAGAAAAAAACAGGCAGACATCGCAAAACTATAGCCAACTTTATTAAAAACAAGCAAACCTATGGAAAAAACTATAAAGGTGGCAATAACCGTGTCGTTACCGCGGCAGATCGCAGGTCCATACTTCGAATAGCTTTAAATTCGCACGACTCCTCCGCCAAAATCCCAGAAAAAAGTGGTGTAAACGCGAGCAAATCGACGATTCAAAGAGTGATTAAGAAAGCTGAACATTTAAACCACAAAAAAACTGAAAAAACCGTCTCTTAATAAGTTGCGAAAAGAAGCACGCCTGAGTTTTGCTCGAGCGCATATGACCTGGTCCAAGGAGTGGCATTATGTCGTATTTTCGGACAAGAAGAAATTTAATCTGGAGGACCAGACGGCTATAGTCATTACTATCATGATTTGCGTAAAGAGGAGCACATTGTGGATCGCTTACACAGTCGAGTTGGAGATGTCATGGTATGGGGCGCAGTATCCTATTATGGCCCCTGTGAATTGCAGTTTTTAACACCAAAAATGAAAGCGAAAGGTTATAATTGCGTATTAAAAACGGCATTTCCCTACTTTAAAAACATTTATGGAAATTTAGAATGGCATTTTCAGCACGACAATCCCCCAATCCACACGGCACGTTCGGTAAAAACTTGGATTCAAAGCGAAAATGTAAAAGTCCTGGAATGGCCACCATACTTTCCAGACCTTAATATAATAGAAAACGTGTGGGGATGGTTGGCTAGGAAGGTATACGAGGGTGGTAAACAATATGCCACTAAAGAGGAATTGATCACCGGAATAAAACTCGCTTGGTCTGCAATTACTTTGGATTACCTACAAAAAATATATGATTCACTTCCCAGACGAATGTGTGAAGTCCTTGAAAACAAAGGAAGTTTAACTCATTATTAGTTTCCTTTAAAAATATTCTAATTTAAATATTTAAGTGTTAATCATCACGTTTTTTTTCGAAATTAATCGAACAAACTTAAATTATCGTAGGGGGCGCTATCCTGATGACCCAATTTTGATTTATCCATTTATGGATTGTTTTCCTTTTTTATTTAAATAAAAATCTGTAAAAGACCAACTGCATCACATATAAGCTTTTCAATTATAGAATTATTCAACTTTTGAGTGAAAAAAATCCAAAACTCTATCATATACAGTTTTCCAAATATCTCACATCAAAGATGTTTGCTCAGGGGGCGCTAATCCGATGACGCGCAGTGTAAGTACAATTATTAAGCATTTTGTATATCTGGCAAATCAAGATAATTAAACAGACAGGCGAGAAGTTAAAATTAATCCATTTATTTACATATGTTCATAACAGATGCGACGGCTTGATAAGGCGCGAAAGAAACAAGTGCAAGTGAAATTAATTTGACAATTTAATGGTTAATAATGAATAATGCCAGCAGACGAATAACAAAAATTCTGATAAGAGTTTTGGGTCAATCACAGAGTTCTAATTGTTCTACTCAGAAAATTTTTTTCTCTGACAGATATTTAAAAAGTTATGAAATCAAATACCATAATTAATTTTAAAGCTAAGTTAATGGATATTCCTCTTTTAAAAATCGTAGACTAAAGGAAAACTAGTTCTGATTAAAGTACTTTCAATCAAGAGAAGAATATTACTATTAAAAACTTTTTGCCTCAGACCAAAAATTATTCAAAACATAAAATAATTTTGTAGGCTCTAAAGTTATTTTTATACCCTTGCAGAGGGTATTATAATTTTGTCCAGAAATGTGTAACACATTAAAGGAAACATCTCCGACCCCACACATTATATATATTCTTGATCAGCATCTATTGTGAAATTCCCATTACTCAGTTTCGATTAAACCGTCAACCACACCACTACGTTCTTGTGTTTATTTGTTCGGTCGGTCAAGAAGCACATAACGGTTGTGCTGATCGAACAGTAAATTGCTAACAGTTGGTTATGGGCCCTCAGCAAGCAAAGTTTTCGGTTTGAATAATTAAAAGTAATTGAATGGACTAAAATGCGTCCGGTTGAAACTCGAAATAAATAAAAACTAATTTGCGGAATTCGACAAAATGAGTGTGTCAATTCAAATAGAAAAATTAGGCGACGACAATTACGACGTATGGAGCATTTTAATGCGTAGTGTGCTTATAACAGCAGATCTATGGAAGGTCGTTTGTGGCCAATATGTAAAGCCAGAAGATGGCTCTGAAGATTTCGAAAAATGGAATATGCTCGATCAAAAGGCCCTGGCAAGTTTGTTTTTAAATATAAAAGCAACGCAGTTAATGCATATAAAGGCATGCACAACAGCAGCAGACGCGTGGAAAAAATTGCGTGATGTACATTTGCCAGGTGGTCCGATCAGAAAAGTGCAGTTATATCAACAACTCTCAAGGCTAAGAATGCTTGAAGGGGATAACGTTGTTCAATATGTCAATAAATTTGCTGAAACAATCGACAAATTAGCTGAGATGGAAATAACAATTAATGATGAATTAAAAAGCATTATGTTGTTATCCAGTTTACCAAATTCGTGGGAAAATTTCGTCGTAGCGATCGAAACACGCGACACGCTGCCGACGTTCGAAACGGTAAAAGTAAAGCTTCTGGAAGAGGGAGCGCGCAAGCAAGAGAGGGACGATAGAGAAGGTTCTGTCCAAGCCGTGTATGTACATACAAAATTACATGGAACTGCAAAGCAAAAACAAGGCGAAGAATGTCACGACATCAGTGCAACGGCCATGAAAAAGAACCTTGAAAAGAGTAGTTTCAAGGGAAAATGCTACATTTGCGAGAAATTCGGCCACCGAGCACGAGAATGCCCGAGCAAAGAGAGGCATAAAAAACTATGGGAAAGCAAGGAGAAATCAAACTGCTTGATGCATATTAGTGCTACCACTCAAAAGAAAAACATATGGTGTGTTGATAGTGGTGCCACGTCGCATATGTGTTGTGATAAGGATTTGTTTACATCTTTCATTAATAAGGAAACATCGATTATGCTAGCAGCAGATAAGTTCGTGAAATCGAGCGGCATCGGGACTGTTATGCTTAAATCACAAAATGTAAACATTGAATTACGAGATGTAATATACGTTCCATCATTGCATATGAATTTTTTATCAGTGAGCAAGTCCGGGGAGTACGAAAAAATAACTACTTTTGATAAAAAGGCGGCGGTGATAAAAGACAAACAAGGTGAAGTGATGATTAGAGCAATGCAAGAAGAAAATTTGTATTTATTTACAAGTAGCTCTAAAAACAGTGCGGTTCATTTGTTGAATGATTCTTCTCACACAATCGGTTTGGTCATTTAAATTTTCAATGTTTAAAAGAAATCAAAGAAAAAGAGCTAGTAATTGGCATGGACGTTAAAAATGTGTCAGTGAATATTAATTGCGACACATGCAATATGGCAAAAATACACATATTGCCATTCCCACAGAAAAGCGAGAGCGACACGCAAAGTGTACTGGAATTAGTTCACAGTGACGTGTGCGGGCCAATGAATGTTAGTTCTTTAGGCGGCAACAGGTATTTCGTCACGTTCATAGACGACTATTCACGGAAAATATTCATATATTTTATGCATGCGAAAAACGAAGTGTTTGATAAATTCAAAATGTTCAAATCATATGTCGAGTGCCAAACGGGCAAGAAAATAAAAGCTTTGCGAAGTGACAACGGAACAGAATATGTAAACCGGCAGTTTACAGAGTATTTGAACACATGCGGCATAAAAAGGCAATTAACGGTTCCGTATACACCACAACAAAACGGCGTCGCGGAACGCGCTAATCGAACGATCGTCGAGATGGCCAAAAGTATGCTGATTCATGCGAAATTAGAGGAGTTTTTGTGGGCCGAGGCCGTGTCCACAGCTTCATATTTGCGTAACAGGTGCCCTTCCAAAGCAATCATGGGCGCTACACCCTTCGAAATATGGCAAAATAGGAAGCCATCTGTTAAACATTTGCGAGTGTTCGGATCTCGCGCGTTTGCACTGGATAAGACAAGAAAAAGCAAGTTCCAGGCAAAGGGAAAAGAGTATATATTTGTAGGATACTCTTCAACAGCTAAAGCTTACCGTTTATACGATCGGGAAAAACGTATCATTGTTGCACGTCGTGATGTCAAATTTGTAGAGGGTGAGTTTGATAACACTGAATCTGAAAAATACACTATTTCAGAAGAAAATAATGACTTCGCTACAAACATCATTCACCTTGAGTCAAACATCCAAGTACCAGAGCAGCAGCGGCAGGCTATGCCCATGGTGGTCGAGCAGAGCAATAATTCTTACGACAGCTATGACTCCGGTGAAGAGGAGGAGGAGTTTGTAAGCGCAAGCGATGAAGAGCAAATTCTCACTGAGGAGGAGATCGTACCAGACGTACAAGAGCAAGAGAGCAACGCACCTCGACGTGGACCCGGCAGACCAAAAATTATTCGCAGTGGTAAGCCTGGTAGACCCAGAAAAGAATACAACAGCCTAAATTACATTGAAGACATTGAGACGCCACAGTGCGTTGGAGACTTTACGGGGCGAGCATGCCCAAGACTGGAAGACGTCAATGAAGAAAGAATATGATGCTCTGATTTCAAATAATACATGGACATTGTGTGATTTACCTCCAGGACAGAAGGCCATAGGATCCAAGTGGGTCTTCCGCGTCAAAAAGGATAAAGAGGGAAATATACAAAAGTTTAAATCAAGACTTGTTGCTCAAGGTTGTGGGCAAAAGATGGGCGTCAACTATTCGGAAACGTTTTCTCCAGTAATCCGCTACGAAACCATCAGAATGCTATTCGCTATAGCAGCAGAAAAACAGCTATGCATGCACCAGGTTGACATATCAAACGCATATTTAAAAGGCAGACTTCAAGAAGAAGTGTATATGAGGCAACCACAGAACTTCATAGATGAGAAGCATCCAAACAGAGTATTAAAGCTTCAAAAGGCGATCTACGGACTTAAACAGTCAGGGCGTGTCTGGAATGACACATTGGACGAAGTTTTGAAGAGCATTGGTTTCAAGCGCAGCAAAAATGAGGCGTGCCTGTACGTGAAGCAGCAGCAGCAACAACACAGCTACATTGCAGTATATGTCGACGATCTAATCATCATCAGCTACGACGAGAACGAGATAAGCGCGATTAAGAGGAAGATCGCAAATAAATTCGACCTACAAGATGGCGGCCAACTAAATTATTTCCTTGGCATGGAAATTCAACGAGAAGGTACAAGAGGGTCGATTTCGCTATGCCAGAAGCAGTTAATCAAAAACCTATTGGATGAATATGGCATGCAAAATTGTCGTCCCGCAGCTACGCCGCTAGATCCTGGTTATAAGATGGGTTGTAAAAATGAGAATTGTGTCAAGGTAAATACAACACAATTTCAATCATTAATCGGTTCCCTTATGTATTTAGCAGTCTTGAGCCGACCAGACATTTTGCATACTGTGAGCAAACTGTCGCAAAGAAACACTGATCCACACAGTGAAGACGAGACTGCAGCGAAACATGTTTTGAGATACCTTTCAGCCACGGTTGATCTCAAAATCACATACAGCAAGTCCGGCGAACAGGTAATGGGCTTCGCCGACGCAGACTGGGCAAACGACCTGTCAGATCGAAAATCATACAGTGGGTATGCATTCTTCCTTGGAGGCAGTGCGTTTTCATGGACTTCAGCTAAGCAGAGCATCGTCGCCATGAGCAGCACAGAAGCAGAGTACGTTGCTTTATCCATGGCTGCAAAAGAAGCGGTGTATCTTCGCCGTTTGCTTTTAGAGATTGGATGGTCATTAGATGGACCAATAACCATATGTGGCGACAACATAAGTTCTCATCATATTGCGAAGAATCCAGTACACCATAAACGCACTAAGCACATAGATATTAAGTATCATTTTGTTCGTGAAAAAGTAGAATGTAATGAAATAATTCTTGAATATGTACCCACTGATAAAAATGTTGCAGATGTACTAACGAAAGGCTTGTGTAAGCAAAAGCAACAGAATTTTGCTAAGTTGCTTGGATTAAATTAATTTTCGTTTTACATCACATATATATAGCTTAAGAGGAAGTGTTGAAATTACGTTATAATTTAAATAAGCTTTATATATTTTGATCTGGCAAGGCTCTATTATAGCTTAAGAAGATATTGTGAAATTCCCATTACTCAGTTTCGATTAAACCGTCAACCACACCACTACGTTCTTGTGTTTATTTGTTCGGTCGGTCAAGAAGCATATAACGGTTGTGCTGATCGAACAGTAAATTGCTAACAGCATCAACAGCCGAGTCGATATAGCCATGTCCGTCTCTCCGTCTCTCCGTCTATCCGTCTGTCCGTCTGTTTCTATGCAAAAAATAGACAGTAGTTTTAAAGCTAGCGTTTTGAAATTTTTACCAGATCATTATTTTTGTTGCACGCAGATCAAGTTTAAAAATCGGTCCGAATTAAACATTTATTCATTCGACATAGCCATACATGATTTGTAAAAGTTTGGTCCGAATCGGACCACTATATTAATAGCTGTCATTGTAAAGATCTGCAAGGGTATACCATCATCGGCAAGCCGAAGATAACTTTTCTCATTTGTTTATAAAAATGTCTGCCCGAAGATAGGAAACTTAAAAACCGAGAAGATATAATGATGTCATCATTTTAAAAAACCATCAAGCTTTAATGTTTCAAAACAAAATTTCAATTTCAAAAACGAAGCTTTTTAACGAAGCTACCCAATGTTAAAATAAAGCCTTTAAGTCTTACTGTTATTAGGCGGAAATTGTTTGCGTTTTAAAAATTGTTTTAAGTGAAATAAAAACAAATTCCATAAAAAATATTTGATTAGCAATCGAACCAGAGGAGTAAAACCTTAAACAATTAAGGTTTTTGAATTGCTTGATAACGTACATTATCTTTCGGCTAAAGTGTGCGTAACTTGCAGCCTGATAATGTCCCTATAATTTTAATCAATATAAAAATTCACAGCATCCAAATTACGTTTTTAAATTTCCTACCTTTGGGCTGAAATTAGTAATTTAATGAATATTATTATTATAAGACATAAAAAATACGAAAAAATGCGAATTTCACAGATTATAAGTAAATTTAAACGTAAAAGTATATGTATATGTAAAATAGTTTAACATGTAGCACAATTTATTATAGTTAAACAAAAATTTTGAAAAATTAAATAAAAGATAAAATTGAAGTTGACGATTTAAGAAAAGGAAGAAATCTTGTTTACATGATTTTAGCACAAGCTACAAAAAAAAAATTGGATAACCTTCAAATAAATAGGAGAAACTCTTTGCTGGCTACAAGGATCATAACTTTTTAGTGCCGATTTTCGATGCCATTTGCTAACCAAGAAGCAGAATGCTAATAGCATATGCAGTTGTTCTCACCGTATTCAACGGGACAAACAGAAACGGGAAATAAGGTATGAAACTTCAGGTTTAACTCCAATAACTACCCACTATCTACGTTAGGCTTTTCTTCAGCAACAGCACCAAGCAATTAGGGGTAGTACTTAAAAGGAAACTGAAACGGAATGAGGAATGTTACACTGCCCCCTTGATGCCCTTTTTAAGGGAAATTGCAATATCCCGCCTGGCTTGCCTCTCCGCCCTGATCGAAGAAAAACTGTATAATATAGCGTTTTTCTCTTAGGTAGTGTCCATCTATGACGCGAGCTTAAACAAAACTAAATTAACCAATCACAAAACTGTCAGAAAAACTTTTTTGGGAAAAAATGTCATCTTTTTAACCGGACTTATACAACGCGAGTTACAGATAAGAGATAAAGTATATATAATATACAATCGATGTAGCGTATAATATATCTATATATATATATATATTTATATAATATATAACATCATCTAGTGGCAAATTTTATATACAACCTTTATTATATAATATGACCCTACCGTATTGGTTCTTTATTTATTAACAAAATATGTAAGGCTACATGGCCAGTTTTAGCTAAAAAACCGAAATATGTATCCAAAATAATTTATAATGTAAAAAGGTATGGGAATTTATAGGAAAAGTTATATTAAAAGGGCTCTACGGTGACATAACTTCTTGAAGACTACTTAATAACCGATCAAGCATTAACAATTAATTTAATAAAACCAGTTCCTAATGGAAAGTTTTTCTGTTATTTTTGAAAATCAACGATATGGCAGCTTTTAAAATTTAAAATTATTATTTTCGATAAGAACATATTGTAATCTTATATGTTTTTGTCGAGAATTATAAATTAATTTTAATAATTAATTAATAAATATACAAGGTGCGTCCCAAAGCAAGCAGGACTTTTTGAATCTAGCGCCCTCTAGTGGCGCCATCTATATGTCGAGTAGTGCGTTAGAATCTGCTATCCTTTATAGACTTTCAGTTCATAATGACATTTCATCTGAGCCATCTAAGCTATCATGAGCCAAAAACGACCAAAAATTGGCCATAATTCAACATTTGAAGAACATCATTATTTAAAGAGACAAAACAAGTAAAGAAACAGCAGTCGAGTTTCCCGACTGAAAAATACCCTGTACCCTTAGACATGCTTACAATTTATTTGTTTTAACATTTAATATACCAATCACATGTATGTATCAAATTCACCTCTTTTTCTTAATAGGCATTAATTTTTTGCAGTTGCACCTGCATCAGTCAAAATTTTACAAAGTAAACTCATTCTTTTAAATTGTAGATCACAGGTACTTAGTAGATATGTATACATTGTATAAGGCACGGAAACGCATATATACAAATTTGACATATTTCAATGAGCATCGCCTTCTGCCGTTGCGCTACGTTATGAAAATAAGTTTCGTGTGTCATAAAGCCATACACATTTCGCTGTCAACGTCGCAGTCGGCGTGTTTTGCTACGCTTCTTCTTCCCTTGCCATAGATTTTGCATGTGGCATAACTTCCGTGTTTATCTGGCGTTTCGTTTCGGGATCATATTGAAAACACCACGTTTCGTCACCAGTCACAATCGTTTAAATAACTTTATTGTAACCCATTATTACTTAAATATAAGCTACACCTTGATCTTATATAAATTTTAATTAAAATTATTGAATATTATTATTCTTATAAAATATTCTGATAACGACGGTATATAAACTGATTACAAACTTAAGCAAGGTCCAACGTGGATTATCGATTACAAAACAGGTTCCTCTGGATAGACTAAAATACCGCCAAATTTTTTGGTTCAAATTTAAAAATTAGATAGCTTCTATAAGCACCAACGCATATGCCGAATTACATAGCATTAGGTTAATAATTGTGGGCGTGGCAGTTTTTTGCGGTTTGCGGGGGAGGGGGGGGTGATATCAAAATAAAACAACAAACTTGTACTGCGTATGGTAATTACCTATCCAACGATATATGGCACATGTCTGTAGCTCTTGTAGTCTCTGAAATCTAGGCGTTGATACGGACAGACAGACGGACAGACGGACGGACAGACGGACATGCCTATATCGACTCGGCTGTTGATGCTGATCAAGAATATATATACTTTATGGGGTCTTCTGCCTGTTAAATACATTTGCACCATATTATGATACCCATTTTTAATGGGTACAGGGCATAAAAAGACACGAGCTTCCTTTACAAGATTGTGACTGGTGACGAAACGTGGTGTTTTCAATATGATCCCGAAACGAAACGCCAGAGAATGGAAGACGCCGGACGAGCCGAAACCCAAAAAGATCGCGCCTGGAGAAGTCAAAAGTGAAAACAATGCTGATTTGTTTTTATAATTCCCAGGGTACTGTCCACAAAGAATTTGTTGTACCCGAGCAAAATGTTAATGCGGTATTCCACCTTGTAGTTTTGAAGCCATTGCTGCGCCGTATTCGACGTGTTCAGCCCGAATAGCGCGAAGATGGAAGTTGGCGTTTGTTACACGACATTCACCTGATATGGCACCGTGCGACTTCTACCTTTTCGGAAAAATGCATTTGCCGATAAAAGGAAAACGTTATGCAGACGTGGAGGCCATTTAAAATGCTTGCAACGAGCTAAAAAATTTCTTCGACATGCTTTTGGACCGTGCAAAAAGCTGTAATAAAGCAAAAGGAGACTTAAATAAAATTATTGGATTTTCCCGATAAAACCAGTTCTTGTCTTATTTTTAAAATGTCCTGTTTACTTTGGAACGTACCTTGTATTGTGCGTCTTATTATCATATATGTTCAAGCGATTTATGCAAAAAAAAAACATCGATAAATAACGAGAATTTGTACAAAACCTGTATGAAAATGAATTTAATCTATCCTGCGATTTTCGGGGTTCAAAATTTAAATCAATTTACTCCTTAAAAACACATTTTAGCACTAAAGATAAATAATTGTATATTTTAGCGCAACTGCGGCTTCGGACGATTGCGCATCTCCGACCGTATATCTGTTCACTTTTATCTGCCGGGTCTTTCGATGTTTCACTATCAACTCTCTAAGCTTTACGCATGTTCGACCCTTGTCCCGTCTGGGTGCTTGTATGAGACGCAGTACAGTGTTCACGTTCTTTATGTGCAGTGTAATATTACGCCTGCTATCTTTTATAGATTTTCCCTGTACATAATACGCCCGAGTATCTGTACCGTGCTATCTGTACCGTTCTTCGAAAATGGATTACTACTGTGGGCAAAAACTAAGGTGAATTTGTTTGTAAAATGAAAAATCTTTATTTATTCTTTTATATCAATTTCATCCCCTTCGAAGTAATCCCCCCCCGATAAAATGCACTTATGCCAACGTTTTTTCCAATCCTCGAAACATGCCAAATAGTCCCTTTCCGGTATAGCCATCAGCGCCTTATTCGATTCAGCTCTTATCTCCTCAATCGACTCGAAACGCGTTTCCCGGAGTGGTCTCTTGAGTTTTGGGAATAGCCAGAAGTCACACGGAGCCAAATCAGGCGAATACGGTGGTTGCGGAACGATATGCGTCGAATTTTTGGCGAAATGGTCACGAAGAACGAGTGCAGTGTGAGATGGTGCATTATCGTGATGCAAAAACCAAGAGTTGTTGGCCCATAATTCTGGTCTTCTTAGACGAATTGCTTCACGCAAACGACGCATAACGCTCAAATAATATTCCTTATTAACAGTTTGGCCGGGTGGAAGGAATTCATAGTGCACCACACCACGAAAATCGAAGAAAACTGTCATCATGACCTTGATTTTTGAACGACTTTGACGTGCTTTTTTCGGTCTGGCCTCGCCTTTAGCACGATATTCGCTTGATTGGTCGGTTGTTTCAGGGTCGTAAGCATAAATCCAAGTCTCATCTCCCGTAATCATGCATTTGAGCTTGTCCTGATATTCAGAAAGCATTGTTTCACACACATCAACGCGGCGACTTTTTTGCAAGAAATTGAGGGTTTTTGGTACCAAACGAGATTTGACTTTTCGCAGGCCCAAATGGTCTTTCAAAATTGTTTTCACAGATCCTTCTGATATCCCGATCATATCAGTAAGGTTTCTAACAGTCAACCGACGATTTTCGAGCACTAATTAATTCACTTTATTGACGTGTTGTCTCCGTTCTTGAAAATTCTCGTCTTGCTCTTCGTTTAAGTCGTATGAGGTCTAAAGCATTTTTTGGAAGCATATTGTGTCTATTCAGGATGGGTAAATTTCTACTTCTTGGGGCAGCAAGTGTCGCGGCCAGCTGTATTTTGTCCATAAAGATCTCTACCGCATTTTTGATGTCTTCTGGATGGTTAATCTCGATGTTTAGATTAATGCTTCTGTCCAAGGTGTCTGAATTTTTTTTTACTGAAGAGCCGGGTAATAGAATAGTTCTCTTTATGGTTTTTATATTGGGGAGTGTGGCCAAGTGTTGCTAGTACTGGCAAGTGGTCCGAAGGCAGATCATAGTTTGTTGCGATTGAAAACTTGTTTATTGCCACCTCCTTTATTATAAAGAAGTCCAATGTTGTCGGGGTCAGTCTAATGTTAGATGGATAAAGAGTAGGCTCACCTGTAGCTAAAACTTGGCTAGAGCTTTTTACGATGGCCTCATGTAGCCGTTTTCCTCGACTGCATGACCTAAGGTTGCCCCACCATTGCTGCTTTGCATTGTAATCGCCTCCTGCTATACATTTAGGACCCAATTCGATTACTAGTTGGTCGAAGTCGTTTTTGGTCCAGGGCTCGTTGGGAGGAAGATACAAAGAGGCTATTTTGAAGATACCACCATTCGTTGGTACATCGAGGCTGGTTATCTGGGAGTCAGTTTGCTTTATTGGCTTATTTTGTCTGTGGCTGATTTGAGTTTTAATAAATATTGCTGAGCCTCCCCTGGCGTTGTTACTAGGGTGGTTCGCGTAGTATTGTTGATAGCCTGGGAGGTATACTTTTAGTCCCGGACACATATGAGTCTCTGTAATTAGCATGATATTTATGGAGTGAGCAATAAGAAAAAGTCTAAGTTCTTCATTTTTCTGTACAATTCCTCTTGCATTCCATAATCCGAGTTTTAAAGTAGAGGCCATCATTTTTTAGCTATCAGAACTTGGACTATTTCTCGAAAAGCCTTGTTTGCTTCGATCGTTTCAGTGATTAGTCTAAATAAATGATCTAATCGATCGTTAATATCCTGGATAGCCTTTTCAACAGAAGGATATATTTTGTTATAGCTGCAATACTCGCCACTTACAGACGAATTTTGTCTAGCTGGAACGCTGGAGATGTTTCGACTACTGGACCTTACTATGTCTGCATAGGAGCATCCGTTTCTGACAGTCGGGGTGATCGTCACTTCTGCACGACGGCTATCAAACTCTCCATTATTGTTGAGGTTGGGAGATTTAATTCCTGGCTTTAATTTTTTGGTTAACTGCATTCTGACTTTGCAGCCTTTGAGACTGGCAGGATGATTCTCCATGCAGTTTGCGCATGTGTACTGTTTGTTAAGCTGGGCCTCGCATTTCTTTGAGTTAGTAGGATGCAGTCCCGCACAATTTTTACAAGTTGTCTTTAAGAAACAACAATTGCGGGTGTGGCCAAAAATGTTGGCAGTTGAAACATTGAGCTATGTTTTTGCTTCGAGTGGCCTTCTCTACCGTTATCTTGTGCCTTCCAATTCGATTCACTTTAAGTGACTCGGCTACATTGGAAGTTGGCTTGAGGTTAATAAAAAACAAATTTGGCCTGCATGCAGTTTGCGCATGTGTACTGTTTGTTAAGCTGGGCCTCGCCTTTTTTTGAGTTAGTAGGATGCAGTCCCGCACAATTTTCACAAGTTGTCTTTAAGAAACAACAATTGCGGGTGTGGCCAAAAATGTTGGCAGTTGAAACATTGAGCTATGCTTTTGCTTCGAGTGGCCTTCTCTACCGTTATCTTGTGCCTTCCAATTCGATTCACTTTAAGTGACTCGGCTACATTGGAAGTTGGCTTGAGGTTAATAAAAAACAAATTTGGCCTCGTTTTTAAATTGATAGCTTCTTCGTCATCGTTTTTGTCAATTGGAATTTCTTGCCATCTAGGCTTCCTTGGCGAGTAGATATTTAAAACCACGAAGCCTTTGTCTGTGAAACAGCGCTCAATTTCTTCTTTAGGAACTGTTGAGTGTAGATTCTTCAGCACCAGCCTGTAAGGTTTCTCCGCACGGAGCTGATGGTGCCAGAACTCACATTTCAAGGCAGTCAAACTACGGACCACATTTCTAAAGGCTGTTGCATCAGATGTGTAGATTCGCGAAATTCCTGCTTTCGAATTCCGAATGATATAGTTTCCCGCTGGGATTGATTCGTTAAGGAAGCTTTCTAGAGTCCTTATGTGGTTTTGGAGTTGCCGTTTGACGCGGCTGGATATTATTCGAAAATAATTCTGCGTTACTTTCAATAGCTTCGTCAAAAGTCTTCATCTCGTTAACAGGACTAATCTCCTCAGCTAAAGCTGCGAAGCGATTGTTGCGAAGACCAGTTGAGAACGAAAAAGTTTTTGTCGGAGACGCAAGGGAAGAGGTTTCCTTGCTCTATTTCTTGTTTGAGTGTTCTTTATCCGAGTTTTGAATTACAAGATTTATTTACAGTTTGATTTTATTTTCATTAAATATTTTCCAACAAAAAAAGAAAAAGAAGTTTTTGGCAAAAAATAATCAAATTTTATTATTTCATCAAGGAAATAAAAAAAAAAGTGCTTAAAGAGAAAGTATGGTAGATCGAATCCGAGATGTCGGAAGTCGCTGGGTGCACTAAAGAGGAATAACGATGCAAGATTGCTTATAGACAGTTGGAGGATATTTCAGTTTTAGGTGCTGATAGCTTCCAGGCGGTACCACGAACAGGATGCTCCTTTCAGAGCATGCCCTAGACGTAGGTAGGGACCCGTTTCCTACGTCTAGGGCAACTCTTATATTATCGGCTCTATCCTCCCGATTTAAGCCATGCTTTATAAAAGCAGCTTTCCTCGACCGGTTGGAAAGTGGGCTGTACATTTAGCAGTGGAAGCAGCGGAAAACAGTATTCTATAGCTAAAATATATCTAGACGATCCCAGTTTTTATTACTTTCATGATTTTGCACTTAGAAGCTTTGAATCTTTAGAATCCAATATATAAAGAACTGGTGTGTCCAAAATTTTTTTAGGACCGAAATAATTTGAGGCTTATAAGATAAACTTAATAGATATGTAGAAGATTCGGCTTCACCCGAAGTAAGCTTTTCTTTGTTGTTTCTATTTTGTATTTTATTCAGTTAGAATACTTACCATACAATGGACATTACTTAAATCGTTTTCAGCAATAGATTGAGGTTTTACACCTTCAATTTTTGCAAGTTCTGTTCGCCTAACATCAGTGGTACTGCTTACTCCAGAAATATCCTCAACTGGCTGTTCCGAATTTTGGCCATTTGAAGCTTCTAATAATTCAACACTAGGTTGTTGGCCATCTGAGTCAGAGGTAGATAAAGGTACAGGCGATAATGGTGGTGTGGCGCTTTCGTTGTTAGGGTTTTCCACCGATTCCGCTTGTGCTTTATTTTGTGTGAGTTTGAATAGATCACCAGCTCCATCAAGCTGCTCAATAATATCGTCCATTGGATCTACTTCTTTTATGTTGATTATAGAAACTGGTGCTTCTGATACGCTGTTCTTTGGCACGTTCGTTGATGACAAAATTTTGGTGGCCAAATTTTTAGAAGTCAAGGTCACTGCTCGTGGACTGCCATCAGCATTAAACACAAAACTTTTTTTAGTGCTAAATGTTGTTGAAGCAGGAGTAGCAGCGGCGCTGGTTGAGGTAGGAAAAACTACTACTTTATTGGGGATAGCAGCAGAAGCGGCAACATTAGCGTTCGTACTCATAACCGTGACAGCTTTACCACCAATGTATAGTGCTTTTTTTTGTGGAACCGAAGTACTGCTTGCTTTCTGCATTGCTGTTATTGATGTTGGTGTTTGGACAGGTGATATATTACGTAGCATTTTTAAGCCAGTCTGATTGGATACAACAGTTCTTTGGGCACCCAGAGCAGGAGTATTGATTGTCGATGTGGAACTTACTAGACTTACAATATTTGTTCCAGATGTCGTGCCAACTGCAGAACTCACAGTAGTACTAGTTGAAACGGGGCGTACGCTGTTACCAGTAGTGACAATAATTATCTGTTGATTTGTTAGCTGGGCTCCCTGCTTATTTGTTATCACAAATGCAGGCTTTCCGCCTATGACGTTGGATGTTACTTTGCCCATTTGTAAAATATTTGGATTTTTCATGATTAGCTTACCACTAGTCACACTATGTGGCGACACCAATTTCAAAACGTTTCCGGACACGATTGACTTTTGCTGCTGACTTCCAGGCATCACAGGTCCCTGCAAGACAAAATTAAAAATTTTATAAGAAAAAATAAAAAGTAAAATGTTTGCAACATATGTTACTTTAAAAACCGTTTTCTGTTCTAAAGCAATTAGGGCTACAAATTTTATATTGCTATTTCCAAAATAGCACAATGACATGTATTCTTTAGTTAAATGCAATTAAAAAATAGAATATGGATGAGCAGACAATGTTATGTATCTTTCTAGATAAAAAAATAAATTCTAAAGCTTTTGTATATTTCTGACTTGTCATAAAACCTCACATATATTATAAAGATAGCCATACGTAAGAAATACATATGGCGATATTTATATGTATTTCTTACGTATGGCTATCTTTATAATATATGTGAGGTTTTATGATAATATTGTTAACTTTATTAGTTTTTAAAAACAAATATTATAGAACACCGTCGTCTATATCGTCGTCTTCTTGTCGCTTTCGCAGCCAAACAGGCAGAACGCACAACTTCCTTCTGCTCGTTGAAACGATCAAAGCAGAGTTGCTTCCGTCATGCAGCACTTCGGTCTCGTAGCGTTCATCTGTAGTCGTTGCTCTTCTCGTTCTCGTTGTCGTTGTCTAGGGGATCAGCTGTTTCATACTAGTGGGATTTGGGTAAACAGCTAAAAACTAATACCACATTCGACCATTCTGACTAAGCATTCGATCCGAATGCTCCTTCATCATTGCTGTCATTGTTACCAATCGGCCATGGTCTCATGTATTTCGCGCACCTTGCAGACTTCTTTGGTCCATTGCTGTTACCTACTTTTTGGACATCATAGGCGTTAATATACTTCACCTTTACAACTTTATAAGGCCCAAAAACTTACGTTTCCGCTTTAGGCCACTACCAAACTGGGCAACATCATATCGTCTTGCTTGCTTGGGTCGAAGATTGTACGCCTTCTTGCTCCCGTTTTGTAGCTTAAGTATCTGAATCTTCGCCTTATTCGTAACTCGCTGCGTTCTTCGTTGAATACTTCTAAATATTAACTGCATTCCAAATCAAATCTAAAGTAAGCGTTTTTATGTCAACTCAGTTAAAGGTCTAGCTAGCCTGCGTAATTTGGTATTAATTTTCTGAAATATCCCGTCAGGCTCAAAAAACTTTATATTGGTGAGGGCTAAATTTTACTATTTTCTATAACATGGCCCAGAAATTAAATACGCGTCTTCAAAAAATTGAATTTTTTCAAATTGAATTGCAGACCATATTCTTTGCACGTCGCAATAACTTCCATTAAGTGTTGTACAGCGTCTTAGCGGTCTCAAAATATCGCATTGCCGCTAAAAGCCGCCTGGTGAATTTGAAAATCTAAAGGGTATTTTCAAAAACTGATATCGGCCTCGGTGTGTCACAAATGACACATATTTTCTGCTCGATTGAGCACTTGGCAGCAACTGGAAAAAAATTTCAAATTTCAAATCGTTTGTCCTTAATATTTTTTCTGAATATTTCGATTCATCGATTAGCATAATACGCATTTCTACATTTGTGTTTTTGTTTTGACTGGTTCATAGCTCGAAATTAACTCACGCACCTCTTGCTTAGCATTTTCGCTCACAGCCTCGTCAATGTCAAACAACTCATTATCCACTTCAATACAAATGTTTAGAATATTTTGTTCGTTATTAATTTTATTTTTTCGCACTTGTAAGCCATTACAATTAAAAACAATCTCTGCGTGTAAACAAAGTTGTTCTCCGATTAAATGCATATTAAGGAATTTGATTGGAACGACATAAAAATCGAAGATATAATCCTCTTCATCAATCAGAATTGTTTGTTTAAATGTCCAATGGGTTTTATTTTATTGGAGTCACGGTCACTACCGAATCAAATTAGAACAACGTTGCAGCTTTCAAGCTTCCAGTATGATATTTCGAATAAAGCCGTATACTTTTTGTTTGCAATATAAACTTTGCTAATCAAACCATTTTTAAAAAATTAAACTGCGCGTATTCGTATTTAAAAAATTTGTCAATTTTTGCGCTCTTTTTTGAAAATATGTCTTTATTCGGACAATTATTTAACACATCCCCTTCTTCACCACGGTTGTAGCATTTCACCTTTTTTCCGCTCATATTTTTCGCAACATCTAATATTGTTTTCTTTACACTTATGCAGTGCAGAAACGCTCTCTCTCTTGTTTGAGCGTAGGCTAGCACTTATAAAATTATTTAAACACGCCATTGGAGTAAAAACAAGTGAGAAAAGTTATCTTCGGCTTGCCGAAGATGGTATACCCTTGAAAACAAAAAAGTTTTCCATACAAAGACTTGTTTTCATATCGGTCGTTTGTATGGCAGTTATATGATATAGTGGTCCGATCCAGACCAAACTTTCACAAATAGTGTATGGCTATCTCAAATAAATAAATGTTGAATTCGGTTGCTATAGTTTGGAAAATAAAAAAGTTTTCCATACAAAAACTTGTTTTCATATCGGTCGTTTGTATGGCAGCTTTATGATATAGTGATCCGATCCGAATCAAACTTTCAAAAATCATGTATGGCTATGTCAAATGGATAAATGTTGAATTCGGTTGCAATAGCTTGGAAAACAAAAAAGTTTTCCATACAAAGACTTGTTTTCATATCGGTCGTTTGTATGGCAGCTATATGATATAGTGGTCCGATCCGACCGATTTTTAAACTTGATCTGCGTGCAACAAAAATATAGATCTGGTAAAAATTTCAATACGCTAGCTTTAAAACTTCTGGCTATTTTTTGCATAGAAACAGACGGACAGAGGGACAGACGGACATGGCTATATCGACTCGGCTGTTGATGCTGATCAAGAATATATATACTTTGTGGGGTCGGAGATGCTTAGCAATGCGGCAGTGACCGTCACTCGGTCGAGAGATGGTGATTGCCAGGGATCAGTGGGTCTTCTTATGAAAACGATGATGGGGGACCTTCGGCCCCTTTCGGTTATACTGGTCTTATGGCTCAGTAATTTAAGGAAAATAAGACAATTTATGTAACTGCAGTGTGCCGGAGCAGTGTATTTTTTCTTAATGTTACTTACTATGATACTTAAGTTAAATTTACGCTTAACCTAAAGCTGGCCTCAGAAGCCTAAAGCTACATTCAACAAGTGAGAAAAGTTATCTTCGGCTTGCCGAAGATGGTATACCCTTGAAAACAAAAAAATTTTCCATACAAAGTCTTGTTTTCATATCGGTCGTTTGTATGGCAGCTATATGATATAGTGGTCCGATCCGGACCAAACTTTTACAAATCATGTATGGCTATGTCGAATGAATATTGAATTCATTTGCAATAGCTTGGAAAACCAAAAAGTTTCCCATACAAAGATTTGTTTTTCATATCGGTCATTTGTATGGCAGCTATATGATATAGTGGTCCGATCCGACCGATTTTTAAACTTGATCTGCGTGCAAGAAAAATAATGATCTGGTACAAATTTTAAAACGCTAGCTTTAAAACTACTGTCTATTTTTTGCATAGAAACAGACGGATAGACGGACAGACGGACATGGCTATATCGACTCGGCTGTTGATGCTGATCAAGAATATATATACTTTGTGGGTCGGAGATGCTTCCTTTAATGCGTTACTCATTTCTGGACAAAATTATAATACCCTTTATCAAGGGTATAAAAAGCCGACTCAGCATAAGCGATAATGCAGACATTTTCAGCAGAGTCAAATGTCGGGTTATCACAGCTGACCACTGAACTTATGCCTCACGTCAGCGAAATTTGAAGCAAATGGGTACAAACAAATGCAAACTATACTTTTCCTAAATTACTATTCCTAATTACAATGCAAATATTGAACAAAGAATTTGCTTCAAATTTTGTGTTTCGAACCAAATTTCAGAGTCAAATATCGGGTTATCACAGCTGACCACTGAACTCATGCCTCACGTCAGCGAAATTTGAAGCAAATGGGTACAAACAAATGCAAACTATACTTTTCCTAAATTACTATTCCTAATTACAATGCAAATATTGAACAAAGAATTTGCTTCAAATTTTGTGTTTCGAACCAAATTTCGTGTGCGGAGTCGTTGCGAATGTTGGAAAAGCCTTATGGTGAATCTATTCTATTGAAAAAACAAGTCTACGACTGGTACAAAGCTTTTAAAGAAGGTCGAGAAACCGTCGAAGACATGCGTCGTTCCCGTCGTCCTTTGACGTCTAACACTGACGATAACATAAAAAAAAGTGAAGGAAATCGTGCTGGAAAATCGTCATGCGAGTGTTAGAAAGATAGCACATAAGCTAAACATCAGCCGTGAAACAGCTCATTTTGGCATGAGACGCCTCAATGTTCGGCTTGTTCCAAATGAGCTGACGCGTCATCGCACCGAGCTGTACTTGTGAATGATTTTAAGACCAAAAACTCGTCCAATACCATCGCTCAACCACCGTATTCACCAGATTTGGCGAGGAAATAAGAGTTAACCATAAGAATAGTCATTATTTGGTATATGAAATATTTTGACTATTTTGACATTTGCGTTTTATTTAATACTAAGAACAGATTTAAAGAACATCCAGGGCCGCGCCGTTCCTGTGTGTGAAGTGTGCGGCGTAGGTACAATAGGCGCAACAAATCATTATTTGGTATATGAAATATTTTGACTATTTTGACATTTGCGTTTTATTTAATACTAAGAACAGATTTAAAGAACATCCAGGGCCGCGCCGTTCCTGTGTGTGAAGTGTGCGGCGTAGGTACAATAGGCGCAACAAATGCCTTGTAAACAACAAAACAGCGATTACGTTTATTGAATAAGTCTCTCAATGCTGATAGCATTACTACAAATAGAAAAATACAGATAGCATTTACATTACTTACGAGCTCAACGTTAAAACGGCGGCAGTTCTTTTAAACCAGAGAAAAAGTACTAGATACTTTGAACAGTACTTGAACAGTATAAACTCGGAGCTCGTTTATATGAGTGTGAGTGAGTTTGTGAACGAGATAGCCAAAACAACACAAAACAATTGAACAATCATTTGATTGAAAGTGTTTGTTTTTAAAATAAATGGTTTGTGTGTTAATTATTGTTTTAACGTGTTTCCACGATGAGTAATAATAATCATATATCTATCTGTAATCTATAATCTATAATCTGTAATCTATAATCTATAATCTATAATCTATAATCTATAATCTATAATCTATAATCTATAATCTATAATCTATAATCTATAATCTATAATCTATAATCTATAATCTATAATCTATAATCTATAATCTATAATCTATAATCTATAATCTATAATCTATAATCTATAATCTATAATCTATAATCTATAATCTATAATCTATAATCTATAATCTATAATCTATAATCTATAATCTATAATCTATAATCTATAATCTAT
Source organism: Drosophila merina (assembly GCA_035047645.1). Lineage (NCBI taxonomy): Eukaryota > Metazoa > Arthropoda > Insecta > Diptera > Drosophilidae > Drosophila > Drosophila merina. The sequence continues at coordinate 255,390 of JAWNPH010000083.1, forward strand.
AATCTATAATCTATAATCTATAATCTATAATCTATAATCTATAATCTATAATCTATAATCTATAATCTATAATCTATAATCTATAATCTATAATCTATAATCTATAATCTATAATCTATAATCTATAATCTATAATCTATAATCTATAATCTATAATCTATAATCTATAATCTATAATCTATAATCTATAATCTATAATCTATAATCTATAATCTATAATCTATAATCTATAATCTATAATCTATAATCTATAATCTATAATCTATAATCTATAATCTATAATCTATAATCTATAATCTATAATCTATAATCTATAATCTATAATCTATAATCTATAATCTATAATCTATAATCTATAATCTATAATCTATAATCTATAATCTATAATCTATAATCTATAATCTATAATCTATAATCTATAATCTATAATCTATAATCTATAATCTATAATCTATAATCTATAATCTATAATCTATAATCTATAATCTATAATCTATAATCTATAATCTATAATCTATAATCTATAATCTATAATCTATAATCTATAATCTATAATCTATAATCTATAATCTATAATCTATAATCTATAATCTATAATCTATAATCTATAATCTATAATCTATAATCTATAATCTATAATCTATAATCTATAATCTATAATCTATAATCTATAATCTATAATCTATAATCTATAATCTATAATCTATAATCTATAATCTATAATCTATAATCTGTAATCTATAATCTGTAATCTATAATCTATAATAATTTAGCTATCTCGGCATCAAAGTTTAGCCTTGGGTTCAGCTTAATTTGCGAACTTTGGTATTTTCTATATTTGACCCAGTTTGATGACTCTTTGATGTTAATCTGTTAGCCTGCATCGTAGTCTAAGTCTTAGGGCGTTGGAGGAGGTTGAGATTTAACAGGATTGGCGAGTGATCAGATGATAGATCCGTTAGAGATTCGGCACTGATGAAGTTTGTTAAATATTGCGAAGTCGATCAAGCCACGAATTTTGTTCGGGTCGGTAGGCCAGTATGATGGTCTGACTGACGAGACGTAGTCAATCATTCTGTTTGCCTTTATGATGGCGTTATACAACTGTTTCCCTTTAGGGGTGACGAGGCGTGATCCCCTGTAGCAATGAAGTGGTCCCCTAGGGTGTTGAAGAAGTCCAGAAATTGTTGTCCGGAAACATTGAAACGAGGGGGATAATATACCGCTGCGAGGGTAAGATTGCCGCTTCTTAGTTGTACCTTTAAAGATGTGGCCTGCAACTCGCTGTGGTAGTGGTGTTTGATGCGGTTCCTAATCAGGATACCAGTTGTGTTTCTGACAGTAGCAGGACGTTAATATGATTGTCATGCAGGAATGGAGTTATTTCAAGTTTATGCTGGGAAACGCCGTGGGCGTTCCACAATGATATTCGCAGAGCAGCCAATGATTATTTAGAGTTTTGGGATACAAGCATCTCCATGAGGATATTTTGGTTCCGCACAAGGGGTTGCATGGTAGTCCTCATGAAGGACATGAATTCGTTCATCTGTTGCTGCAGAGTATGCATCATAGTTTCAAAGCTATTTTGTTGTTGCGTCGATGATGAGGGATTCGGTGTCGGATCAGTTTGGGCAGCATGCGGAGTTGTTGTCGTAGAGCTTCTCGTAGAGGTTCTGTCAGTCCCGATTTTACGACGTTTGCGAAGGTCACATTTTTGAAAGTGGTCACAGGACCATATGAGGACATCTTTGCCGTTGCGAAAGACTTCTGGGGATGTTTTTGATTGTAGAGGAGAATTCTACCAAATCATTATATTTGTTGCACGCAGATCAAGTTTAAAAATCGGTCGGATCGGACCACTATATCATATAGCTGCCATACAAACGATCAATTAGATTTGAAGTCTTTGTATGGAAAATTTTTTTGTTCTCCAAGCTATTGCGACCGAATTCATTTGACATTTATTCATTTGACATAGCCATACACGATTTGTGAAAGTTTGGTCCGGATCGGACCACTATATTACATAGCTGACATACAAACGACCGATATGAAAACAAGTCTTTGTATGGAAAACTTTTATGTTTTCAAGGGTATACCATATTCAGCAAGCCGAAGATAACTTTTCTCACTTGTTATTTATTGAATCCTCTTAAATAAGAACTAACAATAAGTTAAAAAAAAAACAACACAAAAGGATTATTAATCAAATGTTAAAATTTTGTTTGAGTTTTATTTTTCGCAGTAATTGGCAAGCAGAAGCGAACGGGATTTACCTATTTAGTATCCTAATTCCTAAATGTTCTTCAGTTTTGTACACTTGCATTACACTGATCGACACATTGAAAACTAAAAAAATTATCACCGGAGTGTTTAGAGTTTTTCTATGTTTTGAATGCCTATTTTTCTGTTAAAAATATCGCTTCTTTTAGAATTTAATTCAGTACAATTTTACTATCGGTTTACTTATGAAAAGTTATAAAACCCATTTCCGCGAAAGCAAATTGTGAGACACTTGAAACGTGGACAGGAACCATGCGAGTGGTGGTTTCGCATGCTCCACCTACAAAGCCAGTATCACAAAAGGAGCTAATAGCCGCCGTAATGATTAACATCATCCAGCTCAACGTCAACCATTGAGCAGCTTCCCAGAACCTTTTGGCTCAGACAGCGAGGGAGCGCCATGCTGACGTAGTGCTTCTGAGTAAACCATACCTTCCTGGTGTGGGAAACTCAGGGGTGCTACTTGATGAATTAGGCAAGGCGGCTATTAAATGTCACACTACCATATCTATGGAGGAGTGGGAAACCGTACCAATGCGCGGCATCGCATACGCAAAAATAAAAGGAGTACAATGACCAGTTAGCGATGCCCAGTCAGCGGAGAAGTGCACTAGGGCCTGTTTGGGACATCAGGAAACTGGATGAAGATATGTGGGCCTACCAGATCGAGTTCATGGAGACCACAAATGGACACGCGGAGACCATGGTGGCAGCGCTCATGGATATGCTCAAAGGAACGGGCGATGCAGTGATGCCGAGGAAAACGAATGCGAAACGCAAGCTGCCGGTCTACTGATGGAGTGTCTCTTTACAACAGCTTCGGGCGAAATGCCTCAGGTAAAAGAGGCAAGCGGAGCGATCTAGAGGGCAAACGCACCACGCCCAATGCATTGAGATATAGAAAGCGAAACGAGCGCAGTTTAAGAACGGCATATCTGCAGCAAAAGCGAATGCATTCAAGGACCTGCTTGGAAGCGTAGACGACGACCTCTGGGGACTCCCTTACAAAGCAGTAAGAAAAAAACTTAATGCCGCTGTTGCAGGAACCCCGCAGGACCCAGCCACCCTGGCTAAAATCGTGTCGGAGCTATCCCAAGGCAAGACACGCTATGGCAACCTGCCTTCGAACTCGCTTTCCATGTATTACAACATGTGATGTCGTCGAAGCAGCAAAGAGGATCAAGCCGAACAAAGCTCCGGGCATGGATGGTATCCCGAGCGCAATCGTTAAAGCAGCTGCAACCGCAAGTCCTGAGGTCTTCAGGGACACATTCCAACAGTGTCTTCCCCAAGCGTTGGAAAATGATGACGCTAGTCCTTCTGCCGGAAGACAAGGGGCCTGCAAATGTAGCAGGCAGCTATCGCCCCTTATGTCTGCTGGACATTGTGGGCAAACTCTTTGAGCGCATACTGTACGCGCGCATAGAGCTAATCACCGAGAGTCCCACAGGCCTTCAAAGCCAACCGTATGGATTCCGAAAGGGGAAAAGTACGCTCGACGCTCTCACAGCCGTAACAGACGTAGCCAAGAACGCACTCGACAAACGCAGTAAGGAGTAATGTGCCATAATCACGCTTGACGTAAAGAACGCAAACAACTCAGCGAGATGGCCCAACATCCTCGGCGCAATGCGCAACTTGGGTATAACCGGATACATACGGAGTGTAATTGGCAACTACCTCAGGGACCGAGTGCTGGTCCAAGAAGTCACCAAGTCTCCGCAGGTGTTCCTCAAGGGTCGATACTTGGACCGATCCTATGGAACATTATTTACGATAGGATATTGAGCGTCAGCAAGCTCAGAGGCGTAGAGCTGCACTGCTTCGCCGACGACGTTGCGGTAACAGCTGTTGCCAAGACAATACCGGAGCTCCAGGAAAACAGCAATGTGGCGATCAGGGCGATCATCGCATGGCTCGAGAAAGTCGACCTAGGAATTGCTGTGCATAAGACCGAAGTAGTCCAGTTGAGCCCCAGAAAGACTATTGAGCGCATGCTGGTCGAAGTTAAGAGAGTAGAAATCGTTTCATCAGGAACGCTGAAGTACCTGGGAGTCCTAATAGACCGGAGGCTCTCTTTTAGGGACCACGCCATGTATGCCAGCAAAAAAGCGATGATAGCTGCAGCCCTGGCAAGAATCATGCCCAACGTGGGAGGACCCAGACTGCCGGCTAGGATACTGCTTGTGGAGGTTACAAAGGCAACGCTGCCCCTATCTGGTGCTGTGTTACCAACAAAGTATCCTACTTGGATAGCGTGCGGGCAGTATCACGGACAATGGCTGTCAGACTCATCATAGGTTTTAGAACCATATCGGATGTCGGGGCGCACGCCCTTTCAGGCATTACACCCAGCGAGAAAGGGTTAGAGAGGAGTCTGGCAGAACAGGTGGCAAGAGTCGCAACCTGTGCCTATATTGCACAGACGCAGTGGAAACAGCAAAACACATTCTTCTGCACTGCTCCAGGTTTGTCGTGGAGAAGGCCCAGCTAGAGTCACTCGCCGGGGCACCTCTCAGACCGAGACGCTTGATTTTCGCTATGATGGCGGACAAAGTAGTCTGGAAGGGGGCACACGAGATCATCGTCAACATGATAAAGCGTTTCCGCACCGACGATATGGCTAACAGAAATGATGGATGTGGAGTACTCCCGTGTGGTGGTGGGGCAAGATTTCTACCACAGCGCGCTAGGCGAGCCGTAAAACGCGGCTAAAGAATCAAGGAAGGAGCGTCACGCTGCAGTACAACGCATATGGAGAGGGAGTGCGATTTGGCATCACATCCTGCTCACCGATGAAATACCTTGACTGCCAGTCCCGGTGAGCACAACAAGGACTGGAGAGAGAGCGAAGGTTTTTGTTTAGTAAGCATAACACTAATTGGCGGGTTATGAATCGTGCATGCCATCTACGGACAGTATCTTTAGAAGATTTCATTTTCCTGCCGTATACATATTATATAAAAACAAGTAAGAAAAGTTATCTTCGGCTTGCCGAAGATGGTATACCCTTGAAAACAACAAAGTTTTCCATACAAAGACTTGTTTTCATATCGGTCGTTTGTATGGCAGCTATATGATATGGTGATCCGATCCGGATCAAACTTTCACAAACTATGTATGGCTATGTCATTAGAATAAATGTTGAATTCGGTTGCAATAGGTTGGAAAACAAAAAAGTTTTCCATACAAAGACTTGTTTTCATATCGGTCGTTTGTATGGCAGCTATATGATATAGTAGTCCGATCGGGACCAAACTTTCACAAATCGTGTATAGCTATGTTAAATAAATAAATGTTAAATTCGGTTGCAATAGTTCGGAAAACAAAAAAGTTTCCCATACAAAGACTTGTTTTCATATCGGTCGTTTGTATGGCAGCTATATGATATAGTTGTCCGATCCGGACCAAACTTTCACAAATCATGTATAGCTGTGTCAAACGAATAAATGTTGAATTCAGTTGCAATAGCTTGGAAAACAAAAAAGTTTCCCATACAAAGACTTGTTTTCATATCGGTCGTTTGTATGGCAGCTATATGATAAAGTGGTCCGATCCGACCAATTCTTAAACTTGATCTGCGTGCAACAAAAATAATGATCTGGTAAAAATTTCAAAACACTAGCTTTAAAACTACTGTCTATTTTTTGCATAGAAACAGACGGACAGACGGACAGACGGACATGGCTATATCGACTCGGCTGTTGATGCTGATCAAGAATATATATACTTTGTGGGGTCGGAGATGCTTCCTTTAATGCGTTACACATTTCTGGACAAAATTATAATACCCTTTTTCAAGGGTATAAAAAAGTAGCGATAAATGAGCTTCTGTGGATCATGAAAGGAATTGGCTGCAAGACTACATTTTTGTAATAGATTCACAGGGAAATTTTCACAAAATGCTATGCGACCGTTTGACGTAAAAGTTTTGAGGAATTATGGAGTCGACGAACGACAACGATCTGGAAGTCAACCCAGCAAAGACCAATCTCCTTCTGTTCACGATGAAGTACAATATCCCCAAGCAGAGGCTATACATGGCAACAATTCGACCAATTCTAAATTATAGTTTGGTGGCTAGATATATTAAAGGTAAATGATAAGAACATAAGGCGGAGATCTGCATGTCAGGCAGCTTTCCTACTACGGCTAGCGACGCCCTTAATCCATTTATGGGCACATCAGAACCTTAAACGTTTCGCGACATTAAGCAGATTTGTGCATACCCCATAAACTATCATTAATATCCACATTAACGTCCCATCGAGAGAGGAATGGGACACAAACATCCCGGGACCAGTTGGGTCTTTTGTTTGTGTCCCCTCATAGATGAACGTCGAGGTGAGTGATGGTATCTTGTGCGAGCTGTGAGCCTAAGGGAGCCCCTCAACTACTTTGGTCACTGCACGGAAATCATCGATCTAATTGGCTGCATGGATCCAATGTGTATCTTTTCGGATAGTCAAGCGGAAAAACAGTGAACGACTAAAGCAGATCTTTAAATGAGATGGCGGATCAGCAAGACTTACACCTTGCCTGGGTTCCCGACCAGAATGCTCACAAGCAAAACTGGGCCGCAGATGAACTGGCAAAGCTAGGAACTACTATCCCTCTCCTACCGCAGAATAAATTACTAGGTGTGCCCTTAGCCACATGCAGGCTTAAGTTCAGGAGCTCTTTAGAGCTGTTGGCTCAATGGAAATGGATTATATTAGGACCTCCAATACATACAATACTACTGTGGGCAAAAAGTAAGGTGAATTTGTTTGTAAAATGAAAAATCTTTATTTATTCTTTTATATCAATTTCATCCCCTTCGAAGTAATCCCCTCCCGATAAAATGCACTTATGCCAACGTTTTTTCCAATCCTCGAAACATGCCAAATAGTCCCTTTCCGGTATAGCCATCAGCGCCTTATTCGATTCAGCTCTTATCTCCTCAATCGACTCGAAACGCGTTTCCCGGAGTGGTCTCTTGAGTTTTGGGAATATCCAGAAGTCACACGGAGCCAAATCAGGCGAATACGGTGGTTGCGGAACGATATGCGTCGAATTTTTGGCGAAATGGTCACGAAGAACGAGTGCAGTGTGAGATGGTGCATTATCGTGATGCAAAAACCAAGAGTTGTTGGCCCATAATTCTGGTCTTCTTAGACGAATTGCTTCACGCAAACGACGCATAACGCTCAAATAATATTCCTTATTAACAGTTTGGCCGGGTGGAAGGAATTCATAGTGCACCACACCACGAAAATCGAAGAAAACTGTCATCATGACCTTGATTTTTGAACGACTTTGACGTGCTTTTTTCGGTCTGGCCTCGCCTTTAGCACGATATTCGCTTGATTGGTCGGTTGTTTCAGGGTCGTAAGCATAAATCCAAGTCTCATCTCCCGTAATCATGCATTTGAGCTTGTCCTGATATTCAGAAAGCATTGTTTCACACACATCAACGCGGCGACTTTTTTGCAAGAAATTGAGGGTTTTTGGTACCAAACGAGATTTGACTTTTCGCAGGCCCAAATGGTCTTTCAAAATTGTTTTCACAGATCCTTCTGATATCCCGATCATATCAGTAAGGTCTCTAACAGTCAACCGACGATTTTCGAGCACTAATTAATTCACTTTATTGACGTGTTGGTCATCTGTTGACGTCGATGGTCGTCCGGAGCGCTTCAAGTCATCAACACGTTCTCGACCCTCTTTGAAGTCTTTGTACCACTTATAAACATTTTTCTGCGACATGGTAGAATCACCAAAGGCCTTCCGCAACATCCTCAACGTTTCCGCAGCCGAAATTTCATTCCGCAAACAAAATTTGATGGCACTTTTTTGCTCAATTAAATCAGACATTGTAAAAATCGAAACATGCACTCGTGGTCGTTTGGTAAATACAAGCGTAAATATATTACTGATGATGACATTGACATGAAATTTGTCCCAGATGTCATTAGCAGTCCTACCAACTCAAGAAAAAAGAACTAGCCCGAAATGTTAGGCCCGCGAAGTTTAAATTGGAAATTCACCTTACTTTTTGCCCACAGTAGTACATCACGCATAATCTGGCCTACTAAATTAAAAAAAAGATTCACGGAGCTGATATCCCTTAACATGCGTAACTACTGTTGGAGCTGTCGCGATGCAGAAGAAGAGAGTGTTTGTGAGTCATGTACGCGGCCCAGTTACGAGCAGAACTGATTGCTTGACACGGTCGTGAGACTATGAGCCACTCTTCGACATCAGAAGTGGAATCTGCCATGCCTAAAAATCCTTTTACTCCCTTATCATAGATCATCAAATCTATGCAGATACTAAGGGCACCAGCAACAGAGACTAAAGTTTCACATGCACACGCCGATAAACTGCCATTATTGTGTTAAACGCGGGAAATGGATTGTCGGAAGAAAAAATCAAAAGTAAAGAGTGAATTTAAGGCAAAACCAACTACCATTAGAGAGCGAATGTGATCTGGTTCAAATGGGGCAATACTGGGAACTTTGCGTCTACGGGCGTACAAGGGACGACGGTGACATATAAGAGCGGCAATGAGAAGAAGTTGAATTAGTGTGTAGTTATGAAGCCCAACATTCCTGAATCAATTTGGTGAGATCTTTCCTTTTTTCTTTGATTCTGGAGCTGAGATTTCTCTTATAAAATAGAAATTGAATTGAGTTATTGTACAAATACCTTGAATTTAGACACGATGAGTTGTACTAAGGCAGTGAAGTCAGCAATATCACTATTTTAGGTACCCAATTAAATCATAGCAGATCATGGTATATGCTTTTCAAATAATGAACATTTTTTTCCACAAACAAAAAGAAATTGAGTTGAATTTAGTTGCGACAGGTGCTAGTCGAGCAAATGGTCAGGTAGAACGGTTAACGAGTAAACTCAAGATTATGTTAACCGCTGTAGAAACGTTCGCGGCAGGATGCCTTGGCTGAAATTCAAACTAGCAATGATCAAACAATCAATCAAGTTACCAAAATAAGCCCACTATTAATTGACAAGGCGAGGACTTTAGGTTTATTAGCAATAAATGGATAAGAAAATGTGGTAGACATAGAAAATAGGCAAAAGAAAATATGGAAGCTATTCCACGATATGATAAAATAAGAATTGATAAAACAAAGCAAAATTATAAAACATAACGTATGAGACCGTATTGTTAAAGAATGAATAACGCAATCAAACTAAACTTGATTCAAAATTGAAGGGACCTTTTTTAGATAGTTAAAGTCCCAGATGGTGACCAATATGAACTAAAATCAGTAACTAGTAAACGCACTATATTTATTCATTAGTATTCCCATGAATTTTTAAGAGCTATACGAAATAATCAACGAACCCGACAATACAATTTGTGTGTCCGATTCCCAAGAAGGGAAATAAAGACCGCACCATAACATATGGGGGTCTAAAGGACAGCACCATAACTAACGGACTTGTTATGGCGAGGGTCTATAGGACCGCACCATGTTATAACGACGGTCAAGAAGCCAAACTTAAATTGTAACGGCTAAATAGATATTATTTTGTAAATATTACAAAGAGTTTTCCAATAAGGACACTCAAACTTTGAAAGCTTATTGCGGCCATGTTGTTTGAGTAACAGATGTCAAATGCAGTGTGTTATATTCATTAAGTCGTCCGAAACACCCATGGCAGGTTACAGTGTCGAACAACACGTGCAAATCATAAATATGTTTTATGAAAATGGGTCTTCAGTTCGAGCAACGTTCTGCGCACTTCGCCCGTTTGAAGGTTGCGATGATCGTCCTGCCGAGCCGACTATCCGTCAATTGCTGGAAAAATTCGAGTCAACCGGGTCAGTAAACAATGAGCCGGTGCCGTGCGTCAACGTAACGCGAGATCTGTCGAGAATATCGCCGCTTGCGCGACAGTGTCATCGAAAACCCATGGCAGGCAATTTCGCGTCGCGCACAGGAATTCGGCCTTTCGCAGACGACTGCTTGGCGAATTTTGCGTCGGGACTTGGGCCTGCACCCGTACAAGATCCAGCTGACCGAGGAGCTTAAGATTAATGACCATCGACGGCGCCGTGTGTTCGATGACTGGGCATTAGAGCAGTTGGCAATCATCTTCAGCGACGAGGCGCATTTTTTTATGTATGGCCATATCAACAAGCAAAATTGGCGTATTTGGGACGAAATCAATCCACACGAGGTTCACCAAGTGGCAATGCATCCACAGAAAGTGACTGTTTGGTGCGGATTTTGGGCCGGAGGTGTGATTGGTCCGTATTTTTGCGAAAACGATAATGGTGTGGCCGTCACCGTCAATGGTGAGCGATACCGGTCGATTATAACCAACTTCTTTTGGCCTGAAATCGAGAATGTAGATCTGCGTGCCACACAGCACACGCTACGATGGATGTTCTGGACGAGCAATTTCCGGAAATGGTCATCTCACGCGGAGGCGACGTGAACTGGTCACCGAGATCGTGCGATTTGACCCCGCTGGACTTTTTCTTGTTAGGTTTTCTTAAGTCTATGCCAACAAGCCGCAAACCACTGATGCCTTCAAAGCCAACATACGCCACGCCATCGATCAAATACAGCCCGATTTGTGCGCCAGAGTCGTCGAAAATTGGACTTTTCGTGTCCACCAACCGAAGCCGTGGCGGTCATTTGAATGATGTCATGTTCCTTACATAATGGGGTCGATGAACCTTTCAAATAAAAAAAAATTTCGCAAATATCTTTCCATGTATTTTTTTTTTCATTTCAAAGATCAAGCGCCCTTAATGGAAAACCCTCTATATAATATATAAATATATAGTTAATATATATTAATTAAATAATTAATTAATATAAATATTTGTAAAGTGGCTTTAAGGATATTATTTTAAAAGAATTGGATAAAGAACAAAAATTATAGCGTTAAAAGAATGAAAAGAAAAAAATGGCTAATGGTCTCACTGAGAATATCTAAGTTTCTAGTTAACACACGAGGACGTGTGATTTGTCAGGAAAACCGAGTCGCAGAACGAATTAAATAGTGTTCTGAGACAATGTGCTTATGCTGAGTATATGAACAAGAAACAAGAAATGTGTGTGTTTTTGGAATTTGTGCACTGCTAGGGGGTCAGAGAATATATAGAGAGACTCTGCCGTTGAGTGAGGTCTGATCGTAGGTCAATGAGAGAAAAAGACAAGGAGGGGACAAAATATTCACAAAGCAGCGAAGCAAGCAGACTTGCGAGATAAACGGAGGCGTTTGAAAAGTGCAGTCAGTCTTGTGCGCGGCCCAGTTACGAGTAAAACTGACTGCTTGCCACAATCGTGAGATAGTAATGAACCCCTCTTCGACATATGCATTAGTTTTTTCGTCGTTAAGTTTAAAGGTATCGAGCTCCAACTTTGCATTTGTTCCGACCATGTATAATTTTTTTTTTACCACTGAAGTTTATACACGAAAGAATAATACACGAAAAAAAATACACGACTAAATATTTAGTATTAACAAAAAATATTTTAAATAAGCTTACCTGAAGTTGGGTTGTGCCAGATGCTGGCTGCTGATTGGATCCAGAAACATTTTGGGCATTAGTATTCTTTCCTACGTTAAAGTTTACTTTTGGTAAAGTTTGTACAGCCATTCCGCCGCTGCTTGTTTTTACAAACTGCAGTTGAACATTTGGAGCTAAGGTAAGTGGCTTTTGAATATAGTACTGTTTTCCACCAATAGGGGCGGCGGGACTGGAAGATTGAAATTGTCCAGATGTAGCTGGTTTTAATAAGTTAGATGTAGAGCCACTGTTAGTAACATTTGAATGAGCTGAAGCTAATCGAATTGTTGGTGAAGAAGCGACACTTGGAACAAGTCGCAAAGCGCCACTTGGGGCTACAGAAGTTAAAACAACATTTCCCGCTAACGAGCTTGTTACTCTTAGAGATGCAGAATCAGCATCAGGAGAAGTCGTTGTAATCGAATTCGTGGTTATTAATCTAGATGTAGCAACGGGGTGTCGCAACTTTTGTAGAACTCCACTTACACTACTAGTACATATGGTACTAGTTGTACTGGCAGTAGTACTAATTACTGATACTTTTGGTTGTGCAGAAACTACCGATGCAGATATAGAATTTGTAGCGCTACCCTCATTTGCAATAGGATTCCTTTGAAACTGTGGATTAGCTGCTGATGACGGGGGGTCTAACAAATCAGAACTTGATGTATTATTTAAAGATGTTTGCGGTGTAACTATTGACCCTGTGGTACTCCCAGTTTGATGAATACCCTTCATCGTCTTTGAGCATTCATCTGCGGCAGCGGTTGGTTCGATTCCAACTTTCTCGACTGCCCCAGTTACTGTTGTTCCATGCTGTAATAGATTTTGAGTCGAAGGTTTGGAAACTGTGTTCAACGATTGCTCTATTTTTTGAATTTGCAAAATATATGCAGCTGCAAATGTGGTTGCAGACCACGAGAGCTCGAGAGCGTGTGTCGAAGCACGCACGAGTGCCACCTTTACGGCATAAAAAGGCTTCGTCACTTCGAGGTACCACAAATCTTTGCAGCATACCTTAAAAAAAAAATAAAAAATTATAAATTAATTTATTTATAGATTGTACTAAATTGAATCGTGTTTCTATGATATAATGTCTTTGCCCTTGGCTGGTATTATGTATGTACTCATATGTTTTTCTCAGATTTTTTTTAAACAGGGAACAGCGTCAAATTTTTTATATTTATGTAAGTAAGTGGTTTAACTATATTTTACAGTTTTAAATATATAAAATGGTAGAAGATTACTTTTCTACCTTTATGAAAAAAAAAGATTTTCAAAAAAATCAATAACATATATGTCGCAGATTATTTTTAAATTCAAATTATAACGAACATTGTAACAGATTATTTTCCAATTCAAATTGTAACGAACATTGCCGCCAGAGTGGCGTGGCGACAGTCCGCTTATCTCGTTAGCAATGTTCTTTCTCTCTGTATTTTCTCTCTGTATGCTCGAGCGTGGTAGAAAACTATTATTAGTTGCTACCTAACGTAGTCTGACCGCGAGTATGGCCGAAGGGGAGGGAGCGTATGTGGCGGAGACGTCTGTGCCAAAAAGGAGGAACCGATTAATTACCGTTGATCGTGCATTAGTATTGTGTGCATGAGCATGGTGAGATAACACTGTGTGATGGTATGTGTGTATGCAAAGGAATCGCTACACCATGCATTTCATCATGATGCGTGGTAGGTATATGCACAGGGTTGATTTCATCACTTGATGAAGGAAAGTAAAAGGAAACAGACATGCCGCGCTCCCAACCAAAGATCAGAAATCGTGGCGCCAAAGCCGTGCAGAGGAGTGATTCTGAGTCCGAATCGGAATATAATCCAACGATATCTCCGACATCAGAAGTGGGATCGCCAACACCTAAACTCGAAAATAGTTTTCTTGCAATTTTGGAGTCGCAAAATCGCAACTTTTCTGAACTTTTAAGACAAGTGCAAAATTCAAATAATCAAAAACGCAATCTCTGTTGTGCTGCCAAAATTCAACCCTGAACGAGAAAATTTAAATGCTCAGTCGTGGTGTTCAACAGTAGACTACATCCTGTCCGAAAATCAACTGGAGGCCACTGCTGATGACCCTCAGCAAGTCGCTGGAAGGAACTGCTTCTCATTGGCTATCTCAGACGTGCTTCTCAGGGATAACATGGACGCAGCTCAAATAATTGTTTCTACAACACTTTGCTGGAACGGAGACTTCGGCTGCATCTGCTAAACGGATGTCCCGCAGGAGGAGAATGCCTGTCATTATATGCAGGCCGAATGGTGACTTCACTTATGGCTAGTTGGAAGTCACTGAACGTGGAACACATTGCAGTTTCCGTTGCGCTGGCACATGCAGCTGGAATCGACAAGCGATTGCGACGTTTTGTCTTTACTGCTGACATTAACACTCGAAACGAGCTGCATCAATAGCTCGCTCAAAGCGGCTGGTCAACACCAATAACCTAGCAAACAACAATCTGGCTATGCAGGAGGGAAGGACCGATCTACCGTCACCTGTTACAATTGCGGGAAAGAGGGCCATGTATCTACAGTGTGTCCTGATCGCCAGTAGAACTCGATGCCAAACAGAAGCAACATTGTCAAAGACGTCAACATCTGTACTGTTCTTGAGCCAGTAGGGACATTGTTGCAATTTGGTGAGTCGTCCCAATTTTGTTTTGATTCCGGAGCTGAGTTCTCGCTCATCAAGGAGGCTGCTTCACTGAGACTGTCTGGAGCTAGAATAAGTAATGTAATTATTTTAAGAGGAATCTGTGAAAATACGGTTTTTAGCACTTTACAAATATTGGCATATGTTCTGATATGCGAACGTTCATTCGAAATATTGTTCCATGTAGTTCTTGACAGTTACATAAAATATGACGCTGTGATTGGTTGGGATATTTTGAGCCAGGGAATTGGTGTGACTATTACATTAAACGCACTTACAATTTTTAATGAAAAATCGATGTTGCCTATTCTAATTTCCGAATGCAATCCTGATTTGGCTAATGTTGATACTGACGTACATAGATCCGATAGAGAGCAACTGCTATCAATACTACATGAATTCCGTCATTGACGGAATTCCTCAAAGCCGCGTGGAGATTCGCTTAATTGATCCAAATAAGACGGTTCAAATGCGACCTTATAGAATGAGTGTAGAGGAAAAAGGAAAAGTTCGGCAGTTAATTAAACAATTTATAGAATCGAATATCATAAGGCCCAGTTCCTCGCCGTTTGCTAGTCCAATGTTACTTGTTCGAAAGAAAAATGGTACAGACCGCCTCTGCGTAGATTATAAGCTTTCTAACGCTAATACCGTTTCCGACAAATATCCACTGCCGCTTTTTTCTGACATAACAGCTAGACTGGGCGGTGCAAAGTTTTTCACCTGCATAGATATGGCAAGTGGATTTCATCAGAACCCAATTCATCCGAACTCGATCGAGCGGACTGCGTTTGTTACCCCAGAGGGGCAATTTGAATATTTGACTATGCCATTTGGGCTTAAAAACGCATCGTCCGTATTTCAAAGAGCCATTAACTGTGCCCTGGGTGATCCTACCCATTCGTATGTCATTGTTTACATGAATGACGTAATGATAGTCGCACGCACAAAGGAAGAAGCGTTTGATAGACTACGAGTAGTCTTGAACATACTCACGAAAACAGGATTCTCTTTCAACATTACAAAATCTTCTTTTCTTAAAACTTGTGTTGAGTATTTGGGCTTCGATATCAGAGCAGGTGAGATTCGACCGAATCCAAGAAAAATACGAGCTCTTACCGATTTGCCGCCTCCACAATCTGTAACTCAATTGAGACAATTGATCGGATTGGTCTTATATATCCGTCAGTTTATACCCAAGTTTTCACAGTTGTTGAAACCTCTCTACGCACTTACATAAAAGAACAGAAGCCTCGAGTTATCGAATATTTTAGTAAGATGACGTCATCAGCGGAATCGCGTTATCATTCATACGAATTGGAGACACTCGCTGTTTACAACTCTATTAAATACTTTCGTCATTATTTGCATGGTCGTCACTTTGTTGTGTTTACAGATTGCAATTCATTGCAAGCTTCTCGTAAGAAGGCTGAGTTGACCCCAAGGGTTCACAGGTGGTGGTCGTATATGGAATCATTCGAATTTGACATTCAGTATAGGCCTGGTGAGCGCATGGCCCACGTTCACTTTCTTTCTCGCAACCCAATACTAAAGAGTGTTAAGAATTCGTCAGGAGTAACCGAGAAACGCATAAATCCGACCGAAATTTCAGATAACTGGTTGTTAGCCAAACAGCAGAGAGATGAAGAAACTTCATCCATTGTATCCAAATTGCGTAATAATGAATTGTCCGAAAATTTGTCCAAAACCTACGAGCTACGTTCTGGAACACTGTATAGAAAAATACAAAGAAATGGAAAGATTCGTTGCCTGCCTATAATTCCAAAGCCGTTCAGATGGTCTGCTGTCAACAATGTTCACGAGTCAATTATACATCTAGGTTGGGAGAAAACTCTTGAGAAAATGTACGAATTCTATTGGTGACAATTGACAAAATGTCTAAGTATGTTCGCAAAATTTGTAGACAACTGTATTACCTGTAAGTTATCCAAGCCTCCTTCTGGTAAGATACAAGCCGAATTGCATCCCATTCCAAAAGTCGATATTCCGTGGCATACAGTACACGTCAATATTACTGGGAAACTTAGTGGCAAGAGCGACTTGAAGTACCTAATCGTGCTGATAGACGCATTTACGACATTTGTTTATTTGTCTCATACCTTAAAGCTAGACACAGAGAGTTGCATTAAGGCAGTGAAGTCCTTAATTTCATTGTTTGGTGTTCCTTCTCGACTGATCGCTGATCAAGGTCGTTGTTTCGCTAGCACAACTTTCCGTGATTTTTGCTTATCACAGAAAATAAAATTTCACTTAATCGCCACACGAGCTAGTCGAGCTAATGGCCAAGTAGAGCGAGTCATGAGTACTCTGGATAACATGTTAACTGCAGTTGAAACAAACCAAAGTTCTTGGCAGGATGCCCTATGCGAAATTCAACTGGCTGTTAATTGTACCATTAGAGATACTTATTGGTAAAGAAGTCAGGCCGTTTGGCCTGTTAATGTTGATGTAGGTCAAGTAAGAGAAATGGCAGAACGTCATATTGATAAGAATGCCAGAATCGATAAAGCTAGATTTGATAATTATAAAGCTACTATTACACGACTTGAGGTCGGGGACTATGTTTTGATTAAGAACGAAGAAAGAGAGATCAAACCAAATTAGACAATAAGACTAAAGGTCCATATTTGGTAGCCGAAGTATTGCCAGGAGATCGGTATACGCTCAAAGCATTGAATAACAAAAGAACTTACAAATACTCCCACGAATTTTTGCAGAGTATGTCTGAGAAGGGGATTGCCATTGAACTTGAAAGCTGCGATGTCAAGAATAATTGATAAATCACGTACAACTTTGAGATCAGTCCAAAATGTTACGGCTTCCTGCACAAGTGGGCGCCCGAGTTATGTGGCCCGGCATTTGATGCTTGAGGTTGGAATTTTGGACAAGGATCGGAAGTTTCTATTTGTTTGGCCGGTTTGGTGTTTTATTTCGTGTGCTAATATTGATTTGTTAGGCCGGTTTGTTGGTTAACATCAACTGTGAGCTAACATTTGGCCGGTTTGTCGAACCTTAACCGTGAGCTCCTATAACAATGAGAATGATTGGCCGGTTTGTTTAACCATAACTGTGAGCTATCGTAATGAAGATTGCCCGGTTACTCGAGTAGTTAACTGTGTTCTATTGTTTTAATGAAATTATGATTTTGAGAATGTATTTTGAATTTAAGTTATTGGTAATCCAGATCTTATGGCTTGGAGTAGTGTTAAATATTTGAATTAAATATTGTAATGTGTGAAATAAGTATTTTGAAATGTTGGAAACGAATCTGTAGCATTCGGAATGAATCATGTAATGATTGAAATTAATTTTGAAGTACTTGTAATGAATTTTAATCAATAATCTGAAATTATGCTTTGAACTAATGCTAAATTACGAAATTTAATTTTGAAAATAATTTTTGGTTTGATTTGGTTTCAAGAGAATAAGAAGTGTTGAATACGAAAATAAAGTATTTAATTTGAAATGAAAAGAGTTAAAAAAGATTTTGTTTAAGTTTGTTTAGTAAAGATCATGGTGACTGAAATAAGACACGATTGTATAATTTGAATAAGAAACACACGAGGGCGTGTGATATGTCAGGAAGGCCGTGTCGCAGATTATTTTTAAATTCAAATTATAACGAACATTGTAACAGATTATTTTCCAATTCAAATTGTAACAAACATTTCATCATGATGCGTGGTAGGTATATGCACAGGGTTGATTTCATCACTTGATGAAGGAAAGTAAAAGGAAACAGACATGCCGCGCTCCCCACCAAAGATTAGAAAACGTGGCGCCAAAGCCGTGCAGAGGAGTGATTCTGAGTCCGAATCGGAATATAATCCAACGATATCTCCGACATATAATACAATCGGAATTTGCTGAAGTAACATTTTTACGAAGTGGATTCAAAATAAACTCCTTTATTTTAAGTATACTGCCTCAATCGCTTGACGAAATTAATGGTCGAAAGAGTATGGCGGCCATCCTTAAGCCATGATAAAATTTAATAATGAGCGTTACATCAGTCTTGGGTCTTCTTTAGCGTGTGAGCTGGTGTTCTCGGAACGGAATCTTTCATCGATAAAGTGAGTTTGGGCCCACACCCACTACATTATAGGCTTAAAAATTTCTTTGTAACTTTATTTATTTTATTAGCGATCGTTTGGCTATATGACAGCAATTCTTAATGATTTGTGAATAGAATAGGAATAGGAAAATGGAATCATTTTCCTAAAGAAGAAGAAATATACGATCATACAACTTTTTAAACAATATTTTTTTCTTTAATTTTCTTAAAATAATTAAGATGTAAATAAAAAAAATCTGATTATTATCTGATATTATTATCTGATTAAATTTTTATTTCATCGTCCTACTGTTCTTCTCGTACTAACCCAGTCATTGACAAAAAAGCCTTCTTGGGCAAAGGTTTAAGATTTTAACATATTTATTCTTTATACAACTATGTAAATCTGGTTTTAATATTGGCGACGGATAAATGGAATAAACAAAATAAAATATTTAAAACTTTAATAAATTCTTGTTTGAAATGGTCCGAAAATATGTGATAAAATTACGTAATTTATTTACGGTTTGTCACCGAAATTGTACTCACTCTCTGTTATGTCTGTATGAATGCGTGGATCTCAGATTCCAAAAATTTTTTCAAAAACTTTTTGATGCCGAATTATTTTGCTGATCATTATTTAATATTATATGATCATTTGTATAGTATATTACTTATTTAGATCCGACTAAAGCAGAAAATGTTTATTTCTTTGGCTATACATATTGAATAGCTTTATTGCGTACACCCATACACTCCGAGGTGCCCACAGTGATAACAAAGAAAACTAACTTGGGGTGGAGCCGAAGTTTAAATACTCTTGCAGTTAAATGGATTCTATTGCGAAAAGATTAGCGAATATCGGATTATTTCGCCGACCCCTATGTTCCAGATTGACAACCTAATCTATAACATACGTACAGGATCTATTCAATAAGTAACGGGACTGCTTCGCTGTAACCTCAACGAAGCGGAGGGTGGGGGGTCAGACTGGTCGGCTGGGTAGAAGGATTTCCCGCCAACAATCTCGCGCCTACATTCCTAACTTACCTACATTCGTTAAGACAGGAGGTGAATTTTTGTGGCGCGAGATTTTTGTCGGCGTTCTGAGCGCTAAAATGAACCGTACCATTGAAGAAAGTTATGCTGTGAAGTTTTGCTTTAAACTCGGAAAATCAGCGTCGGAGAGCCTTGAACTCATTAAACGGGCTTATGGGGATAATGCCATAAGCCGTACAAGAGTTTTCGAGTGGCACAAAATGTTCAAAGAAAGCCGGGAGCTCGTTGAAGACGAGCACCGCGTCGGACGCCCAACGACAGCTCGAACAAATTTTCAGGTGGATAAAGTGAGAAGAGTTTGAAACTCTGACAGGCGTTTAACCATTGCCCTTATCAGAGAGCTTTTGACGAGTGGCAGACGCGCCAAATTATGTGTATCAATGCAGGAGGGATGTATTTTGAAGAATATTAAATAACTGTTAATAAATAGTAAATAACTGATACCTACAATAAATTTTGATTTACGACACCAGTCCCGATTGAATAGACCATGTAGATGCTTTATAAAGTAGAATATGTCTCTCTCACGACGTTGCCCAGTTTTGTAACCAAATTTAAATACCCTATACAAAAAATGAAATCAAACAGCTGATAAGGAATCCACGAACGAAAAAGTTTTTTGCGCACATCACATTTATATATAATATATGTAAGGCATTATAGCCAGTTATTAATATACTGATTTTGGATATAATATAACAAGAATTGCGGTATTACAAATAAATGGAACAGCGACTTCTCGACTCTGCTGACAATGGCTGCAACTTGACGACTTTACTACTTAACGACTTGACGACGATAGACCCTTCGACATACGAACTTCTGTGCTCGGACTTAGTCTCTCGACGACTTCTTTTACCACTTGACAACTTGACCACTTCACGTTCCAAATGTTCTGCTCTTCGTACGTCTTGCACTCGCTAGCTTTTCTTCCACACTCCTCCCACCTCTTCATTTGTTCTGGTGATGATACTTCCTTAATATCGTGTAACGAGCAGGTTCTTGGCAAGGAAGAATATTTATGCAGGAACCGATATAAGCGATAGTTACTCGGTATTCTATCGATACCGATATATATAAGAAGAAAAGAGATCCAAAGGCACAAGCGAATGGAGAGCACGCCAAGTTTTGTACAATTAAAATTAACTTAGTTTCTTAATGTTATCCTCTTATTCATTCCAATAAAACATTGCTCCACCACTCGGAAAAGCCATCCCTTTACAGTTCAGAAGTGGGATAATTCGACTTGGCAATGTTTATGAGGCAGTAACAGAGATACAAGAAAAAGCAGAAGCGGCAGAGGAATCGTCGGCGTGGGAAGTTTGTAATGGGATAGGTGTTCCCAAAGGTCTAGGTGACAGAAATTACAAATTACGGATAAGGCATCCTTTTCTACGTGGCTGATGGATTCAAAGCGGACTACTTAGGAATCTGGAGGTGTACATGCAAAAAGCTTGTGTGTATGTGTTGTGAAATTCACGAGAATTGTGGTGAAATAGCGATCTCGCTTGCAGACGGATATACAGAGGTGCTCGTGGGTGCAAACGATTGTGGTTGTGCGTACATAAGAAACCAGGCAAGGTTTTCGAAGAGTGGCGATCATTTTTGGAGAATATGGTCAAGATATCGGAGCTGAAGGCAGACCGGTTACGGTAACTGCTGAGAGAGAGGAACTTGGGAGTTGCAGGCTCCAGAGCGGAACTAGTTCAGAGACTAGTGGAACACGAAAATTCAGAAGACGTGGATTTGCCACAAGCAGCTGGAATTATGAGCCAAAATGAAGAATCATTCGCAGCACAGGCGGCTGCGATTGCACAGCTATAAGAACAGATGACGACACTGACAAGCCTGATGGCCCAGTTTGTAAACAATATGCCAGCAGCTAATCAATAACAGCAGCAGCGTCAACGTGAAAATCAGATTGATATAGATGAGTTTATTTACCGTAACCCTGGAGATCAAGCGGCGATCAGCCATGGTAGACAAGCGTCAGTTAAGGAAATTGCGGATACCTTACCAGACTATGACCCCAGAGATGAGAATTCGATCTCAGTGAACCATTTCATCGATCGTGTCAACAAAGTGGTAGATGCGTCTCAATGGGACGGAAAATTTGTACTTCTTGCCATATACACAAAGCTGAAGGGTCCCGCCAAAATGTGGCTTGATTCTTCGCAAGTTTTACACACAACATGGAACAGTTTTGCAGCAGCAATCCGAGAAGAATTCGGATCAGAGCGGGACGAGGCAGAAATTAATTTCAACATGGCGAATGCAACCAGACGATCGAAGGAAACCGTAAAGGAGTATTGTTTCCGTATGTCAGCACTTTGAGTGCGATTCAAGCTTAGTGAAGCAGCAGTCATCCGATATGTTCGAGCGGGCCTACAGCACAAAGAGTTGCAAAACAGTATTGCAGCCATTCATTTTTCGACTATGAAAGAGTTTCGCGACTCTACCGAGTCATATTTTATAAATAGAGGCAGGCCCAATGCCAACAAGAAAGAGTTCCTACCCAAATCCAGTAGTTTTGAGGTAAAGCTGGAAAATGAGATGAAGCAACCAAAGCCAAGAGATCCAAAAGCTTGCTTTAATTGCGGAGATGTCGGGCATTTTGCAAATTCATGCCCAAAGGAAATGAAGAAGACGCGTTGCTCCAAATGTAATAAGTTTCATGCCACAGATGAGATTTGCCAAGCTGCACAGGTGATGCGTTTGGGCGCATCCAATCAGGACAAGCTGTTTACAAGAAAAATCTACATTAACACGAAAAATTATACCGCTTTCATTGACACTGGAAGCCAAGCCAGTTTAATTCGCCAATCAATTGCGGACGAGATCGACGCAGATCGACAGGAGTGCTACCTGAAAATCGTGGGCATATGTGGACGCTCACGTATCCTTACCAAAGCTATGGTTGTGGACATCGAAATCGCTGGAAAAATGGTTACAGCCAAAGTTTACATCGCAGACGACAATCTGTTGCAGGAAGATTTGTTGTTGGGACAAGATGTCATTACATGCGCCGAGTTATTATTGAAATGCGAACCAAGCGAGACAGAAGTCAAGAGAGCAGTTCATCAGCCGGTAACAAGTTCAACCGAGAGTATTTTTAAAAACCTTGTTAGTTTTCAGAACACAGAAGAAAGGAGCAAAGTATGCAGTCTGCTCGAGAAGTTTGCCGACGTTTTCTCTACAGGATGGGACGGCCTAGGCAAGACAAACGTCGTCCAGGCACAAATTGTTGTTGAAGGTGGCCAAGTAGTCTCCCAAGCGCCATATCGAGTTTCCGAGCCAAAGAAGGAAGTTGTCGCCAAGATGGTCGACGAATTTTGGAACGGGACCTTATTACTCCGTCCACGTCAGAGTACGCCAGCCCAGTGGTGCTCATCAAGAAGCCGAACGGTAGTGATCGACGGTAGTGCATCGATTACCGCCGCCTGAACAAGCTCATCAGAAAGGAAAACTTCCCAGTACCGAATTTTGAGGAAAGGCTTCAGGAAGCGAAGCGCTTCGCATATTTTTCATCCCTTGACTTAAATAGCGGCTATTATCAGATCAAAATAGATCCAGAAAGCAGAAAGTTCACTGCATTTATCACCACGGATGGATTGTTTGAGTTTAAACGTCTTCCGTTTGGGCTGAAGAATGCACCTGCTGCATTCAATCGACTCATGGCAGAGTTGCAAAACCGTGTGAAGAAAGGCGACATGATGCATTACATGGGCGATATCCTCATTGGCAGCCAAACGTTTAATGAAATGTATGAAAAACTTGAGAGAATTTTACAAGTGTTACGAGACGGCGGATTAACTTTGAATCGAGATAAGTGTGAGTTGTACAAACAGTCAATCACATTTCTAGGTCACCAAATACACACAGATGGAATCAGCCCCGGAGAAGTCAAAACTAAAGCCATTGCAGAATTTGTAAAGCCAAAGAATATCTCCGAAGTTCGACAGTTTTTGGGTCTCACTGGATATTTCCGGAAACTCGTACCCGGATATGCAATAATATCAGAGCCATTGCGAATTCTTTTGCGCAAGGACCAAAACTTCAAATGGGAACAGCCACAAGAAGATGCTTTTGAAAAGTTAAAGTTATGCCTTGCGCCAAAGCCTGTTGTGACTAGCTACCGCCTAGATGCCGAACATGAACTACATACGGATGCAAGTGCCGTTGGGTTAGCGGGAGATTTGATGCAGAAAGATGAAGATCAACTGAAGCCAATCGCATACTATGGCCGAGTCACTTCCAACCCAGAGAAAAACTACCATAGTTACGAGCTAGAAGCTTTAGTCGTCGTCGAGTCATTAGAACGATTCAAATACTACATTTATGGAAAAATGGTTAAGGTTATCACTGATTGTAACGCTTTGAAAACAGCAATGACAAAACGAGAGCCGATACCACGAATTGCAAGATGGTGGTTACGAATCCAAGAGTTTGACATCGATATTGTTCATCGAGCAGAAACACAGATGTGCCACGTTGACGCGCTAGTTGAAAAAGAACATGAGATGGAGACAGCATCCCTGAAGATCTCTAAAACAATCATTGATGAAGCTGACTGGTTGTTTGTCATACAATTACAAGACGAGATCCACACAAGAGAAATCCAGAAAATTGTTGCGAATATGAAAGCCGAGAAAAAATCTGAAAACGAAGAGTACGTGATTGAGCAAGATCGCCTGTTTCGAAAATATAACAGCAAGATGCTATGGGTTGTGACGAAGCAGCTGAGATTCCATACTCTCCTCGAATGTCACGACAAAGCCGGACACATAAGCACAGCTAAAACCATCAGTCGGATTTTGAATCTGTTTTGGTTTCCCCAAATGCGTAATTTTGTAAAAGGCTATATTAAGTCCTGTGTCGGCTGCGCAATGTATCAAGCGCCAGGAGGACGCCAAGAAGGTCAGTATCATTACGACGACATCAAGCCGATACCCTTTTCAACCGTTCACATGGATCACCTGGGACCGATTCCGAAGAGTTCAAAGCGAAATGAACATATTCTAGTCCTTGTCGATGCCTTTACGAAGTTCACCATAGTTCGAGCAGTGAAAAGTACAGCAACAAAGCACGTGCTAGATGCCCTGCAAGTCACAAGCTACGTTGGAATGCCAGATCGTATCGTTACCGAGCGAGGGACCGCATTCACCTCAAAAGATTTTGAGAAATATTGTAAATCAAACAATGTGAAGCACATACTCAACGCCGTGAGAACACCAAGAGCCAATGGTCATGCAGAACGGACAAATCGAATTATTTTGTCAATGCTTTTGCCTTCAAATGAAAACGAGAAACGTTGGGACGAGATGCTGCGATCAATCCAGTGGAGCATCAATACCATGGTAAATAGCACTACTAAATGCTCCCCATTTCAGCTTCTATATGGTTATGAGTCCCGAGATGTTCTAAAGAACACGCTGACGAGCGTGATCCAAAATCAAGAGCTAGGCATAATGACTAAAGCCGAATTGGAGAAGCTCCGAGCTGATTCAGCGACTACAGTTAACGACCACCGAGCTGCTGCCAAGCAGAGATACGATGCCATCCATTCCAAGCCAACTGTCTATAATCCTGGAGACATTGTCTTGGTCGAGAACGAGCCGTTCAGCACGGGCACGTCGCGCAAACTAGAGCCGCGATACAAAGGTCCTTTTATTGTATCCAAAGTGCTGCCCAACGAGCGATATCTAGTTGAAGATATCCCGCATGCACACAGAAAGCAGAGACACTATAAATCAGTGTATTCATCAGAGAAGATGAAACGTTGGTGCGAACTTCCACCCGATGAGTCAGATGAAGACAACGACGAAGAAGACGACCCAGAGGACTAATCTCGCGAGGACGCTGCGATTGTCAGGAGAGGCCGAATGTAACGAGCAGGTTCTTGACGAGGAAGAATGTTTAAGCAGGAACCGATATAAGCGATAGTTACTCGGTATTCTATCGACACCGATATATATAAGAAGAAGAGAAGAGATCGAAAGGCACGAGCGAACGGAGAGCACGCCAAGTTTTTTACAATCAGAATTAAATTAGTTTCTTAATGTTATCCTCTTATTCATTCCAATAAAACATTACTCCACCATTTGGAAAAGCCATCCCTTTACAATCGTATACTATCGCTTAGCAGGGACGTTCATAACTATCGATGCCCAACTCTACTTCACATATATATATTATAAGATTTTTTCTAATATAAAGTTGAAATTGGCTGAGCCTTTTATGAGGAGTGACTATTCCCGATGCAAGACAGCTATTAATATGTTTCTTGAACCGTCGAATATTTCATTTATTTACTATCTATTGAAATATTTTGAAAAACCCCATTGCTTAAGTTTTAAACTTTATACTACTGTGGGCAAAAAGTAAGGTGAATTTGTTTGTAAAATGAAAAATCTTTATTTATTCTTCTACATCAATTTCATCCCCTTCGAAGTAATCCCCTCCCGATAAAATACACTTATGCCAACGTTTTTTCCAATCCTCGAAACATGCCAAATAGTCCCTTTCCGGTATAGCCATCAGCGCCTTATTCGATTCAGCTCTTATCTCCTCAATCGACTCGAAACGCGTTTCCCGGAGTGGTCTCTTGAGTTTTGGGAATAGCCAGAAGTCACACGGAGCCAAATCAGGCGAATACGGTGGTTGCGGAACGATATGCGTCGAATTTTTGGCGAAATGGTCACGAAGAACGAGTGCAGTGTGAGATGGTGCATTATCGTGATGCAAAAACCAAGAGTTGTTGGCCCATAATTCTGGTCTTCTTAGACGAATTGCTTCACGCAAACGACGCATAACGCTCAAATAATATTCCTTATTAACAGTTTGGCCGGGTAGAAGGAATTCATAGTGCACCACACCACGAAAATCGAAGAAAACTGTCATCATGACCTTGATTTTTGAACGACTTTGACGTGCTTTTTTCGGTCTGGCCTCGCCTTTAGCACGATATTCGCTTGATTGGTCGGTTGTTTCAGGGTCGTAAGCATAAATCCAAGTCTCATCTCCCGTAATCATGCATTTGAGCTTGTCCTGATATTCAGAAAGCATTGTTTCACACACATCAACGCGGCGACTTTTTTGCAAGAAATTTAGCGTTTTTGGTACCAAACGAGATTTGACTTTTCGCAGGCCCAAATGGTCTTTCAAAATTGTTTTCACAGATCCTTCTGATATCCCGATCATATCAGTAAGGTCTCTAACAGTCAACCGACGATTTTCGAGCACTAATTAATTCACTTTATTGACGTGTTGGTCATCTGTTGACGTCGATGGTCGCCCGGAGCGCTTCAAGTCATCAACACGTTCTCGACCCTCTTTGAAGTCTTTGTACCACTTATAAACATTTTTCTGCGACATGGTAGAATCACCAAAGGCCTTCCGCAACATCATCAACGTTTCCGCAGCCGAAATTTCATTCCGCAAACAAAATTTGATGGCACTTCTTTGCTCAATTAAATCAGACATTGTAAAAATCGAAACATGCACTCGTGGTCGTTTGGTAAATACAAGCGTAAATATATTACTGATGATGACATTGACATGAAATTTGTCCCAGTTGTCATTAGCAGTCCTACCAACTCAAGAAAAAAGAACTAGCCCGAAATGTTAGGCCCGCGAAGTTTAAATTGGAAATTCACCTTACTTTTTGCCCACAGTAGTATATAAATATTTATTCAAAAGTTTCGATGCATTAAGTTGGGTCTATCAATTTACCACACATATTGTAAAAGGGTTGGAAGAATACACCCGGTGAATTGCAGCAACCATTTGCAAATTTTATGGATAGATCCTTCGTTGAAACTAAAGAACTAGCTAAAATGAAGATCTTGATTCTAACAACGCCACGTATAAAATCATCGCATAATTTTAGAGATTTTTATTTCCACTCGTAGAGTACAAGGATACACTGTTTCTCTGTATGACCGCGTGGATCTCAAAGACTATAAAGATTAATTTCGATTAAGTTTGTTTCAAATTTTTACCAAGTCCAAAAAATGGCATATCCGAGCGTTGGGCATCTGTGCTTGGTGATCTGTGATGCAAGCGCACTTATTTAAATATAAGCGAAAAAAGTTGGCTTTAAATTATGTGTAAAAAATATTAGTATTGTAAAAAACGTCACAGCGAAATGTAATTTATGCTACTCGTATAATTTGTAAATAAAAATAAAAGATTTTTGTTTCATTTGTTTATTATTATTAATTATTCCGTTTATAAAAAATAATTTTAATTATATCTTAGAATTGTTTATGGGTGATATTATTTAGTTTTGTCTATTAGAGAGACATTTGCTGTGAACTCTTCTAAGTCTTCTCGCAACCTTGACATATCTTATCTTATCTTGTGCATATATATTTGCAATGCACATCGCTACAAGGAAGCAATTACTGCTTTGTTCAAATGTGCGTATTTTTCGTATTTTTGCCTGCAAATATGCATATTTCTCTTGCTAAAATGCCAGTGTCCCCTGTAAAAGTCGTGGTGATCATATGTTAATTATTTGGGCTCCCTGGCATGTCATGTGTGAATATCGTACACAGTAACGGGGCCAAGGCATTAGAACTCCTGCACGGATTTCCTTGGTGCTGAGCTCGACGCTATCTAAAACCAGAGTAAAGGATCTCACTTCCGTTCGTTTCGCACCAAAAGCCACAGTTGCGATGTGCGGAAATATTGGAATAAGTGGAGTATGCGTACTGGGCTACGCCGTTCCGGTTGTTAAAAGAGATGGATCAATCCGTATCTGTGGTAACAACAAGTCCACGATGAACCAAGCAAAAGCCTTTGCCATCGAATACCAAGAGTAGTCTCACTTCTCGCGTCAATTGAATCTTACATGTGTAAGATTATGTTGTACGCACTTTTTAGTAGTCGACTTATTTTTAAAGTGGTTGGAGTTCTCATGGTCTCCCACAGGAATTATTCTCCCACAACGGCATGGCGTTCCATTCTTTTAAGTTCAAAAATTTCCCAGATAACCATTGTTTTCGATCCGCGTCGTTCTACCTCTCGGCAAACGGTCGGGCCGATTGAATGCGGCAGACAACAAAGAATAATTTAATGAAAATAGGATATCAATCAAATATGTAGATGTATCTAGCCATCTATTTTCCCAGCATATGAGGCACACGCCGACACTAAGTCCACACCAGCAGAGATAGTAGTGAATTGCTAACCGAGAACATACTTTGATAAATTGCAACCGACGGAAATCTAAATATTATCAAAACAAAGCTTTTCATTAAGGTGCGCTGATGGGCCAGGAACTATACAACGAAAAAACAAATTGATAAAAGATATCACATTAAACGGCCCCATTTCTTATTCATACATATTGGAAGACAATTCTATCATCATGAATCCATCATAGGAGATCTTAATTACAACGATGCATCATCATGTCAAGGGGTGTTATGTATTGAGTGAATACTGGTAGCACTGTTAATTAAGCTTAGCCATTAAGCAACGCATTTATGAGCGTTGACACCATAGATATGTGACATGCTTAAGCCAAATAGATAAATGTATACGCCTACTTTATATTTTTTTTTCAGTAGGGTTCAGTTCGGCCATCTTTAATGTCACCTGACATCTGTCGAGTGCTTTATGT
The DNA here is from genome assembly GCA_035047645.1 of Drosophila merina. NCBI lineage: Eukaryota > Metazoa > Arthropoda > Insecta > Diptera > Drosophilidae > Drosophila > Drosophila merina. The sequence continues at coordinate 284,637 of JAWNPH010000083.1, forward strand.
TCAGTTTGATTTGCCAATTTATGATGAATAGGTTAACAGCTGAGCAGCGATACCAAATCGTTGAATTTTATTTTGAAAAATAGAGGTCGTTTGTTAAAGTGCACAGTTTGCTTTGCCCGTTTTATTTTCTTCAGTGACGAGGCCCATTTTTGTCACGGTGGTGTGGTAAACAAACAAAATTGCCGCATATGGGCCGAAACCAATCCACAAGCATACCACGAGCAACCGATGCACTCAGATAAATGCACAGTTTGGTGCAGTTTATGGGCTGGCGGTATCATAGGGCCGTATTTCTTAAACGATGACGAAGGAATCGACTTATTGGGCGAAGTGTTCGATAACAGCGTTATCTCCACAAATGGTATATAAGCTTTAAATATTCTGGTATTGTTCATATCAGTTCATATTATAGAGAACGGTCGTATTTTTTGTGGGCTCTGCGTCTTTTGCTTATTGCTTATCTTTAAACAAACCGTGGGTTGTTAAAGTAAAGAATATAATTGTACACTCAATTTACTTCCGATATCTTATCGTGTCGGGTTTGTGCATTACTATATTAGTATAGGAAATTGATTTATTTGGCTGGCTTCCAATTTTTTTTTTACAAAATGTTCGGTGTTCGGCACGATTTTTTCGCCCAGCCAGAGAACATAACTCCGTAAACCAAATAACACTGAACAGTCATCTTACTCATTTTTTTTCAGCAAAATCTTCCTTAAAAAAGTAACAACATCCATTACTTTTACCTATTAGAATACTAGGGGGCTAGGGAGTAAACTCCTTAAACTTCGTACTAATAGTTCTTCATTTACATCACAGTTGGTCACACCTGGTAAATTTATTTAACAAATTAACAATGATCTGCTAAATATATTTACAATATAACTTTCTAAGAGGAATTCTAAAATTTTCGCTTTATAAATTATTAAGATTAATTATTTATTATTATTTTATTATTTAATTTATTGTATTTATTTATTATTATTTAAGAGTTCAGGGGATAAGGTATGCGATAAGATGTTATAGTTTTTACAAATAGTGCGAAAGGGAACGTGTTCAACGTAATTGGATCTGCAAATAGGTAACCATAGGGGTCGGAAGAACCTAGTTATTCTATTAGGAATGGAAAAAGATAGTTGGTCTAGAAGGTGTTTGGAATCAACCATACCATGGATAAGCATATGTAGAAATATGACCCCAGCACAGGCGCTCCTTCAGTGGAGGTAACTTTAACAATTTAAGCCTGCAACGGTATGGCGGGAGACGATTATCAGGATCCCAGTTTAAGTTTTTTAGTGCAAATAATAGGAACTGCTTTTGTACCGACTCAATGCTATTTTGATGAGAGGAGTATTGTGGACTCGAAACGCACGAGCAGTTTTCAAGGATAGGGCGAACTAGGGTGATATAGAGGGATCTGGTGGCGAAAGGACCGTTAAATTCTTGTGACTAACCATAAAGGCTAACATTCCTCTGGCTTTATTCACTGGCACAGAAATGACATTTCATTTAAAATATTAAAAAAAGAAAAGGAAAAAAACTCCAGTATTTTGACCCTAGTACCTTTCCAAAGGAAAAAGAACCCCTGACCCAAATTTAAGTCGAATCCACTTAAAGTTCATTTAAAATGTTTAAAAAGAAAGAAAAAAAAACTCAAATAAATTTTTAGTATACCTTTCCAAAAGAGAAAAAAAGATCAAAAAATTCATTTAAAGTTATTAGGCCTTCAATTCTAAGTCCAGAAGCCGTTGACCAACGCAGACGCCAAGTAGAACAAGAACTTAGCAGAAATATGGTCGAAAATGTTGACAGAGGTGCAATTGCAGCTACTATTAGAGAAAAGCTGGCCCAGTTCTTGCCAGAGCTATTGAGAGGACATAATTCGGCAGAAGAATTCGCCAATGTGACAGATCACGCTATTGCCCCAGAACATGCAGGAAACTTAGGCGACTTGGACAGGGTACCAAATATAGTCAAAACCATTTGTTCCGTCCGAATTTTTTCGTTCATAGAAAAATGGAATAGACCGTATTTTAGATGCATACAGTGGCTTCCAGGGTATGCCAAAATATACGTAATAATATATGTAGTATGTCATGCCAACATGTCCTATAATACTCCCCTAAACTGGATAGCAATCTCGAAATGTATCCAGTATCCACATCCAGTATCCAAATCCATATTTCATATTCAAGATGAGGAATGGAAAATTCATTAGGATATTAATAGATACACACTCAAATAGAAGTTACATTCAGCCAAAATTTGGGGACAACCAAATTTGAAATGAATGAACCTTTCTATGCTGCCTCAGTAGGCGGAAGTACTTTAATAACCCACCACAAAGTAGAAACCCTTTTTTAATATTTGAGACGGTAAAGTAAAATTATTTCTGCTAACCACATTAAAATCTTTCGATGCCATATAGTTTAAAAGAACTTGCTGAAATCAAAACTAGCTAAAAACAAGTAAGAAAAGTTATCTTCGGCTTGCCGAAGATGGTATACCCTTGAAAACAACAAAGTTTTCCATACAAAGACTTGTTTTCATATCGGTCGTTTGTATGGCAGCTATATGATATAGTGATCTGATCCGGACCAAACTTTCACAAATCATGTATGGCTATGTCAAATGGATACATATTGAATTGGAAAACAAAAAAGTTTTCCATACAAAGACTTGTTTTCATATCGGTCGTTTGTATGGCAGCTATATGATATAGTGGTCCGATCCGACCGATTCTTAAACTTGATCTGCGTGCAACAAAAATAATGATCTGGTAAAAATTTCAAAACGCTAGCTTTAAAACTACTGTCTATTATTTGCATAGAAACAGACGGACAGACGGACATGGCTATATCGACTCGGCTGTTGATGCTGATCAAGAATATATATACTTTGTGGGGTCGGAGATGCTTCCTTTAATGCGTTACACATTTCTGGACAAAATTATAATACCCTTTTTCAAGGGTATAAAAATAATGAATCTTAAGAATGGTATTACAATTCAGATAAAAGAAAAAAATTCAAAGAGCTAAATACCATCACCCCTAAAATATCCCACTTGTCCGACACACAAAAATTCAACCTTAACAAAATACTGAAATCAAACCCAGACTTTTTTGCAGGCCCAAAGCAAACACTGACCTACATATCTATCGTTAAGGCAAAGATCAGAACCTCGTCCGACACTCCGGCTTACTATCAGGATCCTATGCCACTGAAAGATTAAGTAAAAAAACAAATAAAAGAACTTTTAGAAGACCAGAAGGACCAGGAACTTCCAGGTCTCCGTATAATTGACCAGTTTAAATTGTACCTAAAAGGGCAGAGGCTTCAGGCGAAAGAAAATATCGCATGGTTATCGACTCCCATAAACTTAATAAAATAACCAGGGTATAACCATAAATACCCTATTCAAGAGATACATGAGGTTCTTACACAATTAGGAACCTTAATGTCTTCTCAGTATTAGACTTGAAAAGTGGTTTCCATTCCATTTAGCAAAAATGATGATACGCATTTGGAAAACTTGCTTAATTTGTTCAAACCCTACGGGATTTCAACATGAAATGCTCGTTGGACAAATGCGAATTTAAGAAGAATAAAGTCCAATTTCTCGGATTTGTTGTCTCGGATAAAGTCATAGACACAAACCCGAGTAAAGTTGCACCGTTAGCAAATTATCCCTATCCTAAAAACTTTGAGGGATCTTAGATCCTTCCTCGGCCTCTCCGACTACTACAGAAGATTTATACAAAATTATGCTAAATTAGCAAAGCCCCTGACCTTAAGAGAATGTCATAAAAAAAATCAATTTCACTAGACGAAGAAGTTCTAGATTAGTGTCAAAAGAAATTATTCTCCGCCAGATTCCAATAAGGAGTTCCACCTGACTACTGATGCTTCAAATTTCGCGACGGAGCAGTCGCAAGATAATCACCCATATCATTCCTCTCTAGAGCACTATCTAAAGCAGGAGACAATTATGCGGTCAATGAAAAAGAGATGTTAGCCATAATTTGGGAACTCAAGGCCCACAAAAACTACCTGTACGTTAAAGGAAAGACTAAGATCTTTACAGATCACCAACCTTTAACATATTTTTTTAATCGTTGGAATCGAAATGCCAAAATTAAGAGATGGAACGCTTATCTAGTGGAATGTGACTGAGATATTCCATAAGCCGGGGAAAGAAAATGTTGTTGCACACGCATTTTTTAGAATAACTCCAGAACAGACGACAAATTAAATGACCTAAAAAAACGTTTGAACTCCTCAGTAATAAACGGCATTTTCACGACCGAAGAGAAAAAGGGGAAAATTGAAACAATCTACCGAAGCCATTTCAAGGGAATTAAAACACGAAACCGAACAGGAAAAAAAAATAATTCTGCAAATACATAGAAGAGCGCTTAGTAATGCTCTAGAGAACCAAAAATAACTTTCGGAAATAAATTATTTCCAAAGAATGAAAAAAAAAATTGTTAATTGATAAGAATCCAAATGCGACGAACACCCGCTAATCCGGAGATTAAGGAAACTCCAATTCCAGAATACTACGGTCTATGTTACATAATAAAAGAAATACTGAACGAAAGTTAGTACTCACTGCATAGATAAATTTCCTAAATTAGCGCAAGCAAGGATTTAAAATTCAAAAGCCACAGAAGACATTAGATCCCCATTACGTGATCTTATTTTTTACTTCGGAGTCCCTATCGTACACATCGTTTTTGACAACGAAAAAACCTTTAATTGTCAATCGATAAGTCTATACTGCACAGTTAATAGAAAGATGGAACGATTTCATTCCACATTTTCAGAAATGATGAGTTGCCTAAAGAAAGAAGGCATAGATAGAAACTTTAAAGTAACTGGTAGAGCAGTTTTCGAATACAATTAAAGTTTTCATTCAATCACGATGAAGGGAACATTAGAAGTATTCGTTGGCAGGAGAGTAACGACAAACCCGGACCTATAGGAAACATCTAGACTAGAAAATATGAAAAAACTTAAAATAAACAAAACTCAGACCTTTCAAGACATGGCAAAAACAGAATAGAAATACTTTACTAAGTAGCCGGACAGAAAATTTTTATAAGAATTAACGTTAGATTAGGTTTCCCCAAGATATAGAAAAGAAATAGTTAAGGAAAACAGAAACACTACAATAGTTATTGTAGATTCCATAGTTATGGAATCTGGAAAAACAGTTCATAAAAGCCATATCAAAACTTTAAAGGTCCTACATAGTACACAGCTGGAAGCCCAGATCACGACGACCTGGTGATGTTAGAGCAGAGTCTAAACAGCGTAATGGATAAAAATAGCCTACAAGTCATTAAGCTCCAAAGTATCAATATTGCACAATAAAACAACACTTTAAAAAAAAAAAAAACTTTTTTATATTTTAAAAGTTCCAAATTTAGAAGAAACAGAATACCAAGACATAATTATAAAACCCATAGTTAAGAATAACTCAATTGTATACCTAAATTCAAAAGAAATATTTGTATTTAAAAATCTCACCTATGGCATTCCCCGAAATTGTAAAAAAAAAATTAGATTATAAAAATATGTAATAAGAACCAAATTGTTAATATAATTAACTCAAATTGTATTCCAAAAGTTAGTTCAGGAAAAAAGAACGGGCTTTGTAGTTTTAGCAACGCAGACCATGTACCAAAAATAGAAGAAATCGACAGGTCTGACACCTGAAGCGTATCTTGTGCAGTCTACCTCAGCTCATACCCTCCATAAATTGGAGGGGGAAGAGTTACCAACAATAAAGTTAATAATAAATAAAAGCAAATAATTACGGGCCCCAATGGACTCCAATATGCTGGATCCGCGACTCCCTAATTTCTTACATGCCCCGGGCCACCAACATCAGACCATATAAGCTATTCCGTTACGCCTAGCACATGTAAATTTTAGAAGATCAACAACTGATAATCGACAAAACATCAGACCATATAAGCAATTCCGTTATACTCCCAGCGCATGCAATTGTAAGAAATCGCCAACTGATAAACACAACATCCGCTGATAAAAAAAAAAGCATCGAAGCCAACTCATGGACTGCTAAGGCTTCCAGCACGCTAGGGACAGTTTAGTTAGTTCAGTTTAGTACACGCTGAGATCGATCTGAAAGGTAGTGAGCAATCCACATAGAGATATTTGGGTGAAAAACATTGAGAGATAGTTTGCATAGCAGGAACTGATGATTAACTGAATCAAATGCTTTGTAAAGTCAGTATACATTACGTCAGTTTGCAAGCGATCCAGAAACCCTCGGTGGATGATTGAAGAAAATTCTAGTAGATTAGTTGTTGTCGAGAGAAGCTTGACAAAACTATGTTGTGTGTGCGGAGACAATGCTCTTGTGAAGAGTCTGAATTATTACAGATGGAAGGGGGGAAAAGATTCGATTTACGTTTATAGTTTGCAAAAAAATTAAAAGAGCATGGATTCTTTCGAAAATTGAGTTTACATTTTTTTGATATAATTTTTATATAGTTGATGGTTAAGGTCAACAAACTGGTTGCGGATGAAAAGGTAATTTGAAAGATGTAACAAGGATTAAGACCTTAGAAACTTTTAGCAAGCTCTAGATTTCCTATCTTTAAGGAGAGAGAGTTGCCTATTAAACCATGCCTGTTTTGACGTTGATGGAGTCAATAATTAAGGCGTTATTAAGGCGTTCATAAAAAAGAGTCCGTAGCAGCATCGATATTGCTAAAATTTTACTGGGGGGACTTCAAGAAAGTCGATAATCAGCGAAGAGTGGTGGATGGTGTGAGACCTCAGACGTAGATAAGGGAGGAGACCTTATTATTAGTGGGTTATATTTGAGAAGATAAGGTCAAGCGACCTGCCACGGGAGTTCCTTATAGGGTTAAGCTGAAAACGGCAGAGTCGACTAAGCCATCAAGAGAGTCATTTTGGCTAGTGGGTAACAGCGAGTTATCATCGTCCGAGTTGATCCATGAAATGATGCGCAAATTGAAATCACCCATAACTAGTATAAATAAGAATCATTTAGCAGAGACAAAACTCATTTAATGGCAGTTAGGTGGTGCATATAAATGATTGCATCATAGGAGGAATTTAGGAACATGTAACGAAAATGTGAAAGAACTCAGAATGTATTTGAATGGCTAAAAATTCAATTCCGAAAAGATTTTTGATAGTGATTCGTAAATGAGTAAATGTTGTTTACGGCATTGAGAACGCCACCTCCAAAGGGTGGGCGATCTTCCCGAAAGACGGTGTACGTCAATAAAAAAAACCCTCATTATCTATGACAGCATCAAAGTCAAAAGAAGTAATACTGTGCTCGGGCTAGGTTACAGGGTTTAGAGCTTTCGCAGGGAAAGCATCTGGTGCAGTTATTTTGAAGAAGATATTCAAGAAGATGTTCACCAGAGGCAACATCCATAACATAATTTACTGGCAAATGTGAGGCTAGAGTGGTTCATATATTCATTTGCTGGTTACTGTTGGGAATTTTCTGGCGTGGTAATTCACTTAGGAGTTTAAGGCCCAGAAATAGAGAATCGAGATTGAGAAATTGTTCATTTAAGGAGGCAAATTGTTTCCGAACCTCCCGAAAACTATTTCGAGTTTGCCGCATAAGCGTGCGCATCTCTCCTTCTATCTCTCGACACGCCAAACAAGACCAGGTCAGACCAATGCCTTTACCCAAGAGATCACCAAGTCGGCTATAAGGACCGACTTCAGCGCATTTCATATGCAAGCAATTATCGCAAAGCCAGAAAGTCAGATAGGAGTCGCCTGTAATAGCGCCTCCAAATTCGCATCACTTTGCGGTACAAATTAAGGACATTTTGACTTCTACAAAATGCACTCAAAAACAGATGGTCCAGCGAATGCACAGAAATACGATGAAAAGAGCGATCCAACGACAGTAACGTGGGAGCGGTTAAAGCGTAGAGCAGGAGCAGCAATCCAGAAGGAGATGAAGAAGCTCCATAAAAAAGGGGAAGAGCCAAAAAGAGCAGTGAGCAGATTGTTTTTACAAAGCAAAACAATGAATTGTTTTGGTGACTTTGTTGTTGTTTGCGACTCACAATTTTATCGCGTTAAAAATAAACCAAGAATAGTCCGTTTAAGTAAAACTTTCAGAATGTTGTGCAGTGTGTTAACAACTCCGCGGTACGAAAGATTAATTAGATCAGTTCAGCACTGAATTTCAAAAGTTAAGTCGTACGGGAAACGTTAAAATTACGGAGCGATGTTAAATCAACGTGATGAATGTTCAACGAGTTCGAGGTTATTAAAGCAAACGATTATTAGCTCGGAAGTTTTTCCAGATAGGTACACAACTTACAGACGGGACCGACCACTGCGAAGAGGAGGAGAAGTCCTAATTTCTGTGAAGGAGTCATAATCTCTAACAAAGTAAAGTTACTGAATTTTGGTGATTTAGAAATCCTATGTGTGAAAATCACTATGTCTGCTCAATCACTGTTTATCACTAGCGCATACTTACCAAATTCTTCAGAACCGCCTACATTCTCCACCACCTAACTGCCATTCATACCGCACATAACGCTGTGTTATAAGAATTATATTTACGACTGCCGGAACCAGTTTACAAAGGATCCGAAGCAGTTTTAAAAGTTTTTGTGACCACTAAGCGTAAACATTTATCTTCCCCGCCCCCCTAATTTCGTTTAAAAATTTATCGGCGAATACTGATCACGGTATTGCCGACCTATTCGCAACATTCTTTCAAACAACGTATTCACCTCATACAATTATGGATCAGCCTCATTCATACAATTTACAATCAGCCTATCTTATTTTCAGACCATCTTTCTCTGAAAGCAGTATGTTATCGGATCTTCTGATGGTAAAACCAGTCTATTCGCCAGGTCGTGATGGTGTTCCTGGGTGTGTACTGAAAAACTGCGCTGTCATTATGCAGACCCCATCTTAAACTTTTCTCATTATCTCTGGAAACTTCGATCTTTGTGGAAGGAATCTTTCATAACTCCCCTACATAAAAAAGGAAAAAAATCCGAGGCATATTTAAATTGCCAACAGTTCCAAAGCTTTTTTAAAAAAATTCTGGATATTCGCTCTTAGGGAACTCAACTGGTATGCAAATCTTCATCTCACTTCTTATTTTAGCAGACTCTTGCCAATTCATTTCACATCTCTAAAAAACCGTAGAAAGATGTGTTCTGACTACAACGGCCTCTATTGCATGACTTCACTTCTCTTCTACTAATTCCTCAATTTTCACCTACCTTTCAGAGCAACAAACGCAATCTGCTTCTTCCTCGTAATCATTTCTATACTATATACGAGTCCGTGACTATTTGAATGAAACACAGGTTTTTAGATAAAAAGTTATTTTATTTTTCAACGTAGTCTCCTTTGAGCTCTATACACTTAGCCCAACGTTTCTCCAATTTTTTTATCCCTTCCAAAAAATATAATTTGTCGAGGTCTTCAAAATAGGCTTATTGACCCGCCCTCGTACTCTCGGATCTATCCCCGCGATTCATGCAGTACGATAAACGCCAGTGCCCCTCGGTCCGGGAGGTACGTTATGTACGTTATGTACTGTACGTTATGCAGCGGGAGCCGCGGGAAAAAATATGTAACTAATAACCGTGTATGTTCTGAAATGGCTCCGTGGCCAGATTAAACCTATCAATTTAATTTTTTGTCATTTTTGTTTAGTTTGAGTAATGTGTTATGATGTACAAATAATTTTCCATGGCGGTCCTATAGATTATTCATCAATAAATATATCCATAAATTCCTTTAAAGATTATATTAATACCATTAATAAACAAACACTATTTAATTTTTGAATGAAATTTTCTTTCTAAAATACCTGAATAATTGATGCCACCGAAAACGTATTCACAAGTGATGAAAAAAAAGTGACCCCAGGTCCCGAAGATATTTTTGCTTTTTACACAGAAAGTACCCAAAAGAGCAAGTAGAGCCAGTTTATTTACAAAACAATTCAGTTCTAGCTTAAATATTTGTATACTTAACATCAAATGACCGCAGCACTTGTATATAGTTCTTACATATAAATATAACTGAACTATATACTATAAAAATAATTATTGAAATTAGCTCTTTGCAACTCAACAAAACTTATAATTCCCTAAAATTATTATATATATGTCGCAGAACGAATTAAATCGTGTTTTGAGACACTGTCCTTATTTTTACCGGCTACTAGGAGTCGTAGTATTTAAAAAAGAAGCAATAGGTAGCAATAGATCGGTCTAATGTAAAGTCTTTCAAGTGCAATGAAATTGACCACTATGCATCTGCATGTCCGAAAGGCCGTCCAAGCGGCAACGATAGAGGCTATGAGAAGCATGTAGAAGCAGTAGCAAGGCAAAATAAATCTATCTAGTAAATCTATTTCGTTTTTTTCCGACTCAGGACGCTTTAACTGAGGTTCATCTAGCAATGAATTGCACGATCAATCGAATTACCAAAGAAAGCCAACTAGAATTATTAGGCGATAGGAGGCGACGCCTTTAGGTTTATTACCAACAAATTAAAAAGAAGACGTCAAACTAAACTTGACCCAAAATTCAACGGACCTTTTAAGATAATTAAAGTCCTAGATGTGGACGACACAGTTTGTGTGTCGGATTCCCAAGAGGGGAAGTAAAGCACCGCAACATAACAGAAGGACTTGTTATGGCGGGGGTCTTAAGGACCTCAGATTCCCGGGAAGGGAAGTAAAGGATCGCAGATACCCGGGAAGGGAGGTAAAGGATCGCAGATTCCCGGGAAGGGAAGTAAAGGATCGCAGATTCCCGGGAAGGGAAGTAAAGGATCGCAGATTCCCGGGAAGGGAAGTAAAGGATCGCAGATACCCGGGAAGGGAAGTAAAGGATCGCAGATTCCCGGGAAGGGAAGTAAAGGACCGCACAAGGCCACCACGTGAGTGGGCTGTGTGGCAAGATGCGCCGTCTTTTTGACGTACTTTTGGAAACAAAACAAATTCGTCGAGCATGGCTCGGTAGCGGTTCCTTTTGACGGTAATGTTACCGAATTAATGTTCATTCCAACGTCGTTATTTAAGAAATACGGCACTATGATACTGCAAGCCCATAAACCGCACCAAACTGTGCATTTCTCTGGGTGCGTCGGTTGCTCATGGTATGCTTGTGGATTTGTGTCGGCCCATATGCGGCAATTTTGTTTGTTTACCACACCACTGAGTCTGAATTGATGGTCGATTATGAGCACCATAAAACGGGCAAAGCAAACTGTGCACTTTAACAAACGACCTCTAATTTTCAAAATAAAATTCAACGATTTGGTATCGCTGCTCAGCTATTAACCTATTCATCATAAATTGGCAAATCAAACTGAACATAAAGCACTCGACAGATGTCAGCTGACATCAAAGATGGCCGAACTTGAAAAAAAAACCTAAAAAAAACACCCGACAAGGGTCATTGGGTCATTCCTTAGATCATATTTTAATGAAGCCAAGCACATCCTTTGGCTTCATTAACCATCGTGGAAATGTGGTCGAAAAATTTAAGTTAAAAGTCTAATAGGACACCAAGATCATTACCCGGAGTTAATCTTTAGAAAGAAATCCCATAGATAAAGTATGTGGCTTGGTTAGGGCACGTACGATAAAAAGACCATAGCTTAAATTTTGACCCATTGAGTTTTAAAAGATTGGTTGAACACCATTTTTCAAACTGAAGTTTATATTGGGCAAAAGAGGATTTATGTAAAGTGGCATCTCAATGATGTCTTACCATTCCCCCTAAAAGTAGATGTTGTGGAAAACTCAACGAGATGGATGGAAACGCTGAGAAGAAAAAAAGTCGGTTGATCGTGGACAGCAGTAAAGTAAAGTTGAAAACAGAGTCGATCGGGAAAAGCGAATAAAGCAGCGTCGGCAGTTGGGCGAGATTTATAATTGAGTTTAAAATTAGTTACTAGTATAAGCATATGGATTGAACCATTGATAAACATATTACATTAATAAACATCTTACATTTGGAGGATCAACCTGTCTGAGTGCGAAAGTCGTTGGTGCAGTTAAGTGTAATTCAAAATTAAAGTCGTACAGTTATGGACTTACATTGAAAGTACCGAAAACTTAAATTGTAAATGTCGTGTAAAAGTTGCAAAAAGACACAAAGGTAGTAAAATTCGCAAAACGGTCGGTCGGCGTCAGTTTGAAATTTCTAGATGCGTGGTGAAATTCGGTCGTAGTTGCAGTTGTGTTAAGACGTGCGCATAAAAGAATACTCATAAGACATGCCAGCTCGTACGCCAGCAAAAAAAAAACCAGAGAGAGTAGAACAAAATAGATGTTTCTGAAGATAGTGCTATAGAAGAAAAAAATATTGCAGAAGTTAACAAAAAAGTTGATCAGCTGTTGTAGTTGCTAGCGTTGAAAGTCGAAGTAGATGAACGAAAAAAAAATCAGGCGAAATATGAATAGATGGTTTCGAGAAAATTATAAATGGCTTTGATGGAGTATTCCAGTAAATTTACAATTCCTGTTAAAAAAAATTTTTCGAAATTTTCGAAAACAATGCTTATGTATATGCATTGTCAGACAAGCAGAAATATTTACGAGAGCGAAACAAAATGATTAATGCTGCACAAATTGTTTTTCGATTTTGCGTGCGTACTATGAAACACTGAAGTATGCACTTATAAAAGAATTCGGGCGACATTTGAACAGTTCGGAGATTCATGACTTGTTACGTAAACGAAACAAATTAAAATCAATCATTTTATGAATTTTTGCTAATAATGACAAAGTTTGCCAGTATCGGTGACATTGAAGAGGCAGCAGTTTCGCGATATATAGTAGATGGGTTGCACATCGCTATGTGCATTGTGGCGTTCGAAAGAAAAAGTCTCCGAGTACACAGAAAGTAGATGGAAATAGTCAAGAATACTGTCGGAGTATAAGAAGAAAGAATGCATATCAGAAACTAAATGCTTAAAATGTAACGAGAACGTATTAGGTCATTAGGTCATATTAGGTCAAGTAAAATGTTTGTTCGGGTTTTATGTAAGAGATATCGTTATTATCCATAGTACTAGTGTTACGTGTCGCATGAAACGGTCGTTGTTCAGGGAACCGGCCCAGACGGTGGCCAAGACTTCCTGATTAACGGCCAGGAAGGTTTTACTGTGTGTTTGGTGGGATTGGCAAGGAATCATCTACTACGAGCTGCTCCCTTATGGCCAAACGCCCAATTCGGCTCCCTACTGTCAACAACTGGACCGCTTGGAGGCAGCACTCATTCAGAAGAGGCCATCTTTGATCAAGAGAGGCCGAATTTTGTTCTATCAGAGCAACGCCAGGTCACACACGTCTTTGGTGTCGCGGCAGAAGCTCCGGGAGGTCGGATTGGAGGTCCTAATGCACCCACATTATAGTCCCGACCTGGCACCAAGTGATTACCATCTTTTCCTGTCCATGGCGAACGCGCTTAATGGTGAGCAGTTGTCCTTAAAAGAGGACTGTGAAAATCGGCTCTCCGAGCTTCTTCCCAATAGGGACGAAGACTTCTACAAAAGGGGTTTAATGAAGTTGGCATCTCGTTGGCAACAAGTTTACGAACAAAACGGCTCATATTTTACTTCAATCGGACAAATATACACAAAATTATCATCTTTTAAAAAAAATCAATAAAAAAAAAACCGAACGAACTTTTTGCTTAACCTAATATTAAAATTATTACTTTTAAGGTTTAAATGGGCTTCGTCGGTAAGAAAATGGTTATTAAATAATTTATTTGCCTGTTCAGTCTATTAACTGAGCTATTATCTAAGCTACCAAAAATGATCGGTACAGTTACCGACCAATTTCTGAAGTTTTTGAGGAAAAAATGAATTTATAAGTATGACAAGCCTACGGAGTCCAAAGATTTCACGAAAAAAAAAAATTGCATAATTGGCAGAATTGTGTACAAAAAAATTAAAAATTAACTGAAGTTTTGCGGCATTAATTTGTTTTTAAATAGGTTTGAATAACGCAAGAAATAACGAAAAAAATATAACTTTAGCAAGTTTAATTTAGATATTCATAGGTATTCAATATCTATTTATAATACAAATTATCTGGACCTACAAGTATAAAAAAAATAACGGTATGACTTTTGTATATAAAATGTCTCACCCTAACCTGGTTGTTCCATGCTTTTCGGTAACCATCACGCCCAGACCATACGTATAGCCGACTTTGAATACCAACGGCGCAATGGCCAGCTCGAGCGCGGGGCACATTTTCCTCCACTGTGTCCAAAGTAACGTTATCCCAAGCCATTGTGTCTGAAATAATAGTATTATAATAAAGAAATCCATTGATACATTTATTTGAAAAATAATAGGTTTCAATTTTAACTATAACTAAAAAAAAACGTTATGATCTAAAATAAATATATCTTTTCAATTACAGTACAGCATAAACTGCTGAAAAGTATCATCATAAGAAACTTTTTCCATATTTACATTTTCAGTTGAAAGGGAAAAATATGTCGTGGAGGCTTCGGTGTCCTATAAAAAATAAGTTTGTCGGCCCTCCAGAAAACAATGTATTACAGTTGGAACCCAACCTCAAAAGACCTTTTTGTCTGTTGTTCTATATATTTTGATCTATAGATGTTAAAATCATCCATTTCCATCCTATTGATATTTTTCTGCCCTACGTAAAAGGTAGAAGAAAGCGTTTTCGGGACAAGTTGATCTAGCCATGTCCGTAGCCTTGTATTTTAGTGGGGGCATCGAACTTGGAAAATCCGAAAATAAATAAAATTTTTTTTATATTTTATTATATTTAAAAACTACATAAAAACAATGAAGGTAAGCTATACTCAGACCAAACCGAGCTGATAACCCTGGCAGTTAAGCGATTCTTATGAACTTCATTATCAGAGGAATACCTTAAAAATTTGATTTTGAAAAGTCCTCAGCTCATACTCCCAAAATTACTTAAGTTATAAAACATAGAAATTTTGGAGTCGTTAGTTTTAAAATTGAGACTACACGTGTATTTTGCTTAGAAATTTGCACGAAAGTCTTGTGTAGGAGTTTCTAATTTTTATGGAGTCTACTTTTACTAGGTGAAATGAGTACGGTGAAAGTAAATTTATTTCTGATTATTGTACATTAAAGAGTAGTAATTGAACTATATTCTGTGAAATATTGGTTGAAAAATATTGAAAATTGACCGAATGGCAGCAATTCTTCACAGGCCCCTCAGAAAAAATACATTTTGCGGTGCACGTCATACCTCAGCACTGGATCATATGAAATGAAATAACCAAAGCTTTTCCATCAATTTTTATTTCCCTCTAGGTATCCCTGTCGAGGTTTTCCATTTATTTAAATTTTTAAACTTTTTACAAGACTTGAAAATGAAAATACCGATTTTTGGCCAAAATTCATGACTATTCTTGTTAATAATAAGAAAATTAAAATCAAAAACGAAAAAATCTCGACAGCGTTACCTCATAAATTATGTAAGGAAATACTGTAAAAAATTGTAGGACGATCGGTTGAATAGATTTTGAGATACAAATATCGATTTGAGAAAAACGCGTTTAAAGTTTTTCGTAGCGAAGAGACCCTGATAAAACAGCTCAGGTAGTCGTTCGAGACCCGCCTACTTCCAAAGCTTTATCTTTGTGAGTTTTGCTCCGATTGACTCATAGATGTTAATCTGTTAGCCTGCATTGTAGTCTCAGGGCGTTGGAGGAGGTTGAGATTTGAGAGGACTGGCGAGTTGTCAGAAAATAGATTCGGTGGATATTTGGCACTGATAAGGTTTTAAGGGATATTTTTGGTTTTTGCGAGTTAATCAAGTCAGGAATTTTGTTCGCATCGGTAAGCCAGTAGAGACGCAGTCAAGCTTTCTGTTTGCGATTATGATGGCGTTATATAACTGTTTTGTTTTAGGGGTGGGTGTGTTTGGCGTTGTTGTCACCTGCAGCAATGAAGTGGTCCCCTAGAGTGTTGAAGAAATGCAGAAATTGTTGTTCGAAAACATTAAAACGAGGGGGACAACATAACGCTACGAATATTGAAAAGGATTATTTGGAAAACATTTGGTTGCAAAAAGACGGCGCTCCGTGTCACACAGCTAACCACAATCGATCTTTTGCGCACTGTCTTCGGAGACCAAATTACCGATCGCTTGGTCGCCTCAGAGCTGCGATTTGACACCATTAGCCGTCAACACAAATGTTTTGCACACAAACCAGAAGCAATTCAAGCTTTGAAGGGCAACATTCGTGCAGTCATAGTTTAAATGGAGCCGCATACTATCCCAAATGTACTCAAAAATTGGACCGACCATATAGCGTACTCCAAGGCCACCCGAAGCAGCCATTTGAAAGAAATAGTATTTCATAAATAATTGGAAAGTTTATACTTCACTCTAAAAATTAAAATTTTAAAATACATCCAAACATTTTGGTTTTATTGCATTAAAAAAATGTAAGATGGCGTACCATTTATAACGCAGAACGGCTGGCTTCAATGTTACCGACACTGGCAATCTACTTCATACAAGGCACGTCCAGAAAGTAAGTGTACTGGTACTCTCACAGTTGTAGGGAAGACTTTTTCGACATGTTGGCAACACTGCCACGGTGCCTTATCTCTTTCCTTTAAAACCACACCAATCCGGTTAGTGTGTTGAAAATTCTTGACGCAGTAGCATCTCTCGCGAAAAATGTCGATCGTATCTTCCGCTAAGTGCAATACGCGCCGTGATTCGGTACCTCATTGCGAAGGAACAAGCAATAATGACAACAACAACAACAATTTATAATGAGGTAAAAACTGTTTACCTTAATAGAGCTATTAACCGTACGAGTGTGTACAAGTGGTATCGCCAATTAAAAAAATAGCCGAACTTCCGTGCATGATGATCAGAGAAGCAGAGGATCTTAGATTGTGACTGACGAACTTGTGAAAAAAATCGAGATTGCAGTCCGTGACGATCGCAGATTGACGTTAGATAAAGTTTTTGCGATGTTTTCGCAATTCTCCAGATCCTTGATACACAAAATAATCACAGAAACTTTCGGATATCGGAAATTGTCTGCAAGGTGGGTCCCAAAACTGCCGACAAAACTGCACAGTCCTCACATGGCCAACGCCATAAAGCAACTCCTGGACTCTTTTGGATGGGATGTTTTGAACCACCCACCTTATTACCCTGACCTGACCCGAGAATCGAGAGGGATGGTGCCTATGTCGAAAAATAACGTACAATATGTAAGTCATTGAAAAATCGTTCATCAAAAGAAAAGGAAAAGGAATTTAACATAATCGGTGTTAAATTGAATTATTTTTCGGAATTTTGTGTTTTGTTATTCCAATTTTTTTTTACGACCTGCCCGCACTTGGGGCTTGGTGGACTGCGCATTTATAACGGGCCGGGTCGGGCTGCCAAGAGCTGTGTCCGTTGCTCCTTCGCTGCCGTTACTGCTGTGACTAAATATTTGCAAAAACGTAAACTAAACGCCAACCTAGAGTATGGAAGAATGCACTTATAAGAGAATTCGGGCGACATTTGAACAGTGCTGAGATGCATGACTTGTTACGTAAACGGAACATATTAAAGTCAGAATCGTTTTATGAATATTTGCTATGTATGAAAAAGAATGCTGTCGGAATATAAGATGAAAGAATGCACATCAGAAACTAAATTCTTCAAATGTAACGAGAACGACCTAATATGATTATGTCAAGGAAAAAGTTTGTTCGGTTTTTATCTAAGAGATGGCATTATTGTCCGTAGTACTAGTGTTACGTGTCGCATCATGTCAAACTATACGGTGCTGAAAACGTGTTTATTCGAGCCAAAAGTTTGTCTTTTTCTATTGATTGACTTAGTACGCTCGATGGACACCAGCAAAGGGAAAATTCGCTATATTTTAAAATATTTTTTCGATCAAGGCGAAAAAGCAGCCATAGCGGCTAAAAACATTAATTTAGTTTACGGCTCCGATACTGTATCCGAACGTGTAGCACAAAAGTGGTTCACTAGGTTCAGTTCCGGTTATTTCGATGTCAAAGGTGGATCTTTGCGTGGTGATAAAATCATGGAAATAGTGGAAACGGATCGTCACGTGAGCACTTCTTTAATTGCTTAGGAACTAAAGATAAGCCAGAAAACAGTTTGGAGCCATTTGCATAACCTTGGATTCAAAAAGAAGCTCGATGTTTGGGTTCCACACGAACTAACGCAAAAATAACGCATGATGAACCGAATTTTCATCTGCGAATCGCTGGTTAATCATTACAAAATCGACCCGTTTCTGAAGCGGATTGTGACTGGCGATGAAAAATGGGTCACTTACGACCACATCGTGGTCAAAGCTCGGGGGAGCGGCCCAGACGGTGGCCAAGAAGGTTTTGCTGTGTGTTTGGTGAGATTGGCAAGGAATCATCTACTACGAGCTGCTCCCTTATGGCCAAACGCCCAATTCGGCTCCCTACTGTCAACAACTGGACCGCTTGGAGGCAGCACTCATTCAGAAGAGGCCATCTTTGATCAAGAGAGGCCGAATTTTGTTCTATCAGGACAACGCCAGGTCACACACGTCTTTGGTGTCGCGGCAGAAGCTCCGGGAGGTCGGATAAGAGGTCCTAATGCACCCACATTATAGTCCCGACCTGGCACCAAGTGATTACCATCTTTTCCTGTCCATGGCGAACGCGCTTAATGGTGAGCAGTTGTTCTCAAAAGAGGCCTGTGAAAATTGGCTCTCCGAGCTTTTTCCCCAATAGGGTCGCAGCCTTCTACGAAAGGGGTTTAATGAAGTTAGTATCTCGTTAGCAACAAGTTCACGAATAATACGGCGCATATTTGACTTAAATCGGATGTACAAATATACACAAAGTTATATGAAATGTTATGAGTTATATGAATATATGAGTTAATAAGTTATATGAAATTATATGAAATAACGATGAGTTAAAAATCAATAAAAAACCGAACGAACTATTTTACTTGACCTAATATACAGGGTGCGTTATGAAAGTAATGCGCATGGTTTCATTGTCACGTAAGTACCTGTCGTAGCACGCTCGGACCTGTCTGAAAATTTGGGGCGGAGTCTCTCCTTTCCAACGCGCTCGGTCTCAGTTCGCTCTGAGCAATAGAAGTGGTAGAACGTGTCGTAGAGCGAAGTCATTTTTTCTGTTGTGTCACGGTGCGATGGAGCGTTCGCTGGAACAGCGGTACGCCATAAAGTTTTGTGTGCGACTTGGCAAAACTGCATCGGAAACTTATCAAATGCTTCGAGAGGCCTTTAAGGAGGAGTGCATTTCGAGATCTCAGTGTGGAAGGTGGCACAAGGCCTTCAAGGAGGGTCGAGAGGAGGTCACCGACGATCCACGTTCCGGACGTCCAACAACAGCACGAATTGATGAAAACGCTCGCCGTGTGCGAGAAACTTTGAGTTCAGACCGTCGGTTAAGCATCCGGGCAATCGCTGACATCCTAAACTTGTCAACATTTGCGGTACATGGAATAGTGACGGAGGATTTGCAAATGCGAAAGGTCTGTGCGAAGCTTGTGCCGAAGGTGTTGACGGAGGAGCAGAAAAACGTTCGAGTTTTACGGTGTGAAGAATTGTTGGAATTGATTAGAAATGATCCAGGTTTTTTTAATTTTACTGTAACTGGGGATGAATCCTGGATGTTCGAGTACGATCCAGAATCCAAACGACAGAGCTCCGAGTGGCACACACAATTTTCTCCCAGACCCAAGAAGGCGCGAGTTACCGCCTCAGCATTTACCCTCGGCGGTCCCCCGCCAAAGCCGCCTCGACAACCAGAGCTATAGAGAGCTGAGACAGAGTATCAGCTAACTGACGAAATGCTGCATTGGCGATCCTAACATTAAGACCACTCGACAAACATAAAACCGCATCCGCTCCACTTCTACTTTTCGGCCAGATCAGCACTTTAAGTAAACAAATATGTAACAAACAGAGTTGAGAATAACTTGAGGTAGAAATAAAGATTATTCGGAAAATCGAAGGCAAATCGAACAGACGTTTAATTCCTCCAAATAAAATCCAATTTGAATACCAAACTCGAAGACACCCCGCAACTCCCCGCAACCTATATCAACCCACAAGAACCTACCTATCATAACTGGCGCAGTCGGAGGCCCTTGGACTAAGGACGAATTCATCAGCAAGGAATTCGCGACGACCAAGGATGTGGATTAGTTTAACAATAACATTGTAAGAAAATAAAATTTCCAAGCAATGGGAAGAAAAGAAACAAGTGCAATAGCAGAAAATCCAAATAAAATAAATAAATAAACCAAGAAATAACGATGAGTGAAACACGTATATAAACCCAAATGTGGAGAGTTAAAGTAAAAAAATTAAAAATCCCAAGCAATGGGAACAGTAAAACAAGGACAAATAATAAATGAATAATAGGAAAGTGGAAGCAAGAAATAACAAAGGAGTGAGGGAAAATATATGAAGTAATTAATTAAAAGAATGAAGGACAAACGATATGCATGAGACGAACTTGGTTCAAAAACGAACGAGCGGTAGAGGCTCGATGGCAACCACCCGAATGTGCACCGAACTTCTACGACAACCGCCGAGTTCGCTAGGTATGGCAGCGGCCGACGCTTGTTTACTCGGACGTACCGCTTCGGAACGTCGAACAGTCGACATCCGACGTGGTTCGATGTCGTCTGATCGAGTCGGTCGTGGCGACATTTAATTCGGGTCGAACATTTCCCCTTATCAGGCCACTCGTTCGTTCAGGCCACTTGCATACAAGTTCTGGGACGGATTAAAGGGCGTGGTGGCGCCCAAAGAATAATAAGAAATTAAACAATTCGGCTCGTTCGCACGTATTAGGCGGGGCACTGTACAGAACAGGGCGGCTGCCTAGCATGAGGGCGAGACCAAGTGGTTACGGATAGGGTGCAGCCATTCACATGTATTGGGCGGCGCACTGCAACGCGCAGAGCGGCTGCCTAGCGTAGGGATGGTAATGCATAGGTATATTTGAAACAAATTAACAAGAGGTGAAGTCAAATTAATAAAGTTGAATTTTAGCGATCTAACCATTCACACGTATTGGGCGGCGCACTATAAGTTACAGGGCGGCCGCTTAGCGTAGGGGTGGTTAGCTGAAAATACATCGAGGAAGATTAACAAGAATCAAACTGGAAAGAATAAATTAGAATCCAACGATCCAATCATTCACACGTATTAGGCGGTGCACTGTAATGCACAGGGCGGCCGCTTAGCGTAGGAATGGTTGGGACTAAGCATTACTCAATTTTACAAGTCAAGGGAGAATACCATAGCAATGACTGTTCGCAATTGGTTGTGAGGCTGTATCGCACAGCCGAACAGCTACCTTCAGCATGCAGGGTATTATATTATATTAAATAAATAAATGAAACAAATAAAATAGATTAAATTAAATAAATTAAATTAATTAAATAAATAAAGAAAGGAGAAGCAAGCGACATGTATTATTAAACCCCATTGTGCTAAATTAATTTTGAATCTTAGAAGGAAAAAAATTACTCATAATAATTAATTACAGAACTCCATTTCACATACGGATACTCGAGGATCCACCGCACACACTATATACAAGCAATTCGGAATTCAACACGTATCTTTAAGTAAACTACACAACTATACTAAGCACACAGCGATTAACCGCTTTACACAAACAACACACTTCTATTAATTAATAAGTCAGAACATTGATATAAGGTACACAAGACATTAGCACCAACACAAACAATACATATACGTGATAAAACGATGTCGAATCCAACAGAAGGACAGGAGGTTAGGAAGCTAACGAGTGTACTAGAGGCCATAAAGGTAATATACCTGGTGGAAATAATTCCGAAATTTGAAGGTGAAGGGGGAAAGTTAGATGGTTTTATAGCAGCAGTAGAACAGGTATTGAGCCTGATTAAGGGGGAAGAAAGATCAAATATAGGATTGATAGCACTTCGAGCTGTCCGAAGCAAGATAGTAGGAGCGGCGGACAGGGTCCTGGATTTGGACGAGGCAGAGTTGAATTGGGATCAGATCAAGGGAATATTGGTCTCCCATTTTAAAGACAAGAGATCACAGCAGGATTTAATAATGGAGTTGACCAACATTAAAGAAAGGAAGTTGGAAGTGGAGGCCTTGTATACCAAGGTCATGACATTGAAAAAGGCGCTGGTGAGCCTTGTTAAGTCTAGCGGGAATAATATACTGTTGAGAGGAAAAAAGGTTAAATGGTATGAAGAAATGGCGTTAAATGCCTTTGTGTCAGCATTAAAGGGCCCTATAGGGGTGACCATTAGGAATATGGAGGGGCTGAACATAGCAAAAGCTTATGAAATAGCTTGCAGGGAAAAGAACTTGTTAGCCTTGGAGGAATCCAAATCAGATCAGAAAGCACAGGAGTCAACGGAGTCAAAAGATAAGGCTACTGAGGAAGTTCAGAAACAAGAGGAGAAAGAGGAGCCCCAAAGAAGTGAAACCCATAGAGAAACAGGCGTTTGGTCGCAGTACCGGTGGGGGGGGAAACGACCAACCTCCGTTTCCGATGCCATTTACTATGCCAAATATGAATGGTTGGCCTGGATTTGGGTTCCCATACCCGATGATGGGAAATCCATTTAGGGCAGGCAACTTTAATCAAGGAGAGACCTCAAATTATCAAAGACCGTATCGTAATTACCAGAATAGGAATTCGAGATGGAATCAAGGACAGGCAAACAGGGACCGACCATGGAACAACTATGGCTATAATAACAACAATGGCAGAGAGAGAGGACAGTTAGCAATCGAAGCACCAACGAACACAGAGGGCAGCGGACAGTTAAGAATGTCCAAGAACGTTAATAACTCGAATAATTCAGGACAATCCAGGCAGTCTTACAACTCGTACAGATCCAACAACTCGAACAATTCAGGTCGATCTTTTAATGCAAATAACACCTCAGATAGGATGGGTAATCACGCATCGATTAGGGGACAATTGCATAATATCCAAGAGGACGATGCAAATTTTCCCCAATCAGCCTCGAACAACCCTCAGGATATTTAGGAACTAAGAAAACCCATTCAACGTTGCCCTATTTGTTAGTACAGATTACGCCCGAAAGATCAATAAAATTATTAATCGATACAGGATCAACCTTTTCGTTCATTCGGCCAGAGTTGGTACATCCCCAGTACATAAGGAAATTGAAAGACCCAATAACCATTAAAACTATTGCGCATTTACATGAGGTTGAGAGGGAAGCATTCTTACCAATGTTCACGGAGTTAGGTGGAATTGGTAAAATGAGAGTGCTCTTCTTTAAATTTCACAACGTCTTTGAGGGACTGATCGGAATGGATATGCTATACCAGTTGAGGGCAGTTATTGATATGCAGAAAGGATGGTTTGAGGTAGAAAAGGTGAAACAGAAAATTCACTTCGAAACCTGCAAACCATCAGAACTGTATTCAATAGAGGCCGGATCAAAAAGGGTCATATCTATTCCGGTGCGACTGGAAGACGGAGATTTCGTAATTAACAGAACCATAGTAAAAGAGAATATGGAAATATCAGAGGGAATCTATAGGGAAGTGTCAGGGCAAAGCTGGATGGAGGTCACGAATTAATCAGATTCGGACCAGGAATTATTTTTTGAAGAACCACTAGATGTTGTAGAATTCAAAACTAAGCAACAATTTGAACTAAACACGATAGAGCAAGAAAAGAACAGTAAGACTAGCATTCCGTTTGACAAAATCAGGACAGATCATTTGAACAAAGAGGAACTTGGAGAGCTTCGCAGAATTTGTAGGAAGTATCCGAGTATATTCCACAAAGAAGGGGACAACTTGTCTTTTACAAACGCGGTCAAACACCATATAAGAACAAAGGATGATATTCCCATTTATGCCAGGCCTTATAGATATGCGTTTAAGGAAAGGCAAGAGGTGAGAAGACAGTTGGAGAAGCTATTAGACCAAAAGATAATAAGACATAGCCATTCGCCGTGGAGTGCTCCAGTCTGGCTGGTGCCTGAAAAGAAGGATGCCTCAGGGGAAAGAAAATGGCAAATGGTGGTGGACTATAGGAAGCTAAACGAGAAAGTGGTAAAAGAAAGATACCCACTACCTATAATAAATGACGTATTGGATAGCCTAGGTAGAGCTAAGTACTTCTCGACGTTAGACTTAGCAAGTGGATATCATCAGATTGAGGTCCAGGAGACGGACATTCCGAAAACGGCTTTCTCCGCAGAGGGAGGGCATTTCGAGTATGTCCGAATGCCATTCGGCTTGAACAATGCTCCCGCAACCTTTCAGAGATTGATGAATAACATCTTTGGAGAGTTGCTGGGTAAATGTTGTCTCATTCATATGGACGACATCATGGTGTTCTCAGCGTCCTTGCAGGAGCATATTACGGACTTAGGAAAAGTTTTCAAAAAGCTTACGGAAGCTAATTTTAAACTGCAGTTAGATAAGACGGTATTTCTGAGAACAGAGGTGGAATACTTAGGGCATGTGGTGACCCCACAAGGAATCAAACCAAACCCGGGGAAAATTGAAGCAATTAAGAAATTCACCGTCCCGAGGACTAGGAAGCAGATAAAATCCTTCTTAGGGTTATTAGGTTACTACAGAAAGTTCATTAAGGATTTCGCAGCAATAACGAAGCCTCTCACGAAACAACTTAAAGGGAAAAAGGCAGTACAAGTAGATGAGGAATACACAGAAGCATTTGAGGTGTGCAAAACCCTCCTATGCAATGACCCAATCTTACAGTTTCCCGATTTCGAAAAGCCATTCATCCTGACCCATACAGACCAATAGCATACGCAAGTAGAACCCTGTCAACATCCGAAATAAAGTACGCCACGATAGACAAAGAAATGCTTGCCATTATTTGGTCGATAAGGCATTTCAGACACTACCTGTTCGGCACTAAGTTCAAAATAGTGACAGATCATAGGCCATTAACCTGGCTAATGAGCATTAAAGAGTCCGACTCTAAACCTGTAAGATGGAGACTCCAGATGTTGGAATATGACTATGAAATAGTATACAAAAAGGGTTCCTTGAACGTAGTGGCGGACGCACTGAGCAGAATCCAACCGGAGCTTAACGTATTGGAAAACGCCTCGGAAGTGGCAACAAATGGCGAGACGATACACTCCGCGGGGGAAGATTTGCAGTTGGGATTTCCAATTTCTGAAAAGCCGCTTAACGAGTATAACATTCAGGTGGTTGTAGAGAAAGGGAGAACGTCTAAAGTAATGAAGCAAGTTCCATTTAGGAACAAAATGCGGATAACTTGGACAGAAAATAACTTTGATGACGAGACAATTGGCCGTAAACTCAGGGAAATTCTAAAACCAAAGAGAACGGTAGCATTGCTGATACCGGAGGAGTTGGTCTTAACCATCCAAGAGGTATACTGCAAATATTTTGCTTACAGTAAATTGTATAGGGCGATAAGATGTACAATGTTGCCAGATATAGTTGAGAGAGATCAGCAAGAAGAGGTTGTTAAAGATTATCACCTGAAGAGTAACCACAGGGCGATAGAGGAAACATTAGCACATTTAAAAAGGGAGGTGTTCTTTCCTCATATGAAGCAGTTGATAACACAAACAATTAACAATTGCGATAGTTGTCAAACACAGAAATATGACAGAAGGCCTCACAAGATAAAATACAGTATAACGGAAACTCCGGACAGACCCTTAGAAATAGTGCATATCGACTTATATTTCGTTAATAAGAAAAACGTTTTCACGATTATTGACAAATTTTCGAGATATGTCTGGGGGGTAACTATCCCAGCCAAGGGAAGTATTAACATTGTTAAAGCAATGAAAAACTTTATGGCTCTGTTTGGGATACCTAAGAAGTTAGTATGCGACCAGGGAGTCGAGTTCTCGTCGAATCTGTTTAAGGATTTTTGTAGGCAGTACGAACTTGAACTGCATACAACATCCTTCCAACAGTCGTCGAGTAACTCCACGGTAGAAAGGTTGCACTCAACAATAACGAAGATATACCGGTTGATTATAGAGAGTAAGAAGGCAAAGAAGTTAGAACTCCGACACGAGGAGATATTGAGTGAAGCGTTTATAACATACAATAACGCGATTCATTCAGCAACGAAACTGACGCCTCAGGAACTCTTTACTGGCAGAACGCAGGATTTTCTGAATAACGTGACTGTCAGTAATGAACACGATTATTTGCAGAAAATCAATGCGTTTCAGGCGGAGATCTATCCGAAGGTAAAAGAAAGAGTAGAAAGCCAAAAGGCGAAGAGAATTGAGGCAGCTAATATAGATAGGCAGGAACCAGACCCGGTACAGGTGGGAAACATAGTATTTCGAAAAGAGAACCGGAGGGATAAACTCACCCCCAGATTCTCTAAACACAAGGTGAAGATAACAACCTCACACTGACATCAACCAAACCACAGAAAATTCACAAGGAGAAAATTCGAAGAATTACTAAACCAAATTAATAATTTTTGCAGGTGGTCCATGGCCATGGCTGAATGAATCAGGTTTGAGATCACGACCTTGGAGAAAAACGACCCGTTGGCCCAGATAGAAATGGGAACGGCAAGGGTAGTACAAACGTACCAAACATATATACACATCGTGAAACTGCAGGAGTACAAGAATATAATAATCGGTATAGAAAAGACACTTGGAGAAGTCGAAGACGAATCGGGAACAAGGGACGTAATTAGAGCACTTAAAAACAAACTACAGATGTTGAAAACAAGGCTGGAAGGAATTTGGCCTAGACATAGAAGAGCAAGGGGATTGATAAACGGATTGGGTTCGGTAGTCAAGGCGATAACGGGAAATTTAGACGCCAATGACGCCGAAAAATTAGAAGAGGAAATAAGAAAAATGAGAGAAGAGGAGAAATTGAGAGAGAGTATTAACTCACAGGAGAGAACAGGCAACAAGGTCAGTTTCATGTTCAAAAATTTAACGAAATTCATAAATGAGGAGCAAAGCAGAGTAAATGCATTTATTAACAAATATAATAATGCCATAAGCAAGTCCTTTGTAGAAGAGGATAGGAGAATTTATAGATTAGAGTATATTGACAGAATTTTGCTCACTATAGATATGCTATATGAATTTCAAACTTCAGACAGATTGCGGAGTTGATAAGACATTAAATGGATCAGTCCTTATAAGATTTACCAACTGCAAAGTGATGGTCAACAACGTACAGTATGAAGCGGAATAAGGACTTAGCACAGCGAAATTGGGATTAGACATACCTCGGATAGAGACGGTTAAGAGGAACAGGACAACCCAAGAGTTGGGAATACACGAGCTGAGGATGGTAGACCTAGAAACAAAGGTACAGATCAGCAGAATGCAGTGGGGAACCACGATCCATACAACAACGACCTACACGATGCTCGGCGTACTGATGATAGTATTATTCGTCGTGTCCTGCTTCCCAAAAAAGACAACAATTTTCAAACCAGAGGTTACACCACACGCCGCCACCTTCTCTCCCGCCATCGCTGAAACTGCTATGATAACAGCAGCTATGCCCCCGCTATGGTCGGTAGCTCAGTCTGAGGGGGCAGGAGTTACCGCCTCAGCATTTACCCTCGGCGGTCCCCCGCCAAAGCCGCCTCGACAACCAGAGCTATAGAGAGCTGAGACAGAGTATCAGCTAACTGACGAAATGCTGCATCGGCGATCCTAACATTAAGACCACTCGACAAACATAAAACCGCATCCGCTCCACTTCTACTTTTCGGCCAGATCAGCACTTTAAGTAAGCAAATATGTAACAAACAGAGTTGAGAATAACTTGAGGTAGAAATAAAGATTATTCGGAAAATCGAAGGCAAATCGAACAGACGTTTAATTCCTCCAAATAAAATCCAATTTGAATACCAAACTCGAAGACACCCCGCAACTCCCCGCAACCTATATCAACCCACAAGAACCTACCTATCATAACTCGCGCATGAGCAAATCTCGTATCGAAACAATGCTGATTGTCTTCTTTGACGTCCGAGGAATCGTCCATTTTGAGTTTGTACCGCAAGGAAAAACTGTCAACGGAGCCTTTTACCAAGAGGTACTCAAGAGACTGAAACGCCGAGTCGTACGCGTCAGGCCAGACATCAAAGACGTTTTCATGCTCCACCACGATAACGCCCCCAGCCACACGGCCTTCGTCGTCACCAACTTCTTGACCCAGAAGAAGATCTCAGTTGTGCCCCAGCCTCCTTACACCCCTGACTTAGCTCCGTGCGACTTTTTTTTGTTCCCCCTACTGAAGAGAGAGCTAAAGGGAAAACACTGGGAGTCGGTGGAGAACATCCAAGCTCGCGTAACAAGGTTCCTGAAAGGCATTTCTGTCGAGGAGTTTCATGGTGCTTTCCAGGCGTGGCATACACGTCTCCGCAAGTGTATTGACGCAGGAGGGGACTATTCTGAAGAATTTTAATAATTTGTACTGATTGGATCAACAAATATATTTTTTTTAGAAAATGCGCATTACTTTATTATTATTATATTTATTCCACACCCATTTATCTTGAACCTAAAATAATTTTTTTATGTCGTTAAAAGATTTAAAAAAAAGAGAATAATAATTTTAAGCTTCGACTGAAAAAAATTAAGAAAATTGGAAGTTAACGTACATATGTCTTTTTTTGGAGAGGTCGTGAAGGATCGAGGGAAACGTCTTTCGTGTTAATGATACCTATACATTTACATACCTAGATTAAGTACAGCAAGCGTGTTTGTGCATTTCCATTCTCTCTCTGTTGTCGATTTTTGATCATTTATAACCAAGGGAACCCAGCCACCAAATATATACATCTTGTTAGCGATCATCGTAGAGCTGTGCAATGACCGGGGTAATGGTGGCTGTCCATAAGTTCGAGGTTTTGACCACGTCATGGAATCTAAAAATAAGAAATTAAAAAAATGTGAGAAAAGTTAAAACACTTAAAAAATATCGGTGTACATACGAGAAAATATTGTGTACAATGAATTGCGAGGAATAAGAGTGTAATTAAATCCTTCAATTTCATATGGATTTCTTTTGAGCACTCTATATGTATATATTCGTAAAGGTACAAGTTAGCATATTAAAATTTCATAGAAATACGAGGGTGGTCCGATAAGGACTTAGCCCACAAAAGAAAAACATCAAATTTGGAAAAGTGGTGTATGTTGTGATGCAGATACTTTCTACGTATACGATGATGAAGTTTATGTGGGCCGCAACAGAAATTGTGCCGCAAAGGTAAATCAAGGTGAGAGGGTAGTTTTGCAGCTCACTGAAGGTTTAAAAGGAGGAAATGTCACATGCTACAATTTCTTTACATCATATGGTTTTGCAAAACAACTTAAAGCGGGCATATGACGGTGGTAGGCACAATAAGAACAAGTAAGGTAGCAGCAGTCGAGTTTCCCGATTGCAAAATACCCTGTACCCTTAGACATGCTTACAATTTATTTATTTAATATCAATTAATAAATGAAACAATATTCTAATAGAAAAGAGTACCATAACAATATAAATTTGGTATGATTTTGGTTATGAAAATAAGTTTCGTGTGTCATAAAGCCATACACATTTCGCTGTCAACGTCGCAGTCGGCGTCGCGCAATGCGTGTTTTGCTGCGCTTCTGCTTCCCTTGCCATAGATTTTGCATGTGGCATAACTTCCGTGTTTCTTATCCGATTTGGTTCAAAAATTAGATAGCTTTTATAAGCACCAGCATGTGCCGAATTGCATAGCATTAAGTGAATAATTGTAGGCGTGGCAGTTTTTGCGGCTTGCGAGGAGCGTGGTCGTGGCAATTTTTTGCGGATTGCGGATGATATTAAAATATTAAATGATATTAAAATAACAAACTTGTACTGCGTATGGTAATTACCTATCCAACGATATATGGCACATGGCTGTAGCTCTTGTAGTTTCTGAGATCTAGGCGTTGATACGGACAGACAGACGGACATATCGACTCGGCTGTTGATGCTGATCAAGAATATATATACTTTATGGCGTCGGAGATGCTTCCTTCTGCCTGTTACATACATTTGCACCATATTATGATACCCTTTTCACCCATTTTTAATGGGTATAAAAAACAGGAAAGAATTGCCGCCATTGATCATCGATTCGAAAAGCCTATCTTTATCACTCAGAATTTGTGCCACACACAGTGTCGCTCACTAGTGTCATAAGAACGAAGTGTATACACAAGAAGAAACTCATTGAACCCTGCTATAATAAATTATTACAACAAAACGAAATGAGGTGTCGACGTGATGAACGAAATGGTGGGCACATATAGCTGCAAGAGGAAAGGTTACAGATGGCCAGTCGCAGTTTTCTGCAATATGCTCAATATGTCAGCATTGAATGCGAACATTGTGTCTACGGGGCTGAATCCTCTGTGGAATATACACAAGAAAAACTTCCGCCAGCTACTTTTCTTAGTGGAATTGGGCACTAAACTTGTCTCACCAACTATGTTACAGTTGTCCAACGGGAGAGGACCCCCAGAGGGGAAGGAGCCATACCAGTGTTGAATGAAATGAGGGGATTTCCACAAGGAGCCATCGAGATATAGTGTGGGAAGATTGAAGCACCACATCCCCTCCAAGAAGCTGGCGCGGTGACACTTGTGTCCACAGATATCTAACGCGAATTTAAATGCGAAAAAATGTTGTCCATACCACAGGTTCAAGCTTTGTGAAGTGTAAAAATAATTGAAATTTCGTTTTTTTTTTGTAAATGTAATAATTAAAAAAAATAAAAATAAATTGAAATAATAATATACAATAAAGCATAATTTTAGCAAAAAAAAAAACATAAAACATGTTTTTATTTTAAACATTTTTGTCAAATTGACACAAGGTACTGTTTCGTTTTTTTTTTTTAGGGACGGATGCGTGTTAAAGTATATTAGATTTTGCGTTTTTTGAACTTGATGCACATCATAATTATTCGTATTTTTTTTGTGTTCCAGCAGTGCATGCACAAAATTTTGTAGCTATGTATTTACGCTGTGCAATAAATTTTTGTGATTTCTCACCTACAGTTACTATTGCCCAGCACCATCAAAATTATATTAATTTGTTAATACACCTTGAATGGTCTATTAACTTAAGGTAAAAATATTTACCAGTATCAAGAAGCCATAAATCCCCTAAGCGGCATCCACTCATTCCGCCATAAATCAAAAGATTAAGTTTTCCCGTATTCTTGCAGGAAAATGAAATACCAGTATGGGATTCTCGTGGTGGTGGACTATCGCCATATGTCTTAGGCACTATCCACTTTCCGTTGTGGCTGTGTACTCCTCTAGTATCCAAAATATACAAGTCATTCAAATACCTGGTAAAAATTAATAAAAGTGTAAAATAGTTAATTAAATAACTCTTATCTTACTTTGGAATATTGTTTTTTGGGTCATCCGATTCATTTGCCAAGCCGCCAAACAAAAATATTTTTTCTCCAACCATAGTAAAACTGTGTCCCAAACGAGGGCATGGGGAAAATCCGGTTTCTGGCGATTCTGGGTACATTTTTCTCCACTCCCATTTTGTAGCTTGAAGCTCATATAGTTCATTCGAATATTTCCCGTATTCGATCATTCCACCAAATACGAACATGCGTGTGCCTTCAACGACAAATCCATATGCGGCGCATCCGTTGGGCACATCCCCTTTTAGCACGGGCACGTACCATTGGTTTGTAACTGTAAGGTACAATATAAATTTAAAAATTTTTATATACTGTATATATATAGTGTGTATGTATGTATGTATTTTGTATGTACTATATTGTATTTGTACTAATACAGTATAGTACACATACAAAATAAAATCACGTCAATATAGTCACTTATTTAAGTTTCTGGTTTACTTTTCGCAACTTCACCCTGCACTGCAGGCTCACATGGCGGCCTCACCTGATGAACAAGCGCAACCAGGCCGACCTATGACTCAAGCAACTGCACTGGCTCCTGGGGAGAAGGTCCAAGCTCAAAGAAAAACTCAAACTGCTTATATACAAAGTAGTCCTGAAGCCAATCTGGACCTATGGGATACAGATGTGGGGCACGGTAAGCTGTTCTAACTGCATCAGAATCCAGCGGTTTCAAAATAAATGTCTGAGAACAGTTTCTAACGCCCATCCGTACCATGAAAAATCCATCATTCATAAAGAGCTTGGAATTCCTTGGGTAGCAGAGCAGTTCACCCGTCTCAGCGAAAGATACAAAAAAAGACTGGAGAACCACCCCAACCACCTGGCCATCAACCTCCTAGACAATAGCCAATCCCAAAGACGACTGAAGAGGAAACACCCGCTTGACCTCCCCCATCAATAGACACCTAAGTCAACCTCCTTAAAAATACATTTCATGTACCTCCCTTATGTCAATGTCACCCCCAAACCATTTAATAATTGTCCACTCGGACAGATTTTAAATTAAAAATAAGACCGTTAAAACAGAAAAAATATATATGTATTTACTTATTTTAGTTTCTGGTCTACTTTTCGCAACTTCACCTTTCGGTTACTCTGTGTACCGCGTGGAGGTTTCCACTGTTCCGAGCCGTTAAATAAAGGAAACTAACGAGGTTGCCCGGTATGTTTAGAGGGGAACAAACAATAAGCGAAATCTACACTCACCCAAAATACACAAAAGCAAATTTTAAATTTTATACCACATTTATCTTTCGTATCTAATAAGTGCCAAACAGAAACAAACAATAGCTGTGTGCGCCATTCTGCAATTTTTCAGCAATGAATAATATTACGTAGTTTTTGCAAAGTACAATGCAGGAACTTTTACAAAACCAAAAAATATCGATGGTAGCATCCAAGACTCGAGAACACACACAATTCTTGGATTATAATAAAATTGATCTAATCACACAAACGCACCTCACAGATAACAATTATGTACTTCCAAGTGCAAGGATATCCATTTTATGACATAATTCATTCTGAAACTGAAAGAAACTGCAGACATTGCAACCTTAATTGAGACACAAATGACTACATATACATATTCCCGGAGGAAAAAGAACTCTCAGACAAAAAGACCAATGTCCACCAACAAAAATGTTTTCATGGTTTTGCTAAATTTGAAAGCGTTAGTTAATAACTTAAACATAAACAATTTCACCCTTTTATATATCCCTGTAGTTAAGTGGCGGCTTCTATTGATACAAGATATACCAAATTTCTAATAATGTTGTACCATCCTTATAAAAACTTCGGAATCAGACCAGTTTCTAATTCAATGGATTTTATCTCACTGCAGAACGTACAGCCCACCTACCGCGCAACCGATGCACTACGAGGAAGAAGAAGAGTGCGGTTGTTGCTTTGAAAAGCAGCAGAAAATTATGGATTTGATACAAGAGTGAACTAATGCGTTGTTGTTAAAGGTTGTTATAGTCCGAAAACAGAACCCTAAAAGGCTAATGATGGGCATTGGTTGATCTACAACAGCTTAGGAATAGAGGACTACAATTTATATTCCCTCTATTTGGAATGTTGAATTTTAGGCGTGTTAGTAGATAATACTAATAAATACTAATGGTAATATTATCATTAATAAGGTTATGTAAGAAAACGACAAGCAGCATCTTTCTAGGCATTGTTAGACATGCTAAATTAATTGGTAAGAGTCTGCTAAAATAGGAAGGGCGGTGAGATTTGCTTCCCTTAAATCCCCTGAAAAGTGAACACCAAGAAGTTCTTTTGTACGGACTCAATGGATTCGCATGACTCGTACTCCAGTATCGATGGATTAAAGATATGTATAAGGTTTTAACCTTGGCATTATTAAGGGGTAATATCCACCAAATGCTCAAAAAAAAGGCATTTTTCATGATTTTTTTTTAAATGACTTTTAAGATGTAAGGTATATCAATTTAATTGGATTGAGCAACTCTTGAAGAATAAAAAATTATTTTTTTTAATTTTTTAATTATTTATTTTAATTTTATTTTTTATTATTTTAATTTTTTAATTTTTATACTAATTTATTTTTTTTTTTACAAAATGGCGGCTTGTCAGCGATTACCGTGAACCGCCTTTTTTTTTTAAAAGTTCTTTCACAGCGAGGAAGAAAAGTCGTGTCCAACTCCATCTTTAACAAAACCAAAAAGTTTTTCATTATCTACATGACTTTCGCTAGTGAAGTACACATGATTATATTTTTATAATTTTTTTTCGCAAAATGGCGAAGGTTTAAAAAAAAAATTGTTTTCGACAAAAAAAAATCGACTTTAATTGTTTAAAACTTTTGTTGTTTTTAATCAATCGCTAAAATCGTGTGTACTTCACTAGATAATCTAATGAAGAAGCTAGAGTTAAAATTTCAAGTCAATCGAATGTAAACTTTTTCAGTTCTACTGTTCGCGAATTTTAAAAACATGGTTTTGAGAAAAACGCATTTAAAGTTTCAAAATGCTATAAGAGGAGCCTAAAAGTTGTATGGTAAAAATTTATTTAAACGAATTTGGAGTTTAGAAATGTTCTTTGGCATTGTAGATTTTTATTCTAGGATAGTTTTAGCATGATTTAAGTTAATAAAACAAAAAAATTTGGTGGATATTACCCCTTAACCATCGTAGAAATTTGGTTGACAAATTTAAGGTTAAAATCTAATAGGAGCCTGATTTAAGCCAATAAAAAAAAAATTGGTGGATATTAGCCCTTAACCAAAATTTAAGGTTAAAATCTAAAAGGACACCAAGATCATTAACCCGAGTTAATCTTTCTACGAAAATTCCATAGAAAAAGTATGTGGCCTTGAGTTTGCATTTTGACCCTTTAAGGAATTAAGAGAACACCGTTTATGAAATGTTCCAAATTGGACTGAAGATTGGATTGGGCAGAAGAGAATTAATAATGAAGACAAAGCATGATGTCGTCTGCATACATAAGAGAGCTCGTTAGGTCAGGGGCAATTTATTAATAACAAGTGAAAAAAGTTATCTTCGGCTTGCCGAAGATGGTATACCCTTACAGATCTTTACAAAATTGCAATAAGTACTTATGTAAAAATCAGAAGTCTTTTCAAAATTATTGGTATGGCTATGTCAAATGAATAAATGTTGAATTCGGTTGCAATAGCTTGGAAAACAAAAAAGTTTTCCATACAAAGACTTGTTTTCATATCGGTCGTTTGTATGGCAGCTATATGATATAGTAGTCCGATCCGGACCAAACTTTCACAAATAGTCTTTGGCTATATCAAACGAATAAATGCTGAATTCGGTTGCAAAAGCTTGGAAAATAAAAAAGTTTTCCATACAAAGACTTGTTTTCATATCGGTCGTTTGTATGGTAGCTATGTGATATAGTGGTCCGATCCGCACCAAACTTTAAAAAATCATGTATAGCTATGTCAAATGAATAAATTTTTAATTCGTTTGCAATAGCTTGGAGAACAAAAAAGTTTTCCATACAAAGACTTGTTTTCATATCGGTCGTTTGTATAGCAGCTATATGATATAGTGGTCCGATCCGAACCAAACTTTCACAAATCGTGAAATCTGATAGATCTTTTGTATGGTAGCTATATGATATAGTGGTCCGATCCGACCAATTTTAATACCCTGTACCCATTAAAAATGGGTGAAAAGGGTATCATAATATGGTGCAAATGTATATAACAGGCAGAAGGAAGCATCTCCGACCCCATAAAGTATATATATTCTTGATCAGCATCAACAGCCCAGTCGACATGTCCGTCTGTCTGTCCGTATCAATGCCTAGATCTCAGAAACTACAAGAGCTACAGACACATGTGCCATATATCGTTGGATAGGTAATTACCATACGCAGTACAAGTTTGTTGTTTTATTTTGATATCACCCCCCCGCTCCCCAGCAAACAGCAAAAAACTGCCACGCCCACAATTATTAACCTAATGCTATGCAATTCGGCATATGCGTTGGTGCTTATAAAAGCTATCTAATTTTTAAATTTGAAATCGGATAAGAAACACGGAAGTTATGCCACATGCAAAATCTATGGCAAGGGAAGCAGAAGCGCAGCCAAACACGCATTGCGCGACGCCGACTGCGACGTTGACAGCGAAATGTGTATGGCTTTATGACACAAATTTATATTGTTGTGGTACTCTTTTCTAATAGAATATTGTTTCATTTATTAATTGATATTAAATAAATAAATTGTAAGCATGTCTTAGGGTACAGGGTATTTTTCAATCGGGAAACTCGACTGCTGCTACCTTACTTGTTAAATTTGATCTGCGTGCAAAAAAAATAATGATCTGGTAAAAATTCAAAACCCTAGCTTTTAAACTACTATCTATTTTTTGCATAGAAACAGACGGACTGACGGACATGGCAATATCGACTCGGCTGTTGATGCTGATCAAGAATATATATACTTTGTGGGGTCGGAGATGCTTCCTTTAATGCGTTACACATTTCTGGACAAAATTATAATACCCTCTGCAAGGGTATAAAAATAGTACAAAAGTAACGTCGCAAGATTTTTCTCATAGAAAATTACAAGTCGGTGAGAGCCTCTTTTACGAGAAGCCCATTTAGAAAATTTCTTAATCTCGCCTGAGCTCTCGTATGAGTAGGACGCGTTTGTTTTTCCGGTTCACCCTTTTTCTTGTACCACTTCAACAAAGACTCACTCTGAGTTTTATGGACAAGTCCACGTTTGTGGCAATATTCTAATTAATTTGCGAGTGCAGGAAGTGCAAACTAAGTGATTTAGTTGTCTGTGCCATTCAAATCAAATAATCAGTTATATTTTGTCGCCGCGCCTGCTATCTGGTAGCCCGCGTGGCGATCAGCTGTTAAAGCTTAAGCTTCAAGCTTGATTAACCGTTATTCCTCTGTCTAGGAAATAAGTTTAGTCGGTTTTAGAACCTGCTCTGCGAATGTAGTTCTGGCAATTCTTTAACTTTATCAAATAAAGTTTTAAGCAATTGCTAGCAGACATGGACAATCCATCGCCAAGTACACCAATTGATTTCGACGCAATGGAGACAATTGCTGACTTCGGCTCATCAGTAATGCGCGCTGGTAAGCAAGCATACTCACATATTGGCGGATCTTGCGAATACGCAGCCATCTCCGCTCCATGGGATCTCACAACTTGTACTACAACTAGTACGACAACTTTAAGTATCTCCACAATGTAAACCCAGTACAACTCTACACCGACACTAAATGGTAGTGTGTGCTCTACTACAATTATCAAGAGCCAAATCAATGTGGCTGTAAGCACCTCACCGATCTCCACTGTTCACCTTAGAAGGTGGCAAGATGTATCCTATAAAAGAGCCGGCTCAGCTCTTTCCCCCAAAATAACCCGTAAAAAGGCAGTCCCTCATCAGGAGGACAATGTCCGAAAAAATCGTTTCCAGGATTTAACAGACAACGAAGACATGGAACCCTCTATCTTGCAAGCAGCGATCAGTCGTTCCGAAGAGAAGCGTAGAACCAACCTGAAGCCCGCAAATACTGATATATGGTACCTGTTCCCGGCGCCACCTCACTAACTCGCCGTCAATCAAAAGTACCAAGATTCACGGTCCCCGGCGTGGTTAACTTTCCGGAATTCGCCAATGAACTGGACGCCCTCATTGGACCCACATTCACAATAAAAACCTTAAATTCAGGTGATTGTGCTATTTAGTGCCACTCATCTGACGACTACAGAATTGTGGCCCGTCACTTCCGCGACAAGGGTACACTCTTTCACCACCACCAGCTACCTGAGGATCGGCCCTTCCGCATTGTCATGCGCAATATTCATCACGGTGTTCCGTCGGAAGAAATTACCGAATGCCTGCTGAAAGAAGGTCACCACGTCTTCCACATCTACACCCCTCTTAACAAGATTACGAAACTCCCACTGAACAAGAGGTTCATTGACCTCAAAAAAGACGAGAGTAACTACCTCGTAAGAAACATCTCTGCTGTCTGCAGACACAAAGTTTGCTGTGAGAAGCCGCGTAAGCAAACCGAGCCTGTCCAATGCCTTAGGTGCCAGGAATACGGCGCACCAAGGCATACTGCACCCGACACCACATATGCAGGTAGTGCGGAAAAAACCATCCAACTTCTGAATGCAATCTCGGACCGGACGATCCTAAATGCTGCTATCACTGTGGCAAATCTCACGCTGCCAACTTTAAAGGTTGCAAAAAATATCTACAAATAAACTTTAAAAACTACCAACTACTACCCCTACCTTTGGCAAGCAAACCTACCAAAAACCGCCAGGAAAACTTTAACAGCCTACTTGAGGGAGCCGGCCCTGACAATAGCGACTTCTCAGTGTGGAAGCTAACGAGAGAAATAAAGAGGCAGCCGCTCTGCCAATCGCCCGTTTTGGGACACAGTGGCCTGTGGCTGAAATCAGATTGCGACAAAGCGAACACATTTGCAGAGCACTTGTTTTCCACTTTCACCCCCTTCTGTTTGACGGACGACTCCCACCGAGAAGTCGCTAGCTTTTTGGGTTTCCTACTCAACCAACCCGTCCCATAAAACATACCACGCCGCAAGAAGTCACTCTGCAGTAAGAGGGCATGAAGAAGACATCTGGACCCGATGGTATTGACAACCGTGCAGCCAAATACCATCCTCACAAAGAAATTATGGCATTAGTTAAAATTTATAATGCTACGCTAAGATTAGGGGACTTCCCTAAGCAATGGAAGCGTGCGAGGATCGTTATGGTACCCAAACCCGGCAAACCTCCAACGCAGATAGACTACTACCGCCCAATAAGTCTACTTCTAACCTTTTCTAAGGTCTTCGAACACATTCTGATGAAACGATTGATGGATCTGCCGCAGGTATCAGGATACATACCCCAACATCAATTTGGCTTCAGGAAGTCACACGGGTGCCTGCGTTTGAACAAATCCATCGTCTAGTCAATCGCGTAACGCTTGGCCTTGAGTTTGGACTCAAGAGCTTGGGCTCTATACGGTGGCAGTCTTCCTCGATGTCAAGCAAGCTTTTGATAAGGTTCCGTCCCCCAGTGGTCCCAGTACTGAGGTACTACTGGCTACATACGCCG
The DNA here is from genome assembly GCA_035047645.1 of Drosophila merina. Classification (NCBI taxonomy): domain Eukaryota; kingdom Metazoa; phylum Arthropoda; class Insecta; order Diptera; family Drosophilidae; genus Drosophila; species Drosophila merina. Next base: position 323,796 of record JAWNPH010000083.1, read on the forward strand.
ACGACACAGCCATGCTTGCGTCTCACATGTCTCTGCAAACGGCCTCGAATTCAGTACAAAAATGGCTGCACGACATTGAAGCCTGGGCAGCCAAGTGGAATACAGCCATCAATTGTGCTAAGTCCGCTTGTGTGACCTTCGCGCTCCGTCCCGGCACCTGCGCTGGCCTAACATTTAACGGTGGGTTGATAGGAAACGTCAATTCCCACTGTTACCTGGGAGTCCACCTGGATCGGAAACTCATCTGGCAGGCCCATATCACAGCGGTCAAGGCCAAGTGCCTTTTAAAGATGAAAAAACTGGACTGGCTCCTACGGTCTAGCAAACTACAACTCCTAACTAAAGTGCTACTCATCAAGGTAGTACTAAACCCTACTTGGACCTATGCAATCCAAATATGGGGTACGGCCTCCAAGCACCAGATTGACAGGCTGAAAACTGTCCAGACACGTGCTGCTCGGTTTGCATCCGGGCTCCCTTGTTACGTCTCCAACCCCGCTATCCTAAGGGATCTCCGGATTACTCTGATTGGTGATCAGATCAACCTCCACAGCAGCCGATACGCGCAGAAATTGGCAACACACCCAAACTCTTTGGCAAGTGATCTCGCCAATGCTCTCTGCCTCCGTCGTCTGAAGAGGTTCCACGACTCTGATCACTCTACCCGCATAATATCGTAAGATTATAAATTCCCCTCCAAATTCTTAAATGTAAGTTAGTTAAGTGTTTATTTAGCAAAATGTAATCCTCCATTTCCCTCGTCTGGTTATATTCAAAAGGCTCTGAGCTGATTCCGAGGCTAAATAAAAAAATTAAATTTCATAAGGATCAGTCGAATTCTCTAAAAGAATTTTAACTTTCTATCAGAAACAAATAACACTGCGTGCAAAGGAATCACAGATGTGTGCGAAGTTTGAAGTAGAAAGATTTAAAAATGAGACTAATTTGCGCAGAAACAGACTAACGGATACTCTACCGACTAAGAAGGGAATCCTGATCAAGAATATATGTATATACTTTATGGGAGGGGAGATGCCTACTTCACTGCGTTGAATAATAATGAATTAAACTATAATATCCTCTGTAAGGTTATAAAAAAGGCTACTTCTTGATTCGCTCAATGCACGGCACACAAATACTTTTACATTTGTTTTCCCGTTTTACTAAAAAAAAAGTATTCAACTTTATGCTGGTCTTTACCAGCACTTTTGCTGTCGTTGTCAAAGCTTGTGTGGCCAAATGTTTTAAGCGGCTAAGAGAGTGTCTCCGGAGCAAAAGGTTTCCACGAGTATACTTTCTTCGAAATCGGGATTTCTTATAAGATATTAATAGTCGACCGATTCGGATAAAATTGTTCTTATTCAGTATATACTTTTAATTTCTTCCTAAATAAAAATCACAATTTAATATATTTAGTAATAAGAAATTTAACCCGATTGTCCGCTGTACGATTAGGTTTGGAAAAATGTACAAAAAGTATATAAGACAAATATAAAAATATAAATACCAGTGTTATAAACGTGTAATTCGTCAACGATTCCTTCGTTACCGCCGCCAAATACAACCATAAGTTCCTTTATGCTTATAGCGCGGTGACCATGTCGAGGGCGCGGCTGTGGTCCTGTTGGATTAAGAACACGTTTCCACCGAAATCCCGATATGTTGGTGGCTACATGATTTATATTTTTTTCTATATCCATATCAATCAAATTACCACATGTTGCGAGCTGATCTGTCTGTAGAGACTGTACGGTGTTCAAGTCAACTGATAGTCCTTCAGACAAGGTAGCTAGACTCACAGTACCAGAACACTCCATATTTAGAAGGGTATAAAATTGTCGGTTTTTAATTTGACGGTTTAGGGATGCATTACTTTCACAGATCCAAATACGCCTAAAAAATAATTATTTTAAATGAATTTGTGGTGAATAAGACAGGAACGGAGGGGCAACCCTCCATTTATTATTACAATGCATTAATACCATTTTTTTATTTACACGATTTCTTAGAAGTTCAAAATACTGAGCAAGGCAATGGGCTCTATATTATCTACAATTTATTCGAATCTGGCAATGCTACGAGTGGACGCTTCGCTATTGTAGTCATGCCACAAAAAATACTTTATTGGCAATTTGTAATTAAATATAATTTAAAGGAGCAAAAATAGATTTGTTAAATTAATTATTAATTAAATGATCACATATCTTATGGATACGTGTATAAAATATATAAACATATGTTTAAAGTTACCTAAAAATCTAAAATTTTTCGAACCAAATAGTCACACACAATGAAGTACGCTAGGGATGTAACAGCGCTTCGATATATTTAACTAATAACAAATATCGCAACTATTTTTTTTAATATCAGATATCGTTACTATGTATAAAATATGTTACTTTTAAACGTATTTTCTAATGAAAGTGGATTTATATTATTTTTTAAAAGAATAGGTGAAAATAATTGATTTTATGATATATGTACCTAAATACGTTTTTAGACAAATTAACATTTCTCATAAAAAGGGTTTTAGTTTTTAACTAAATAATGAGAGTCATTTGCCAATTATTTTAAGTAGATTATTTTAACAATGCATTTGAAAGATGTTTGATGTTCATCAAATAAATAAATTATCAATACAAATTTTTTAAAGTCAAACTATGTATTCTGGTTGTTGTAAAACATAAAAACCTTAGATGACAGATTTAATGATATAGATTTTAGTGGAAGTAAATTCTGGGAATGACAAAGAATTGTAGCTGTTTGAAGGGGTTTTCTCTACCAATTTCTTCAAAAAAATTATTCAGATCATAAGTGCTCTAAAATTTTATTAAAAATCAGTTACAGTTGAAGTCTTTTAATTAATAAATGTAATACGGTACATTTTTGGAATTGGGTATACCTAAAAATATTAATAATAATCATATGCCGAGGCTCCTGTTACGTTGAAGTCTTTAATTTCCAATTTTTTCTTCTTACAAATGCTTACATTTTCGTAGAAGATGCTCAAATTTTCAAGTTTTGGGAAGATAATTTCCGAGAAATAGGAGCTGTTTGGACCTTTTCTTTACCAAAGAGCAAATGCTACAAAGTGTGTAAAAGTGCTTTGAAATTGTAATCAAAATAAACTTAAAATAGACGTTTTATAGTAAATAGAATGAAAATACCACATTTTGCGAAAATTATATACAAGAAAATAACGATGAGTTCTTTAGTGAGAACTTTCTAATGAAAAAATTAACCCTTTCTACTAGATCTACTAAAAGTATCGTGAAAGAAGGATACAAATATTCGAATTCCAACCATATCCATAAGTAACATCAACAGACTCTGTATATGTATATAATTTATGTAGGCCCCACTTCAGCGATCATGCCGTGACCTTTCGTGTGGACTTGTCTTTGCCCACAGAACCAATAACTGGCCTTGTGGCTTAGTGATGAAATTATAAAATTAAAAGGAAGTATGTCGACGCCTATGACCAAACTAAAACTAAGAACATGGCATAAGTCTACCTCAAGCGCCAATGCAACACGCACACAATTTAAGGAGTTGTTAACTACATCCCCAGCACCGTTTTTTCGACAACAAGTATCTCTGAGCCGCTGTCCGTGCTGATGCGGGCTGTCGTTTCGTTGATAATCATGATCTACCGGGCTGATCTATCTGCGATATTGGGCCGCGCTTCACTCGTTTATGTTTCTCATCATGACCGCTCGCATCAGTTAATCCATTTAAAACTCAGGCTTTGTTTTTTACCAAAAAAAGGAACAGCAACAGACAGAGATTAATTGGGGAAAAATTTTAAATATTTAGGTATAGTATTAGACATAAAATTAACCTAAAGAGATCATATTTAATATAAAGTTATAAAGATAAACTTTCTAATTTGAGCCCTGTACCCCTTTATTAATAGGAACTCAAGACTGAAACAACAAAATGTAATTTTACAGGTCTATATTTAAACTTTAAAAATAATAATACTATAAAAATAGTCTTTAAGCTTGCCTGCCACCACTCCATGTCTTCAACGGTTAGAAAACATAAAATTGGTAAACAAAAGGCTAACTAAACTAACAATAAATTTCAAAATGTTTATACTTCATGTATAATCATATTAATGACCTAACTTGACCTTTAGTCGTAAATTATATTAAGGGACTTTTTGTTTACCTCCTTGTATGCTTTTACTATAATTACTAATGAAATTTTATGTTTTACTTGCAGAGACTGCTCGTCAGCCTGATTAGCCAATAACCATACCGCTCATATTAATTGGCAGTCCAAAAATAAGAACTGAAAAAATTAATTTGGCTTAAATATCTGGTATCACTGATGACTTTCAACAACAAACTAATAATATCTCTTATTCTCATGTATCAGAATACCAAGGTGTGATATGCATACATATCAATAATATTTCAGACGATTCACTTAGTCTAAAGTAGAACGAATTCTGAAAATATAGCAGAGAGCATTGAAATACTCTAAAAAACCAAAATAACTTTTGAAAATTTACTATTTCCAAAAATGAACAAAAAATAGTCAATTTGGTCAAGCAATGTGATGTTTGCAAAGAATCCAAATATGTCACACACCCGCCTAATCCGGACTTTAAAGAAACTCAATTTCCTGAATACCTCGATTATACAAGTATGTTACACATTGACATTTACTGGTTGACCTTGTCTCCGACCAAGTCAGCATCCACGTATTCAACGAATGGTTGTCAACGTTTGCTGCAGTACAGCTTTTAGTTTATAGTAGACTCCAGACCATGTTCGCTATGTGGATCCTTGTTACGCTGTGAAAATTTTTGCGACAGAATGCTAAATATCGGGTCTGTTGTGAGAGCCAACCACATCAGTTCCCGAATAACTGTTGCTTTATCTACCTTCGGACATGTTTCATTACACCCCACTTAATGCGTAGCCGCAGGCCAGCAATTTCAAATCTCATGCAAACGAACCTGATCTTGGATATATTGCGTATGACGCTTCCATGGAACACCTGAGCAATGCCACCGGATTGTTGAGAGCATATTTGAGGCCCTCGAAAAGAAGTAGTATTGCTGCGCCGTTATGCTGGATGTCAAACAGGCGTTTGACAGAGTCTGGCACCCTGGACTCCTTTTTAAAATTAAATCCCACCTTCCAAGTTCCCACTTGGCCTTCCTCAAGTCGTACACAGAGGGAAGAGAATTCCAAATGAGATGCGGATCATCAATCAGCACACCTAGGCCTATAAGAGTAGGAGTACTTCAAGGCAGTGTCCTTGGACCCATCTTGTACACACTCTACACAGCAGATCTTCCCATCACCTCCTCCCAAAACCTCACAGTACCTACATGTGCCGATGACACCACCTTCCTAGCCTCCGCCACAGATCCCCAGGAAGCATCAGCCATCATCCAGAGACAATCCATCCTCCATCCATGGCTGAAAGGATGTAACAACGTGGTCAACGCGGAGAAATCCTCCTACACAACCTTCGCACTACGCAGGGGGGAAACCATCCCAATGAATAACACTCCCAAATATCTAGGGCTGTCCCTGGACCGCAGGCTCACATGGCGCCCTCAGTTGATCAACAAGCGCAACCAGGCCGACCTACGACTTAAGCAACTGCACTGGCTCCTGGGGAGAAGGTCCAAGCTCAGAGAAAAACTCAAACTGCTTATATAACTTAACTAAGTTAACCGCACCGATCGTCCATTCATAAGCACCGGTCAAATTGCTGACCAGGCATTTGGCCGGAAGCTCTTACATAGCTGGCAAAGCTCTGCACATTGGCAGGGGCCGCTTGAAGCTTTTTCTATGTTAGCTTTTAAGTCAGCTCGTTTTGAAACATTATTGAATAAAGAGCACCAGCTCATAAAAAAGACAACTCCGGCAAATAGCCGTTACATTATTTAATTGAATTAAAACTGACTGAGTCTCTAGGTCACCATAATCGTCCCATTTATACAGAGATGTACAACGGCCAACCGGTCCTGTTCAAGAAGTGACTGGGGCGAGGAATCCCCTGCAGCACCTATAAATTAAATAATTGGCGCTTTAGCAACAGATCCACGACACTGAATTATGTAAGTGAGCACCTATACCCAAATGTACAAGCTGCATTTAATAAATAAAAATATTTAACTATTTTTTCCGGTTACATTGCAATCTGCATTTTCATAATAATTAAAACGTTTATATGTTTTTGTGAATTAAAATATTCAAAATATTTAAAATATTCCAGCTCATGCGCTTAGGAAATATTGAGTTTTAAATATTGAGTTTTAAATAAATACTTGCGATTTATATTCTATTGTGTGCACTTTCATGTATTGGCTGGACATTGGCTGGTCGCTTCATTCGAACTAGACTTCTCTGCATTAGCTTTGCAGCCGTCTTGAGCTTTGTTATTCTTGCTCCACACCACAATTTTGTTGCCTTTTATATATCTCTTTGTCTTTAATGTGGTGATTTTTTGTCTTTTATATATTTGTTTGCCTTAGCGGAAACCCGTCACCAGCGAGCCTTCCACCTTATCGTCGCTGGGCTGGTCAACGGCTCTGTGCGGCGAGCCCTCGTCCTTCAAAGTGGCGTCTCAGCCCCCGCGAACCGCTTATCTTACTACTTGGCCTTATTGGCACAACAGCTTGGGTATCAACATACAATATAGAAATATCATATAGAATACAATATCATTCTTACAATATAGAAATTCTAAAACATATACTAGCGACTCAGAGTCAGAGAGCGACGATTCAGCAGAGTACTCTACACTAAGAGGCGCATTGACTACAGATAAAAATGTCTTTCGACGCAGGGCAAATTATGGCCGTAATAAAGGCGCTGCAGGAACAAGCTGCAGAAAGCCAACGTAGGGAGAATGATTTGCGCAAAACAATTCAAGATCTTGCCAGCCAAGTCGCGGCTGTGCGGATTTCCCCCACAATGGCAGAATCTCCGCAGATTATGGCTTACCAACCGGTAGAAATCAAGAATATCACTTGTAATGAGAAATTAGATGCCGTAAAATGTCTTCCAGAATTTATGCGGACACAGGAGACATACGTCTCCTGGCGGCAGGCCGGGATGGCCGCGTATTACATGTTTATGTGGATAGTTCACGCCATTATCAGGCGGTAGTCATCATCAGGAGCAAGGTCAAAGGCCCCGCTGATGCAGTTCTGTCATCGTTTGGAACGGTGATGAATTTCGATGCGATTATAAATCGGATCGATTTCACGTACAGTGACAAACTGCAGATACACGTTATGGAGTAAGAGCTCCCTCAGACAGGGAAACCTCACGCTCCTCCAGTATTACGACGAAGTTGAGAAAAACTCTGGCCGCTCTGCCCCTCCTAAAAGGCAAAGGGTCAACCATGTTGCTCAGGCCTTAGATAATTCCGACACGACTTATGCCACCGCAGCCTTCAGTGCAACGAGGAAGGTCGACGACAATACCATCTTAGAGTACGACTCGGATGTTATTAATTTTTAAGGGGAAAATCCCTGTTTCCCGTCATCAGACGAAGAGTAGCATGCGACATGCGACTCCTGGTTGACACGGGCGCATCAAAATATTTCATCCGACCATTTAAGGGGTTGAAAGGCGTCCGCCCGATGTAGTGTCCATTTGCAATCCACAAGCACTAAAAAATGTTTTGTGTCCATTTTTAACCTAAAAGCTACGTTTTTTATACTACCAGATTTGAATTCCTTCGACGCGATCGTTGGCCTAGACCTGTTGAAACAGGCCGGCGCGTTGCTGTGCCTAGCTTCCGGTCAGCTCAAATGGGGCTCCGAAGTAGAGCACATTGATTTTCACACTTGCCCCGATGTCAATTTTACCAACGTAGATTGATCGGACGCACCGCCCTTAATAATTTCTTCGAGAGTAGGAAAAAAGCTTTTGCTAATCCTAATGAGGCTCTTCCTTACAATACGTTGGTGGTAGCCACCATCCGGACGATTGACGAAGAGCCTTTTTAAGCCAAATTGTACCCATATCCCATGGGGGCAGCCGATTTCGTCAACGGCGAAATTCAGGAACTGCTTAAAAATGGCATTATCCAAAAGTCGAAGTGTCCCTACTATAACCCAATATGGGTCGTATACAAAAAGGACACCGACGAAAAGGGCAATAAAAAAATGCGTTTGGTACTGGACTTCCGCAAACTGAAAGAACGATACCAGACAGATACCCCATCCCAAATATCTCAATGATATTGGGAAACCTCGGAAAAGCCAAATACTTCACAACACTATATCTGAAGTCTGGCTATCACCAAATCACGCTCGCCGAACGCGACCGTAAGAAGACCTAATTCTCAGTGAACGGAGGGAAGTATGAGTTCCGAAGACTTCCATTCGGACTCAGGAATGCTGCAGCCATTTTCCAGAGAACAATTGACAATATTCTGCGAGTGCAGATCGGCAAGTCGTCGATGACGTCATCATCTTTTCAGAAGATGAAAATTCCCATGTTAAGCACGTAGATTGGGTTTTAAAAAGCCTATATGATGCCAACATGAGGATATCGGCAGAAAAGTCACGTTTTTTAAAGAAAAGCGTGAGCTTCCTAGGGTTCATGATCACCAACAGTGGAGCGGCGACTGACCCAGAAAAGGTCAAGGCCATAAAAGAATTTCCAGAACCCAAAAACGTATTTGAGGTAAGGTCGGTAATGACCTTTGGGCTTGCCCAGCTACTATCGATGATTTATCAAAGATTTCGCATCAATAACGAGGCCCATTTCAGAAATACTAAAGGGCAAAAATGGGAGTGTTAGCCGACACAGGTCCAGGAGTATCCAGGTACAATTTTCCGAAGCACAACAACGTGCCTTCGAAAAACTACGCAATATTCTGGCATCTGAGGACTTCATCCTCTGATACCCTGACTACAAAAAGCGTTTAATCTAACGACAGACGCTTCGGCCTACGGCATTGGCGCAGTGCTATCCCAAGAGGGACATCCGATTACAATGATCTCTAGGACATTGAGCGACAGAGAGGTTAACTATGCTACCAACGAAAGAGAGCTGTTAGATATAGTCTGGACACTGGCCAAGTTACGGCACAACCTATATGCGGTCAAACAAATAAACATCTTTACCGACCACCAACTTTTGACGTTTGCGGTGTCGAAATCTAATCCGAACCTCAAGATTAAGAGATGGAAAGCACCCATCGATGAGTCCGATGCACGAATTTTTTACAACAACTCAACGTCAACGCTCCCCTTGGAAACGAACTTATATACTGTTTGGAAATAAGTGGCGGCACTCAATAAATTTTCTCGTGCAAACAATCTTTGCTTGAGGAACTCACCAACACCTTTATTCCTAATGGTGTAAATGCCTTCCACTGTGACCTTTACACGCCGGAGTTACAATCCTGTGGCCGAGGGAGGTAAGATTCCAAAAAACACAACTGCTCAGCTTGGGGTATGAAATGAAAGTGAAAGTCTTTATTACAAAAAATTGTAAGCTTCTTAAATTTTTGCTCGGCTCCTAAGTTTTTCATGCTAGGTCGTTGTTGTTTCCTTGTGGCCGATGAAAGGGGGTATGTTAACTCCTCCCCCCCCAGTCCGAAGAGAAGGCCGTTTGGGGAAATGGCCGGATCGTAGAAGGGTGGTTAGTCGACGTGTTGTTGGTGTATGCCACGAACTCCGGCGATATTTTGAATTTTACAACTTTTTTTTTATATGGATATCTGTATGTTTGTGTCCGTTACGCAGCTTCCTCCTTTCCCAGCTTCCTGGTATTTAGCGTGAATTGTATGTCGTTCACGTAGTTCTGCTGTGCTTCCTTCGAACTTTAATGCATAAATTAAATAAGTAATTCATAAGTAATTAATAGGTGTATTGTAGAGGTTTGTGAACATGTGACAACATTGGGCGTTAATTTGTTTGTGGGTTCTTTCCTTTCTTTTTCATGTGAAATGTTTAAGTGAAAACGATCCCGGTGCCTTAACAGTCATTAATCACACAACTCACAATTATTTTTATAAACCGTATGGATGATCCCGGTGCCTTATCAGCGATTGATGTACACATATACGGTCATCACACACAGTAATTTGTTGGTATAATTTTTGTAAATTTGCACAAGCGATCCCGGTGCCTTATCAGCGATTGATGTACACATATACGGTCGCTTGTGAAGCAATTTGAACTTGATTTTCTTTGATTCTTTTGTTTTATTTGCAAGTCATCATGCTTTAATAACTTTTTATTTAATTTATTATTTCACCCCTCACTAATAGAATCCCCACAACTATTGCCGTCACATGTTCATTACCTCTTTAGAATAAGCGTATAGCGTAGTGGGCGTTGTTAATCCCTTGTCCGTAGTCCGGCTGCGCCAGTTACAATCCTGTGGCCGAGGGAGGTAAGATTCCAAAAAACACAACTGCTCAGCTTGGGTTATGAAATGAAAGTGAAAGTCTTTATTACAAAAAATTGTAAGCTTCTTGAATTTTTGCTTGGCTCCTCAGTTTTTCATGCTGGGTCGTTGTTGTTTCCTTGTGGCCGGTGAAAGGGGGTATGTTAACTCCGGCACTTATCCAAGACGACGTGGTTCGACAATTTCAAGCCACAAAGTTTTGGCGTTGTAAAAATAGGGTCACCGACATTTTCGCTGTCGAAGAAAGAAAAGAAATCCTCACCACTGAGCACAACAGAGGTCACAGGTCGGCCCCAGAAAACGTGAAGCAGGTACTCTTCAAGTACAACTTTCCAAAAATGACGAAATTGGCGAGCGAGATAGCAGCCAATTGCAAAACCTGCGCCAAGGCAAAGTTTGATCGACATCCGAGAAAACAGGACCTCGGCGAAACACCAATCCCGGCCCATGTAGGAGAAATATTGCATATCGATATTTTCTCAACGGATAAATACTTCCTCACCTGCATTAACAAATTTTCGAAATTCGCTATTCACATCAATCTTTATGCACGTCGGCCTATTATCGCTCCGTAATTTTGAACGTTTCCCAAACGAACTAGCAACCTATTATCAGCTCCGAACTGACTTAATCAACCTGCTGTATTGCAAAGTGGTCCACAAACTGAAGAACATCTCGAAAGTTTTAATTTAAACGCATATTCTTCGTTTTATTTTAGCCGCAACAAAGTAATCAATAGCTGTTGCTTTGTTTTGTTATAACAAGCTGCTCACCGCTCTACAGGGTGCGTTATGAAAGTAATGCGCATGGTTTCATTGTCACGTAACTACCTGTCGTAGCACGCTCGGACCTGTCTGAAAATTTGGGGCGGAGTCTCTCCTTTCCAACGCGCTCGGTCTCAGTTCGCTCTGAGCAATAGAAGTGGTAGCACGTGTCGTAGAGCGAAGTCATTTTTTCTGTTGTGTCACGGTGCGATGGAGCGTTCGCTGGAACCACGATAACGCCCCCAGCCACACGGCCTTCGCCGTCACCAACTTCTTGACCCAGAAGAAGATCTCAGTTGTGCCCCAGCCTCCTTACAGCCCTGACTTAGCTCCGTGCGACTTTTTTTGTTCCCCCTACTGAAGAGAGAGCTAAAGGGAAAACACTGGGAGTCGGTGGAGAACATCCAAGCTCGCGTAACAAGGTTCCTGAAAGGCATTTCTGTCGAGGAGTTTCAGGGTGCTTTCCAGGCGTGGCATACACGTCTCCGCAAGTGTATTGACGCAGGAGGGGACTATTTTGAAGAATTTTAATAATTTGTACTGATTGAATCAACAAATATATTTTTCTTAGAAAATGCGCATTACTTTCATAACGCATCCTGTATATCGCGCTCCCCCTTTCGTGGAGCTTCTTCATTCTCCCTTTGGATTGCTGCTGCTCCTGCTCTTCGCCAAAATCGCTTACCCAAAATGTCTTTGGTTTGTACCTCAAAGAGATGCGAATTTGGAGGAGCTTTTATCGGCGACTCCTATTTAACTTGCTGGCTATGTTCGCACATGAAATGCGCTGGTGTTGGTGAATCTGGCCGACTTGGTGATCTCCTTAGCAAAGGCATCGGTTTGACATGGCCCTGTTTGGCCTGTTGAGAGATTGAAGGCGAGATGCGCACGTTTATGCGGCAAACTCGAAATGGTTTTCGGGAGGTTCGGAAACAATTTGCCTCATTAAATGAGCAGTTTCTAAACCTCGAATCTCTATTTCTGGGCCTTAAACCACGCCGGAAAATCCCTAATAATAACCAGAATATGAATATATGTACCACTCCAGCCACACATTTGCAAGTAAGCAATGTTATGGTTGATGCCCCTGGTGAACAGCCACCCATCCTAGCTATTCAGAAACCTGGTTCAGAAGTTGATCCGCCGGAACCTGCCAGTAGGATTCTCCCACCTGGTCCCATGCTTGACAAATGTTCAACCGTCATATTGTAGCATATTGAACTAATCTACCCTAACAATACAATAAATGATTGGGTATAACTTAGCGTCAATACATTGTGACACTTTGTCATAATAAATATAAATATCTAAATATACAAAAAGACCACCAAAACTACGTAAGCAATCCAGCGCCCCAGTAATACGATCTAACGCTTATATATAAGCCGATCGCGGAGCGTGGGAATGCTGAGCATGCACTTTGCAGCTCAAGTGGTCAATGCCTTCTGCATACATATGTAAATGTATAAACATAAGTAAGAATAAATAGATATAAGCAATGTATGTGCGGGTTAGCTGAACCCAACTTCAGCACACTTTAATCATTCAATAAAAGAACCTCGAACAACGAAGAAGGTCGAGAACAAAACATATCCGATCAGATCATTGGGGTTCAAGGGCTGCGGCTAGAACATGGCGACCGTGACAGGACACTACTAGGACCCTACTAGGACTCTACCAGGACATCCCTTGGACGGCATCTTTAACACAAGGACAAGCTCTGGGATTGGGTCGCAACTGCGCCACACGGATAGCTGCTCCATTGTTTCCCACTCCATTGGATACTGCATCATCCTGGACACCACATCGATCCAGCCTGGATCATCCTGGACACCGCATCGGTCTGTACCCATACGAAGATTCCGGTAATTCCGTAGCAGGAAGAATTCTATGCTACAAGAAGTTATTATTATTAACTAAAAACATAATAATTGATGGCGGAAGAGCCCCAATTCTCAACCGCACAGCCCACGACGCAAAGGGACTTGCCAACGTTGGAAGAAGCTCTGCAGCAAAATCCTGCAGATGGACCACGCCCACTCATAATAGCTGAGTACCGGGCAAGGCAGGAAAGGAAGGAACCGAAGAAGCACAAACGCTCCGGACAAAGGGTAAAGCTACTTAGGCAACGCCGACTGGTCAAGGAAATGACCCAGTTGGCCAGAGACGAGGCATCCCGACAACGCTACAGAGAGCGTCTTGAGGACATCGAAAGCCAGATTTCGCAAGGTGCGAAACAACGCAAACGGGCTGCATAAATAAATGCCAATGCCCCAATTTGCCTTAATTTTAATTTCTAAACCCAAGCCGATGCGGGAAACCGCTGCTTGAAAAACACTAATATCTGTTAGGCTTTTTACTAACAATGCGGTTGGACAATTTTTTTTATATTGTAAACAAATATGTGAGCCAACCACATTTATTAACAACTAATATTTCCACGTCTCCGCTACTGAGTATATATATATATTCAGCTGCAAAATTTTTTTTTAATGACAGAACAATTCTTATCTTCATTAAACGTAAACATTTTTTTATTTTTGATTTTCTAGAAGAATAAATAAATATCATAATAATGAGAAAAAACTCATAAATAGAAAATCTCATTTTTTTTTCTTCTCCTTCAAACAAAACGTTTCATTGAAAATAAAAAAAAAAAATGGGATGGTTTAGCGATTCTAGTGAGGCAAAGGCCAATACTGCCAACGTAGTTACTAACGTAAAAATTATAGATCACACAGACGATATAAATGCGTTGTGGATCTTATTGCTGATTATTACAATAGTACTACTTCTACAATTTCTGCTTACAATTTATGTTAAGCATAACAAGATCATTAAAAGACGTTACATAAATAGGGCAAATCGTTTAGACCAGATTTAAAAAAAAAAAAAAATAATAATATGGATTAGAAGAAAGCTTAATAAAAACTTTTTTCTTACGAAAAGAATGGAATGGAGCGAAATAGCGATACGAATAGACGAATTTCGTTTCAGGTTCGATAAGTCTTATAAATGTATCAATAGAGACGCAATAATAAAATCCGAAACTCTGAAAAATCATATAGAGATATTAGTAGGTGAATATAATAATATAGTTACATTAGTAAATAAATATGCAAATAGGTTCACATCTGAACATAATAAGAAATGTTTAAGGGTTATAAAATCCCTAAACACAAGATTAAATAACATCAGAAAAAGAAGGCATATTCTGATAGATGTAGCAGAAAGTCTAAGTCAATTGGTTGAATTCAACACAGACCAATCAAGCGGCGCTGAGTCCGATAGTGACATTGAAACGCTAGAAGGAAGCGACCGAATTGAATTTAAATCTGAACCAATAACAATTTCTGAAATGGCACAGACGTTGATAGAATTTATCAGGCTAGCCACATCTCTGATACCAGAGTTTGATGGTAAACCAGAAAATCTACAAAGTTTTTTGGATGCTCTAGGTCTACTAGATAGCTTAAAGGGCACACATGAAACGACAGCAATAAGCCTAATAAAAACTAAACTTAAAGGCCATGTAAGAAACCTTATAAGTAATGAGCAGACGATTGCTGCAATCATTACCCAACTGTCAAGTGCAGTAAAAGGAGAATCGGTAGAAGTGATATCTGCCAAACTTCTAAATCTACAACAGAGAAATAAAACGGCTAACCAATACACCCAAGAGGTGGAGAATCTGACAAAGGCCCTTGAAGGTGCCTATATCAGTGAAGGTCTCAGCCAATCCTTAGCAAATAAATACAGCACTACAACAGCTGTAAAAGCAATGACACAGAATTGCTCCATTGATAAGGTAAAACTTATCATGCAAGCAGGCACATTCACAAACATGAATGATGCCATCTCCAAATTTGTAAACAGTTCCACAGAGATAACAGGTCAAAGTAACACTGTACTCTATTATCGACGAGGTGCAAATAATTATAATAGAGGCGCCCGGGGTTATAATCGTGGAAGAAATAACTACCACAACAATTACAACCGAGGGAGCAATAACAACAATAATAATAACTATAATAACCGTGGAGGTAGACGAGGCCAAAATCAAGGGAGAGGCCGCGGAAACTACAACCATGGTAATAATAATAATAGCAGTGTGAGAATCGCGCAAAATACGTCGGAAAACTAACAGAACCCTTTAGGAAACAACCAATAAATGTAAAAGTTCATTCCATCAATTATAGTCTTAATATATTCGTAACCTTCTATAATCATTCAACTGAAAATAAACTAACATTTCTCATAGACACTGGTGCAGATATCTCACTTTTGAAAGTAAATTCTGATAACTTCATAATTCAAAATGAAAAATAATAAACATCGAAGGCATAGGCCAAGGTGTGATAAAGTCTCAAGGAACAACCTTAATAGAACTCCAATCAACAAAATATATTATTCCACATGAATTTCATTTGGTAAACTCAAATTTTGCAATACCATGTGATGGAATAATAGGCATTGATTTTATAAAGAAATTCAATTGTCAACTAGATTTCAAACCAAGTGAAGACTGGTTTATAATTAGACCCCAAAATTTAAATTATCCAATATATGTTCCGATAACATATAGCGCTGGCAACAATACAGTTCTTCTGCCAGCCAGATCACAAGTTATTCGGAAAATAGACATTAATGTTGTAAATGATTTCATATTTGTTCCTAATCAAGAAATACACAGTGGGATTTATGTTGCTGTAATATGTCAATAAACGCCATGTAAATCCAGTAGTAGAATGGAAGGTAGTATAGTCTTCTCAGGCTAGCACGTCAGTGCCCTTTTATGATTGTTCTTCGAATGAATCTTTATTGTTCATAATAATTGATCTTAGCCTAAGTACATAAGAAAGCTGTCGACTGCGCTGCCGTTGACAGCGGCAGAAGAGCAGCGTATATATATATATGTATATGAGAGAGAGGGCTTATGCGCATATATGGCCAGCGGCCAGCGTGGGAATGCTGACTTAGCTTGAGGCATAAATGGGTGATCTTATATCACGCTCACTTGAGTTATTTATTTATGCAATGCAACTAAGTGTTGCTTTGTACTTATAGGTACAGTGTACCCTCGATATATGCACATACTACACCTCCCCCTTTTTTTAAAATAACGTAATAAAATGAAGTTATTTTCTATCAACTATATTATCATTATAAAATAAAAATTACTTAAATATTATTTTTAATGAATTAACATTATTTATGATATAGAATTTTTAAATGAATAAAGAAAAAATATGTATGTATTTTGAATTAATAAAAATTCGATTATATCTTTTCTTTGTTATATTGTTTTGGCTGATCAGGCCGTTATTTAAGTTTTATTATGAAAGGTTTGGCAGTGATTGCCTTTTTTTTTTTTGTTTTCATTCTATTTGTGCTTTTTTTAGCCTATCTTTATGTACTATTTGTTGTTTCTTACTTCCTGTTTTAATGGTTATATTATCGTTTATTCCTATATCTACTACGTCATAAGGACCTTCGTATCTTTTATCTAACTTATGACCTGTTTCTTTTCTAAGTAAAACCTTATCTCCTATTTTTAATTCAAAATTATTTGTATTCCTATCATATCTTAATTTTCTATCCGATTTTGCTTTTTCTAACATTCTTCTTGCTCTGTTGTACGACATTTCTAGTCTGCATTTAAGCTCTTTAGAGTAGTCGTCTAAGTTGTATATTGGGTCTATTTTGTTTATTTTACTGAAATCTTTGAATTGTCTTGGTAGTCTGCCAAATACTAGTTCGTATGGGCAGTAGTCATGGACTATTGAGGGTGTTGTATTGAAGCAATAAGTGAAATATGGTAACCAAATGTCCCAATCACTTTTGTCAACCGATATGTATGAACGTATATATTCATTAAAAGTTCGGTGGCTTCTTTCTATTGTTCCTAAAGTTTGATGATGGTGAGCGCTAGATGTTAGATTTTCTATATGCATGTATTTACATAATTCATTCATAAGTGAATTTTTGTATTCCGTACCTTGATCCGTAATGAACGTCTTCATTGGACCGTACTTCAGTACAAATGATTCAAATATAGCCTTTGCAACTGTTTTAGCACTTTTATTCGGTGTTGGAATAGTAACTAAAAACTTGGTTAGATCGCATATGATTGTAACTGCATACTCATTTCCGTCTTCCGATTTCGGTAGTGGACCAATGGTATCAATTAAAACAGTATCAAATGCTGTTGCTGGCGTTGGCATCAATGTCAATGGAGTTTTCGTATGTGTTGTAATTTTGGCTTGTTGACATTTCAAACAAGTCTTTACATACTTTGAGATTGTCTTGGTCATCTGGGGCCAATAATAAAATCTTTTGATTTTTGACTGGGTTCGCGAAATACCAGTGTGGCCTCCTTCTATAGGATCATCATGGAATTTTGTCAAAATTTCTTTAATCTGAGCTTCATCATTTTTGTCTATAATTATCACCTTTTGTAGAATAGCTAGTTCTACTTTTTCGAGTACTCGGTTGCCCTTTATTTTAAATTCATTTAGTGATACAAATTGGAACATCTGTTCACTTGGTGATATTCGCATTTTTGTTATTTTATGCATTCCGGCTTTTGAAATAAGCCTTTGAAAGAATTGATTTAGATCGAATGTTTCATTAGAATACAAGTCATTAACATCAAAGCGTGAAACAATTGTTTTTCCTCGTTTTAATAAACACTTGTGTTTATCTATTTTGATTAAAACATATTTCTTTGTGTCATTATTATTGACAACTTCATAGACTTTGGGCTTTTCTATTGTTTGCTCTTTTTCTTCTTGTATTTTGACTGTTGCTTCGTCTTTACAGGAATTTTCCTGTTTAGCTTTTGATCTGGTGGTAACTTTTAATATTTCTCTGTTGATTGTTTTCAGATCTTTTATTGTTATGCGTGACAAGGCGTCCGCAATATGGTTATCTTTCCCCTTAAGATATTCTACAGTAAAGTCATACTCTTCTAAATCCAGCCTCATACGAGTGAGTTTTGAACTTGGATTTTTCATAGAGAATAGGTATGACAATGGTCTATGATCGCTTTTTACCATGAAATGCTTGCCATATATGTATGGTCGAAAATGATTTATGGCCCAATGAATGGCCGTTAATTCTTGTTCTGTAGTGGACTTATTACTTTCACCTTGAGTGAACATTCTTGAAGCGTATGCCACTGGAAGTTGTTGACCATTGTGATCTTGTGTAAGTACCGCTCCGCATGCCTGTTTACTAGCATCGGTTGTTATGCAAAATTCTTTGCTGAAATCTGGGTACTGTAGTAATGTTGGTTTCATTAATTCTCTTTTAAGATATTCGAATGCATTATTGCATTCTGCTGTCCATTCGAATTGGACATTCTTTTTACAAAGCCTCGTTAAGTGGCGTGAATGATCAGAAAAATTTTTAATGAAACGTCTGTAATAATTACAGAAGGCTACGAAACGCCTAGCACTGTCAGCATCTGTTGGTATAGGATATTTTTCTATAACTTCATATTTGGTGTCATCTGGGAGTATACCTTTATCGGTACATTTGTGACCCAAATATGTTACTTCTTTCATAAAGAAAGAACATTTCCCTGGATGTAGTTTCAAATTATGTCGTCTACATAGCTCGAATACGTTAGTCAAATTTTTGAGCATATGTTTTTCTGAACAACCTATTACTACTAAATCATCCATATATAGAAATGCTTGCGATGGTTCAAGACCAGAAAATGCAAGTGTCATCATACGTTGGAAGGAGTTTGGTGCTACTTTCAGTCCGTATGGTAGTCGCGTGAAGCGATATGAGCCATTGGCTGTTGAAAATGACGTTATATCTCTATACCTTTTTTCTAGTTCTATCTGGTGGAATCCAGACATTAGGTCGAGACATGAAAAATACTTTGCTCTTCCTAATTGATCAAGAATATCTTCTATTCTTGGAAGTGGAAATTTGTCTGATAATAGTTTCTTATTTATTTGACGATAGTCAACTGCTAATCGCCATCTTTTTTCCGTCGAATTCGGAAGTGGTTTCTTTGGAACCAAAAGTAATGGACTATTATATTCAGACATTGATGGTTCGACTATTCCATCATCTATTAATTTTTTTACTTGTCTAGCGATTTCTGGTTTTTGGCTATCTGCCATGCGATAGTTTTTTATATAGACCGGTGTTTTTTCCCCTAATCTGAGTTTTTGTTTGTAGAAATTGTTAGCCGATATTGGTTCTGTTTCTAGACCAAAAATATCGCTAAACTCGGTGCATAATTTTGTTAGTACATTATTAAATTGTTGAGGGAATCTTAATTGTTTTAAAATTTCTTCAGTTCTATTGTCCTTTTCTGCTGGTGTTGTAAAAATGTCATAGTCTTTCATTGATTCGCATTGGATCTTCGCGCCATCTATTATGGCGTCTTTATTATTTGTATTTATAATGCGAATCAATGCGTTTTTGCTATCGACAATGGTGCTTGCTACTATTATACCCGGTTGCAGCTCCTGATTTGGTACTACAACCGTTTTTTCGTTAGTGAGTAATTTGATTTGTCTAATTACTTCACATCTAGCTGGCAATAAGAGTGTGTTGGAGTCTAAGTTATGTGTAATTGGTACATTAATCTGTCTACTGAAGTTATTGGGTCTTATTGTGAACCAGTCTTTGTTATTTTGAAACTCTAATACGCAATTGTATTTCTTGATAAAATCTATACCGATTATGCCATCGCATGGTATCGGAAAATTCTCAGGTACTACATGAAATTCATGTGGCACTAGAACATCCTGAATGCGTAGGTCAAGATCTACTGTTCCTATAGACTGTATGGTTCCTTGCCCAATACCTGTAATATTTGATATATTACTGAAATTTATATTATTATATTCCTTTGCTTTGGCTTTTAGCAATGAAATTTCTGCACCTGTGTCTATTAGTAATGTAAGAACTGTGTTTGTTTCGTGGTTTATTGTTTTAATGAAAATACTCAGATTTAGGTTTATTTTAAACACTTTTACTGTTGATCGCTTAAGGGGTTCTGGCTGTTTTCCGATTGTACGTTACGCACATTTCGGTTGTTATTATTATTTTGACTTTGGTTACCCCTTCGGTTACCTCCGTCTCTGTTATTTCCGCGGCCACGGTAGCCTCCGCGACCTCTGTTGTTATTATTATAACTTTGATTATAATTCTGGTTATAATTCTGGTTATAATTCTGGTTATAATTATTTCTGCCTCTACCGCGATAGTAGGCATTATAATTACCACGTCTATTATTCCCATTATAGAATAAGACTGTGTTTGAATTGCCGGTTATTTCAGTACTGCAATGTATGTATTTTTCCATTGCGTCATTGAATGTACTAAATGTACCTGCAGTTAAGATCATTTTAAGTGCCTCGTTGGCACAGTTTTTGGTCATGGCTGATATCGACTCTTTAGTCGCGAATTTGTCAGCATTATCGGCGTCTAATCCGCCGTCTATGTAAGCTGCCTCGAGCTGCTTACGCATACTGTCTATTTCCGTAACGTACTGAGACGCGGTCTTGCCTCTTTGTTGGGCATTTATTAATTTGGCCTTTATAACGTCAGGCGATTCGCCTTTTACGTTTGCCTGCAATATGGTAATTATTGCTTGTATCGTTGTCGCATGTTCTACTTTATAGTTTAGTGGGCCGATAATTTTGGTCTTTATGACCTCTACTGCTAAAGCTTCTTGATCTCCTTTAGTTAGATCTGTCAACTTTAGTGCTGTCACAAACCTGTTTAAATGGAGTTTCTTACCATCGAATTCAGGTACTGTGGCAGATACCTGTTTAACATATGCTCTCTGAGCTTCTAATGCGTTGGCCATGTTTATTGTATTTGGTTGTACGGTATTAAATTTTAATTCTTCTACTGATTCAATATCGCTTTCGATATCTAAATCTTCTAGCGGCTGCGACTCGTCCAAGTCTCTTAACTGGCTTTCGTCGAATTCCGCTATTTTGGTTAGTTCTGTTGGGACTTCTATTATAATACTGTGTCTAACACTGGTATTATGTAGTCTTTTACCAAATGAACTGAGAACTTTGAAGCATTGGACTTTATGTTCTTCAGTGAGTTTGCTTTTGTTTGTTACTATTAGGTTTTGTAATGTATTGTATTGTGTTATCAATACCCTTATGTGAAAAATAAGCGTCTGAGTTTTTATCAGCGCGGTTTTATTAATACATTTATAAGATTTATCAAAAGCATCTCTAATATTGTTTATGGATATGGTTAAGTTTAGCCATTCCATGTATGTACATTTTAGCGATGTAATCGCACTTGTACCCTTTTTGGTGTAGTTTCTTTTAGATTTTGTCTAAATCGTTGGCTCGACTCATGTAAGTCTTTTTCAACGATCTTTTGTGAAACTGATACAGTTTTAAGGCCGTGTTAAAGGCTGATAGGATAACTAAAATCAAAAGTAGTAAGTACATTGAGTTTAACTGTGGGGTTGTATCCACGACTTCTATTGTATTGACAACATTTGCGGTGTTGTCGTCCGCTTTCGACTGTGTATGTCCCATTTTGATATGGGGAAAATTAGTCTTTATTTGTATATAAAAAGTACAAATAGAATTTTAACTTTGGGAATTTGTCAATGTAATATGTCAATTATTGTTATCTCGATCAGATATAAATATAGTTCGAAATTTTAATAGGTCTAAACTGTTGTTAAACATATTTTTACTTGATGGATGAATTCATTATACTCAGTTTACATCGGTTGCAATTTGCAATTTTACAATATTATTACTTATGTTAAGTTTACGACTGAGTATAATGTGTTAGTTATGAAATGGGTCCCTGATAAGTTAGTAATTTTGTTGCAGCGGAAACCGCATCGACAACATTAATATAATATTTGGGCGGTTGAGGCTATGGCGTATAACGCAGCCCGCCGCTTTACTTCGCACCACGAAGTTTTTGATTGATGGCTGCAAGGCGCTCTTTGTAGCGCTGCCGGTCTTCCTCATTAGTTGCCGTCTTCAGTAATTCTATGTTGAGCCTCCGGGCGCTGAGCAACTTAATCCGGCGGCCACCACTCTTCTTTTTAGGTGGCTGCTCCCTCGCTGCAGTCCGTGCCTTGTACTCCTGTATGGTCAAGGGCTTTGGTCCCGCGGACGGATCTACCTCTAATACCTCTTTGAGACTTGGTAGATCCCTTTGCTCGACAGGAGCAGGGTGTTCGAATGTCGGTTTTGTAGACATTCGCTCGGGCAGACGTCGGGTCTTTTCGGCTTGGGAGATGGTGAATTTTCAGTTATTTCTTCATTGATTATTTCTATTTTTGCTGAGTGAGTTGTGGTATTCGGTTTTCTTTGCTGGAGTTTTTCTTTCAGAAAGTCTAATTCGGCAGTTAATTTCTGTGCCGTTGCCCATGGGGCGGTGTTTTATTTGTTATTTTGCTTTTCTGACATCCGCGTTTGCCCCTTACCACACTCTACTCACTCAGTATTTTTGTTTCATCAGTGTCCCGTCTCTAGGTCTCCCGCACTGGTGTAAGGGACGGCCTGCCTCTCACACTTGTTGTCGTATTGTTGTTTAAAATTCTTAAATCAAATCGGCAATATTAGCAGCATTCTCAGTATCCTCAGTAGTCCTCAGATCGCAGGCTCCTGCCTCACGGTCGCCATGTAATATGTCAATAAACGCCATGTAAATCCAGTAGTAGAATGGAAGATAGAATAGTCTTCTCAGGCTAGCACGTCAGTGCCCTTTTATGATTGTTCTTCGAATGAATCTTTATTGTTCATAATAATTGATCTTAGCCTAAGTACATAAGAAAGCTGTCGACTGCGCTGCCGTTGACAGCGGCAGAAGAGCAGCGTATATATATATATGTATATGAGAGAGAGGGCTTATGCGCATATATGGCCAGCGGCCAGCGTGGGAATGCTGACTTAGCTTGAGGCATAAATGGGTGATCTTATATCACGCTCACTTGAGTTATTTATTTATGCAATGCAACTAAGTGTTGCTTTGTACTTATAGGTACAGTGTACCCTCGATATATGCACATACTACATTGCAAATACAATAGCAGCATCCAAACATGTATACGTTCGACTTCTAAATACAACTAATTTCGACCAAGTGGTCAAAGTAAATAAAATACAATATGAAAATCTAAAAGATTATGACATTCATAATACCGACACTGGAAATAGAAGCGAGCAAATACTTTCAAGACTAAAGAAAAATTTTCCAGACCAATTTAAAAATCAATTAACAGAATTATGCACACAGTATAGTGATGTGTTCGGACTGGAAACCGAACCAATATCAACAAATAATTTTTATAAACAAACATTAAGACTTAAAGATGATGAACCCATTTATATAAAAAACTATAGAAGCCCGCATAGCCATATTGAGGAAATTCAAAAACAAGTAGGGAAATTAATAAGCGACAAAATCGTCGAACCGTCTGTATCTGAATATAACAGCCCACTCTTGCTAGTACCAAAGAAATCATTACCAAATTCACAAGAGAAAAAATGGCGATTAGTAATTGACTATCGTCAAATAAACAAAAAACTTCTTTCAGAAATCACTTCACCTTCATAGCGAACGGACGTGTTTTTTTTTGGCGAGCATTCGATTTTATTATTTTCTTATAAAGACAAACCGGCGTTTGTCGAGAAATTAATTATTTAAATCTTACTTTAAATCTCACTTTAAACGTTTCCATTCGCACTCGCGTCTGCGCGGTACCGTATTTGGTGTGTTTTAAGTTATTTTATTATCTACCCAAGTAAGGTACTGTGCCCTATTTATTTCTATTCCCTTTTCTTACGTTTACTGCAATTTCTACTTTTGCAATAACTCTCTCTCCTAGTTTGTGCTCTTATTTTCCCATTACCTCTTTATAACAAGTTGCTCTTATTAACAAGTACAGTGGTTCAAGGCTACTAGTTTGTCTATTATTATTAATTATTTGCTGTTTATTTATTTCTTATATTCTTAAATTGCTAATTCTTACCTTAAAATTTCATAATGGAATTTTATAGCATCTGCGCTATAAAATCGTGCAATAAGCCGATTTCCGCGTCCCAGCCTAGCATCCCCTGTTGGCTGTGTGAAAATGTTGTGCATGCGAAATGTGCAGGTTTCACCGCCTCAGTTTCGGATGCAATTTCTAGAAACGCTGGTTTCCACTTTTGCTGCAGTGGATGTCGCGCGGTTCAGAAAGAAATGCGAACGTTCATGCGGCAAACTAAAAACGGTTTTAAAGAGTTGATCGGTGGTTTCCGGAAAATCAACGACCAACTCTCTGCGCTGGATTCCCAATTTAGCAGCCTACAGCTACTAAATGAATCCCCAAAGCGCAAAAAAACCGCTCTTAGGGACTCCGTA
The DNA here is from genome assembly GCA_035047645.1 of Drosophila merina. Taxonomy (NCBI): domain Eukaryota; kingdom Metazoa; phylum Arthropoda; class Insecta; order Diptera; family Drosophilidae; genus Drosophila; species Drosophila merina. The sequence continues at coordinate 348,337 of JAWNPH010000083.1, forward strand.
GGCACTGATATCGCTATTCAGCCCGATCAGCCGACGACCATGCAGCCGCTCATAACTCTTACTACCCCAAGAGCAGGAGTTCGAAACACAAACGTGGTTTCGGAATTTGACTCCATTGTTGAGCATAACTCGTCCGAAATACCACCCAGGGTATCACTCCAAGTGATTCCTCCGGCACGAGTAGAGTCGACCCCCTTAAAATCCACTGATAAGGGTAAACCACCGTCCGGACCCCCGGTACGGACTGATGTCGCGGTCTTACCAACCGCAACACCAAAGCCCTTACAGGTGATCCTCCCCTCTAAAAATATATTTATTTCACGGCTGGCCCCTGACACCTCAGAGATTGATATCTCGGCTTATATCCAAGCTAAATCCAAGGCCGTTGTTAGAGTGGAGGACATTCGGAAATTTAAATATTCTTACTCAAGGCTTACGTCATCTTTTAAAATACGTGTACCTTTGCCGATGTTCGATACGATCTGTTCGCCCAGCTTTTGGCCGGAGAACATATTCGTACAAGAACATCAGCCGAGTACAGTAAAGAAAAAGGTTAGTAAGCCTGTGGGAGTTAAACTCCCAAAGCCTAAAAACCCTGTACCATCTTCGTCTCCCTTACCTAAACCTTCATCCTCAAAAAACTAACAACATCTTACATATCCCTTACCTATCAAAATACTAGGGGGCTTCGGAGTAAGCTCCCTAAACTGTATTCTGATAGTCTATCTTTTGCATCCCAGATTTTAGTCTTCACAGAGACCTGGTTAAAGCCGGAGATTTTCAGCTCGGAAATTTTCCCAGACAGGTACACCACTTACAGACGGGACCGACCACTACGAAGGGGAGGAGGAGTCCTTATCTCTGTGGACTCCGACTTTGCTTCTGAAGAGGTTAGGTTACCGAATCTGGGTGATATTGAATTCCTATGTATCAAAATCACTATGTCGCTTCAATCAATATTCATAACATGCTCATATTTACCACCTTCTTCGGAACCACCTACATACTGGCACCACTTATCTGCCATTCAGCTGGTTTCGAACCGCATGTCTGACAGCGACCTTTTAGTGACTCTAGGAGATTTCAATTTACCGGAACTTATCTGGTCAAACATCGAGAATTCACCATCTTTAACACTCTCAACACATCACGATTTTACTGAGGGTATGTTTGACATATCCCTTGGTCAAATTAACCACGTAAGGAATTCTTTAGGTCGGCTTCTAGACTTATGTTTTGTTTCTGACCCAGATGGAATAACCGTTTCTAGAGCCATGCCACTTTCGCTCCCAGAAGATCCTTACCACCCAACGCTTGAGGTTTCGATTGAAACCCTTACTGCTAGCAACCTTCAGTCTCGCCATGGAGTTCATAAAACTCGCTGCTTTCGTAAGGCTGATTTTCAGAGACTAAGCAATTTAATTTCTTTATTTGATTGGTCCGATCTCTGGGAATGCACCGATATTAATATCGCTTTAGAAACATTCTACAAAACGCTTAACGCTTTCTTCGACTCTTGCGTGCCATGGAAGTATCCATCCGCCTCGACCGACCCTCCTTGGTTCACAAGGAGCCTTAAAAACTTAAAATACATTAAAAATAGACTCCTTAAGAGACATAAGAAAACTGGCTGTAACGTAACTTTCTCAAGATACTTAGTAGCTCGGTCAAATTTCACCGTGCATAACGCTGAGTGTTATAAGAATTATATAGACCGCTGTCGGATTCAGTTCACTCAGGATCCGAAGCAGTTTTATAATTTTGTTAACACTAAGCGTAAGCAGGTATCTTCTCCCCCCTAATTTCGTTTGAAAATGTATCTGCGACTACTGATCAGGGTATTGCCGATCTATTCGCAACTTTCTTTCAAACAACGTACTCATTTCCTACAAGTATGGATCAGCCTTATTCATATAACATTCAATCAGCTAATCTTATTTTCAGACCAACTTTCTCCGAAAGCATTGTGTTATCGGATCTTCTGAGGGTGAAACCAGTCTATCCGCCAGGTCCTGATGGTGTTCCTGGCTGTGTACTGAGAAACTGCGCTAAGCCATTGTGCAGACCCCTTCTTAAACTTTTCTCTTTGTCTCTGGAAACGTCGATTTTTCCCCAATTGTGGAAGGAATCCTATATAATTCCCTTACACAAAAAAGGGAAAAAATCGGATGCCGCAAACTATAGAGGAATCTCTAAATTGTCGGCAATTCCAAAGCTTTTTGAAAAATTGGTAACACCACATCTTCAACATCTCTGCAGCTCAATTATTTCTCCATGTCAGCATGGTTTTATAAAGCGTCGCTCCACCACCACAAACCTCTTGGAGCTGACCTCCTTTATTATAGATGGCTTCCGTAAAGGCCTTCAAACAGATGTCATCTACACTGACTTTAGTAAAGCATTTGACTCTGTCAACCACTCACTTCTCTTGAGTAAACTTAGTATCCTAGGAATTCCCTCAGACCTTCTCACGTGGATTTCTAGCTACTTAACTGGGAGAACCCAACGTGTTCTTTTTAAGGATGTACACTCTCGTCTTGTTAGTGCTACATCGGGAGTCCCCCAAGGAAGCCATCTTGGGCCACTACTTTTCACTATCTTTATTAACGACCTACCCCCTGCCATAACGAACTCTCTGGTTCTTATGTATGCAGACGACGTTAAGCTCTGTCTTCAATACAAATCCCCTTCTGCCCAATATAAACTTCAGTCAGACTTGGACAATTTTCAAAAGTGGTGTTCCACCAATCTCTTAAAACTTAATGGGTCAAAATGTAAACTTATGTCTTTCTATCGCTCATGCCCTAACCAGGCGACATACTTTCTCTATGGGATCTCCTTAGATAGATTAACCCAGGTTAACGATCTTGGTGTCCTATTAGATACTAAACTTAAATTTTCCGACCACATTTCTACGATGGTTAATAAAGCCAAGGGCGTGCTTGGCTTCATTAAAAGATGGTCTAAGGAATTCAATGACCCTTATATTACTAAAACTTTATACGTATCTTTAGTACGTCCAATTCTGGAGTACGGGTCATGCGTCTGGAGCCCTCAGTATGGGGTTCATCAAGATCGCATTGAATCCGTTCAAAAGAATTTCTTGATGTTTGCACTTAGGGGACTCAACTGGGATGCAAATCTTCAACTCCCATCTTACTCTAACAGACTCCTTCTAATTAATTTACCTTCCCTAACCAATCGTAGAAAAATGCTGGGGGTCGTTTTCCTTTATAACCTTATTAATGGTAATGTAGACAGCCAGCATCTACTAACACGACTAACATTTAACATTCCAAATAGACGTACTAGAAATTTTAGTCCCCTATTCCTAAGTTGTTGTAGATCTACGTATGCCCAGCATGAGCCTTTCAGGGTTTTATGTTCTGACTACAATGACTTATACTCCATTACTTCACTCTGCACGTCCACCTCTATCAAATCCTCAATTCTCACCTACCTTTCAGAGCAACAAACGAACTCTACTTTTTCCTCGTAATCTTTCTAAACTTTATACTCTCTTTATACTCTTATACTCCCCGCGATCCGAGCCGTACGATAAACGGCAGCGCCCCTCGGTCGGTTGGGCGGGAGGTGGGCTGTACGTTATGCAGTGGGAGCCGCGCGAAAAAAAAAAAAATTTCCACTCCCTAGAATTGATGACATTTTAGATCAACTAGGTCGAGCTAAATACTTTTCATGCCTTGACTTGATGTCAGGTTTCCACCAAATATAACTTGAGGAAAACTCTAGGAATATAACATCCTTTTCAACGAGCAATGGCTCATATCGCTTCACGCGATTACCATTTGGTCTTAAAATAGCACCAAATTCATTTCAGAGAATGATGACTATATCATTCTCGGGATTAGAACCCTCTCAGGCATTCCTTTACATGGATGACTTAATGGTGATAGGATGTTCCGAAAAACAAATGATTAAAAACTTAACTGACGTTTTTAATGTATGTAGGAAATATAACCTAAAGTTGCATCCAGAAAAATGTTCATTTTTCATGCACGAAGTGACATTCCTGGGTCACAAATGCACAGACAAAGGAGTATTGCCAGATGACAAGAAATATGACGTCATCAAAAATTATCCTGTCCCTCATGATGCGGACAGTGCGAGACGATTTGTAGCATTCTGCAACTATTATCGTCGATTTATAAGGAACTTCGCCGACTATTCACGGCACATAATTAGATTATGTAAAAAGAATGTCCCTTTTGAATGGTCAAGCGAATGCCAGAACGCATTCGAATACCTTAAAGAAAATCTTATGCACCCCACACTATTACAATATCCTGATTTTCGCAAAGAATTTTGCATTATAACGGATGCTAGTAAACAAGCTTGCGGAGCGGTTCTAACTCAGAACCGTGACGGGATTCAGCTCCCAATAGCTTATGCATCACGTTCATTTACAAAAGGAGAAAGCAATAAGAGTACAACGGAACAAGAACTAGCGGCAATTCATTGGGCAATTACCCATTTTAGACCATACATTTATGGCAAACATTTCACCATTAAAACGGACCACAGACCATTAACGTACCTATTTTCTATGACTAATCCCAGTTCTAAATTAACTCGCATGCGGCTAGAGCTTGAAGAATACGACTTCACAGTAGAATACCTAAGGGGGAAAGATAATTTTGTAGCAGACGCACTCTCACGTATAAATATAAAGGAACTCAAAGACATGCAACATAAAGTCCTGAAAGTCACTACCAGGCAACAAAGTAGACAAGAAAACTGTACAGTAACAAATAAGGAACTATTGCCTAGGCAAAGTATCCAAAATGTGTCTAAGCCCAACGTACACGAAGTCATAACAAATGATGAAGTACGAAAAGTAGTGACCTTGCGAAAAACTGAATCTATTTGTTTACTAAAACGAGGAAATAAAGTTATTGCAAGAATTGATGTTGACGATTTATATACCAATGGAATTTTTGATTTAGGTCAGTTCTTCCAAAGGCTTGAAATGCAAGCCGGTATACTAAAAATCAGCCAACTCAAATTGGCACCGAGTGAAAAAATCTTTGAAACCATTTCAATAGATAATTTCAAAAATATGGGCAATATAAAATTGAAATCATTAAGAGTAGCGCTACTCCAGCCGGTGACCATTATAAAAACTGAAAAAGAGATACAATCGATACTGTCTACATATCATGACGATCCAATTCAAGGAGGTCATACAGGCATTACAAGAACGCTAGCGAAAATAAAAAGACACTATTATTGGAAAAATATGACTCGTCATATAAAAGAGTACATACATAGATGTCATAAATGCCAAATGTCAAACACAACGACACATACAAAGACCCCAATGACTCACACAGAAACCCCAACAAATGCTTTTGATATAGTGATAGTGGACACAGTTGGTCCACTACCGAAATCAGAATATGGCAACGAATACATCGTCACACTAATATGTGATTTGACGAAGTATCTAGTAACCATACCTGTAGCGAATAAGAGCGCAAATACTGTCGCAAAAGCTATATTCGAAAATTTTATACTAGAGTACGGTCCAATAAAGACGTTCATTTCGGACATGGGTACCGAGTATAAAAACAATGTAATTCAAGATATGTGTAAATATATGAAGATTGAAAATCTTACATCCACTGCATATCACCACCAGACTTTAGGGACAATCGAACGAAGTCATAGAACATTCAATGAATACATTCGTTCATACATCTCTGCAGATAAAACTGATTGGGACGTTTGGATACAATACTTTACATATTGTTTCAACACAACACCATCAGTCATGCATAATTATTGTCCATATGAACTAGTCTTTGGAAGATTACCAAGGCAGTTCGCAAATTTTAATAAAACAGATAGAATAGAACCACTATATAATATAGAAGCTTACTCAAAGGAAATAAAATTTAGATTAGAAATAGCATATAAAAGAGCTAGACTTATGTTAGAAAAAGCTTAGTCTTATAGAAAACAACTTTATGATAAGAAAACTTCAGATTTTCAATTAAAAATAGGAGATAAAGTTATACTAAGGAACGAATCGGGTCATAAGTTAGATCCAGTATATCTAGGCCCTTATACTGTTGAAACCATAGAAGACAGAGATAACATAGTAATTAGAGATACAAAACAAAAGAAGCAAAAAGTACATAAGGATAGACTAAAAATATATAATCAATGAAACGTTTCATTTCACTTAAGAAAAGGTCTGATCAACCTCAAAACAAAAAAAAAAAACAAAAAAAAAAACCAAAAAAAAAAAATTTTAATTATTTTTCCTTCTAAGAAAGTTAAACATAAATCCAAAAATATCGTAATTCAACATAAATTTTTTGTATTATTCTGTCATTATACAAAAATGCTTTGAGACAAAACATTGCTAATAATTAATAAGAAAAATCAATACCTTTCTAAACACAATATTAATATTAAGAACTAAATGACTACATATATTACGTCATTTCTTTAAAAAGGGAGGTGTAGCATATTGGACTAATCTACCCTAACAATACAATAAATGATTGGGTATAACTTAGGGTCAATATATTGTGACACTTTGTCATAATAAATATAAATATATAAATATACAAAAAGACCACCAAAACTACGTAAGCACTCCAGCGCCCCAGTAACGCTTAAACATAAGCCGATCGCGGAGCGTGGGAATGCTGAGCATGCACTTTGCAGCTCAAGTGGTCAATGCCTTCTGCATACATATGTAAATGTATAAACATAAGTAAGAATAAATAGATATAAGCAATGTATGTGCGGGTTAGCTGAACCCAACTTCAGCACACTTTAATCATTCAATAAAAGAACCTCGAACAACGAAGAAGGTCGAGAACAAAACATATCCGATCAGATCATTGGGGTTCAAGGACTGCGGCTAGAACAATATCACCAAGCCAGCCTGCTGCTCCATCACTACGCCTGCCTGCTGCCGCAACTACCCGCCCACCCGTTGTAAAATCACCAAAGCCATTGACGGGTGTTCCCACGGAAACGCGACCTTCTGGACTTACGCTGAGAGCCGTGGCTCCCCGCAAATCCATCTTTGTATCGCGGTTTATGCCTGATGCCTCTGCAGATGTCGTTAGGATTCACCTTGCAAACAATCTAAATATAGCTCCCTCAGAACTGTTTGTAACCAAATTTAATTTTAAGCATAAACGAAGCATATCCTCATTCAAAATTACTTTACCAGGGAACTTCCTTTGCTAAATCTTTAGATCCTGCTACCTGGCCCGAGCACAGTATTGTCCATGAGTTCTTGACCAGAGATTCTCAAGGTTCCAGTCCAGTTAAAACTTAAAAAAACTAAGCAACAAGATTTTTTTTTGTTGCTACCAACACGTTCGCAGTATTCTTGGAAAACTGAACTTACTTTATACTAACAGTTCTTCCTTTGACTTCGATGCTATTGTGCTAACTGAAACCTGGCTAAACTCCACTGTCATAGACAATGAAATTTTGGTATCGAAGTACACTGTCTTTCGGGAAGATTGCCCAACCTTTGGAGGTGGAGTTCTGATTGCCGTAAACAACATCTACACAGTTGAACGTATTACTATTACTAATCCTTTCGGAATTGAATTTTTAGCCGTTAAAATTTATTCTGAGTCCCTTAACCTTTTCATCACCTGTTCCTACATTCCTCCTCTGAGTGATGCAATCATTTATATGCACCACTTAACTGCCATTAAATCAGTTTTGTCTCTGCTAAATGATTCTGATCTTATTATAGTTATGGGGGATTTCAATTTGCCCCACATTTCATGGATCTGTAGTATGCATACATATTGAATATCTACTGTACCAAGAGTACTTACTAAAATATGATTCGATCGGCACGTTCACAGAAAGTGCAAGTGTCAGCATTCTGACCGAACTCAAGTGTATGCATATACCCTCGCGCTTCAACTTAAGAGAGCATAATTACACACATAACACATATATATATATATAGAATATACATAACAGTCGCTCGCTGCTTAGCAACTGTGGGCAGCGCAGCGATCAGACCGAGGCTTACTTAGAACTTAAGGAATAATGTAAAATCAGAGATAACTGAACCTTGGAAGCGGCACCTTTGCTGCTCCCAATTCTGAATAAATAGAACATAAAGCATAAAAACCCAATAAGAGGTTATTCTTTACATGGCGACCGTGACACGTGCAATTTGAAAAAAAAATTGGAAGGATACAGGGGTTATTATTTGGATTATAAATAACAATGAAAATGCCTGCCAATATTGCCGACTGGATTTAAGGATACATTCAAAATAACAATGAAAATGCCTGCTAATATTGCCGACTGGATTTAAAATTCTGATAAGCCGCCATACAACAATTCGACAAGTACGAGTGGCAAACCGTCATTTGTACCAACGATAGAATAGGGCAGCAACGTCAAAAACAACAACAACAACAAGTGTGAGAGGCAGGCCGCCCCTTACACCAGCGCGGGAGACCAGGAGACGGGACACTGATGAAAAAAAACGAAAATACTGAGTGAGTAGAGTGTGGTAATGGGCAAACGCGGAGGTCAGAAAAATAAAATAAATAAAAGAATACCACACATTAAGTGGCTATTATATACAAATAAACCACCGCCCGCATGGGCAACGGCACAAAAATTAACTGCCGAATTAGATTTTCTGAAACAAACCTTCCAGCAAAGAAAGCCAAATACCACAACTCACTCAGCAAATATAAAAATAATAAATGAAAAACTGACTAAAAATCCACCATCTCCCAAGCCGTTGCCGAAAAAATATGACGTCTGCCCGAACGACTGCCCTGGACCATTATACGCCGCAGCATGCAAATTCACATGCTGGAAACTGAAGACCAGTGCGAAGACCAGCACCGGCCACGCCTGAGCCAATAGGCCCCGGACATCAGCAGCAGTAAGGACAAAAGCGAGAGGGGCACTCCGCCACTTTCGCCAACGAAGGAGCAGGTCACCGTAGTCAAACCGGCGACGACCAGCTGACGCGGATAACATCATTTTTATCGGATTATTATTATAAAAAAAAAATTTTAATTATAAAAATAAGAAAATTTGTAAAATTGTGCGGAACCATTTCCGCTCGATTAGAAGTATAGCCTGTAAAGCTATACGAAACAATAGGCAGGAAAAATTGTTAAAGTAAATGCAAAATAATTCAATAGATAAATATAGTAAAGATACAAATAATAATTCTTTAATGAGAGTAACTTCAGGAAGATGAAATATTGAAAAAAAATAATGAAAATTAAATAAAATAAATTTAAAAAAAATATATATTTAACTAAAGTATGGCCTCACTAAAGGCAATTAGGGAAACATATGATATATTTCGAAATAAATTCATATCCATAAAATAATGGAATGGAATGAATTATATAAAAATTTAAACAGCATAAAAAGTGACTTTGATAAATCGTACAAGTCACTTACACAAAACAGGCCTATTCAAAGAACTACTGTAAAAAAACACGTAGAGATATTAGTTAAATGCTTTAACGAAGCACGTATACTAATATACGGCCAAAAAGAAAAATTAAATCAAGATCAGACTACGATCTAACTTGATATCAATTAAACAAAAGTTTAATTTAGATATATCAGTACCAACAATACTGAACACTTCAATTGAAACTGGTAATGAACCAGAATCAACGGAACAAGCTGACACTGACCAAATAGAGTCAGAAGAGCATAGTACAAATCCTAAAATAGAAGAGGAGGATTTAAATAACCTAACTATTCCAGCTGCTCTGTAATTCTACAGATTCTGATACTTCAACAGAGAATAAGCCAAGCAACAACATGGCACAAACAAATATCGATTTTATTAATACAGCAACTAAGCTTATACCATTTTTTGATGGTAAAGTTTTTCTTACAAAGTTTTCTTGATGCATTACAATTATTGGATTTAATAAAAGGCGAACACGAACAACTAGCAGTTTCGATTATAAAAACAAGGCTAAAAGGTGTCGCCAGAAATTTAATCGGAAATGAAACAACAATAACTGAAGTCATTTCCAGATTAAAAAATAATGTCAAAGGCGAAACTGTGGAAGTTTTATCAGCAAAACTGATGAGCCTACAGCAACGCAACAAAACTGCTAACCAGTATACACTAGAGGTTGAGCAGATGACAAAAATGTTAGAAGGTGCATACATAACAGAGGGTTTACCCCTAGAGTTAGCCAAAAGTTATGCCACTAAGCATGCAGTCAACGCAATGACTAAAAATTGCACAATCGATAGGGTAAAACTTATCATGCAAGCTGGTCCCTTCAATAATATGAATGAAGCCATATCGAAATTTGTAAATTGTTGCACAGAGACAACCGGACAGCCAAACACTGTCCTATACTACAACAATAATTCACAGCGCGGCGGAAACCGCGGACGTGGAAATTATAGAGGCAACTTTCGTAGCCACTATAATAACAATACACAATATAATAATGGACGAGGCCAATATAGAGGAAACTCAAGAGGCCGTGGCAACTCGAATCGAGGCCACAACTATAATAGTCCAGGTAATGTCCGAGTAACTAACAATACATCGGAAAACTCCACAATCCCTTTAAATACTCAGCAGTAGAAAATGCAAGGGTTCACACTATTAATCTCAGTCAAAATATATTTGTATCATTTAACCATGTGCCTACAGGAAAAGAACTTATCTTTTTAATAGACACAGGTGCCGACATTTCGATAGTTAAAGAAAATTCTGATGTCTTTCATGACGTACAAGATAATTATATTATAGATATAAAAGGAATAAGTCAAGAAGTAACCAAATCCAAAGGGTTAACTTCTATTGAGATACAGACCACTAAGTACATAATCCAATACGATTTTCATATCGTGGATTTACAATTCGATATTCCTTGTGATGGCATATTAGGAATCGATTTTATAAAAAAATACAACTGTCAATTAGACTTCAAGCCATCTGAAGATTGGCTTATAATTAGACCTAATAACTTAAAATTTCCAATTTATGTTCCAATAACACACAGTTCTGGCAACGACTCAATACTTCTGCCAGCAAGATCCCAAGTTATTAGAAAAATAGATATAAATTCAAAAGAAGACAGTGTATTGATTTCAAATCAAGAAATTAAGTATGGTATTTACATAGCAAGTACCATCACGACATCTAAAAACGCTTTTATAAGACTACTCAATACAACAAATAAAGATCAAGTGTTCAGTACAACTACGAACTACGAAGTAGTCCAAACTAATCAAGAAAATAGAAAAAAATCTATATTATCTCAACTAACAAAAAACTTTCCTTCACAATTCAAATCACAGCTTTCAAGCTTATGCACCAAATACAATGATATATTCGGATTAGAATCTGAACCAATAAGCACCAATAATTTTTATAAACAAAAACTGAGATTAAAAGATGATGAACCAGTGTACATAAAAAATTATAGAATCCCACACAGTCACGTGAACGAAATACAGAAACAAGTTGGAAAATTGATCACCGACGGGATTGTTGAACCATCTGTATTTGAATATAACAGCCCATTATTACTTGTCCCTAAAAAACCATCTCCAGGTTCAGAACAAAAGAAATGGCGATTAGTAATTGACTCTCTACCAAAATCAGAGAATGGCAATGAGTATGCAGTCACTCTAATATGTGACCTAACTAAATATTTAGTTGCCATACCAGTTCCAAACAAAAACGCGAACACTATCGCTAAAGCAATTTTTGAATCTTTTATTCTGAAGTACGGTCCAATGAAGACGTTCATTACGGACATGGGAACAGAATATAAGAATTCAATTATAAATGATCTGTGCAAATTTCTAAAAATCAAAAATATAACATCTACGGCACACCACCACCAGACAGTTGGAACAATAGAACGTAGTCATAGAACCTTTAATGAATACATACGCTCATATATATCGGTTGATAAAACTGATTGGGACGTATGGCTTAAATACTTCGTTTTTTGCTTCAACACGACCCCCTCAATGGCACATAATTACTGTCCATATGATCATATAGATCATATAGAGACTTTATACAATATAGATGACTATGCTAAGGAAAGTAAATATAGATTAGAAGTAGCATATAAAAGAGCTAGAATAATGATAGAAGAAAATAAGAAAAATAATAAAATTTAATATGATCAGAAAACAAACGATATAAATATATCAGTAGGTGATAAAGTCTTATTAAGAAATGAAACAGGTCATAAGTTAGAATATAAATATACCGGTCCGTATAAAGTAACGGAAATAGGAGATAAAAATAACATTATAATATCGAGTAATAAAAACAAAAAACAAACGGTACATAAGGATAGGTTAAAAATGTTTATTTCATAATTGTAATTAGTATGGCCATACTAAAACAAAATACTTTTATACATTTGAATATTATTTGTAATTTAATATAATCAAAAAAAAAAAAAACGATAAACGAAAATATTTTTTCTTCCTTATTAAAAAAAAAAAAAAAAAAAAAAATGTATCTTTTAAGTAAAATCTTATAAAATAACTTCATTATGTTACGTTATATTTCAAAGGAGGGAGATGTAGTATGCATACATATTGAAAATCTACTGTACCAAGAGTACTTACTAAAATATGATTCACAGAAAGTGCAAGTGTCAGCATTCTGACCGAACTCATGTGTATGCATATACCCTCGCGCTTCAACTTAAGAGAGCATAATTACACACATAACACATTTATATATATAGAATATACATAACAGTCGCTCGCTGCTTAGCAACTGTGGGCAGCGCAGCGATCAGACCGAGGCTTACTTAGAACTTAAGGAATAATGTAAAATCAGAGATAACTGAACCTAGGAAGCGGCACCTTCGCTGCTCCCAACTCTGAATAAAAAGAACATAAAGAATAAAAATCCAATAAGAGGTTATTCTTTACAGATCAACTCGGACGAGGATAACTCGCTTTTACCCACTAACCAAAATGACTTTCTTGATGGCTTAGCCGACTCTGCCGTTTTTCAACTTAACCCTATAAGGAACTCCCGTGGTAGGTCGCTTGACCTAAATTTCTCAAACATTACATCCATAATAATAAGGTATCCTCCCTTATCTATTCCTGAGGACTCACACCACCCAACACTCTTAGTTTTGCTGATTATTGAATCTCCTGAAGTCCCCCCAGTAATAGCGGACAGTCTCGTCAATAGTGTTTAAAAAAAAACGACTATTGTGACCTAAGAAATCACCTGACTAATATTGACTGGAGTTATCTTTCTAGTTTCAGCAATATCGAGGAAGCTACAGACTGTTTTTATGAAGTAATTCATAACGCCTTAAATTAATCTGTCCCTGAAACATTGACTCCATCAACGTCTAAGCCTCCATGGTTTAAAACGCACCTCTTTCTCCTTAAAAATAGGAAATCTAGAGCTTACAAAAAGTCATTAAAGTCTCTAACCTTGTTACATCTTTCTAATTACCTTCTAATCCGCAACCAGTTTGTTGACCTTAACAATCAACTATATAAAAATTATATTTATAAATACAAACTCAATTTTTGCAACGATCCAAGCTCTTTTTACTCTTTTGTAAACTCCAAACGCAAATCCAATCTTTTCCATCCTTCCCTCTCATATGATAATTTTCCCGACCCTTCGCATTTCGGCATTGCTAATCTTTTTGCGTCTTTTTTTCAATCAACCTACTCATCTAATTCATTTGATCCCTCCTCTAACTATCCATATCATTTACCCTACATAAGTAACATTTCCCTTTCTAAATTCCACTGTCATGATGTGTTTACGGCTCTTTCATCAATTAAAATCTCATTTTCACCAGGCCCAGACAACGTACCTAGCTGCATCCTCAGAATGTGCTCCGATCTTCTTACCTTACTCTTACTACTTACTACTTACTACTACTTCTACTTACTACTACTTCTACTTCTTACTCTTACTATTCTATTTAACCTATCCTTGGAGCAAACTTCCCTACCTAAATCATGGAATGAATCATACCGTATACCAATTCATAAAAAAGGCTCTAAGGCTTCCATTGAGAACTACCGCGGCATTGTTAAGCTTTCTGCGATTCCAAACTTCTTGAGAAACTCATCACATCGGAGCTGCAACATGCATGCAAGAGCATAATCTCACCTTCACAGCATGTCTTTGTCATGCTTCGCTCGACAATCTACTAACCTAAACTAAACTACTAATCTAAACTAATCTACTTGAATTTTCGTCAATAATGAACCGAGGTTTTCAATATCGCCTGCAAACTAATGTAATTTATACTGACTTCAGCAAAGCATTTGATTCAGTTAATCATCAGCTCTTGCTACGGAAACTCTCGCTTATTGATTTTCCACCAAATATCCTGATGTGGGTTGCTTCCTACCTTTCAGATCGAACTCAGCGTGTCCTATTTAAATCTACCAAGTCGAACGTCATCCATGTCTCATCGGGTGTCCCTCAGGGTAGTCATCTAGGACCACTGTTGTTTATACTCTTTGTGAACGACCTTGACGAACTTCATTATGCTGCTCAATTAATCTTCTGTTCCTAAACTGCTCCAACTGCAAATCGCAGTGTGCCGCTTATCATATCTTACTCTCTCGGAAATCATGTCCGTCATCGTGTTTCCATAATCAATGATCTTGGAGTTCTTTTTGATCATAAACTTAAGTTTAATGATCACATTTCTGTGACAGTGAATAAAGCCAGAGGAATGTTAGCCTTTATTAAGCGATGGTCTAAAGAATTTAACGATTCTTTTACCACCAAATCCCTGTATATCACCCTTGTTCGTCCTATCCTTGAATATTGCTTGTACGTTTGGAGTCCTCAATACTCCTCTTACCAAATTAGTATTAAGTCGGTGCAAAAGCAGTTTCTGTTATTTGCACTAAAAAACTTAAACTGGGATCCTGATAATCGTCTCCCGCCATACCGTAGTAGGCTTAAATTGAAAATTAAAATAAATAAGTTACCTCCACTGAAGGAGCGCCGAACCTGTGCTGGGGTCATGTTTCTACACATGCTAATCCATGGCATGGTTGATTCTAAACACCTTCTAAACCAACTATATTTTTCCATCACTAAGAGGAAAACTAGGTTCTTCCGACCCCTATGGTTACCTATATGCAGATCCAACTACGCTGAACACGACCCCTTTCGCACTATTTGTAAAAACTATAACCTCTTTTCACATACTCTATCCCCTGAACTCTCTCTTAATGTTAATAAACTAAAAACCATAGAATACCTCCTAGAATAGTTATATTGTAGTTATATTTATATTTTTAATCATATTTAGCAGATCTTTGTTAAATTGTTGTTTAAATAAAATATAGAATATAAAGTACATAAATATAAAATATAAGTACAGCCCATTCCGTCTAGAACCATAGAGGAGCTGAAAGCACCACTGCTACAACTTATGAATGTTTTCCCCAAAGCCAGGTCATCTACTGCAACAACAAACCATCATTGAAATTGCATACGATAGTGGCCATGCTGGAAAACCATTTCGACGTCAGCAATTCGAATGCACCGCCCCTCCACAGTGTCTCCAACGGACAGGTGGAACGCTTCCATAGCACGTTGGTCGAACTTGCTAGATGCCTAAAGATTGACAAACGCATAAGTGACACAGTGGAGTTTATCTTGCTGGCCACTGCCAGATAAACCAAGTATATCCATTCTGTCATTAACAAGAAACCGGCCGAGGTCATGCGGGCAAATCCGGACTATCCACAAAATGATGTCCAGGAAAAAATTAAAAACGACCAAAATATGACCAAAAGCCGAGAAAACGCTTCTCGGCAGAACAGAGTGTTCCAGGTCGGCGATAAAGTCCTAGTAAAGTCAAACAGGCGACTAGGCAAAAAACTCACTCTCTTATGCGAGGAGAGGACCATCGAGGCAGACTTGGGGACCACAGTCCTAATTAAAGGGAGAGTGGTCCACAAAGACAACCTGAGGTAACCCAAGCAGAGCCCAGTTGCGGTACCCTCGGAGCTTATTATTTTTTTTTTCATTCATAGCCTTTTGGCATAAGTTTTCAGTTATTATACCCTCGAAAAAGGGTATTATAATTTTTTCCAGAAATGTGTAACGCATTAAAGGAAGCATCTCCGACCCCACAAAGTATATATATTCTTGATCAGTATCAACAGCCGAGTCAATATAGCCATTTCCGTCTGTCCGTCTGTCCATCTATCCGTCTGCTTCTATGCAAAAAATAGACAGTAGTTTTAAAGCTAGCGTTTTGAAATTTTTACTAGATCATTATTTTTGTTGCACGCAGATCAAGTTTAAGAATCGGTCGGACGGACCACTATATCATATAGCTGCCATACAAACGACCGATATGGAAACAAGTCTTTGTATGGAAAACTTTTTGTTTTCAAAGGTAAGCCGAAGATAAATTTTCTCACTTGTTTTTGTTGAACTTGTTATTCTTTGTTTGGTTTTCCGATCACTTAATGTTTATGTTATTGTTATGTTAATGTTATTTTTATGTTTTCACTTATTTCTTCTACTTAGATTTTGTTGTTGTTGAGATTGTAAATCTATGTTTGGTTTTCCGATCACTTACTGTTTATGTTATTCGCTTATTTCTTCTATGTTGATTTTTTTTTTAATTTTAATTCTATGTTTGGTTTTCCAATCATTTAATTTTATATTAACGTTATGTTAATGTTATGTTTATGTTTTCACTTATTTCTTTTATGTTGATTTGTATACCCTTGAAAACGGGTATTATAATTTTTTCCAGAAATGTGTAACGCATTAAAGGAAGCATCTCCGACCCCACAAAGTATATATATTCTTGATCAGCATCAACAGCCGAGTCGATATAGCCATGTCCGTCTGTCCGTCTGTCCATCTATCCGTCTGTCCATCTGTTTCTATGCAAAAAATAGACAATATTTTTAAAGCTAGCGTTTTGAAATTCCTACCAGATCATTATTTTTGTTGCACGCAGATCAAGTTTAAAAATCGGTCGGATCGGACTACTATATCATATAGCTGCCATACAAACGACCGATACGGAAACTAGTCTTTGTATGGAAAACTTTTTTGTTTTCCAAGCTATTGCAACTGAATTCAACATTTATTTATTTGACATAGCCACACATGATTTGTGAAAGTTAAGTCCGGATCGGACCACTATATCATATAGCTGACATACAAACGACCGATATGAAAACAAGTATGGGAAACTTTTTTGTTTTCCAAGCTATTGCAACTGATTTCAACATTTATGCATTTGACATAGCTATGCATGTGTACAAGTTTGGTCTGGATTGAACCACTATATCATATAGCTGCCATACAAACGACCGATATGAAAACAAGTCTTTGTATGGAAAACTTTTTTGTTTTCAAGGATATACCATCTTCGGCAAGCCGAAGATAACTTTTCTCACTTGTTTTTTATTAATTATAGCCACTTGGCATAAGTTTTCATTATTTTTCATTACTCATACTCGGCACTATTTTTTAACATTTCTTAGTATAATTCAGTTTACATCCTCTATTTACTATAATTGATGGTGGGCAACTCCATTCCGAATACGTATTAATCAACCACACATATTACAGGTCGTTTCCAACACTTTTACTCTGTCTTCTGGCCATGACATCGGCCCATATCACTCCATTCTGGCCCAAGCGAATTATATTTCCGTCATCGACGGTAAAGTCAGGGAGGAATTCGCCTATGTTAGACACTCTGCTAATCTCTCGGAGTATAGGCGAGTGGTTGATGAAACCGACAGCATGGTCGATATGTGGCCCCAGTCCCACATGAAAAAGCTTCTGAACATTGATATCGCTCACCTCCGTGACATGCTTGACTCATTGAGCGTCCATCACAGAGTAGCCAGGAGCCTAGACTTCTTGGGAACTGCGTTGAAGGTTGTCGCAGGGACACCTGACGCTGAAGATTTTGAGAAGATTATGTTCACTGAAGCACGACTAATTGATGCACACAATAGTCAGATTGAGATCAATACAAAAACACAAGTTCGAATCAACGAACTCACCAGCACAGTTAATTAACTTTTAAAAGTTTCTAAAAGTGCACAAATTAACACAGGCCATCTATACGAAATGCTATTTACGCGCAATAGAATCATTGTTATGGAACTACAGAATCTAATGTTAACAATTACACTCGAAAAGATTAACGTAGTTAGTCCAAGAATTTTGGACCATGCAGATTTGGAGAAGGTTCGGTTCGAGGAGCCCACCGATACCTTCATAAGGGATATTTTGTCCGTTGCGGCCGTGAAAGTCTTACAATGATACGGTGCTAAGGTTAAAGGATAATGTTGTGGCGGAGTGTAACGGAGAAATCCGCACCGTCAGGAACTGCTCCATATCACCCGGGGCTACGTTCTGTCAATTATCTTCGGTGAGCTCGTGCGCCCAAGAACTCCACTGTGGAGTCGTGGCACATTGCGATACGCAGCAGAGCGACCTACATCCGATCACCTATGTCGACGAGGGAATTATCGTCATCAATGATAGACCAGCACTCGTGCGCGTGGATAATGGAACGAACATCCACATTAGAGGCACGCACTTAATAACAATTATTCAGAGTGCTATGGTCAATGAGACCGTCTTTATAAACCATGACATGGTCCAGAAAAGGGCACCGGGAGTAGATAACTCTCTTGTTCTGAATATCTCGATGAAACGCGAATCCTGAGCCTCCCATATCTTCAGCGCTTGAGTGAACGCAATCTGAAGCAAATCATGAAATCCGAGGAAGACGTCGACGGATACTCCGCTCTCATCTGTATCGGCCTTACCTGTCTGCGAGCCACAAGGGCCAGAAGAAGGAAGTTATTGCACAAAAAGGGTCAGCCGAGGACGGCCTTAATCTTGAGGAGGGAGTAGTAAACTTAGTTACCCGGGCCGATCGTCCGTTCATAAGCACCGGTCAAATTGCTGACCAAGCACATTGGCAGGGGCCGCTCGAAGCCTTTTCTATGTTAGCTTTTAAGTCAGTTCGTGTTGAAACATTATTAAATAAACAGCACCAGCTCGTAAAAAAGGCAACTCCGGCAAATACATTACATTATTTTATTGAATTACCAGGTCACCATACTCATCCTATTTCTACAGAGACGTACAACGGCCAACCGGTCCTGTTCTAGAAGTGACATTGTATAAATAATTTATACAAAGTAGTCCTGATGTGGGGCACGGCAAGCTGTTCAAACCACATCACAAACTAGCGGTTTCAAAATAAATGTCTGAGAACAGTTTCTAACGCCCATCCGTACCACGATAACTCCATTATTCATAAAGAGCTTGAAATTCCATGGGTTACACAAAAAAAAAAAATAAATAAAGTCAATCCTATGATACAACTTAAACTCACTTTTCACTTCAGCTTTATTACCTTCAGCGTTATATGGCATTCTTTAGAAGTAATATACGTGTTGGTTGACTGCCATCTGCATACCCTTGAGGTTACTGCATGTATACAGTATCCGTCAGATCGCTTTTAAAGTATGCCGTAGATGGATGTATATCTAAATATGGAAAGGCTTCACCTCTGCTGCCATTGCCATGATTAGTCTTATGTTCTCTAATCTGCATACCTGTGAAAACGTCTCATTACAACAGCCTTTCGCATCAAGACGCGCTTCAAATCGCTCCAAATTTCGCTCTGCATCACGCTTCACGCTGTACAACCAATTGCAGCCAATCGCCTTCTGGATAAAGGGTAACTCAGTCCTTCCAATGTTTGATTCGTAATCAAAGCATCATATTCACGCTGCATAGTATTACTCTAATAGGCGGCAGACTCAGAAGTGGTACGTCTTTTGCAACCATTAGCGCATAAATATGTTGTATTGTTTCTTTGGGCGTCCAGTCTTTTTTGAAATTTCACGATATTCTGCCTTCCACTTTTGCTGCAGTGGATGTGCCGCGGTTCAAAAAGAGATGCGAATGTTCATGCGGAAAACTAAAAATGGGTTCAAAGAGTTGCTCGGTTGTTTCCGTAAAATCAACGACCAACTTTCTTCGCTTGACTCCCAATTTAGCAGCCTACAACTGCTAAGTAAGTCCCCAAAGCGTAAAAAATCGCTATTAGGGACGCCGATGTACTGAGATTTCTTTTTAGCCTGATCAGCCGAAGACCATGCAGCCACTCATAACTCTTGCTACCCCAAGAGCAGGAGTTGGAAACACAAATTGGGTTCCTGAATTTGACTCCATAATTGACCATAATTTGTCTGATTTATCTTCCAGGCCATCACTTCAGGTGATTCCTCCGGCACGAGTAAATTTGACAACCCTTAAATCCACTGTTAACCGTTCGGTCCCCCGGTACGGACCGATATCGCGGTTTTACCAACTGTAACACTAAATCCCTTACAGGTGATTCTCCCCTCTAAACACATATTTATTTCACGGCTGGCACCTGACACCTCAGAGATTGATATCTTGGCTTACATTCAAGCCAAATCTAAGGCCGTTGTTAGAGTGGAGGACATTAGGAAGTTTAAATATACTTTCTCGAGGCTTACATTATCTTTAAAAATACATGTACCTTTGCCGATGTTCGACATCGATTTGTTCGATCAGCTTTTGATCGGAAAATATATTCGTACAAGAACATCAACCGAGTACATTGAAGAAAAAAGTTAACAAGGCTGTGGGAGTTAGACATCTTCTTCTTCTTCAACAAAATCTTCTTCAAAACAAAATTAACAACATTCATTACTCTTACCTATCAAAATACTAGGGCCTCCGGAATAAGCTCCCTAAACTTTATTCTGATAGTTTTTCATTTGTATCCCAGATAATATTCTTTATTGAAACCTGGTTAAGGGGTTACACCACTGTAGAATTTTCAAAAAAACTATGTTTTTTTTTTTCTCTAAAAATAGTTTAACTATCTTAGAATACGGGGAAAAAAGAATTATGTCGAAAAAAAATTTTTTTGACCCTTATTTCGAATTTATCCGGGAGAGCGCCCGGCCCCCCAGAGCACGTGTTTATGCGAGAAATTCTTCGTGGAAATTTTGTTATTCGACGTTTTTTCGTTCGTGCTGCGCCTTTTTTCCCTCTCATTCATCAGTTTTATTATCTCCGAGTGATTATCTGACTATTTCCAAGTGTAATTGAATAAAAAATGGGTAAAGACAAAGTGCATCAGGGGAGGAAAGGTACAAAACGAGCGTATCCTACGCGCCACCGAAGTTCATCGTCGAAACAACCACTCAACAGGTTCGAAGTTGAAGGTGGTTCACAGGAGAAGGTCAGTGCTTCAGCAAAGAAATTGAACTTCTCAGAGGGCAACTTCAAAATTAATCATGAGTTCGGTAATAGAATCATAAATTTTTTCGCTGTTTTCTCTGTACTTTCGCAAGTTGTGAAATGCAAAAAATGTGATTCTGACGTGACGTTCATGGAGAAAAGTCCTCGTGGCTTAGGATTCAAAATTGTTGTTGTCTGCCCAAAATGTCCTGAATATGAAATCCCCATTAGAAATGCCTATGAAATCAATAGAAGGGTCGTACTAGCAATGCGGGTATTGGGGATAGGTTTGAATGGGATAATGAAGTTCTGCGCTCTGATGGAATTGCCACGTCCGATTTTTCAGTCCTTTTATGATAAACTGATTGCAAGAATTGGTACAGTCACATCATTTGTTAGAGATGCGAGCATGAAAGCTGCTGCTGAAAAGGAAAAAGAAATGAGTGAAGCAAATGGAGAAAAAGAGGGAATTACAGTCTCAGGAGATGGGTCTTGGCGGAAACGCGGTTTTTCTTCCTGTTTGGAATCACTTCTCTCATTGGGTGGTACACTGGTAAAATTGTTGATGTTGAGGTAAAATCTAAATATTGTAAGACCTGTGAGCACTGGAGAGCTCATTTAGGTAGTGCTGAATACAAAGAATGGCAAAAATTGCACATGGACAATTGCGAGGCCAATCACGAAGGCTCTTCGGGAAAAATGGAAGTTGACGCGGTGATAGAAATGTTCAGACGTTCTGAGGCTCTGCATATCGTCAAATATGCCCATTATATCGGAGATGGGGATTCTAAGACATTCAAGGGACTCATAGACTCTCAGCCGTACGAGAATTTGTTAGTAAGGAAAAAAGAATGTCTTGACCATGTTCAAAAAAGAATGGGAGCAAGATTGAGGAATCTCAAAAAAGTGAAAAAAGGTCTTGGTGGACGAGGGAAATTGACCGCTAAATCGATTGATCAATTGAAAATTTATTATGGTTTGGCAATTCGTCGAAATTCAAACTCGGTGGAAGCTATGAAGAAGGAGATTTGGGCAACTCTGTATCACAAAATTTCCACTGACGAGAATCCCCAGCATCAGAACTGCTCAGACTCGTGGTGTGACTGGAAGAAGGCGCAGGCTGCTGGTACCTTGGATGAATACGAACACAAAACACCTATGTCTCAAGAGGTTTATCAAGCTATTAAACCAATTTATGGGGATTTCAGACGAGACGATTTGCTGGAACGTTGCCTGGGTGGTTACACGCAAAATAACAACGAAAGCTTCAACGCTACCGTATGGAACCTGGCTCCTAAATCTCAGTCAAGTGGCAAGAAAATCTTAGATATTGCCACTGACATTGCTGTATGTAATTTTAATGATGGTATGACATCTCTTCTTCACATCATGGAGGCTATTCATATGGATATTGGTCTTCAATCATACAATTTTTGCGTTGAAACCGACGCGAAACGCGTAGACCAGGCTGAGCGCTTTTTGACTGATGCGGCGAAAAACGCGCGCTTGAGCCTGAAATCAGCCAGGAGGGACTTGGAGGACGGATATTCCAACTTGCAAGGTCAGCTTTATGGTGCTGGGATAGCAGACTAATGGTAAGAATTTTTTAAATCCAAAAATTTCGATTTTATGATGACGATATCACATGTCAAAACTTTAAACGCGTTTTTCTCGAAACACGTTTTTTTAAATCGGCACGCAGCAGAACTCGAACAATTTTCAAAATTTTGACTTGAAATTTTGACCACATCTTCAGAACGCAAATACGCAGTGAAACACGTACGGGTTTTTCGATAAATTAATCAGGCGATTTTTAATCAACAAAAAACTGGCCTATTTTTGGGTGAAATTCCGACTTTTTTTCAAACCTTCAAACCAAATTCACAAAAATCTATATTTTTAAAAATCCGTACGTGTTTCACTAGCAATACTAATGTAGATTAACAGGATTTTTTTTTTTTTCGACAGGTTCAAATTTACATCACTTATGCTGCGTGCCGCGGAGGCCTTCCCGCGAAACACGTCCCAGGGTGCCGGCCATATCGCTGCCATTTTGAATTTTTTTTTAATGAAAAAATTATGTTGTACACTTCAATATATGCTTAACAACATCCCCAAGTTTCATTCATTTACTCCCCCTACTTGTGGTCTAAAAAAAATCGCGAAAAAACGTTAGAAAAACTGGGGTTACAGTGGTTTAACCATAGACTTTTAGCTCCAAAATTTTTCAAGACAGGTGCACCACTTACAGACGGGACCGACCACTACTAAGGGGAGGAGAAGTCCTAATCTCTGTGGACTCCGACTTCGCTTATGAAGAGGTTACCGAATCTTGGTGATCTAAAATTCCTTTGTGTGAAAATCACTATGTCGCTTCAATCATTGTTTATTACATGCTCATACTTACCACCTTCTTCCGAACCTCAGCTGGTTTCTAATCGCATGTTCGACAGTAACCTCCTTGTGACTCTAGGAGACTTCAATTTATACCTTTCAACTCACCATGATTTCACTAAGGGCATGTTTGACATATTCCTCGGTCAGATAAACAACGTAAGTAATTCTTTAGGACGGCTTCTAGATCTATTTTCGTTTCTGATCCAGATGGAATAACCCTTTCAAGAGCCATGCCACTTTCGACCTCAGGAGATCCTTATCACCCAACGCTTGAGGTGTTGATTGAAATCCTTACTGCTAGCAATCTTCAGTCGCGCCATGGAGTTCATAAAACCCGCTGTATCACAAAGCTGACTTTCAGAAACTTAGAAACTTAATTTATACATTCGATTGGTTCGATCTCTGGGAATGCATCGATATTAATTTCGCTTTAGAAACATTCTACGAAACGCTTTATGCTTTCTTCGACTCTTACGTGCCTTGGAAGTACCCATCCGCCTCGACTGATCCGCTTTGG
Source organism: Drosophila merina (assembly GCA_035047645.1). Classification (NCBI taxonomy): domain Eukaryota; kingdom Metazoa; phylum Arthropoda; class Insecta; order Diptera; family Drosophilidae; genus Drosophila; species Drosophila merina. The sequence continues at coordinate 372,549 of JAWNPH010000083.1, forward strand.
TTGACAAGGAGTCTAAAAAACTTTAAATATATTAAGAACAAACTCCTTAAAAGATATAAAAAATGGCTGCAATGTAACTTTTTCAAGATACTTAGTAGCTCGGTCAAACTTCACCGTGCATAACGCTGAGTCTTATAAGAATTATATTTACCGCTTGCGTATAAAGTTTAATCCGGATCCGAAGCAGTTTTATAATTTTGTGTACACTAAGCGTAAGCATACATCTTCTCCTTCCCTAATTTCGTTTGAAAATGTATCTGCGACTACTGGTCAGGGTATTGCCGATCTATTCGCAACTTTTTTCAAACAACGTACTCATGTCCTACAATTATGGATCAGCCCTATTCATACAACATTCAATCAGCCAATCTTATTTTCAGACCAACTTTCTCCGAAAACACTGTGTCATCGGATCTTCTGAGGGTTAAACCAGTCTATTCGACAGGTCCTGATGGTGTTACTGGCTGTGTACTGAAAAACTTCGCTATGCCATTGTGCAGACCTCTTCTAAAACTTTTCTCTTTGCTCACTTTCCTTTTTTATCAAATCCTAAATTTTCATCCACCTTTCAAAGCAACAACCGCACTTTTATTCTTTCTCGTAATGCAACGGTTGTGCCTTTAAGCGTTTTCTGTTCTAACTACAACGACCTATACTATATTTTTTCACTCTGGCCTTCCTCTTTTTTCAAATCCTCATTTCTCACCTACCTTTCAGAGCACCTCGTAATCTTCCTAATCCTAATCTACCTAATCTAAACGGCAGCGCCGATCGGTCGGTTGGGCGGGAGGTGGGCTGAACGTCATGCAGCCGGAGCCAAAAAAGCAATGCAATGCAAACACAGTCTTATATGCACGAAGAGGACAACCATACCGCTGTAATAACTACAGAGGTTATTTTCTAGGTCGAGGAAATGCCCACAACTACTGCAGCAATTTCGCTTATTAAAGGACATACATGACTCTTTCGATATTGTAAATTGTTACGAAACTATTTAAATACACAGAGTCGGCAAAGAAACATTAAATTCAAATTGAGTATAACTTCTTTTAACTAATTACGCAATCCCACATCATTTCCGTTTAGTAGATTCAAACATTCGAAATCCCTTTGATGGTATTATTTGTAAAGATAATTTTTGAACCTATTAATCCCAGGTATAGATTTATACCAAACCAAGAGATCCAAAATTTATGAGGAACTCCAGACTCAAATAATATTTTTGTCCGAATTTAAAACACAACGAATAAAAACGCTATTATTAAAATAAGCAAATCACAAAATGAACCATTTGATGATTACAACACATTAAAAAGAAATTTAGCGGGTACTGATGCGATCCATCCCTCACAGGCTATCGCCGCAGATGCCTGGACGGGAGTGTTACGAAAGTACGCCAGTAGCCCCCAGGAGCAAAGAGTAAGACTACCAAATAACTGGTCCAGAATGTATTTTATACTGTAAGTTAATTAAGTTCAGAAATAAGAAAAAAAATTTTGAAAAACATACAAAATCTACACGAGAAATACCGTGAAAATAGAATTTTTTTTTTAACATACAAAAATCTACATGAGAAATACTTTGAAAATATAAAATATAAAATTTTCTAACAAAAATAAAAGAAAAACAACTGAGAAAAGTTATCTTCGGCTTGCCGAAGATGGTATACCCTTGAAAACAAAAAGTTTTCCATACAAAGACTTGTTTTCATATCGGTCGTTTGTATGGCAGCTATATGATATGGTGATCTAATCCGGATCAAACTTTCACAAATCATGTAAAGCTATGTCAAATGAATAAGTGTTGAATTCGGTCGCAATAGGTTGGAAAACAAAAAAGTTTTCCATACAAAGACTTGTTTTCGTATCGGTCGTTTGTATGGCAGCTATATGATATAGTGGTCCGATCCGACCGATTCTTAAACTTGATTTGCGTGCAACAAAAATATTGATCTGGTAAAAATTTCAAAACGCTAGCTTTAAAACTACTGTCTATTTTTTGCATAGAAACAGACGGACAGACGGACAGAAGGACAGAAGGACAGACGGACATGGCTATATCGACTCGGCTGTTGATGCTGATCAAGAATATATATACTTTGTGGGGTCGGAGATGCTCCCTTTAATGCGTTACACATTACTGGACAAAATTATAATACCCTTTTTCAAGGGTATAACAAGTGAGAAAAGTTATCTTCGGCTTGCCGAAGATGGTATACTCTTGAAAACAAAAAGGTTTTCCATACAAAGACTTGTTTTCATATCGGTCGTTTGTATGGCAGCTATATGATATAGAGGTCCGATCCGGACTAAACTTTCACAAATCATGTATGGCTATATCAAATGAATAAATGTTGAATTCGGTTGCAATAGGTTGGAAAACAACAAAGGTTTCTGGACAAAATTATAACACCCTTTTTCAAGGGTATAAACATACAAAATCTATACACAAATACGTCGAAAATATAACATTTTTTTCTCTCTTAAAGCATACAAAACCTATACGAGAAACACTCAAAAAATATATTTTTGTTTGCCCTTAACAAAAAATATGAAGAACAAATATTTTATAAATAATCATGGCAAACCCAAACAGCCTAATTAGGCCTGACCTATTTAATAATAACACAGGCCCCGAAGTAAACCAAGCCCTTAACGTAGCCAATATTCAGGGACAAATTCAGTAAATAGTAGAGAATATTTTGAGCCAAAAATTAAACCCAGACACTGCACCACTACTTGATCAGGAAGTAAATACCCACAATGTTAATATGAGTGAATTAGAACGAGTCTTAGATATAGTAAAGTGTTTAAGGGAATTTTCTGGCTAAGCAGGAGAATTTAGCTCATGGAGAAAAAGCGTAGAGGGAATACTCAGTCCTGGAGTCTTACAACACCTCACTAAATTGAACAGCTATCTTAAAATTTTTGACAGCACACTACGCTGATAAGCGCGATGTGACATCACTAGAATACCAAATGACCTCGCTGTTACAAGGAAATCATTTCTACCAGCAAGTTTATACCCACCTATCCCTTAATTTGAACAAAATTACTTGCATGGAAATGGAAAAAGAATCAATAGATCTTTTTGCCAAATCCTACAGAGACAAGGCACTTGACACCTTCGTTAGAGGCTTAACGGCAACTTGCCCAGACTGTTCGAAACCAAAGAGCCCACAGATCTCCCGTCAGCACTTCAGCAAGGGGAACTACTGCTGGAAGTAGAGGGGAAAGTCTCCGACAGCGTCCAAAATTTAAGACCGAGCTGGAAGCAACTCTAAAAGACATGGCTTCGGTACGTACGGGTACACAAAGAATAGCACTATCCTTCAGTGGATTGGATGAGGCCCCGACAGCAAATGATCTCCACAGCTGCCTGGTCTCCCAATTTCAAGGCATTCTGCTGAAACCAGAGGACATCAAAGGCCTCCGTAGGATGCGGGATGGCACTCAGATAGCCTCTGTCCTGATGAACACGAATGATGCGATTGCGGTCTTAGAGAAGGGCACGGTAACCGTTGGGTGGTCAAGGTGCCGCATCATCCAGGACGTCCGGCCCACGAGTGCCTGGGCTATGGTCATCGAGCAACGACCTGCAAGGCGATCGATTGGTCAGACTGCTGCCTGCGATGCGGCGAACGAGGACACAAGGCAAGGGGATGTGTTGCACCACCAAAGTGCCTATTATGCAGCGACGAAGTGGATAAAAACCACCCGACGGGCTGTTTCGCTTGCCCGACATACAGAGCCAGCCTTAAAGAAGTCCCAGCATAATGCAAGAGCAAATTAAGATTATTCAGCTTAATGTTAACCATTGCGTAGCTGCTCAGAGCCTCCTGGCTCAAACTGCGGCGGAGCACAAGGTAGACATCATGCTTTTGAGCGAACCCTATTCCCCTGTCCGTGGCAACTCCACAAAGATACTAGACGAGACCGGTAAAGCAGCTATCAAGTGTTGTAGCAACCTGCACATACAGGAATTGGCAGCTCCGCTGATGCGCGGAATTGCATATGCGAGAATAAAAGGAGTGCACATATACAGCTGCTACGCCACCCCTAGTGAAATCCCAGACCAGTTCGACGAGATGCTGCAGGTGCTGGGCAGTCATGCGAGAGGGCGCGGCCCGAAGATCATTGCGGGTGACTTTAATGCATGGGCAGTAGAATGGGGCAGCAGGACATCGAATCCCAGAGGCCGAGCAGTAATAAACACAATTCTTATGTTGGACCTGACACCGCTGAATGACGGCTGTAAACCAACGTTCAACAACGATAGGGGCTCGTCCTACATCGACATCACCTACATCAGAAGAGGGTTAGTGGCTAACGCCAGCTGGACGGTCCACGGCGTTGTAACGCTGAGTGACCACGCACTGATTTCCTTCTGCATCCTACCGAAGGGCACGACTTGGAGGCGGCAGAGAAGATCAGTCGGGCAAGCCTGGGACACGAGAAAGTTCGATGAAGATATGCTGGCGTACCAAATCGACTCTCTTCGAATCTCAAATGGACACGCAGATTCAATGGCGGCCGACCTCATGAAGATGCTTGAGGCAACGTGTGTCGGAACCATGCCAAGGAGGAAAAAACAGCAGCGCAAGCCCCCAGTGTACTGGTGGAGCGCCAACTTAAGCAAGCTACGCTCGGAATGCCTAAGGGCAAGGAGCAACCAGCACGCAGAACACATGGGGGCTTTTAGAAGCAAACGCTCTGAGTTTAAGCACGGCATATCGGCAGCGAAATCGCGTGCCTATAAGGAACTGGTAGACACCGTGGATAGAGATCCCTGGGGACTTGCCTACAACTCGTAGCTAACAAGCTAAGGAAGAGAGAGGCAACTCCAACTGACCCTGATTTCCTGGCCAGCATCGTAGCAGAGTTATTCCCAAGGCAGACCACTCTATGGCGGCCAACAGCAGCAGACCTCGAAGTTTTGGAGGCAGCTTTCACCTAACCTTTCAGTGTCTCTTCCGGGGTCTTTCCGACGAGGTGGAAAAGTCAGAAACTAGTTCTGGCGAAAGGCAAGGGATCAGCACACTCCGCAACCAGCTAACGCCCGCTATGCCTACTGGATATCGTGGGCAAGCTATTCGAGCGCATCCTGTATGCTCGAATAGAGGCAATCACAGAGAGCAGCAACGGCCTAGGTACGCAGCAGCACGGATTTCGGAAGGGCAGGAGCACTCTGGACGCACTTATGGCGGTGAGAAACATCGCCGAGAACGCTCTTAGTGGCGATAGATGGCTGGGTGGAAGGAAGGAGTACTGCGCAATCATCACGTTGGACGTGAAGAACGCCTTCAACACCGCTAGATGGCCAGTAATCTTCAGTGCCATGCATAGAATGAGTATCCCGGAGTATCTCAGGATCGTCGTTAAAAGCTACTTCACGAATCGTGTCCTCTGGTTTGATACGAACGATGGCCCGAGATGCTACCGTGTTTCTGCAGGTGTTCTACAAGGATCTGTGCTTGGACCGATCCTGTGAAACATTATGTACGATGGAATCCTGGGCATCAACAGACCCTTAGGAGCTGAGCTACATTGCTTTGCGGACGATGTGGCAATAACTGCAGTGATTAAAACAATAGCAGTCCTCGAAGTCAAGTGCAATACGACAATTAGTATGGACATCGACTGGCTAGAGAAAGTCGGCTTAACAATTGCGGCGCACAAGACCGAGGCTGTTTTATTAAGCAGCAGGAAGAACGTGGAACGAATGCTGATCACGGTCAACGGCACATAGGTGGCCTCGCAAGACTCCTTGAAATACCTGGGAGTAGTGATAGACCACAGGCTATCTTTCAAGGATCAAGCTAGCTACGTGAGCAGGAAAGCAGCAATAACAACTGCGTCCTTGTCCAGGCTCATGCCCAACATAGGAGGTCCTAATTACCCGGCCAGGAAACTACTGGTGGCGGTAGCCAAGGCAACGCTGCTCTATGCTGCACCAATATGGAGCAACGCCACCAAGAAAGGCTCTTACATAAAAGGAGCACGCGCGGTGGTACGGTCTATGGCTCTTAGGCTCATTAGAGGCTTCAGTACTATATCCGGAGATGCAGCACTTACACTGGCAGGCTTGCCGCCAATCGACCTGGAGATAAAGGCTATTTGTCAGGTCCGAGAAGGTGCTACCCGGCTGGAGGCTCACGAGCGACTGATGGGAGAGTGGCAGAGCAGATGGATAACATCGCAACGGGGGAGGTGGTCCTACCAACTCATCCCCGATTTAACGGCATGGGCCGATTGCCGCCACAAAAAACGGGACTACCATCTTACCCAGTTCTTCACGGATCATGGTTGCTTTCGGGCATACCTACTCCGGTTCCACCACGTAGAGTCAGCTCAATGCCTCTACTGCCCCGATGCTGAGGAAACAGCAGAGCATGTACTCATGCACTGCTCGAGGTTCACGGATGAGAGGGTGCAGCTAAGGGCGCTGATCGGTGCCCCGCTCAGCCCTGGCGGCTTGATCGCGGCCATGATGGAGAACAGCGACTCTTGGAAGCGGCGACATAACATCATCAGAGATATGATGAAGCGGGTCCGAGCCGACGAGATTGCCAACAGAGCTGAAGGCTAATACAGGCGACTTATTCCTATATTCCTATATGGTGGAAATAACTTGACTGGCAGTCCCGGTGAGCTTTTTGTTTTTAGTACGTAGGAATAACTCTACTTGGTGAGTTATGAATTGTGCATGCCACCTATGGACGGTAGGTGGTATCTTTTGAAAATTTTAATTTTCCTACCGTGAGGCATAATGAAAAAAAAACCATTCATTCCACACTTGGCTCATATTCCACAGACCCCTAGAGTAACTCATTATGTAAAACAGCAACAATATTGAGGGCATTACCAACAATACTCTAGCAACCTACCAAAACAGCCACCAAGACCATTGGCCCCCGAGCCACAACCTAGGCTAGAGCTTATGGACATAGATAGAAGTATGCAGACAAAACAGGTAAACTACATGAACAGACCAAAATTTACACAGCAAGAAAAGAGACCACCACCACAAGGACTAAACAACAAAAAACAGAGAAATTTCATATAGACAGCGCTAGTGAACAAACTACAGATTACAATGACGAACCAACAGAAACTGACGAAGCAACACTCAATGAATACTATTCAGAAACCCCAGATTTTGAGCAGGAAATAGATGAGGCAGAATATACTAAATTACATTTTATAGAGTAGAACCCTCTTCGTTACCGTACTTCCAATCTAAAGCAGGTAATGGAGAGACGATCAACATTCGGATAGACACCGGATATAACAAAAATTAAATCCAACCAAGATTAGCTAAGAACTTCGTTAACTCTGTGGGCGGAAAAATTCTTATAACACACCATACAATCGCCAATCCTTTCGACCTAAGAGATACTTTTATCAAATTTTCTCGACAACCCTCCTTAAAGACCTTGGGTGCCATTATCGGAAACGATACACTGCGCTAGGTAAAAGCCAAATTAATTTGCAAAAGGGGTATATTTCAATACAGAAAAAAAAGAATTAAAATAAAACAGAAAATCTCACGCGAAGTCAACAAATTATATACTCAAGAAGAACACGCCACAGAAACTCAAAAGAAACATTTAAGAACTATTTGCTCAAACTTTAAAAATCTTTTTGGAGACCCGGACGAACAACTGACATACACAACAAGAGTAGAAGCCACAATAAGAAGTACAAACGAGAGCCCAATATATTCAAGACATTCAAGACAAGACGCGTACCCAGAGGCTCTTAGACCAGAGGTAGAAAAACAAATACAAGAGCTACTCGCAAACGACATACAACTCCTCAATATGGATTGTACCAAAAAAATGGACGCATCAGGACAGAGAAAGAACAGAATGGTAATAGACTATAGGAAATTGAACACGGTTACCATTCCAGACAGATACCCCATACCAGACAATAAGAACGTACTCGCACAACTAGGACAGAATAAGTTTTTCTCAGACATTGACCTCAAAAGCGGCTTTCACCAAATTCCACTATGGAAATCCGATACCGAAAAAATGGCATACTCAGTTAACCAGGGAAAATACTAGTTTATCAAACTACCGTTTGGCCTCAAAAAGTCTCCTTCAATTTTTCAACGGACGCTGGACGATATCCTTAGAGAACACATAGGAATAAGGTGTTTCGTATACATCGATGAAATCTTCAGCAAAAATGAGGAAAACCATATAAAAGACATCAAGCTAATATTTAATATTCTGAAAGAAGCAAATATGCGAATTCAGCTTGACAAATGCGAATTCTTCAAAAAAGAAGTTGAATTCCTAGGGTTTTTAGTGGCCGATACTTGAATAAAAAATAATCCCGAAAAAGTCAGGGCTATCGTAGAATTTCCCGAGCCAAAGACCCTCAAACATCTTCGTTCCTTTTTAGGACTCTCAGGGTTTTACCGTCGCTTCATCAAAGATTATGCGAAACTCGCAAAGCCGCTTACAGCCCTTTTAAGAGGCGAAGAGGGCCGAGGTCGTATTTTAAAAAGTGCCTCAAGCAGAACGCTAATCTACCTCGACGAAAAGGCTAGGGAAGCATTCAATAAGCTAAAACAAACTCTAGCTCCGAAGAAGTCATGATGGCTTATCCAGATTATAGTAAAGAATTCCAATTGACCACCGCTGCTTTCGATTATGCCATAGGAGCCGTATTAGCTCAGGAGGACAAACCAATAATGTTTATTTCTAGAACCTTAACTAAGGCAGAAGAAAGTTACGCACCGAACAAAAAAAATTCTGGCCATAATTTGATCAATACAGACTCTTCGAAATTTTTTGTATGGTCCAACCAAAATAAAGATATTCACAGATCACGAGTCTCTCACACACCCAACCAATCCAAAGAGCCGTAACGATCAAATGAAAAGATGGAAAGCAATTTTAGAAGAATACACCCACGAGCTTTTGCACAAGCCTGGCAAGTCAAACTTGGTTGCCGATACATTGAGTGACCTCCCTTGCAAACGCATGGAGAACTAAATGCAATGACAGAAACCGTGCGCAGTAGTTTCAGCTCTCCCGAAAAACTAATACCTATGGCAGAAGAACCAATAAATGTTTTTAAAAATCAAATACTGCTATCTTTGGGAAAAAAATCCTACAAATTTGAAATTGTTTTTCCAACATATCACAGACACTATTACAGAACCAATATTCATTTCAGACAATTTGCTAATAATTCTAGAAAAAAGGCAAAATCCGTCCGTCATAAATGGAATCATATACCGACAAGAGAACCCAAATAAGCCAGAGCTACAAAGCACACCAATACTACAATACCCCGGGCAAATTATTCACGTCGACTTTTATCTCACATGTAAACAAGTAGTCTTCACAGCAATAGATAAATTTTCGAAATTCGCACAAGCTAAAATAGTCAATTCACGAGCAACACAAGAAATTCAACAACCCCTGATAGAAACATTAATAAACTTCGGTATTCCTGAAATAGTGATAATAGATAACGAAAAGTTCCTTGGATCAGGTCCCATAATGCGGATGCTGAAAGACCAGTTTAATATAAAGGTCTATACAGCACCATCCTACAACATAATTCGAAGTTAAACACCCTCATTTACAGAGCCCTTCTAGCTGCGGACGTACAAATAACGGACTAGACTAATTCGGGCATTATGACACTGACTACAGGACTAGCCAAGGTTCAAACAGGGATCTTTAGATTAATTCATATTATTGACATAGAGGAATATAAAAATACCATTGATAAAATTAACCACATAGCCTTAATGAAATTAAAAACTTACGACCCAATTCTACCCTTCATAACAGAGGAAATCAGGATTTCTAAAAACCTAATCAATAGCTTGAAAGTCAGGAGTATAAGGAAAAGACATATAGATCTAAAAGGTAGTGCTTGGAAATGGCTGGCTGGATCCCCAGATAACAGAGATTTTGAATTAATTAAAGGAAAAATAAATTCAGCTTTTACTAACAACAATAACCAACAATAACCAATAAATAAATAAAATCACTCTGGCCAATAGAAATATTAATAAACAGCCTAAAATACGAAAGAGACGCTCAAAGGGATACTAGCACTACATTAATGTTTCAAATTCAAATGCTTAAAGAAGAAATTCTTAATTTTAATCAGGCCATACAGTGGGCAAAAGCAGACATCAGCAACCCTCAAATACTGGGAGACCAGGAGATCAATAAAGTTAAAAGAATATTAGACCAGAATAAATTAGCTTACACAAACTTTGAGGAAGCCATGTACGTAGCAGAAGTAAACATAGCAAGTAACGGACCAATGTTAATCTATATTGTAAAATCCCTGTATCCGATACCAAGCTATGCGAAGAAATTCTAATTAAACCAACAAAAATTGATCAATATGTCAAGAAAATAGAAACCGAAAATGTAATTAGATGTAAAGATAAAATATTCGCAAAAACTTCAAAACGTAATAACTATAATGAAATAACGATTTGTAAACATGGAAATATGATAGACATTAGTAATTCATCTTGCCTTCCAAATCTCCTAAAAAGTCGCCCTGCCACCTGCATTAGAATCAACAACCAACACATCCCCACAATTGATGAAATTGCACCCGGAGTTATCCTACTCAACAAATTCAGCGGCTAGATCTCAGTCAACGAAACAACGTCAACGCTTAATGGGTCATTTGTCATTTGTCAACTCCAGCAACACCACCATAGACATTGATGAACAAGTTTTTACGAACAAGTACACCGTACACCATCAACCTTATGCCGGCAATCCCCCAAACCGAGATGACAATTAAAAACCTAAAAGAGAAACTATCACTAGAATTTTCAAACGAACCTTATGCCAATAATACTAAAAACTTGGAGCTGTTAAAAACAAACTTCCACACAGCCGATATACTGATGGGCTTAGTCCTAATCACCGAAATCGTCGTAATAACGATCCGCATCTTGATTAGGAAGCTTACAAAATTCCATATCAACCGAACCACCGATGACAAACCGATCAAAGACCGCAACGAGTGGGGACGCTCTATTTTAAAGTCGGAGGAGTTAGCACCAAAAGAATTCGCAACAACAAACTGCGAAGGCTTATACGCGCATCCGGCCGTGCACCTGCAGTAGCCAACGAATGCAAGATCTGTCTGGAGCGCTTTCGTGGGAGCGACGATGGCAGAGGCAGCAACGGAGTTGGCACCGACGCTAGCAGAGGCAGCGACGGTGCTTGGGGTATAAATATCACCAAATTTGTACTTTAAACTTAAATCCGATTTTTGTCAAAATAAAGACGGTCCTCCGGTCCGAAGCTTGTGAAAACTTGTGAAAATAAATAACAAAAGTTTTATTTAACTTATACATGCATGCATGTGAAGATCATAAAATGTTTAAGCGCAGTGGCATAAATATAAATAGTTGATTACAACTCTTGGTAGTACATAAGTACATAATTCGAAGGCTTCAGATGTAAAATTATATAAATAAAATTATATAAAAAATATAAATAAATAAAAAAAGTTTCTGAACAGCCTGTAGTTTTCTACATTGTTTTAAGAGACTAAGGCTGAACTAGCACCTTGTAAGTGAATGTAAAAAAAAAACTTTGTTAAAATGAAGTCCTCTGTGGTTTTCTCCGAAATGTAAGGGACACAGAGAATTAAAAAAAATAGATGCCATTAAGCATAAAAAAAGAAACGGCGGTGCACAGGCAGCACCGGCGATCAGAAAGTATCGGCGACCAGGAAGCACCGACGATCAAGAGACCGGTGAGCACAGCATCGGCGGCCACATCGGAGGCAACACCGGCGATCAGTAAGCACCAAGAGCACCGGTGAGCTGGAAGCATCGGCAACAACGTCAACGGCAACATCGGCGGCTACATCGGCGGTAGTAGCAGCGGCAGTAACGGCAGCAAGTCTATTTACTTTTTCTTTTTTTTTTATATGCTTCATTAATGTAAAAAAAAACATGTCAAAAGCTAGAGCTAGATGTTAGGCTTAAGTGTTCCACCGATCAAGTCGTGAAATACTCCGATGTGTAATAGTCCGATGTGCAAAATGCCCGGGCATGAAAATACTATATATTGCAATAAATTTAAAGCATCGAGTCCACAGGACAGAGTGGACGAAGCTAGAAAATTAAGTTTGTGTTTTAAGTGTTTGAAGCGCCATTATCCGCAAAAATGTACTAGTAAGTTATTATGCTCATATGGCAATGGAAACCACCGTAGCATGTTACAAATTAAATAATAATATGTAAATACATGCATTATTTCTGAACAAGCGTTATTGTCCACAGCGTATTTGATTGATAATGGTTCACAAAGCACAATAATATCAGAAAAGGCGGCACAAAAATTAAAATTGTCACAATTCAGGTCTCATAGGCAGATTAGTGGTATATCATCCACAAATCAATTTATATCAGAACGCATCTTAATGTTGCCTATTAAAAAGACAAATTCAAAAGTATTAAAATTATTCAATTATTTTACTTTCCGAAACTAAAGTAAACATAAGTAAACAGAATGGGAAATAATTTTCTTTAACCGATTCCGATTTAGATAGGGGATGATTTATACGTTTAAAAAGTAGTGCCGGGAATAGTTAAAAAAGGATCACTTTTTGGGCAAAAAACTATCTTTGGATCCAAAATAAAAAATTGTATTAGTGCAACCAACTTAGTAAACGTGCAAAGGAGGAAGGAATAAAAAAAATGATTATTTAAATTCTCCACAACAAAGATATAAGGGCGTATTAATTGTAATAAAAATATATTATAATAAAAAGTGTTCTTTAGCAGTTGTTAATGAGCTTTAATACAAGTCAAAATAGATCCGCATATCCCCAAGTTTTTTAATGTTTGTCGCTATTATTAAAATTGAGTCAAGATAGTCAAGATTAAAAAAACACAAGGTAGAAGAGCATTCAATTATTAAACAAATGGTAGAAAAAGCAAAACTGGTAAGAAAATGAAATAATTAGAAAATAAAACATGGAGCTGCAAATCTAAATTTGTATTATGTGTCGGGCTATAGTTCACCAATTTTTTGGATGATAATCACAATTATTATAATTATAAATTTTGTAAGAAAATTAAAAACAAATAATCAAGTGAAGCTATACAGAACTTTTGAAATAACGTTAAAAATTATACATTTTTATGTATAATATTAAAGAGAACAAATTTAAACAAAAAAAAACCTGTTCAATAATATTAAAAAAATTATATCAGGCCAGGATGTTCAAGCACAATCTTTTTCTTTTTTATATAACTTTATATAAAAATATAACTTATTTATTGGACCTTCTCAGAATTATGAGACTCAAAAAAAGTTATGGCTTCGATGTGCCTGCGCTAGGTGGGCCATTGGTCTAGGTGCACTCCAAGATACGTCACTTCGTTTGCTTTCAGGAGTACGGTGTTATTTAAGGTGATCGAAGGACAGTCTTGCAGATTGAGTGTAAATATTACATGTTTACATTTTTATTCATTTATTTAGATTCGTCAGTCTGATAGCCACTTCCCCACGGCCACTAGATGAGAAGAAAGTTGATTTGATGCTTGTACAAGGCATTTGGATCGACCTAAGATCGCTGTGACGTCGGCAAACGTTTAAGTTGTTAGTAGCTTGCTTGTGGGTATGTCTGCTGTACGAAGGATGTAGCGAGTTGGTCCAAGAACGCTACCTTGGGGAACTCCAGCGTTTATAGCGTGGTCGTCGGACATGTCCGAGTTGCATCTCACAGCAATGGTTCCGTTGTAGAGATACGACTTCAGGAGTTTGTGGGTGTTTTGGGTTAACATTGTTTTAATTTTGAACATTCAAACATCAAAACATCATCAGAACATCAAAAGCATGAGGGACATCCCAAAATATTGCAGTGCAATATTCCCGTTTTCGAAAGCAGATCGTATTTCTGATGTTATTCAATTGACGTGTTCAATGGTTCCATGTTTCTCTTGCGTTGAAATATTCGATTTTTCAAATAGTTTCGAGAGACAATAGACTTATAGGCCTGTACAATGAGGAAACTAAAAGGTCCTTGCCTGCCACTCCCGATGCATACAGTAATTATACGATGCAGAAGAAACTGTTGCTTGTAAATATAATGCACTTCATTTTTCCTGGTAGCTTTAGTGTCAGGTTGTGGTTTACAGTTTTTGTTCAGAATGTTAAATACAGTTTTCGCCCTAAAACCTTAATTGTTTAATGCCTGCGTGATCTCTGAGGGTGCTACGCTTATATACCGTTGAGAATTTGGAGACCCTTACTACTTTTTAGTTGGAACGTGTTGTAGTTTTTGTTATTTTTTTTTAAGTAATGTACAAGAGTCTAAAATTTCTCTTCGGTTTCTACTTGGACCTTGGTTTCGTGGATGATGCCATTTTTTTGCGGTATTATGTGTAAATTGTCTTTTCAACGAGTTCAATTATTTTGTTAACCAATGTATTCGAGCTTTTCTCTCGGATGTATTGTATATAGGTGGGGGCTTTTTCATTTTTTTTGTCCCCTTCGTCAGTGCTGTGGGGCAGATCCTTATCAATATTTGCCAAAATAATTCCAAATCTGTTGGACTCTTGGGTCTCAGTTCGCTGACGTAAAGTGTGGCGATTTATTTTATTTTCTGCCGCCTGCTCAATTTTCTTTTAATTTAATTTAGTTTTCGGTAAATTTTTGTGGTAAATTGTTGGTAATTATTCACTTTTCACTTGGAGTATTTTGTATATTTTCGAAGCACAGAATATAAACACGTCCCCACTGTTCGACTATAGATGCGCGAATGATGCTGCACAAACTTGATCATGGGAAATTTATGTTTCCTAAATATACAAAATAACAATAAGTCCATTTCAATGTAAAAAGGAAAAACTTTTGTGGCCCTCGGGTGAATATTTAAGTGTTAAATTAAACAAGTAAAAATTCAACAACTATTAACGCTTTACAAATTAATTAAACGCAGTCTATCAAAAGGAAAATGTAATTTATATGTATAGCAATCCATACTTTTGTGGCCCTTGTCACAATTTTCAAGCATTGAACAACTTTATATATAACAAGTGAGAAAAGTTAACTTCGGCTTGCCGAAGATGGTATACCCTTCAAAACAAAAAAGTTTTCCATACAAAGACTTGTTTTCATATCGGTCGTTTGTATGGCAGCTACATGATATAGTGGTCCGATCCGGACCAAACTTTTACAAATCGTGTATGGCTATATTAAGTGAAACAATGTTGAATTCGGTTGCAATAGATTGGAAAATAAAAAAAGTTTCTATACAAAGACTTGTTTTCATATATTTCGTTTGTATGGCAGCTATATGATATAGTGATCCGATCCGAATCAAACTTTCAAAAATGATGTATGGCTATGTCAAATGAATAAATGTTGAATTCAGTTGCAATAGTTCGGAAAACAAAAAAGTTTCCCATACAAAGACTTGTTTTCATATCGGTCATTTGTATGGCAGCTATATGATATAGTGGTCCGATCCGACCGATTCTTAAACTTGATCTGCGTGCATCAAAAATAATGATCTGGTAAAAATTTCAAAACGCTAGCTTTAAAACTACTGTCTATTTTTTGCATAGAAACAGACGGACATGGCTATATCGACTCGGCTGTTGATGCTGATCAAGAATATATATACTTTGTGGGGTCGGAGATGCCTTCTTTAAGGCGTTACACATTTCTGGACAAAATTATAATACCCTTTTTCAAGGGTATAAAAAGGCGTAAAGCGACCAATTAATAAATAACTGTGTTTGTGACCCTTGTAAACAACAGTATAAGTAAACCCAATTCTGCGAATCTATACTTTGTGGGGTCGGAGATGCCTTCTTTAATGCGTTACACATTTCTGGACAAAATTATAATACTCTTTTTCAAGGGTATAAAAAGGCGTAAGGCGACCAATTAATAAATAACTGTGTTTGTGGCCCTTGCAAACAACAGTATAAGTAAACCCAATTCTGCGAATCCTACCTCCACGATAGAAGATTAAAACCAGCCACGAGTTTTATAGAAATATAATAATTAAATACATTAAATATCTTTAAAAAATTTTTTTAACAATTAAATACCCTACGTTTCATCCAAAAACATAAATTTGTTTAATCACCAATGTCGCGGATCGATCGGTGTAATCGATAGGCGTAGTCAGTATTTTCGTGGAAGTGATAGGATTTAGTAGATAAATGTGTGCGGGCACACTGTCGGCCGCCATCGGATGCCGCAAAAAACTTAGCGTGCATTGTCGCACGAGAGTTTGGAGGGCAAACTGCGGTAAGATAGGATTAGAATAATTTATGTTGAATAACCTTAAAAAACGATTATAGAATAAAACGTGCTACCACTGACGGAAGAATCTTTCCTTTCCTTCGCGATCCAAAGGGGGTAGCCGTTGAAGGCAACTCCACTCGAGCGACGACATCTTTTATTCGCACTCCGAGGGAGACTGCAAGGAAAACTTGCGCTAGAATGACGGCTTAGACGGCCAGTTAAAGAGTTGCTAGGAGCTGGAGTGACGGTTTAGGCGGCCAGCGAGGAGGATTTGTGAGCGCAGCTAGAGGTCATGAGGCGCAAGGAGCGCCAAGCATCGACGGCTGCAGCCAGCGGCCACGAGGTGTCGGAGACGCCATTTTGGAGCGCGCACAAGCGCCGCCATATTGAAGCTGGGGAAGATGCAGCATTCCCCCAGGAAGAGTGCCCGGCTGAATGGAGGGGAAGCCACCCCCATAACAACGAGAGCGGATCAGCAGCCAGTGAATAGTGGAGCAGGAACCCGGCCGCGGGTGAATATCACGGCGGCGACGATTTCTTGCCCGGCCACTACGGTGACTACAGTAGCTTCCCAACCTAGAAGTACTGCCGTCACAGCTGCGAGCCCAGCGCCGGAGATAAACCAGCCCCTCACGTTGGATCTCATGGAGAGAATCGCAGCGTTGGAGAAGGAGCTGGAAAAAGTTAAAGCCCTGCGAAGTGTGAGCACCGTCAATTCCGCGCCAATCGCAGTTGGCCCAAGCGCAGTTGGCGCCAACGGTGGAGCGTCGAGTCGGCCGCCAAGGAAACTTCCGGACTTGCCTGCATTTGGAGGGCACGCCGAGGAGTGGCCGAACTTCAGCTGTGCGTTCGTGGAGACGAACCAAGCGTACAATTGCACGGATCTGGAAAACAACCAGAGACTGCTGAAGGCGCTGAAGAATGAAGCCCGTGAGACAGTGAAGGCGCTACAAATTCATCCAGGGAATGTCAGCGCCGTGATGGAGCAGCTGCGCTTTATGTTCCGCCGACCGGAGCAGCTTATACGCCAGCCAGCTGAACAGCGTGCGAGAGGTGCAGTCAATTTCGGAGCACAATTTGGCGAAGATCATTCCTTTCGCTACCCGAGTGAGTAACCTCGCGGCCTTCTTGCCGTCAGCGAAGGCGGAGCAGCACATGGAGAACCCGACCCTCATGGAGGAGCTTGTGGCCAAGCTTCCTACGAGCAAGCGAGTGGACTGGGCCAGGCATGCTGCAACGATTGTGCCCTTTCCCACTGTTGTCCACTTCAGCGCGTGGCTACAGGAGTACGCAAACGTGGTGTGCACGGTTTTGGACGTTGAGCGAAAGGAGCCGAGGCGTCGAGATCTGCATGCGAGCATCAACCATAACGAAGGTGATCAACATGATGATCGTCATGGAGGTTGTCCAATCTGTGGAGGACAACATGAAATCACGAGTTGCAGAGAATTCGTTAAAGCGTTGCCGCCGGGAAGGTGGATGATTGTGAAGAGCCACCGACTCTGCTTTACATGCCTACGAAGCGGGCACATCGCTAGATCCTGCTATATTCGAGGTGAATGCCAGATCAATGGATGCCGAATGATGCATCACCGTCTGCTACATGGCGCGGACGAGGAGCGAAGGCCGCAGCAGCGAGGTAGATTAAGACGCCACGGAGGGAACCAGCAGCCAGCAGTTCCCAGGTGCAGCCCGGCCAGGATGCATTCGGTGCGAGATGGTCACAGGGACCAAGAGGGAAACCAGCAGCCAGCCGTTCCCAGAAACAGCCTGGAGAGAGGAGCTCCGCGTGAAGCGGGAGCGCCCATGCAGAGGAACTTGAGCTGCGTCGACGCTGAAGAAAGCCGCCTACTCTTCCGTATACTGCCAGTTACGCTGTACGGAGCTGGGCGGAAAATGGATACGTATGCGCTCCTAGATAATGGATTCTCCGTCACGATGATCGATGACGAGCTGCGAAGAGATCTTGGAGTGCAGGGATAGCGTCGTCAGCTAAATATCCAATGGTTTGGACGTAGGGCAACCAGAGAGCCTACCAACGTGGTGAGTTTAAAGATAAGCGGAGTTGGAAAGCTCACTATCCACGTATTGAGAAACGTGTATGCCATTTCGAGCCTGAGTCTGCCGATGCAGATATTGAGTCGGCAGGATGTCCAAGGATTGAATAGGGATGCGCGTCTGCCGATGAACCCCTACAGCAACGCGCTTCCGAAGCTGCTCATCGGCCTGGATCACGGACATTTCGGATTGCCACTTAGAACGAGGCGGTTCGCTAGAGAGGGACCGTACGCGGCCAGAACCGAGCTGGGCTGGGTTGTGTTTGGGCCTGTAAGTGGGCAATCGACTACGCCATCACCGAGGTCCTGTGTACTTGCCGTGTCAGTGGATGACGCGATGGAACAGATGGTGGAGGACTACTTCGACATGGAGAACTTTGGAGTGAAGCCCGCGCCACAGGTCGCAGCCAGTGACGATGTGCGGGTGCAAAGGATGCTTGAAGACACCACGGTGAGACTACCAGACGGGATTACTCTGGAAGGACGACCACGTTGTGCTGCCACAGAGCTACGAGATGGCGTACAAGAGGCTGGTCAACGTAGAGACGAAATTGAAGCGCAATGAGGCGTTGGCGCAGGAATATGATCGGATTATAAAGGATTACGTGTCTAAAGAATTCGCAAGAAGGCTACACTCGGATGAGGTCGCGGTGAGAAGCGACCGGTTATGGTACTTGCCACATTTTGGTGTCGAAAACCCCAACAAGCCCGGCAAGGTACGGCTTGTGTTTGATGCTGCAGCCAAAGTTGGAGGAATCTCGCCAAAGGGCCTCAGCACTTTAAGCCTTTGCCAGCTGTGCTATTTCATTTCAAAGAGGGAGCAGTCGGAGTCTGCGGTGATATCAAGGAGATGTTCCACCAAGTGCTGATCTGACCCGAGGACAGATGTTCCCAACGATTCCTTTGGGAGATGGCGACGACAAGAGAGATCCGGATGTCTATGAGATGAACGTAATGACGTTTGGAGCAGCATTCTCGCCGAGCGCTGCACATTACGTGAAGACCGTAAATGCCCTGAAGTTTCGGGACTCGGAACCGAGAGCAGTCAAGGCTATCACCGACTACCATTATGTCGATGACTATGTGGACAGTTTCGCTACAAAGAGCGCGGATATTAGCGTATCTACCCGAGTGAAGGAGATACATGCGGATGCTGGATTCGAGTTATGCCAGTTTTCATCCAGCTCGCCCACCGTGGAGACGGCTTTAGGACCTGGACGCGTCAAGGGCGTCAGATGGGGTGAGGCTGAGCAAAAAATCCTCGGAATGCGTTGGCAGGTAGCAACGGATGATTTCAGATTCAACGTGGAGTATCATCGAGTGCCAAGCGGCGTTCTGAGTGGAGATCTAGCCCCTACGAAGAGGGAATATTTGAGTCTGGTGATGTCAACGTTTGATCCCCTGGGATTCCTGTGTTGCCTCATGATTACAGCGAAGCTGCTGTTTCGAGAGATTTTGAGGCAGAAGTGGAGGCAGATCCAGTGGGACGAACCACTACCAGAGGAGTTAGGCAAGGCATTTGCGACTTGGCGCAAAGAGATGGACGTCGTGGGACAGTTCCGATGTCCTCACCATTATTTTGGGCGTGGCGCAGTCCGGGCCATAGAATTGCACGTCTTCGTGGATGCTAGTCAGTCAGCATTCGCGGCGGTAGCCTATTGGAGGTTCACATATGAAGACGACAACGTGATGGTGAGCTTCGTATGTGCAAAGACGACTGGAGCTGCAGGCAGCAGTTTTCGGAACCAGGCTGATGAACACTGTCAAGGAGGAGCACAGTGTGGCCATCACGGACCTGGTGTTATGGACGGACTCAAAGACGGTGCTAAGATGGATCGGCAGCACCCACCGCCGGCATAAGCAGTTTGTTGGCAACCGAGTGGCAGAGATTCTCGAGTTGTCAAAGGTTTTTCAATGGAGATGCGTGCCTACGGTCGACAATGCGGCGGATGATGCGACGCGGTCGCAGAGGGGAGTCGACCTTAGCCCGGATTCAAGGTGGCTAAGAGGACCTGCATTTTTGAGGCAGCCAGCTGGCCCGGGCCTGAGGAAAGAACTGAGCGTGTTCCAGATGCGTCTTCCCGATGAAGAAGAGATGCCCAGTGAGTTTGTATTAGTCGTGGCAAACGAATTTGTTATTCAGTTTCAGAGATTCTCGAGCTTCAATCGCCTGGTGAGGTTCATGGCCTGGGTCCTACGGTTTGCGCGCGTATGCCGCAAACAGAGAAGCGATCTCGAGGAATATGGCCTTACTGTAGCAGAATGTAAGGACGCGGAGAACCTGTTGGTCAGACGGGCACAGTTGGAGTCGTTTCCCGATGAAATGAGGTCGGTGGAAACTGGACAGGACGTCGCCTGCTCGAGCCACATTCGAGGGTTGGTACGCTACCTGGACAAGAACGGGATTCTGCGAGCTTACGACAGAATTGATGCCGCACTGTGCATGCCGTACAGTGCGAGGAGGCCCGTAATACTGTCACACAGGCACAGTCTCACAGAGCTGATTGTGCGACATTTCCACGCCAGGATGAAGCATCAAAATGTGGATGCTACGATCGCTGAGATCCGGACGAGATTCTGGGTCACGAAGATGAGGCGAGTGATGCGGAGAGTGATCTCATCGTGCATCGAGTGCAAGTTGCAGCGAGCGGGGCCGATGCCGACGGTAATGGGACCCCATCCAGAGGACAGATTGGATGCGGATGGATGGCCATTCAAGTACACTGGACTCGACTACTTTGGGCCACTGTTGGTGACTGTGTCCCGTCACAAGGAAAAGCGTTGGGTCGCCTTGTTCACGTGCTTGACGACAAGGGCGATTCATCTGGAGCTGGCGCATGACTTGTCGACGGATTCCTGCATAATTGCGATCAGGAACTTCGTCTGCCGTAGAGGGCCAGTACATAGATTGCGCAGCGACAACGGCAAGAACTTCGTGGGAGCTGACAGGGATGCCAAACGCTTTGGTGACGTGTTCGAGATGAAGAAGATTCAGAGTGAGTTGTCAAGCAGAAGCATAAAATGGATTTTCAATTGCCCACTAAGCCCGTCTGAGGGCGGAGTATGGGAGCGCATGGTGCAGTGCGTCAAGAGAGTACTGCGTCATACCCTGAAGGAAGTTGCGCCGAAGGACTATGTATTGGAGAGTCTCCTGATTGAGCGGAGAATATTGTGAATTCGCGTCCGCTTACCCATGTGCCTGTGGATGCGGAACAGGAGGCCCCGTTGACGCCAAATGGCTTACTCAAGGGAGTAGCCGGATCTGCCGGATACGCCTGGATTGGATGCGGAGCTGCCAATGGAGGGTTCTACAAGAAAGCAGTGGAGGATTGCTCGCATGCTACGAGACCGTTTCCGGAGGAGGTGGGTCAGGGAGTACCTGCCTACGCTTGTGCGCCGCGAGAAGTGGTACCGAAGAACGGAGCCCATCCACCAGGGTGATATGGTCTTCGTCTGCGATCCCGCCTTACCCCGGCGAAAGTGGTGCAAGGGCATCGTGGAGGAGGTCTACAGCGGAGCAGATAGAGTCATCAGGCGCGCCAAGGTGCGCGTGAGCGACAACGGCCTATCGAGGACAATGACCCAATGACAATGACAATGCGACCCGTCTCCAAAATTGCAGTTCTGGATTTGAGTGAATCGGTTATTCACGGGGTCGGGGATGTCGCGGATCGATCGGTGTAATCGATAGGCGTAGTCAGTATTTTTGTGATAGTGATAGGATTTAGTAGATAAATGTGTGCGGGCATACTGTCGGCCGCCATCGGAAGCAGTGTTGCCGATTTAGCGTTTTTCCCCCCAGATTTGGGGTTTTTTGAATTGCGATTGCGGAAAAAATTTTAAAACAGCGGGAAGTAGCTAATTTAGCTTTATTAATATCAAACTAGGGTTTTTTTAGCGTTTTTTATGTATCAAATTATATTTTCATACATTTGTATTATTTTTAGGCTTGGACATAAAACACCTTATTGGCATTGGTACAGATAACGCGAGTGTTATGATTGGCTCCAAAAAAAGTGTGTACACTGAGTTAAAAAATGAAGCACCAGGGCTAGTTTTAATTAAGTGCGTCTGCCACTCAGTGCAGTTGGCAGTCAATCACGCCTGCAAGCTCTTCTTGCCAGAGTCACTGGAATATTTAATTTATTCAACCTACAACTGGTTTTGAAAGAGTTCTTGCAGGCAAATTGAATACAAAAAAATTTACCAATGCCTTAATAATGATGAGGTATATGTTTTGATCATACATAATCCCCGTGACATGTCTGTAGCTCCATATGTATACATGTATTAACCGTTCTATATTTTTCGTAAGCTTTAGTAAAATTGTGTATGTGTTTGTCCTAATAGTTGATTTGTCGCAAAATAATTTTTATTTATACCACAAAATTTCATACAGATGATCGGAACATCAAGAAATATCTACTCAGACGAAGATGCTGTAGATATAGACGATATTTTAGAAAACTTTGATTAAACGTACTTAAAAAAAAAATCTGGGGTTTATTTTAGCTTTTTTAAAAGATTTTTTGGGGTTTTTTGGCTTTTTTTTTTTGATAATTTAGCGTTTTTTGCGCAAACTTTTATGGCAACACTGATCGGAAGCCGCAAAAAACTTAGCGTGCATTGTCGCACGAGAGTTTGGAGGGAAAACTGCGGTAAGATAGGATTAGAATAATTTATGTTGAATAACCTTAAAAAACGATTATAGAATAAAACGTGATCCAAAGGGGGTAGCCGTTGAAGGCAACTCCACTCGAGCGACGATAACCGAAAATAAAAATATTTTAATATAAAAAAAATCTTTTTAAATTCTAAATAATTTTGTCAACAACATAGAGTAATACAAAGACAGGAAATTCATCAACAAAATACACAAATCGAAATAGAAGACGGACTTTCAGACGGATTTTATATGAACCATTATCCGCTTTATTGCAAAGTTCCCAAACCCCGTCTTCCGACATCACTAATGCGGCAGGTCAGGGAATTTTTCAAGAATATGTTATACGTTTAGCTGACTTAGACAAAGTGCCCGACATTGTAAAAAGATTACGTTCATGGAAAAAAGAAGGTTGACAGAATTCTGAAAACTTATGAACATACTAGAGGCACCTGTTAATATTTCGGTATATTACACACAATTCGTATCAAAATGATTGGGCAATGCCGATATCGCATTAGATTTCTATAATGCCGCTTTAAATTATCAAGCTATCTCCAAGTGTCTCACTCTGCACTTTACAGATAAAAGAGATTTAGATACTCTGGGATACTCTAGGGAACTCCACCATAAAAACGCCACCCACTCTAATGGCTAATAATTGCAATTTTCAAGCTAGACCACCTATCATATCCGATATGGCCACACAGCCACCCCCACTTTTATTAACTAAAACTAATTGGACAGTTTTAACAAAGTCCATTATTTATGAATGCAGGAGAGATCAGGCAAGTCCCCAACGCTCAATATCCACAATACCTTCCAGCACGACCTATAGCGGCTAAACCGAACCAACAACCAGAGCCAATACAAGTTAAGAAGAGTATGCAAAACCGACAGATTAATTATATGAACAGACCAAATCAGTTCGAGGTAGGCAAACGACGCCCTATGGCAACGACATTGCGAGACGATGCGGTTAAAAGGCAAACAAATTTCACTATTCAGTCTCAAGTACGCACGACGAAGAAACGGTAACAGAAGAGTCAGAAATGGCATCGTACGGACAGGCTGTGGAAACTCAAGAAGAGCCGTTTTTTTATACCCTTGAAAAAGGGTATTATAATTTTGTCCAGAAATGTGTAACGCATTAAAGGAAGCATCTCCGACCCCACAAAGTATATATATTCTTGATCAGCATCAACAGCCGAGTCGATATAGCCATGTCCGTCTGTTTCTATGCAAAAAATAGTAGTTTTAAAGCTAGCGTTGAAATTTTAACCAGATCAATATTTTTGTTGCATGCAGATCAAGTTTAAGAATCGGTCGGATCGGACCACTATATCATATAGCTGCCATACAAACGACCGATATGAAAACGAGTCTTTGTATGGGAAACTTTTTTGTTTTCCAAGCTATTGCAACTGAATTCAACATTTATTCATTTGACATTGCCATACATAATTTTTCAAAGTTTGATCCGGATTGGATCACTATATCATATAGCTGCCATACAAACGACCGATATGAAAACAAGTCTTTGTATGGAAAACTTTTTTGTTTTTAAGGGTATACCATCTTCGGCAAGCCGAAGATAACTTTTCTTACTTGTTTTAGAATAACAGACTCCTCGCTCAAAAAAGTTCTAAAAATTTAAAAACCTCTTTATTACACCTAGATTTATCAAAAAAATATTAGAACCTTTTTGCCGAACCCAACCAAAAACTGATCTACACCACTAACGTTAAATTTGAAATACGTACAAATACACCAACACACACTTATTCTTAATTTTATCAATATCCAATGTCTCAAAAACATGAAGTGGACAAACAAATAGTAGAACTTTTAAATAACAATATTATACGACCATCTCGATCCCTTTACAGTTCGCCAAAAAAAAATTAGATACTTTAAATGTAAATAGATACAGAATGGTAATTGACTATAGAACGTTGAATAGTGCAGTAACATGAATCATATATTCTATACCAGACATCAACGGAGTCCCCATAAGAAAAGACGGAACTACCAGGCAGGGTGTGCGATATCCGGCGAATGCAGTGCTGGAGAGATGGAGAACCAGGCTCCCACTACTAGCCAGAAAAAGATTATGGACCTCATCATCGTGCCTACGCAAAAGAACAGAGCCAAATCCCCATCTGGATTGCCACAACGGGCTACGGACCTGATCGCGGCTTATCAGAATGAGGACCTGCGGAGTATTCTTGCCAGGATGAATGGCAAGATCAACCCACTGCTTCCAGCTTTCGAGACCCAGCGTGACGTTACCAGGGAGACCAAGGGTGTTATTATAGGACTATCGGCTCTCAACAACAGGGCTATGGAACTCCAGGAGGGTATCGCAAAGAAGTGGGATGGTTACGTTGCCGCATCGTCCAGGACATACGTCTAATAAGATGCTTCAGGTGCCTGGAATACGGCCACCGGGCTTCTAACTGCAAGTCAATCGATCGGTCGGACTGCTGCCTACGATGCGGCGAGCATGGGCATAAGGCAAAAGGCTGCGTAGAGCCGCCAGGATGCCTGATCTGCAGCAGCGCCGTTGACAGGAACAAAGCCAGTACAAAGCCAGTACCACAAATGGAGTTAATAGCCGCCGTAATGATTAACATCATCCAGCTCAACGTCAACCATTGCGCAGTTGCCCAGAACCTTTTAGCTCAGACAGCGAGGGAGCGCAATGCGGATGTAGTGCTTCTGAGTGAACCATACCTTCCTGGTGTGGGAACCCAGGGGTGCTGAACTAGGCAAGGCGGCTATTAAATGTCACACTAGCCTATCTTTGGAAGAGTGGGAAGCCGTACCAATGCGCGGCATCGCATACGCGAAAATAAAAGGAGTTCACTTCTACAGCTTCTATGCTCCACCTAGCGACAGTCCGGAGCAAGTTGAGGATATGCTTGGAAATCTTGTTGACCGAGCTAGTGGGCGCAGACCAGCAGTCGTAGGAGGTGATCCAACGCCAGGGTTACATAATGGGGCAGTCGGAATTCTAATCCAAGAGGCCGAGCAGTAATCGATGCCATGAACTTGCAAAACCTCGTACTGCTTAACGACGGTCTCAAACCAACGTTTAAAAACGACAAAGGTACGTTTTTTATCGATGTCACCTATGTTAGCAGAGTCCTAGTGACTAAAGCAAACTGGATGGTGCAAGAGGACATTATGCTGAGCGATCATAACCTGATCTCGTTCAGTGTCCGAACGATGAAGCCGATGCCCAGTCAGCAGAGAAGTGCACTAGGGCCAGTTTGGGACATCAGGAAACTGGACGACGATATGCTGGCATACCAGATCGAGCTCATGGAGACCACAAATGGACACGCGGAAACCAAGGTGGCAGCGCTCATGGATATTGTCAAAGCAACGTGAGCTGCAGTGATGCCGAGGAAAACGAATTCGAAACCTGGAGATACATTGAGATACACAAAGCGAAGCCAGGGGAGTTTAAGAACGGCATATCTGCAGCAAAAGGGAATGCATTCAAAAACCAGCTTGAAAGCGTGTTGGAGCTATTCCCAAGTCGTTATAACAACCCGCTCTGGAACTCCCTGCCTTCGACTTTCCGTGTATTACAACATGAGAAGTCGTCAAAGCAGCAAAGAGGATCAAACCGGACAAAGCTCCGGGTGTGGATGGTATCCCGAGCGCAATCGTTAAAGAAGCTGCCACTGCAAGACTTGAGGTCTTAAGGGACATATTCCAACAGTGTCTTCTGGACGAAGTGTTTCCCAAGCGTTGGAAAACGATGAAGTTAGTCCTTCTGCCGAAAGACAAGGGGACGTCATGCTTGACGTCAAGAATCCATTCAACACAGCGAGATGGCCCCACATCCTCGGCGCAATGCGCAACGTACGGAGTGTAATTGGCAAAGAAGTCGGTACTTGGACCGATCCTAGGGAACATTATGTACGATGGGATATTGAGCACCAGCAAGCCCAGAGGCGTGGAGCTGCACTGCTTCGCCAACGACGTTGCGGTAACAGCTGTTGCCAAGACTATACCGAAACTAAAGGAAAACAGCAATGTGGCGATCAGGGCGATCATCGAATGGCTCGAGAAAGTCGGCCTTAAAATTGCTGCGCATAAGACCGAAGTAGTACTGTACTGAAGCAGCAGAAAGGCCATTGAGCGCATGCAGGTCAAAGTCAAGGAAGTAGAAATCGTTTTATCAGGAACGCTGAAGTACCTGGGAGTCCTAATAGACCGTACGCTCTCTTTTAAGGACCACGCCATGTATGCCAGCAAAAAAGCGGCAATGACAGCTGCCGCCCTGTCAGGAATCATGCCCAACGTGGGAGGACCAACATTACCGGCTAGGAGACTGCTAGTGGCGGTTACAAAGGCAACGCTGCTTTACGCTGCCTGTATCTGGTGCTGCGTTACCAACAAAGTATCCTAATTGGATAGCGCGCGTACAGTATCACGGACAATGGCTGTCAGACTTATCAAAAGGTTTTGGAACCATATCGGATGTCGCGGCGCACGCCCTTTCAGGCATTACACCCATTGACCTGAAGATAAAGGGCCAATACCTTTCGCGAGAAGGGGTTGCCCAGACAAAGATTCGAGAGTGGATTGGAGGAGTCTTGCAAAACAGGTGGCAAGAGTCGCAACGAGGGCGTCGGACGGACCAGCTTATTCCCAAACCTAACGGAATGGGCTGAGTATGAACACAAAGTGGTGGACCACATGACCCAGTTTCTCACGGACCATGGATGTTGCCGAGGTTACCTATTCAGGTTCCACCACGTGGATTCAGCCTTGTGTCTCTATTGCACAGACGCAGTGGAAAGAGCAGAACACATTCTTCTGCACTGCTCCAGGTTCGTCGTGGAGAAGGCAGCAGAGTCACTCGCTGGTGCACCTCTCAGCCCGAGAGGCTTGATTTCCGCTATGATGGCGGACAAAGTAGTCTGGGAGGGGCGTGTTCGCATGGAGGAGATGGCAAACAGCTCTGCTTTTATTTATTGAATTCTTTTAAATAAGAGCTAACAATAAGTTTAAAAATCTTAACTAATACAAATTTGTTCCAACCAGTTGTTTTAATTTTTTCCAACTGTTCCGAGATTAAGCGTCCCTAAAAATTTCTTCGCTGGTTGGGTAGGTCCCTTCGTCGGAGACGGGAACGACTGCTGAGCTGGGTTAGATTTCTCGTTAAGTGGTTGGGGTGCGCGGAAAGCTTACCATGATATTTTTTCGTAAGCTCTGTGATTTCATTGGTGACTGGTGGAATATTTAATTCTCTATGGATGTTTTTGATACGAACTTACCACGATGCCCCAGTGATAGTTCTCTGGATCTTTGACTGTGCTCTCTGTATGATGTCGATATTGCTATTGCTGGCGTTGCCCCATAGCTGTGCACCATAGGTCCAAATTGGTTTCAGAACTGCATTGTAGAGTAGGACCTTGTGGTCCAAGCTTAGCGGAGAGCCAGCGTTGATGAGCCAGTGTAAGTTGTTCGCTTTCAGCTTAAGATGAATTTTTTTCGCTTCAATGTGTACGCGCCATGTGAGTCTTCTATCGAGGTGTACTCCTAGGTACGTTACCTCATCTGCTTTCGGGAGTGGTATGTTGTTCATCAAAAGTGGTGGGCAATCTTGTCTGTTCAGGGTAAATGTCACGTGCTTGCATTTTTCCTTGTTGACTTTTATTCGCCAGTCAGAGAGCCACTTCTCAGTGGCTATGAGGTGCAATGCCAGCTGTGCTGTAGCTTGGATTGGGGACCTTGAACGGCTAAGGATAGCTGTATCGTCGGCAAACGTGGACACTGTTAGCCGACTATTTGTAGGAATGTCAGCGGTATAGATGAGGTATAAAGTTGGCCCAAGAACGCTGCCTTGGGGGACTCCGGCCTTAATTTCGTGGTCAGTGGAAGTAGCAGTGTTGCACCGCACTGCAAACTTTCTGTCATAAAGGTAAGTTAGAAGTTTGTGTGTGCTTTCGGGTAGATCTGTTTTAACTTTAAACATTAGGCCGTCTAGCCAGACTCTGTCGAATGCTTGGGATACGTCTAGAAATACGGCTGTACAGTATTCTCGATTTTCAAATGCAGTTCTTATCTCCGCTGTTATTCGATTCACCTGTTCAATGGTTCCGTGGCTTTCGCGAAAGCCAAATTGATGGGCTGGGATTATATTGTGGGCTCTCAGGTGTGGATTCAATCGGATTAGCAGGCATTTTTCGAATAGTTTCGATATACATGAGAGTAAACTTATTGGTCTGTAGGATGAGGGAACTGTGTGGTCCTTACCAGGCTTCGGAATCAATATGATGATCGATCTCTTCCATCGTTGTGGAAAGTAGCCAAGTTTGGTGATGGCATTAAAGAGCTGCATTATGTACCGAACTGCAGAATGTGGCTGCTCGAAGATCATTTCCGGGGTAATAAGGTCGTAGCCGGGGGATTTTTTCGGGCTGAGATTTTCTTTAATTATGTTAGATATTTCTTTTGGACGAAACACAATTGTGGTGTGTTGCTGGTTGCAGTTTGCGTTTGAAGTCGGTAGCGCAAATGTGCTAGTAGCCTCGTTTGGCGTAAATACATTTTGTAGGTGAGCGGCAAATGTGGTGGCTCTGTCTGCATCACTACGTACCCAGCCGCCTGAGGAATTCCTTATGAGCAAAACGGTTTCAGTCGGTGGGCGAAGAGTTGGGTGGGCTCTCCACAGTGACTTGTGTTTAATACTTGTTGGTGAAAGTTGTTCTATATATCGGCTCTGAGCGTATTCTTAATCTTGTTTCAGAGCGTTGGTCAGCTTCCGTGTGGCTATTTTTAGCTTTTGTTTTGCAGATGATGATCTGGAAGATTGCCATTCTCTACGTAAGCGTCGTTTTGCGTGGACGAGTTGCTCGATTTGTGCGTTAGTCTTATTCGGATTAATTGTAACGTTTGTGGTTTTAGGTGTTGCATTACGAGCTGCTTCCGTAAGAATGAATTCCAGTGTACCTGTGCAGCTCTCTATATCAGGTTCAGTATTGAGTTTCGGGTTTAGCTCAATGTGTGAACTTAAATATTTTTTTACCTTAGCCAGTTCGTTTTATGCGAAGTCAGTCTGTAAGGTGTTTTTACGTTTTCTGCATACCGGCTGAGATGAATTAGTACAGGCGAGTGATCAGATGACAGATCTGGTAGACATTCAGCTCTAACCAAACTGCGAGAAATATTTTTCGTGACTGCGAAGTCAATCAAGTCAGGCAGCTTATTGAGGTCTGATGGCCAGTATGTGGGACTCCTAGGGGCCACATGATCAAGTTTATTAGTGGCTTTAATTAAAGCCTTATAAAGCTGTTTTCCTTTTGGATTCACAAGGCGCGATCCCCAGTGAGTATGTTTAGCATTGAAGTCGCCTACTGCAATGAAATGTGGTCCTAGTGCATGGAAGAAATCCAGGAATTGGTCTTTCAATTTTCTGAAACGGGGGGGGGGGGGGGGGGCAGTATACGGCTGCTAGTGTGAGGTGAGTGTTGTCCTCCAGCTGAATATTGATAGATGTGGCCTGTAGATGAATTTCAGCAAACTCTTTGTAAAAGTGGTGCTTTATACGGTTCCTAATTAGAATGCCGGTCCCAATGTGTGCTCTACCATCGGGGTGATTTGTACCATAGAAGTTGTAATCTCTTATTTGAAAATTGTATTTGCTTGTAAGATGAGTTTCCGAAAAAAGCATTACGTCGATATGCTTCTTATGTAGAAATTGAGCTAGCTCAAGTTTGCGCTGTGAGACGCCATTGGCGTTCTACGTAGCTATGCGTAAGGTAGCCATTATTTATTTTGATTGTTGGGAGACAAGCATTTGTATCAATAGGTTGTGATTACGCATCATTCAGAGAACACTTCAGATCAGAGAACACTTCACTTTCATGGCGAACGGACGTGTTTTTTTCTTGCGATCATTCGATTTTATTATTTTCTTGCAAAAGACAAACCGGCGTTTGTTGAGAAATTAATTATTCAAATCCAACACTTTAAACGTTTCCATTCGCACTCGCGACTGCGCGGTACCGTATTTGGTGTGTTTAAGTTATTTTATTATTTACCCAAGTAAGGTACTGTGCCCAGCATGGTTTTATAAAGCGTCGCTCCATCACCACAAACCTCTTGGATCTGACCTTCTTTATTATAGATGGCCGTCATTGCTCCTAGGGGACTCAACTGGGATGCAAATCTTCACCTCCCATCTTACTCTAACAGACTCCTAATTAATTTACCTTCCCTAACCAATCGTAGAAAGATGCTGGGGGTCGTTTTCCTTTATAACCTTATTAATGGTAATGTAGACAGCCAGCATCTACTAACACGACTAACATTTAACATTCCAAATAGACGTACTAGAAATTTTAGTCCCCTATTCTTAAGTTGTTGTAGATCTACATATGCCCAGCATGAGCCTTTCAGGGTTTTATGTTCTGACTACAATGACTTATACTCTATTACTTCACTCTGCACGTCCACTTCTATCAAATCCTCAATTATCACCTACCTTTCAGAGCAACAAACGAACTCTACTTTTTCCTCGTAATCTTTTCTAAACTTTATTCTCTCGGGTCTATCCCCTCGATCCGAGCCGTACGATAAACGGCAGCGCCCCTCGGTTGGTTGGGCTGGAGGTGGGGTTTTATGCAGTGGGAGCCGCGCGAAATCATGTCTTAAATGGTGGTTCGCATAAATGTCATGAATTCCATCATGACTTGTTGTAAGGCTTGGATCATAGCTTCAGTTTTCGTTTCTTGCTGCTCAGATGGCCTATAGTTTTGTTGTGTGTCCAATTTTGTTTGTACTTCATGTGAGGTTTGGGAGTTTTGGGTTGGAGGTGTCATACCTGATTTTAAAACGTTTGCAAAACTTATCTTGTTAGTGCTTGGTATAGTCCAGGGAGCAATACTTGTTGGTTTCGAAAAAAGTACTTCTGGATTTGTTTCCGATGGTATCAGCGTAGCTGTTCCTTGGTGTACCCGTGCCGTGTTCATTCTTTTGTGGAGACGGGTTTTCAGCTCTTTGAATATTGGACAGCCTCTGTAGTTTGCTGTGTGATTACCCCCGCACTTTTTTTTATAAATTGGATGAACCTCGTTTTTTTTTAGATGCTTGTTTTCTGGTTCAAGCTCAATCTTAAAGAGTGGTTGCGGCTGCCTGCTTCTGTTTTTAATGTTGTGTGCGCTTTTGACGCAAAATCCCTTTTCCTTTAGCGCCTCAGCTATCTCTTCGGGCTATACATCAGGCTCAATGCCCTTCAGTACTCCTTGTAGACCCTTGCTACTTTTAAGCTGGTAGGTGTAAAAGCATGTTTTGTTGGCAGTAAGATGGTTTGTGACTTTTCTATAGTTTTCCTCCGTTTTTGTTTGAAGTTTTATTTCATTAATAGTACCTCTTATGAGAGGTATTATATAAAAGCTATCTTTTCCAATAAGCCAATCAAAAAATTTACCAAACCGTTTGTGCTCCTCTCGCGGATGTAAATTTTTTTTTTTTCGCGCGGCTCCCACTGCATAACGTACAGCCCACCTCCCGCCCAACCGACCGAGAGCGCTGCCGTTTATCGTACGGCTCGGATCGCGGGGATAGACCCGAGAGAATAAAGTTTAGAAAGATTACGAGGAAAAAGTAGAGTTCGTTTGTTGCTCTGAAAGGTAGGTGAGAATTGAGGATTTGATAGAAGTGGACGTGCAGAGTGAAGTAATAGAGTATAAGTCATTGTAGTCAGAACATAAAACCCTGAAAGGCTCATGCTGGGCATATGTAGATCTACAACAACTTAAGAATAGGGGACTACAATTTCTAGTACGTCTATTTGGAATGTTAAATGTTAGTCGTGTTAGTAGATGCTGGCTGTCTACATTACCATTAATAAGGTTATAAAGGAAAACGACCCCCAGCATCTTTCTACGATTGGTTAGGGAAGGTAAATTAATTAGGAGTCTGTTAGAGTAAGATGGGAGGTGAAGATTTGCATCCCAGTTGAGTCCCCTAGGAGCAATGACGGCCTTGGCTTTATTAACCATCGTAGAAATATGGTCGGAAAATTTAAGTTTAGTATCTAATAGAACACCACATCTAATAGGATCGTTAGCCTAGGTTAATCTATCTAAGGAAATCCATCATAGAGAAAGTATGTCGCCTGGTTTGGGCACGAACGATAGAAAGACATAAGTTCACATTTCGACCCATTAAGTTTTAAGAGATTGGTGGAACACCACTTTTGAAAATTGTCCAAATCTGACTGAAGTTTATATTGGGCAGAAGGGGATTTGTATTGAAGACAAAGATTAACGTCGTCTGCATACATAAGAACTAGAGAGTTCGTTATGGCAGGGGGTAGGTCGTTAATAAAGATAGTGAAAAGTAGTGGCCCAAGATGGCTTCCTTGGGGGACTCCCGATGTAGCACTAACAAGACGAGAGTGTACATCCTTAAAAAGAACACGTTGGGTTCTCCCAGTTAAGTAGCTAGAAATCCACGTGAGAAGGTCTGAGGGAAATCCTAGGATACTAAGTTTACTCAAGAGGAGTGAGTGGTTGACAGAGTCAAATGCTTTACTAAAGTCAGTGTAGATGACATCTGTTTGAAGGCCTTTACGGAAGCCATCTATAATAAAGGAGGTCAGCTCCAAGAGGTTTGTGGTGGTGGAGCGACGCTTTATAAAACCATGCTGACATGGAGAAATAATTGAGCTGCAGAGATGTTGAAGATGTGGTGTTACCAATTTTTCAAAAAGCTTTGGAATTGCCGACAATTTAGAGATTCCTCTATAGTTTGCGGCATCCGATTTTTTCCCTTTTTTGTGTAAGGGAATTATATAGGATTCCTTCCACAATTGGGGAAAAATCGACGTTTCCAGAGACAAAGAGAAAAGTTTAAGAAGGGGTCTGCACAATGGCTTAGCGCAGTTTCTCAGTACACAGCCAGGAACACCATCAGGACCTGGCGAATAGACTGGTTTCACCCTCAGAAGATCCGATAACACAATGCTTTCGGAGAAAGTGGTCTGAAAATAAGATTAGCTGATTGAATGTTATATGAATAAGGCTGATCCATACTTGTAGGAAATGAGTACGTTGTTTGAAAGAAAGTTGCGAATAGATCGGCAATACCCTGATCAGTAGTCGCAGATACATTTTCAAACGAAATTAGGGGGGAGAAGATACCTGCTTACGCTTAGTGTTAACAAAATTATAAAACTGCTTCGGATCCTGAGTGAACTGAATCCGACAGCGGTCTATATAATTCTTATAACACTCAGCGTTATGCACGGTGAAATTTGACCGAGCTACTAAGTATCTTGAGAAAGTTACGTTACAGCCAGTTTTCTTATGTCTCTTAAGGAGTCTATTTTTAATGTATTTTAAGTTTTTAAGGCTCCTTGTGAACCAAGGAGGGTCGGTCGAGACGGATGGATACTTCCATGGCACGCAAGAGTCGAAGAAAGCGTTAAGCGTTTTGTAGAATGTTTCTAAAGCGATATTAATATCGGTGCATTCCCAGAGATCGGACCAATCAAATAAAGAAATTAAATTGCTTAGTCTCTGAAAATCAGCCTTACGAAAGCAGCGAGTTTTATGAACTCCATGGCGAGACTGAAGGTTGCTAGCAGTAAGGGTTTCAATCGAAACCTCAAGCGTTGGGTGGTAAGGATCTTCTGGGAGCGAAAGTGGCATGGCTCTGGAAACGGTTATTCCATCTGGGTCAGAAACGAAACATAAGTCTAGAAGCCGACCTAAAGAATTCCTTACGTGGTTAATTTGACCAAGGGATATGTCAAACATACCCTCAATAAAATCGTGATGTGTTGAGAGTGTTAAAGATGGTGAATTCTCGATGTTTGACCAGATAAGTTCCGGTAAATTAAAATCTCCTAGAGTCACTAAAAGGTCGCTGTCAGACATGCGGTTCGAAACCAGCTGAATGGCAGATAAGTGGTGCCAGTATGTAGGTGGTTCCGAAGAAGGTGGTAAATATGAGCATGTTATGAATATTGATTGAAGTGACATAGTGATTTTAACACATAGGAATTCAATATCACCCAGATTCGGTAACCTAACCTCTTCAGAAGCAAAGTCGGAGTCCACAGAGATAAGGACTCCTCCTCCCCTTCGTAGTGGTCGGTCCCGTCTGTAAGGAGTGTACCTGTCTGGGAAAATTTCCGAACTGAAAATCTCCGGCTTTAACCAGGTCTCTGTGAAGACTAAAATCTGGGATGCAAAAGATAGACTATCAGAATACAGTTTAGGGAGCTTACTCCGAAGCCCCCTAGTATTTTGATAGGTAAGGGATATGTAAGATGTTGTTAGTTTTTTGAGGATGAAGGTTTAGGTAAGGGAGACGAAGATGGTACAGGGTTTTTAGGCTTTGGGAGTTTAACTCCCACAGGCTTACTAACCTTTTTTTTACTGTACTCGGCTGATGTTCTTGTACGAATATGTTCTCCGGCCAAAAGCTGGGCGAACAGATCGTATCGAACATCGGCAAAGGTACACGTATCTTAAAAGATGACGTAAGCCTTGAGTAAGAATATTTAAATTTCCTAATGTCCTCCACTCTAACAACGGCCTTGGATTTGGCTTGGATATAAGCCGAGATATCAATCTCTGAGGTGTCAGGGGCCAGCCGTGAAATAAATATATGTTTAGAGGGGAGGATCACCTGTAAGGGCTTTGGTGTTGCGGTTGGTAAGACCGCGACATCAGTCCGTACCGGGGGTCCGGACGGTGGTTTACCCTTATCAGTGGATTTTAAGGGGGTCGACTCTACTCGTGCCGGAGGAATCACTTGGAGTGATACCCTGGGTGGTATTTCGGACGAGTTATGCTCAACAATGGAGTCAAATTCCGAAACCACGTTTGTGTTTCGAACTCCTGCTCTTGGGGTAGTAAGAGTTATGAGCGGCTGCATGGTCGTCGGCTGATCGGGCTGAATAGCGATATCAGTGCCTACGGAGTCCCTAATAGCGGTTTTTTTGCGCTTTGGGGATTCATTTAGTAGCTGTAGGCTGCTAAATTGGGAATCCAGCGCAGAGAGTTGGTCGTTGATTTTCCGGAAACCACCGATCAACTCTTTAA
The DNA here is from genome assembly GCA_035047645.1 of Drosophila merina. Lineage (NCBI taxonomy): Eukaryota > Metazoa > Arthropoda > Insecta > Diptera > Drosophilidae > Drosophila > Drosophila merina. Next base: position 408,636 of record JAWNPH010000083.1, read on the forward strand.
AACCGTTTTTAGTTTGCCGCATGAACGTTCGCATTTCTTTCTGAACCGCGCGACATCCACTGCAGCAAAAGTGGAAACCAGCGTTTCTAGAAATTGCATCCGAAACTGAGGCGGTGAAACCTGCACATTTCGCATGCACAACATTTTCACACAGCCAACAGGGGATGCTAGGCTGGGACGCGGAAATCGGCTTATTGCACGATTTTATAGCAATATAGAAATTGGGGGAGGCTTTATTTTCTTTGGTTCCTTATCGATGGATTTCAGTGGCACGTCCTCGTTGGTATCTGCCAGCAAAGCGAATCTGTTGTTATTTGCGGGCGCTTCATTGTTGATCGAGGTAGTATTGTTGCGTATATTTTTCGGCTTGTTTTCTGTATCGGAAGTTTTAGGGCTAAGCTTCCGCTTTATTGTAATGTAGCGGTTCAGTCCAGTCTGTGAGGCCGACCCAACTTTTTTTGTTTACGTTTTGTTTTGCTAGTTGTGCAGCAGTGCCGTTTGGCTCTTGGGCTTTTTGTATTCGCTGACTCAATAAAAGCGTGAGCCGGTGCAGCCAATGGCGAAGTAGAGTGGGCTGTCGATATTGCTCCAGTTGTTGTGGTTGCAGATAGCGCAGCTTGTGTCGGAGGTAGAAGTCCGGGAGAGCAAGAGCACGCTCTTTCTTGATTTGTTGGTACAAGAAGGTTCGTGGGGTTATGGGTTATTGGCCACTCGTTGTCTTCGTTTGCAGGTGTCGCGGAGACATAAGAAAAGTACGCGTTGCTTCGTTGTAATGAGAGCCGGCGATCGTCTTGCTCTCGTTGTCGTTGAGCGCGAGTGTCGTTCTGGCTCATAGTGCTTTTTTTTTTTTTTTAATTAATTTGTTTGTAGCTATTATTTATTCTATTTCAAACGCAGACTATGTATTCGAGCGATGGTGCATCGCCCGGAGCGTCTTTTACGCTTTCGATATATTTATTTGTTTTTTATTAATAACCATTCACTTCACTAGAATCAATTGATTTTATAGGAGTTCGATGAAAACACGTCTTCACGCATCAGCATACGAATGATTAATGAATGATGGATGAGGAGTACTCCTGTGTGGTGGCGGGGCAAGATTTCTACCACAGCGCGCTAGGCGAGTGGCTAAAGATTCAAAGAAGGAGAGTCACGCTGCAGTACAACGCATATGGAGACGGAGTGCGATTTGGCATCACATCCTGCTTACCGATGACATCAACGAAGTGCTATTCTACCTAGGCAACAATAAAATATTCAATTTTAGGAGTTGGATATTAAGAGTGGGTTCCACCAAATTCTTCGAAAACAAAGAGATGTTGAGAAAACAGTATTTTTAGTAAATAATGGGAAATACGAATTTACACGACTTCCGTTTGGGTTCAAAAACGACCCTTCCGTTTTCAACGCGCTCTAGACGACATTCTTAGAGATCACATACAAAAAATTTGCTATATTTCCATCGACGACATAATTGTTTTTAGTAAGCATCGTATCGTCCGATTAGTTTGCTGGCAATCCTTTCTGAAATACTTGAAAGAGTATTTTTACGTAGAGTACTGCCAGTATTGGACGAGGCCGGTCTGATCCTTGATCACCAGTTTGGCTTCAGACGCCTTCATGGAACACCTGAGCAATGCCACCGGATTGTTGAGACCATACTTGAGGCCTTCGAAAAGAAGAAGTACTGCTGCGCCGTTATGCTTGATGTCAAACAGGCGTTTGGCAGAATCTGGCACCCTGGACTACTTTTCAAAATTATATCCCACCTTCCAAGTTCCCATTTCGCCTTCCTCAAGTGATACACAGAGGGAAGAGAATTTAGAGTGAGATGCGGATCATCAATCAGCACCCCTAGGCCCATAAGAGCTGCCACAAGGCAGTGTTCTTGGACCCATCTTATACACACTCTACACAGCGGACCTCCCCATCACCCCCTCCCGGAACCTCACAGTAGCCACTTATGCCGATGACACCGCCTTCCTAGCCTCCGCCACAGATCCTCAGGAAGCTTCAGCCATCATCCAGAGGCAACTGAATGCCCTCGGTCCATGGATGAAACGATGGAACATCGTGGTCAACGCCGAGAAATCTACACAAACAACCTTCGCACTACGCAGGGGAGAATGCCCCCCCGTCACACTCAACGGGGAAACAAAACACACTTCAAAAACCATCCCAACTAATAACACTTCCAAATATCTAGGGCTGACACTGGACCGCAGGCTCACATGGCGTCCGCACCTAATCAATAAGCGCAACCAGGCCAACCTACGGCTTAAGCAACTGCATTGGCTCCTGGGAAGGAGGTCCAAACTCAAAGTAAAATTCAAGCTGCTTATTTATAAGGTAGTGCTTAAGCCAATCTGGACATATGGGATACAGTTGTGGGGCACGGCAAGCTGTTCGAACCGCCTCATAATACAGCGATTTCAAAATAAATGCCTGAGAATAGTTTCGAACGCCCATCCGTACCACGAAAACTCAATAATCCATAAAGAGCTTGGAATTAGATGTGTAGCAGAGGAGATCACCCGTCTCAGCGGAAGATACATAAAAAGACTGGATAACCACCCCAACCACCTGGCCATCAACCTCCTAGATAATAGGCAATCCCCAAGACGCCTGAAAAGGAAACACCCGCTTGATCTCCCCAACCAATAGACACCTAAGTCAACCTCATAAGATATACATTCCATGTACCTCCCTTAAGTCAAGGTCCCCCCCAAACCATTTAATGATTGTCCACTTGGACAGATTTTAAATACAAATTAAGAATGTTATAAAAACAAAAAAAAAGTAGGCGTAAACAAAACACACTTCAAAAACCTTGAACTAGCATTCAAAATGTTAAATTACAGTTAAATAAGTGTGACTCACTTAAAACTAAAGAAGAATATCTCGGATTTGTTGTATCAGATAAGGGTATAGAGACCAACCTGATAAGATAAAATCAAATGCCAATTACCTGTCCCAAGACACTTAAGGAACTTAGATCTTTCCTAGGACTATTTGGATATTATAGAAGATTCATACTGGAGTTTGCTACAATCGCTAAGCCACTCACATCAGTGCTAAGAGATGAAGAGGGACGCATATCAAGAAGCACCATCTAAAAAGGCGAACAACTTAACAAAGAAGCGTTAGGGGCATTTGAACAGTTAAAAATTACCATAATATCCGATGAGGAAATATTGCACTATCCCGACTTTTCGAAAGAATTTACACTAACCACTGACGCTTTTGACTACGCAATAGGCGCAGTACTTTCTCAAGCCACTAGACTAATGGCTTTAGAACTTTATCAAAAACTGAAGAACGGTATGAAACCGCACGCAATGCAAAGTTAGCCATTATTCCGATCATTGAAGTATCAATAAATGCATTTAACAACCTATTTTTTATTCATAAAGAAAAACCACCCGACTATAGATTTACAATACCTTTCCCAACATTCCACAGGCATAAAATTTCTAAACCAAACTCTGACATTAAATTAATTGAAATACTGAAAAAACACTTAATCGTTATAATCGGCATTTGTACAACAAAAGACCAAATGGGGCAAATACAAAAATTGTATCCTAATCATTTCTCCTCACTAAAAATCAGATTTACACAATCAAAGGTAGAAGATCTAACAAGAGAAATAGAACAAGACGTACAATAGAGCATATAGGAATGCTGAAAAACAAAATACAACTTTCAGAAAAATATAATTTTTCTAAAATGAAACAAAAAAATTTAGTAAAGCAATGCCACGTTTGTAAAGAAGGAAAGTACGAGTACGATAGGAATCCGCATAACCCAGAACTAAAACAAAACACCCGTATTAGAATACCCATTCACGGTGACATATTCTCCACTGAGAAAAAATTAGTACTTACAGCAATAGACAAAATTTATTAGCCAGCTCTGGCAGAAATAATAAAGTCAAAATCAGTAGAGCATATTAAAAAACAATTAAACTATATATTATTTTAATGCGGTTACCCGAAATTTTTAGAAATGGGGAAATCGAAAGGTTTCACTCTACCCTATGCGAAATAATGAGATATTGGCCACATTTGCCGACGACGCGAGCATAACGTACAGGTCCAGGTGCAAGCAGGAAGTCGCCAACGGTATCCAGATCTACGCAACCAGAGCTGCCGACTGGGCTAGGAGGTGGAATATTAGAATAAATGGAAACAAGTCCACGAATGTTTGCTACACCCTCAAACGGAGAACGCCACCAGCAGTGCTCATTGACGACACCCCTGTGGAACAGGTTGATTCAGCCAAATACCTGGGAGTCATACTCGATCGTCGGCTCACTTTCTCGAAGCAAGGGAGTGAAATGAAAATGCGCATATGAGCCGCGGCGTCAAAGCACTACTGGCTCATGGGCCTGCGTAGCAAACTGTCGCTGAGAAATAAGTTGACTATCTACAGTCAAATCATAGCTCCTATTTGGAGGTATGCGTGCCAAATTTGGGGCCTGGCGTGTGACAGCCAGATCCGCAGAATCCAGAGCATCCAAAATAAGATGGCGAGGACGATCACTGGCTGCGAGTGGTATGTAAGGAACACCACCCTCCACAGTGACCTAAAGCTGCTAACGGTCTTTGAGACCATAAATTTCCACTCCAGCCGCTACAACGACCGACTGGAGCGCCATCGCACCGCACTCGCTAAGGGTCTTATCAGACATCGCCCACAAAGGAGGCTCAACAGGCGACTTCCTAAGGACGTAATTCACCGGCTGCCAACAAGACGCACATCAAGATGATGAGCCAAACGATATACTCCCCATCGTTTTTCTTTTATAATTTTTTAGTTTTTAAGTTTTGTAAATATTATATTGTTAGTTTGTTAAGTAAGTTTAAATTTAGTAATTATGGTAACGCTAAGCACACTTAATAGGTACCAAGGACACCATGGAGTTTTAAGATACCCTTTATGCCTCAATAAATAATTATATAAAAAAAAAAACAAAAACTCTACCCTATGCGAAATAATGAGATGTCTCAAATAAAAAAAAATCCATCCGATCGTGAGGGATTGGCCCATACGCGCAAAAAAAACAAAAGTTTAAATTCATCTATTGAATAAATTCTAGAATTGGTTGACGTATCCGTACTACATAATAGCACTAAAAAAAACTGTTTACAAAAATATACTAAGAAAACCCTTAATAAGAAATAAATTTATAGTTGGTCGATAACACTTTTTTGAAGAGATAAGAATAGAACACTGTGTGTGTTAAGCAATTTCGTTATCTTGTTTATTAGTCTTTCTAGCCGGACTCGGTTTTCCAGTTTAGAGCTTTTATTTGTTGGATCTTTTCAGTACCGAAAACTAACAACAAGTTAACAAATCTTACGTGTAAATACTAATTACCAGTACATTACTTGCACTGTATTATAAAAGCGGCCCTTAAAAAAATAAAAAAAAAATTACTGCTGGGTTGGCAAGTCGTTTCGACGTAGGCGTGATCGGCTGCTTAGCCTTGTTAGACTCCTCGCGAGCTAGTTAGGATGCGTTGATAGCTTGTTAAGGTACTTTTCCTTTTTTTCGCAATTTCGTTTTTTACGGGTGGCACGTTTAGATCTTTGTGAATGTTGGCGTTTCGAACATACCACGGTGCCCCGGTGATAGTTCTCAATATCTTCGTCTGGGCTCTCTGAACGATATCGATGTTGCTGTAGCTGGCATTTCCCCATAGCTGGCAGCCGTAAGTCCAGATTGGTTTTAGCGCTGAGTTGTAGAGCAGCACCTTGAAGTCCAAACTGAGTGGTGAGCGGGAGTTGATAAGCCAATGAAGGCTGTTGGCCTTCAGTTTTAAGTGAGTTCTCTTGGCTTCGATGTGTTGGCGCCAAGTTAGTCTTCTATCGAGGTGTACTCCCAGATACGTCACTTCGTTTGCTGTTGGAAGTGCGACGTTGTTCAGCGTGAGCGGTGGACAATCTTGCCTGTTAAGGGTGAAAGTTACTTGCTTGCATTTTTGTTCGTTTACCTTTATACGCCAGTCGGATAACCACTTTTCCACGTCGACCAGGTAGATGGCTAGCTGAGATGATGCTTTGATTGGGCATCTGGAGCGGCTGAGAATAGCTGTGTCATCCGCAAATGTTGAAACGGTCAGGTTGCTGCTTGTAGGGATGTCTGCTGTGAATAGGACGTATAGTGTTGGGCCTAGTACGCTGCCTTGTGGGACACCGGCTTCAATACTGTGTTCGTCGGATATCGCAGTGTTGCACCTCACTACAAACTTCCTGTTGTAGAGGTACGACTCTAGCAGTTTGTGAGTGTTCTTTGGAAGTGTTGTTTTGATTTTGTACATCAGACCTTCCAGCCAAACTCTGTCGAATGCCTGCGAAACGTCAAGAAATATCGCAGAGCAGTATTCCCGTTTTTCAAATGCGTTTCGTATTTCTGATATTATGCGGTTAACTTGCTCAATAGTTCCGTGTTTTTCACGAAAGCCAAATTGGTGTGCTGGTATTGTGTTGTGCGTGTTCAGGAATGGAGTAATAGTCAGAGACAGTAGGCATTTTTCGAAAAGTTTAGATAGGCAGGATAGAAGGCTTATGGGTCTGTACGACGATGGAACAGTGTGATCTTTTCCCGGCTTTGGTATCATTATTATTATTGACTTTTTCCATCTTCCTGGAAAGTAGCCAAGTTTGTTGATGGCATTGAAGAGCTGGGTAATGCTGCATACGGCACAGTAAGGCAGCTCAATAATCATCTTAGGGGTAATTAGGTCGCACCCTGCAGTTTTTTTTGGGTTCAGATGTTCTTTGATGATTTTTGAGATGTCGTTTGAGCGAAACACAACTGGAGCGTGGTGAAGCTGGGAGTCGTCTGTTGCCGGCGGAATTTCGAACGTGTTTGTTGCAGAATTCGGTTGGAAGACTTTTTGTAGATGAGTGGCAAATGTGCTGGCTCTATTTTTGTCGCTACGGGCCCAGCCACCTGTGTGGTTTCTAATAGGGACCACTGGTACTGTGGGTGAGCCAAGAATTGGGTGAGCTTTCCACAGTGAGTTTTTTGTACTGGATGTTGATAATTTTTCAATATAAGTACGTTGGGCAAGCTCTTCTTCTTGCTTTAAAGCTTTTGTAAGTTTGCGTGTGGCGTCTTTTAACTTTTGTTTTGCCGACGGTGATCTGGAGGACTGCCATTCTCGCCGGAGGCGCCGTTTTTCGAGAACAAGTTGTTCGATTTGCAGGTTGGTTTTTTTGTGATTTGTGATTTTGCTTACAGTTTGCGGCGTTGAGCAGCGAGCTGCAGCAACGATGATTGACTCCAGTGAGTTAACAAAACTATCAATGTCAGCTTCAGCTTCAAGTGGTGGGTTATGCTCAATGTGTGAGCTTATGTATTTTTTGTAGATGAGCCAGTTGGTTTTTTCTGAAGTCAACTTATAGGAGTGGTTTGCTGGTTCTGGGTGTCGGAGCAGATTTATTAGGAGGGGCGAGTGGTCAGATGATAAGTCTGAGAGGCACTCGGCTCTTATCAGATTACGGGGAATGTTTTTGGTGACTGCGAAATCAATTATATCAGGTAGTTTTTTGGGGTCAGTTGGCCAGTATGTAGGTGTGCCAGGAGAAACGTGGTCGAGCTTGTTGTTTGCTTTTATAATGGCGTTGTAGAGCTGTTTTCCTTTTGGATTCACGAGTCGAGACCCCCAGTGTGTGTGCTTGGCATTATAATCCCCGGCTGCTATAAAATGTGCTCCAAGTGAGTTGAAGAATTCCATAAATTGGTCTTCAGATAAAGTGAAACGAGGTGGGCAGTAAACAGCGGCTAAGGTAAGCTGGTTACCATTATCCAAATGAATTTTTAAAGATGTTGCTTGTAGATAGTTTTTGGCAGTCTCAAGATGACAGTGGTGCTTGAGACGGCTTCTTATCAAAATCCCGTTCCCGCCGTGGGCCTTACCATCAGGGTGATTGGTTCCGTAGAAAATATATCCTCTTATGTTGAAGTTATATTTGTTTGTGAGGTGTGTTTCCGAAAGTAGCATTACGTCGATGTGCTTTTCGAGAAGGAATTGAGCTAGCTCAAGTTTGTGCTGTGAAACGCCGTTGGCGTTCCACGTAGAGATTCTTAGCGAGGCCATGGAGATGATTATTTTGATTGTTGTGATACAAGCAATTGTATCAACGTATTTTGATTACGCATTAGATCTTGCATGGTTGTCCGCATAAACGCCATAAACTCCGCCATGCTCTGCTGCAAGGTAAGTATCATTGCTTCGAAATTGTTTTGTTGTTGTTCCATTAGCTTTTTGTCTTGTACCGAATTGAAGTCCACATATTTGGCTTGTGAACATGGCGCATTGGAGTCTGGGGGCTCTAGACCTGATCTTAGAGCGCTTGGACGCGTTTTTGGTAACGAATCCTGTACCAAGTGAGGATCTGGCTGCGGTAGAGAAGAAAACTTCTGGGTTGTGTTAGGGGGGTATTTTTGTGATCGGTGCGTCGGTGCGTACAGTGGCTACGCGCTGGTTAATGCGGCTTTTGAGATCTTTGTATACTGGGCAGCCTCTGTAGTTGGCTGTGTGATTGCCTCCACAGTTGCCACACCTTTTTCCGCTCTTCTTTGGGTGCACTGCAGCTGGCTTTGTCAAACCTGTTGGCATTGTTCGGTACTTCGCCTAAAGTTGTGTTGGCGTTGGCGCGTGTGATTTTTGGTTTGTTTACATTTTTTTGGGGGCTTAGCTTTCGTTTTATTAGGATGTAGCGATCCATTCCAGTCTGTATGGCCGGTTGTTTGTTTATGTTTTCGTTTTGTTTTGCTGGTAGTGTAGCAGTACCGTTTGTTGCTTGCGGTTTAGCTTTCGCTGACACAGTGAGAGCGTGAGCGGGTGCAGCCGACGAGGAGATAGAGCGGGCTTTCGGTGTTGCTCCAGCTGTTGTTGTTGGAGGTAGCGGGGCTTGTGTCGGAGCTAAAAGGGCGGGAGAGCAAGAGCGCGCCCTTTCTTGGTTTGTTGGTATAAGAAGGTTACTTGGGCTATGGGTTGTTGACCGCTCTATGTCTGCGCTTGGAGTTGACGTATGAAAAGTACGCGTTGTTGCGTTGAACTGAGAGCCGGCGTTCGTCTTGCTCACGCTGACGCTGAGCGCGAGTGTCGTTTTGACTCATATTTTTATTATTTAGGATAAATAATCACTGTATATATTTAAGCGATCTTGCATCGCATGGAGCGTCTCTTTCGTTTTCGGGTTATGTTTACTTATTTTAGTTTTAATTATTAGTCGTTCACTTCACTCAAAACAACCGATTTTGTGCGGAGCTCGATAAAAAACACGTCTTCACACGTCGACGAATGAAGATGCCATCTCGGTTAAATGCGAAATATTTCTGTGATCATTTTTGGTGTCACCAAGTTATGTGCAGATGATTTTTTGGGCTTAATATCTTTTATGGTAGATGCTATCTCACTTTGGCTGAATGTTACTGGATTTATAGGAGGTAAGTTTTTAATTATGGCAGGAACGCATTAGCTGTCTTTGTTGCTGCAAATCCAGCTTCCAGAGCCTCGCAGTGGAACGACTGTTTTTGCCGATGGCTGAATATTTTTGTGTGCTTTCCACAAATATGATTCCATATAGATGCAGGCGTTTGCTTCCTCAAGCTTAAGTGCCTTGGATAGTCTACGTGTAGCTATTTTTAGTTGTTCTTTAGCCGTTGGGGATCTGTGATTCTGCCATTCTCTTCTTAGTCTTCGTTTTTGAAGTACTAGCTGTTCGATTTCGCAATTTGTCTTGTTATGATTTGTTAGTTTGTATGTGTCTGGAGGGGTAGAGGGCTTGGCTGCTGCAACAAGTGTTTCCTCGATCGATTTGACCAGGCTATCAACATCTTCCTCGTTGAATTCTGTATGAGTTGGTTCCATATGCGTACAAACATATTTCGCGTTCCTTACCCAGTTGGTCCTGTTGTCTGTCAGCCTGTAGGGCCGCTCAGTTATATATGGTGGATGCCTGAGAGTAAATAGAACTGGAGAGTGATCTGATGATAATTCTACAAGTGACTCACCCGAAATAATATTTCTTCCTTATTATTGCGAAGTCAATGAGCCGCAGGAGCTTATTTGGATCTGTTGGCCAGTATGTAGGCCTAGCAGGAGTCACGTAATCGAGCTTGTATCGCGGCTTGATGAGCGCGTTGTAGAGTTGTTTGCCCTTTGGGTTGGCGTGATCCCCAGTGTGTACGCTTGGCATTGTAGTCACCATGAATTGGTCCTCAGAAGTGTACAGTACAGTGTACAGTAATCCTTAGTGTAGCCATATTCTTGGCAGTTAGTGCACTACACTGGACGATTGCGCTTGTGTGGCTCTTCACATGGCCCCGGTTGGCTTAATCCCTTTGAGAACAACCTGTAGGCTCTTTTTAGTTTGTATGTATAGAGGTTTTTTCTTCCATCATCCAAGAATTTGGTTAGTAGGCGATGGCTATCCTCGGTTTTAATTTGAACCTTTGTTTCATTTATGTTCTCTTTTCTTAAGGGGATTACGTTGAATGAGTTTTCTCCTATTAGTGTGCCTATTTTGTTCACTAACGCACTTGCGCTTTAGGTTGCGCTTTAGGCGCTCTTAGGTTCCTCTTTAGGTGCTTACCCGGTAGTATTCTTTCCTTAGTAGAATTTGCCAGCAGCTTAAATCTGTTCGTGTTACTGGCGTTTTATTAGTGAGCATGTTAGCATTGTCGCGTGTAATTTTTGACTTGTTTTCTGTTTGTTGATTTTTGTACTTTTGAGGGCTAAGTTTTCTTTTCATGGTTATGTAGCGGTCCATTCCAGTCTATATGGTCAACGCGGTATTCTTGCTTACTTTTTTATTTATTCATGATGCAGCAGAACCGATAGGTAGTATTTTTGTTTTGATCGGTTCAGTGAGAGAGAAAGCTTGCGTCGACGAAATTGAGCGAGCTGCCGATACCGTTCCAATTGTAGTTGTGATTGCAGTTTCATTGGTCACAGTACTAGATACCGTAGGTAAACCTAAAGAAATTTCGCTCTTTCTTGAGTTGTTGGCAAAGGTAAATTCGTCAGGTTAGGGGTGATTGACCGCTCGCTGTCTGCAGGAGTCTCCCAGACGTAAGATAAGTGCGCGTTGTTTTGTTGAAATGAGAGCCGGCGATCGTCTTGTGGCGTTGTCGCTGAGCGTGAATGTGGTTCTGACTCATGGTGTTTTTAGTTTTTTATTATTTTTTTTTATTTGTTTGAACTACTTGTTTATATATATTTCCAACAGGGTGGATATATTTATTTTACTCAATGTAGTAATTATAATTACTTCAAAATGCTGTCTAAATCAAAAAGGAAAAATAGTTCTATCCTTACAAAACGAACAACTACCAACACCAAACAACAGAATTGAATTTAAAAGGTCCCTAGCAACAATATCCAACCTCAGTTTAATATTATACCACATTTTTAAAACCTAATTGAGGACAAGGAGGAATTTAAGGCGGGTGCGTTAAATACAAGTTTTCTGCACCATGAAAGTTCAATAGCATAAATAAAATTCTAAGAAATCATTAACATCCGCTCTGCTATAATTATTGAAAGTCCTCATAAATTATTGCACGAGGAGAATGGGAATTAAGCAGATGGCCCTGCGCCAGCGTAAAGAATGTTGATCCAGCAGTTCTTCTAACAGCTCTGCCGCTAACGTCAGCATGACCGAAGTCGCTGCCGACGCCGCTGCAGACCCACAGCTAGCTTAGGTTAAATTTATGTTTATGTAAATAACTCCTAAAGCAATCCTCAATAAAAACACCCATTTGGGTTTATAAAAAAAAAACTGTAAAAAGATTAACTTACATGCATGCGAAAGGTGACACCACCATGCTAGAGTAAAGGTCATAAAATACTTACCTATACATGGAAGTCGCTGTGGCATATATATAAATAGTTGATAACAATTTTTTTTAGGACATGAAACATAATTCTAAGGTTTCTTCAGATGAAATATTATATAAATTAAACAGTTTCTAAGCCAGTGTCCATACAGTTTCTAAACAGTTTCTATTTGTTGGGGCTCCTCCTAACACGAAGTGTTTACGGTTCTTTCATCAATCAAAATATAGTTTTTATCAGGTTGTGATAGTGTAGCTGCATCCTCAGATACTAGTCTGATATTCTAAGCTTACCTTTCAGTGTACTATTTAACCTGTACTTGGAGTATCCATCCTTACTTAAGTCATAGAATGAATCATATTATATACCAATTCATAAAAAAGGTTATAAGGCTGCTATTGGAACTTCCGGCGAATTACTTAGATATCTGCGACTCCCAAGCTGCTTGAGAAATTACATAAATTGCAGCTGCAGCATTCATAAAAGTGTATAATCTCCTCCTCTCTATATGTGTTTGTCAAGGATCGCTCGGTAACAACATACTTATTAGAAATTTGTACGATCACCCCCTGAAGGGTATCAGTACCGCTGACAAATGTATACCTGCTATAGAAAAGCATTTGATTAAGTTCATCATCTCTTGTTACAGAAACTTTCTTTCATTAGTTTTCCGCTCAATATCCAAAAATGCATTGCTTTTTATCTTTTAAATCGAATTCAGTTTTATTCAAAATTACCAAATCAAAGTCTAGATTCTGTAAGTCCTTTGCAAAGGTGTTATTTTGGAAGGTGGTCACAGAGCCAACCTCTTTGCGGTTGCGAAAAGGACTTCCGGGGTTGTTTCTAATGATATAGGTGTATTCTATGAGTTATGGAGACATGATGAGACGTGATGAGATCACTCGGTGATGAATCTGGCTTTTGAGGTCTTTGTATATTCGACAGCCTCTATACTTTGCTGTGTGATTACTCCCACGATTTCCTCACTTTTTGGTGCTGGGATCGCTTTTGTTTGTCGTGCAATGAGCAGAGTCATGGTGCTCTTCACAGAAAACAAAAACTGAACGCAAAGTTCAGTGTGCTCTTGTAAAGCCATATTATTCAAAATTAGTGCCTTGAACAGGGCCTTTGCGCTTGTGTGGTTCTTTTATGGTAATTCTACGATGCAGCAGAAGACAAAGCTTGTAAAAAGGATGCACTTATTTTACCTGGTAGCTTTAGTGTTAGGTTTAACTCGACTTTAAAGAGTGGTTATGGTTTCCTGTTTTTGTTCAGGAAGTTTTCACCTAGAAATCCTTATCATTTAATGCCTGCGTGATCTCTGAAGGTATTGGATATTTGTTTATTTATTGAAACCTTTTTCTTCACCTTCTTAGTAATTCTCGGAAAACTTCTGAAATGCGCTTGTCGGTATGACCATCAGCACTTTCTTTGATTGATCTCATCGATTGTGAAACGAAAAGCTCCTCTTATTAATTTCTTCAATTTAAGTTATTAGAAAACTTCACAGGAAGCCGAATCTAGTGAATTCGGTCCTTGATGTTTGAATTGGTTCATTATCGTAATATGGAATCCACAATTTTCGTGTCCACAATTCCCCAAAATTGGTTTTAGTACGGAGTTGTAAAGAAGCACCCTGTAGTCCAGACAGAGGGATGACCGAAAGTGGATTAGACTACTAGAGACAACTAGACTTAAGATTAAGGTGCGTTCCTTTGGCTTTTGGCCCGCGGTCGTCGAACATGTCTGAGTTGCAACTCACAAAGGTTCTGTTGTAGAGATACGACTTCAGGAGTTTGTGGGTGTTTTTGGGAAACATTGTTTAAATTTTGAACATTAATCCATCTAGCCAGACCTTGTCAAAAGGCTGAGGGATTGCAGTGCAATATTTTAGTTTTTCGAAAGCAGATCTTATTTCTGATGTTATTCAATTGACTTGTTCAATGGTTCCATGTTTATCACAAAAACCGAACTGATGCGCTGGAATAAGATTGCGTTTCCACAGGTAGGGGGTTATTCAATTCATCAGACCTTTTTCAAATAGTTTCAATAGACAATAGCCTATAGTATAAGCCTGTACGATGAGGAATCTAAATGGTCCTTGCCTCTCTCTGGTATCATTACTTTGATCAATGTTTTCCATCTATACCCTGCAACCTGGCCCGAGGACAGTATTGTTCATGAATTCTTGACCAGAGATTCTCAAGGTTCCAGTCCTGTTACTATTTCAAAAAACCAAGCAACAAGATTTTTTCCTTTTGCTACCAAAACGTTCGTAGTATTCTTGGAAAACTGAACTTATTTTTTTACTAACAGTGCTTCCTTTGACATCAATGCTATTGTGCTAACAGAAACCTGGCTAAACTCCTCTGTCAAAGACAATGAAATTTTGTTATTGAAGTACACTGTCTTTTGGGAAGACAACCTTTGGAGGTGGCGTACTCATTGCCTTAAACAACGTTTACTCAGTAGAACGTATTACTATTACTAATCCTTTCGGAATTGAATTTTTAGCCGTTAAAATTCATTCTGAATCATTTAACCTTTTCATTACTTGTTCCTACATTCCTCCTCTGTGTGATGCAATCATTTATATGCACCACTTAGCTGCCATTAAATCAGTTTTGTCTCTGCTAAATGATTCTGATCTTATTCTATTTATGGGGGATTTCAATTTGCCCCTCATTTCATGGATCAACTCGGTCGATGATAACTCGCTGTTACCCACTAACAAAAATGACTTCCTTGATGGCTTAGCCGACTCTGCCGTTTTCCAACTTAACCCTATAAGAAACTCCCGTGCCAGGTCGCTTGACCCCATTCAAATCAAATACTACCTCCTCTGCCACAATAGTAAGTTTTCCTCCCTTATCTACTCCTGAGGACTCTCACCATCCCTAATTATTGACTCTCCTGAAGTACTAAAGTCTCGATCCTTGTTACATCTTTCTAACTACCTTCTAATCCGCAACCAGTTTGTTGACCTTAACATTCAACTATATAAAAATTATATTTCAAAATCCAAACTCAATTTTCGAAACTCAGAACTCTTTTACTCTTTTGTAAACTCTAAATGTAAATCCAATCTTTGTCCCTCTTCCCACTAATATAATAATACTTCCGACTATACACATCTCGGTATTGCTTATCTTTTTGCGTCATTTTTTCAATCAACCTACTCATCTGATTCATTTGAGCCGTCCTCTAATTATCCATATCGTTTACCCTACATTAATAAATTATATCTTTCTAAATTCCACTGTCACGATGTGTTTACGGCTCTTTCATCAATCAAAATTTCATGTTCACCAGGCCCAAACAATGTACCTAGCTGCATCCTTAGAAGGTGCTCCGATCTTCTTACCTTACCTCTCACTATACTATTTAACCTATCCTTGGAGCTAACATCCCTACCTAAATTATGGAACGCATCATACCTTATACCTTATTCATCACCTTATTCATAAAAAAGGCTCTAAGGCTTCCACTAAGAACTACCAAGGCATTGCTAAGCTTTCTGTGATCCCCAGCTTCTTGATAAACTCATTACATCGCAGCTGCAACATGCATGCAAGAGCATAGTCTCACCATCACAGCATGGTTTTGTCAAGCTTCGCTCGACAACAACTAACCTACTTAAATTTTCTTCAATAATCAACCGAGGTTTTCAGCATCGCTTGCAAACTGATGTAATTTATACTGACTTTAGCAAAGCATTTCTACGGAAGCTATGGAAACTCTCGCTTATTGGTTTTCCACCAAATATCCTTATGTGGATTACTTCCTACCTTTCACATTTTCTGCACAGGCAGCTGTAACTAGACCTAGGTGAACTCTTTACGTGGTGCTCAAGCAATCTTCTATTTCTAAACTGCTCTAAATGCAAACTTATGACATTCAATCACAGAGTACCGCTTATTATTTCTTACTCTCTCGGAAATCATGTCCGTCATCGTGTTTCCACAATCAATGATCTTGGAATTCTTTTTGATCATAAACTTAAGTTTAATGATCACATTTCTGTGAAAGTGAATAAAGCCAGAGGAATGTTAGACTTTATTAAGCAATGGTCTAAAGAACTTAACGATCCTTTCACCACCAAATTCGTATATATCACCCTAGTTCGTCCTATCGATGAATACTGTTCGTGCGTTCGAAATCCTCAACACCTCCTCTTACCAAAATAGCATTCAGTCGGTGCAAAAGCAGTTCCTGCTATTTGCACTAAGAAACTTAAATTGGGATCCTGATAATTGTCTCCCGCAGTACCGTTGCAGGCCTGAATTGTTGAAGTTACCTATTCTAAAGGAGCGCCGAACCTGTGCTGGAGTCATGTTTCTACATGTAGTCTATGGCATGGTTGATATCAAACACCTTCTTAACCAACTATCCTTTTGCATCCCCAATGGGAAAACTAGGTCCTTCAGAACCCTATGGTTACCTATTTGCAGATCCAACTACACTGAACACGATCCCTTCGCACTATTTGTAAAAACTATAAGCTCTTATTTCATACTTTATCCCCTGAACTCTCCCTTAATGTTAATAAATTGAAAATCTTAGAATACCTCCTAGAATAGTAATATTGTATTTATATTTATATTTTTAGCTGATCATTGATAAATTGTTTAATAAATTAAATTAAATTAAATTAAAACAAGTGAGAAAAGTTATCTTCGGCTTGCCGAAGATGGTATACCCTTGCAGATCTTTACAAAATTGCAATAAGTACTTATGTAAAAATTATTACTTATGTAAAATTGTCTTTTAAAAATTATTGGTATGGCTATGTCAAATGAATAAATGTTGAATTCAAAAAATTTTTCCATACAAAGACTTGTTTTCATTTCGGTCGTTTGTATGGCAGCTATATGATATAGTGGTCCGATCCGGTCCGGACCAAACTTTTACAAATCGTGTATGGCTATGTCAAATGAATAAATTTTGAATTCGGTTACAATAGCTTGAAAAACAAAAAAGTTTTCCATACAAAGACTTATTTTCATATCGGTCGTTTGTATGGAAGCTATGTGATATGGTGGACCGATCCGGACCAAACTTATAAAAATCATGTATGAATTATGTCATGTCAAATGAATTAATGTTGAATTCGGTTGCAATAGCTTGGAGAACAAAAATATTTTCCATGCAAAGACTTGAAATCTGATTGATCTTTTGTATGGCAGCTATATGATATAGTGGTCCGATCCGATTATTAAACTTGATCTGCGTGCAACAAAAATAATAATCTGGTTAAAATTTCGAAACGCTAGCTTTAAAACTACTGTCAATTTTTTGCATAGAAACAGACGGACAGACGGACATAACTATATCGACTCGGCTGTTGATGCTGATCAAGAATCTATATACTTTGTGGGGTCGGAGATGCTTCCTTTAATGCGTTACACATTTCTGCCAGGGTATAAAAAGATTTTAGCTATTTTATTAGCTGGATTGGCCCATGTGGTGCTTGGTCGTCGTCTGTTACTGTCGGTAATCCAAACCAACTTTTTGCAGGGTTCGGCTAGAACACACGTTGAAGATGCATTGCAAATGTGGTAGCTCTATCTTTATCGCTGTGGGCCCATCCACCTGTGATATTTCTTGAAGGTGAGATAGTTTCTGCTGGTGTGGGTAAACTGTGATGAGCTTTCCATGGTGAGTTTTGACTGCTTGATATTGATAGCTGCTCTATGTAGCCATATTAGGCGTTTTTATATTCTTGCTTCAACGCATTGGAGAGTTTGTTTTGCAATTGGCGATCTATGAACTTGCAACTTCCGTTGCATACCTCGTTTTCAATACACTTTAATACACGATATACTCGATATCTAGATTTGTCATCCTGGGGCTGCGAGGTGCACTCTTTATTTGGGGTGTATAGATGCGTGTAGCTGTAGCTAAGACACTGTCCAGGGTATTTGCTGCGGTTTTAATATCGGCATCAATGTTTAGCTTTGGTTTCAGCTCAATGTGTGATCTTTTATATTTTCTGTATTTGACACAGTGCGCTCTCTTTCATGTTAATCTGTTAGCATGCATTGTAGGGTCAGGGCGTTGGTGGAGGTTGAGAGAGATTCGGGACTGATGAGGTTTCCAGGAATATTTTTGGTTATTGGGAAGTCGATTAGGTCAGGAATTACGTTCGTGTCGGTAGATCAGTATGATGGTATGCCTAAAGAGATGAGTCAAACTGGCTATCCACATTTATAATAGCGGTATACAGCTGTTTTCCTTTAGTGGTGAAAAGGCCTGCATGTAGTTGTTGCAAACAAAAAGGCACTCATTTGAGCGTTGTATTTAACAGTGAGATGTGTTTCTGACCGTAGCAGGACGTCAATATGATTGTCATGAAGGAATTAAGTTATTTCAAGTTTATACCGTGAATGATATTTGTAGGGCAGCCATTGATTATTTGGATTTTTGAGATATTAGCATCTCTATGAGGAGATTTAGAAGGTGTTGCGTCATGTTCAACACCCTTGAGAACGACTTGACGCCCCTCACTACTTCTTGGACTTTTGGATCTTAGATTGTGTTGATTGATCTTTATTTTATTTCTTGCCGCCTGCTCAATTTTCTTTTAATTTGGATGTAGCCATCCAACCGAGTTTGCATTGTTTTTGGCTTTGTTGATGATTAAGCAGAAACGAGAGTTGCAGTCTCCAGTATTTGTTGTCGTTGCGAGTGCAGTGATTAATGAGGTCGCAGTTTTGGTTATCGTGGGAGAGGTCAGTTCTCTCTGGCTCATTGTTGGGCTTGCCGGTAAGAAAGCGTTCTCTCGTTTGTTGTTGGCATAAGTTTATGTGTAGGATTGAGGGTGATTGACCGTGATCGATCGACGTTTGCATTAATTTTGTGCACTTCCGAGTGTTGCGAATACACATATAAGAAATACGCGTTGTTTCGTATCGTTGAGAGGCGACGTTTGTCTTGCTCTTGTTGACGTTGAGCGCTAATGTCGTTTTGACTCATTGTGAGAGTTCGTGGCTTGGTTTTATTTTTTGTTAGTTAATTTTCTTTGAAATATAATAGGTGTAAAAAACAAGGGAGTTTGCACAACTATTTTAATAAGCGAATATGCATCGCATTGAATTTTCTTTCAAGACGACATTCCAGCTTATTGTAGTGGATGTAAGGCCCTTTTTTGCCGATTGTTCAATACCCCGAATGCTTAAAATCGGTTTTGGGTCATTACAAAATTTACCTTGTCTCGTGGATTCACCAAAAGTTAGGACGACTTGATTCAGTTTAGCATTCATGTTTCGAACTCTAGAGCATTACCATTAAAGTCGTTTTTACCATTTTTAAAGTCGCCACTTTATGTTTGGTTTGTACATAAAAAAATTTGATTGCTCCTAAACGAAGGGTCTCATTCATTAATTTCCTTTTTAATGATAATCCTGCAGCTTAAAGGTCTTTTAAAATTTAGTGTTTCCCATTTACATATGACCAGGACGGTTCATGTAGGGTATGATGATTTAAATGCAATAGCCTCAACCGTTTAATTTAATTCATCTTTCTCTTGCCCTTTAACATGTATTCTGCGTTACTTGTTTCGGCAATACTCACATTTTACTTCGTCGTTTCTTTCTACTTTTTTACGTTCCGCAATTAAAGTATTGTTAAAGAAGTATGATGAACCACTAGAATTTATAGCTTGAAAGGTTGAAACGGGGATTTATATCGGAACTAGTGCAAGCGCATAAACAAACAAGAAGCTGTAAAAATTCCAATCAAAGTCCATCACTTTGCTTGTATTCATCAAAGAAGGAAAAACAAAATAAGTTAAATTAGTTTTTTTCTATACCTATATTTTAGGAATTAGGAGAAAATTTATTGTGGAAGAAAAAAAAATTTCAGTGCGGAAGTCACAAACAGAAAGAAAAGCGTCTGCAGTCATCAGGCATAGATAAGAGCCATAAAAATTACTTAGTAACTGACTAAAAGTGTTTGATTTGAGGCTGCATCGATCGACGGTTTCCCATAACTTACGCAGATTGTAGCTTAAAAACGAACTAACTACTCCGGCCTGAGAATTACCCTAAAAAATATTAAAACAAAATTTCTTTATTTTTTATTAGACCACGGAAGTTTTTTGAAATTCTCATGTCAAAGTTTAAAACTGAAAATAGCGTTTCGACATTTGCTCTCTATTTCCTTCTTTTTCTACTACCATTTTATTAGGGATTAAAAAGGAAAATTTAGGGAAAAAAGTCTCAATGAAAATACAAATTTTTAAATAAAAGCTCATGTTCCTTTGAAAAATCCTTTAACATGCCATTTAAGCGATAAATGTAGCTCCATCATGCAAACTTGAATGAAAAAACTTAAAAGCAAGAGAAACATTTTAAAATTTCTCTAACAGCAAGATTGTTTGATTTTTGATTTGGTATATATTTTTTTCATAATTTTCAAGTATTAACCAAGGCAAGTGTTTCGCCGGCGCGCCGTTTGGGCTGAAGTAACAGCAAGCAAGGCTATAAAGAGGTCGCTGGTGACCCCGGTTGCCTTAATAAATATTTTATAAAAAAAAATAGTAATAATAATAATTTACATTAAGCACTTTGATCCAATCAGTATTTCAAACCAAACTAGTTTAAATACAGTCTAATAATATAGTCAAAATTATTTCGAGGTAAGTTTCATCTTTCCAGTGTGAACAAAGTTTTGTGAAATCGATTTACGGTCCAAGAGTCATTAGCTATGTTAGCTCACATTTAAACCATGAATGAATGAAGGAATGCATTTTTTCAATTACATGTTGACAACAAAAGACTCACGATTAAAGTTTCTGTTGGCACTCCTACATGCATAAAATAAATTATTTATTATTAATTTGTTTTTGCTTTAAGGTTCTTGGACAATTAATCAGTCCAAGTCCATGTCCAGGATAGCGGCGACATCACAGCGTATGGCCAATATTATTTTTTTGTTTATATTAATAATAAAAATATAGATTGGACATTTTTGCATGAAAACTATTTATTTTTCCCCACCAAACTGTCTCACAACAAAATCTGGCCTAGGCAAAACGATTGAAAGATTTTTTTTTTTTTTTTTTTTTTTTTATTAATTTCCTTTAAACTACATTGTGTTTTTTATAAAGAATAACAATGAGTAATGGTTGAAGAAAGGAAAAAAAGGTAGCGGCCCTTCCCATTGCAAGGATACGCTAATACTTTAATAGTTTACTAATAATGTAATTCTGTTGGAGTTTTGCGTTTTAATCTTCTCGGTTCCAGCTCTCTCATCGGTATTTGTCTCAGGTTTGAGTTTTGGTGGTTAAGTAGTTGATTTTTTAATAGTTTCGTTGACTGTCTCTATGTTTAAATCTTTATGGATATCTTCATTTCTAATATACCATTCGGCATTTGTCATTGTTCTGAGCATTTTCGATTGCGTTCGCTGAATTAGCTGTAGGTGAGATTTACTGGCAGGTTCCCAGATTTCTATTCCATACGTCCATATTGGTTTTATTATCGCCTTGTATATTGCAATTTTGTAATGTAATTTTAGTTTTGAGTGTTTTCCTATTAGCCAGTTAAGTTGTCGAAATTTGTTTTTTATTTCATTTCGTTTATTTAGAATGTGCTGCTTCCATGTCAGTTTTCCATGTCAGTAACAATATTTGATTGTCGTTGATTTTAATTGCGCAGTTTTTGGGTTGTCGTTTTGTGTATATTACTTGTTGAGTATTGTCTTTATTTATCTCGATACCTCATCTCTCAAACCAGGATACTGTTTGTGTCATGATTTGTTGTAGTGTACTTGCAGCTGTTTTTTCACACGCGCTTGACGACATTAACACAGTATCATCTGCGAACGTAGCAATCATTGATCCAGGGATAGTTGGCGCTGGAATATCGGAAGTGTAAATGAGGTATAATTGATATAGAAATATCTGTCCGTTATATAGCTTTGTAGGATGGTATACAGGTTGTCTGGTAGTATATTTCTTAGCTTATGCAGCAGTCCTTTGTGCCATACTTTGTCAAATGCTTTAGCAATGTCCAAGTACACCGCATAGCAAAACTTCTTTTTGTCAAAATCTTCTGTTATTTTATTAATTACTCGATGGACCTGTTGGACAGTCGAGTGCTGTTTCCGAAAGCCGAATTGGTGAGGAGGTATTATATTTTTCTGTTTTAGGGTTGGCTCGATTCTATTTAATAGGTCTTTTTCAAATACTTTTCAGAGGACAGGTAATAAAATGATTGGTCTGTACGAGCTTACAGTATTGGCGTTTTATTTGGTTTTGGAATTGCTTTAATTTGGCCTACCTTCCAAGTTATGGGAAAGTATTGCAGTCGAAGGATTCCGTTAAACAGGTTTCTAATATAGCGTCTGGTAGTTCTTTCAGAATTTTTCCTCCGATTAAGTCATATCCGGTGGCTTTCTGTTTTTAATTTGTTTTATGTGAGATTTAATTTCTGCCTTTGTTATAGTTTTAATTGCACAATTTGAGTTGGTGATTTGTGTTGGAAGCTCAGCGTTGCCGTTGTCCATGTCATTGGTAAATTATGTTTTAAAGTGTTCAGCAAGAGTGTCTGCTTTTTCTTTGTTTGATCTCGCCCATGTGTTGTTGTTTCTTTTTATAGGCGGCTTGTGTATAGTTGAGTTCGTCAATTTTTTGGTCGCTTTCCACAGAGAATAATTTGTAAATAAGGAAGTTCCGAGGTTGCTAAGGTAGTATTGTAGCCGGTTATCTTTGTCTGCCCTGAGAATTCTCTTGAGCTCGTCTGTTGCTCTATTAAGTTTGTTTTTATCTTCTGGATGCCTAGTCCTTTGCCATATCTTCTTAAGGTTGCGCTTTTGTCTGATTTTGTCTTTAATAAAGGCGGGAGTTTTCTTTGATGAAGTCATTTTTATAGATGGTGTCGATTGCGTTGCTGCATATATATTGTTGTCATTTAAATATGCTATTGCGGAGTCCAGTTCGTTGTTTGTCTTTAGAGAGATATTTATTTCCATGTTCTGTTCCAAAATCTCGCGAAACATATTCCAGTTTGTTTTGTGGTTAAATAAAGGGGGGTCATTGTTGTTTTCTTCTACTCCACCATGTAGTGTAATTAATATTGGGGAGTGGTCGGAGGAGAGGTCTTGGAATGATTTTATTGTTAGGTTATCGCAAGTTATATTTCTTGTAATGCAGAAGTCAATTAAGTCCGGTAGTTTGTTTGTGTCAGTTGGCCAGTAAGTCGGCTCGCCTGTGCTTAGGGCACGGCTATTATTGCTTCTTATTGCTTCATACAGTTGTCTTCCCTTTGCAGTGGTAAGTCTGGACTCCCATGTTATGTGTTTGGCATTATAGTCACCTCCTTCCAAATACCGATTTCCCAGTGATTTTAGAAAATCGAGGTATTGGTCTTTTGTATTGTTAAATTTAGGTGGGCAATAAACAGCAGATATATTTATTGGACCCGTTGTGTCTGAGGTCGATATAGTAGTAGCCTGTATGTAGTCCTTTTTGAATCCATCAAGCTCTATGCACTTTATGCTTTTTTTAATTATTACTGCAGTACCACCATGGGCCTTACCGTCCGGGTGATTAGTAGAGAATATATTATAGTTAGGTATGTTTATATAGGTTTTCTCAGTTGAGTGTGTTTTAGAAATGAGCATGACGTCAATTAGCTTTTCATTTAAGAATGTTTTTAGTTCAAGTAAATGGCGTGAAAGTCCGTTAGCATTCCAGATGGCGATTGTTAGGTGTTTATTTGTCAAGTTTAGATAATAGAAGCGTGACTATGTTCAGCATATTTGTCATTTGGGCTATTAATTGTTTCATCAATTGTTTTAGTTCGTCAAAATCATTTTGTGCGGTTTGGCTTAATTGAGTTGGAGCAGGCTGTATATCAGGTACACTGGCAGTTTGGATTGCTGAGTTGGTTTGATGGCTAGTTACTTGGTTTCTATTTAAGACTTTGGCATAGGATATAGCTGGCGTATTTAAGCTTGCTACGTTATTTGTTGTACTGTATTGTGTCGTTTGATGATTTGTTTCTGTTACCGGTATTTCTTTTTTCCGGAGATTTGGGTATTTTTGGATTTGCAGTGCTTTGTACACCATACAACCTTTATAGTTTGCAGTGTGGTTTTCACTGCATAGTGCACATTTAATACTTGTTCGGTCCGATCTTGTATTAATAGTACAGGATGATGAGCTGTGTTTTCCAGCGCACTTTACACAAGTTGGATCTTTGGTGCAGTAATTTTTTGTATTTCCATATTTTTGGCAGTTTGTACATTGGGGAAGTGTTCGCTTTGGTCGCGGTGGCTCAAAAATTACTTTGCAATGAAGAAGGTGCTCAATTTTATAGATGTCTTTATTATTTTCTTTCATTTTGAGTTCAATAGAGAATAGAGGCAATGGTTGTTTGGAGTCGTAGCGCTGGATGTTGTGTAAATTTATAACTTCATGTCCTTGCTGAGCTAGTTCATTTATAATATCGTCTTTGTCTGTAGCATGATGGACGTTACGAAGGATTACCTTAAATCCTCTCTGGTCTTTTGGTCTGAAGGTGTAGTATTTGGTCGATTTATCTTTTAATAGTGCTAATATGTTGTGATAGTGAGTAGTTTCTAGTGGCTGTATTTTTATTTCATTAGTTGACAGTGCTTTAAGTTCATATCGTGTTTCTTCCAATGAATTTAAAGCAGTAGTTAGTGCGTATATGTTTTCAACAATTTGAACATATATGGGGGGGTTTGCTTTTTTGTGCTCAATTTGCATTTGCGTATTTATAGCTGCATTTGTCCCATTGTCAGTTTGGTTTTCGTCTTCATCATCTTGTGCTAGTAACTCAAAGCGGTTGCTTGAGTTTGGCTCGGCTAGCCAGTACTCTTTGAGTGTTTTTTGAGTAGCGGTTTGAGTTTTATTCTTCTGTTTCTTGTTGCCATTTAAAAGATCTTTGGAACCGTTTGGAGACTGATTTTCTCGGTGACGTTTTAAGTTTTGTTGGTTTGGGAGAGAGGATTGAATTTTTTTTATTGTTGTTGGAGCGGGTATTGAGGTTGTGGGTGTTTTAATATTCGCTGAGGAAGAGCGTATCGGCATTGAAGCATAGCAAACTGTAGTTGTTGTTGCTATAGTTGCTGTAGTTGTGGTATTTGTGTCTGAGGTTGTTGAGAGCAGAAGAGTTGAGAGCAGGAGAGCTGAGAGTGTAACTGCTGTGAGCGGGAGAGTTGAGTGTGTGTTTATTAGTAGGGCGGAAGTTGTTGTTGGTCTACGCGCGGGTAAATTTGGCGCGCATTCTGGTCTTCGTTGCTGAGAGTAATTGTTGGGTCTCTCCAATGCTGGAGAGCAAGATCGCGCTCTTTCATCACTCTGCGGGTGCAAGTTTTGATAATTGTTTGTATGATTTGATATGTGGGTGAGTGAGATGTAGGAGTTGTTTTTGTTTGTTTTGCTTGAAGCTCTCGCTTCTGATTTTGAGCGCAAGGTGCGTTCATATTTGGTTTAGTTTATTGTTTTCACTTGCTTTTTGTTCATTTTATTCACAGGAATATATAGGGTTTTGTAAAAAACACATATAAATATGTATTAGCGTCTTTTCGCTTTTATGTAATGGTTTTCACTTGGGATTATATTTTGCACTTAAACTTCAATATTAACTCGAGCTTTGTTAGAAACACGTCCGTCGGGGTTGAAGATCAAAGATTATTATTATTATTATTTCTTACTCTCTCGGAAATCATGTCCGTCATCGTGTTTCCACAATCAATGATCTTGGAATTCTTTTTGATCATAAACTTAAGTTTAATGATCACATTTCTGTGACAGTGAATAAAGCCAGAGGAATGTAATACAATATTAGGCGATAGTCTAAAGAACTTAACGATCCTTTCACCACCAAATTCCTATATATCACCCTAGTTCGTCCTATCGATGAATACTGTTCGTGCGTTCGAAGTCCTCAACACCTCCTCTTACCAAAATAGCATTCAGTCGGTGCAAAAGCAGTTCCTGCTATTTGCACTAAGAAACTTAAATTGGGATCCTGATAATTGTCTCCCGCCGTACCGTTGCAGGCCTGAATTGTTGAAGTTACCTATTCTAAAGGAGCGCCGAACCTGTGCTGGAGTCATGTTTCTACATATAGTCTATGGCATGGTTGATATCAAACACCTTCTTAACCAACTATCCTTTTGCATTCCCAATGGAAAAACTAGGTCCTTCAGAACCCTATGGTTACCTATTTGCAGATCCAACTACACTGAACACGATCCCTTCGCACTATTTGTAAAAACTATAAGCTCTTATTTCATACTTTATCCCCTGAACTCTCCCTTAATGTTAATAAATTAAAAATCTTAGAATACCTCCTAGAATAGTAATATTGTATTTATATTTATATTTTTAGCTGATCATTGATAAATTGTTTAATAAATTAAATTAAATTAAATTAAAACAAGTGAGAAAAGTTATCTTCGGCTTGCCGAAGATGGTATACCCTTGCAGATCTTTACAAAATTGCAATAAGTACTTATGTAAAAATCAGAAGTCTTTTAAAAATTATTGGTATGGCTATGTCAAATGAATAAATGTTGAATTCGGTTGCAATAGCTAGGAAAACAAAAAAGTTTTCCATACAAAGACTTGTTTTCATATCGGTCGTTTGTATGGCAGCTATATGATATAGTGATCCAATCCAAACCAAACTTTTACAAATCGTGTATGGCTATGTCAAATAAACAAATGTTGAATTCAGTTGCAATAGCTTGAAAAACAAAAAAGTTTTCCATACAAAGACTTATTTTCATATCGGTCGTTTGTATGATGGCAGTTATATGATATAGTGGTCCGATCCGGTCCGGACCAAACTTTTACAAATCGTATATGGCTCGTGTATGTCAAATGAATAAATTTTGAATTCGGTTACAATAGCTTGAAAAACAAAAAAGTTTTCCATACAAACCCTTGTTTTCATATCGGTCGTTTGTATGGAAGCTATGTGATGTGGTGGTCCGATCCGGACCAAACTTATAAAAATCATGTATGGCTATGTCAAATGAATTAATGTTGAATTCGGTTGCAATAGCTTGGAGAACAAAAATGTTTTCCATACAAAGACTAGAAATCTGATTGATCTTTTGTATGGCAGCTATATGATATAGTGGTCCATTCCGACCGTTTATTAAACTTGATCTGCGTGCAACAAAAATAATGATCTGGTAAAAATTTTTTTTTTTTTTTTTTTTGCGCGTCTCCCACTGCATAACGTACAGCCCACCTCCCGCCCAACCGACCGAGGGGCGCTGTCGTTTATCGTACGGCTCGGATCGCGGGGATAGACCCGAGAGAATAAAGTTTAGAAAAGATTACGAGGAAAAAGTAGAGTTCGTTTGTTGCTCTGAAAGGTAGGTGATAATTGAGGATTTGATAGAAGTGGACGTGCAGAGTGAAGTAATAGAGTATAAGTCATTGTAGTCAGTACATAAAACCCTGAAAGGCTCATGCTGGGCATACGTAGATCTACAACAACTTAGGAATAGGGGACTAAAATTTCTAGTACGTCTATTTGGAATGTTAAATGTTAGTCGTGTTAGTAGATGCTGGCTGTCTACATTACCATTAATAAGGTTATAAAGGAAAACGACCCCCAGCATCTTTCTACGATTGGTTAGGGAAGGTAAATTAATTAGAAGGAGTCTGTTAGAGTAAGATGGGAGGTGAAGATTTGCATCTTAGTTGAGTCCCCTAAGTGCAAACATCAAGAAATTCTTTTGGACGGATTCAATGCGATCATGATGAACCCCATTCTGAGGGCTCCAGACGCATGACCCGTACTCCAGAATTGGACGTACTAAAGATACGTATAAAGTTTTAGTAATATAAGGGTCATTGAATTCCTTGGACCATCTTTTAATGAATCCAAGCACGCCCTTGGCTTTATTAACCATCGTAGAAATGTGGTCGGAAAATTTAAGTTTAGTATCTAATAGGACATCAAGATCGTTAACCTGGGGTAATCTATCTAAGGAGATCCCATAGAGAAAGTATGTCGCCTGGTTAGGGCTAGAACGATAGAAAGACATAAGTTTACATTTTGACCCATTAAGTTTTAAGAGATTGGTGGAACACCACTTTTGAAAATTGTCCAAATCTGACTGAAGTGTATATTGGGCAGAAGGGGATTTGTATTGAAGACAAAGCTTAACGTCGTCTGCATACATAAGAACCAGAGAGTTCGTTATGGCAGGGGGTAGGTCGTTAATAAAGATAGTGAAAAGTAGTGGCCCAAGATGGCTTCCTTGGGGGACTCCCGATGTAGCACTAACAAGACGAGAGTGTACATCCTTAAAAAGAACACGTTGGGTTCTCCCAGCTAAGTAGCTAGAAATCCATGTGAGAAGGTCTGAGGGAAATCCTAGGATACTAAGTTTACTCAAAAGGAGAGAGTGGTTGACAGAGTCAAATGCTTTACTAAAATCAGTGTAGATGACATCTGTTTGAATGCCTTTACGAAAGCCATCTTTAATAAAGGAGGTCAGCTCCAAGAGGTTTGTGGTGGTGGAGCGACGCTTTATAAAACCATGCTGGCATGGAGAAATAATTGAACTGCAGAGATATTGAAGAAGTGGTGTTACCAAATTTTCAAAAAGCTTTGGAATTGCTGACAATTTAGAGATTCCTCTATAGTTTGTAGCATCCGTTTTTTTTTTCTTTTTTGTGAAAGGGAATTTAAAACGATTCCTTCCACATTTGAGGAAAAGTCGAAGTTTCCAGAGACAAAGAGAAAAGTTTAAGAAGGGGTCTGCACAATGGCTTAGCGCAGTTTCTCAGTACACAGCCAGGAACACCATCAGGACCTGGCGAATAGACTGGTTTCACCCTCAGAAGATCCGATAACACAGTGCTTTCGGAGAAAGTTGGTCTGAAAATAAGATTAGCTGATTGAATGTTATATGAATAAGGCTGATCCATAATTGTAAGAAATGATTACGTTGTTTGAAAGAAAGTTGTGAATAGATCGGCAATACCCTGATCAGTAGTCGCAGATACATTTTCAAACGAAATTAGGGGGGGGAGAAGATACCTGCTTACGCTTAGTGTTAACAAAATTATAAAACTGCTTCGGATCCTGAGTAAACTGGATCCGACAGCGCTATATATAATTCTTATAACACTCAGCGTTATGCACGGTGAAAGTTGACCGAGCTACTAAGTATCTAGAGAAAGTTACATTACAGCCAGTTTTCTTATGTCTCTTGAGGAGTCTATTTTTAATGTATTTTAAGTTTTTAAGGCTCCTTGTAAACCAAGGAGGGTCGGTCGAGGCGGATGGATACTTTCATGGCACGCAAGAGTCGAAGAAAGCGTTAAGCGTTTTGTAGAATGTTTCTTAAGCGATATTAATATCGGTGCATTCCCAGAGATCGAACCAATCAAATAAAGAAATTAAATTTCTTAGTCTCTGAAAATCAGCCTTTCGAAAGCAGCGAGTTTTATGAACTCCATGGCGAGACTGAAGGTTGCTAGCAGTAAGGGTTTCAATCGAAACCTCAAGCGTTGGGTGGTAAGGATCTTCTGGGAGCGAAAGTGGCATGGCTCTGGAAACGGTTATTCCATCTGGGTCAGAAACGAAACATAGATCTAGAAGCCGACCTAAAGAATTCCTTACGTGGTTTATTTGAACAAGGGATATGTCGAACATACCCTCAGTAAAATCGTGATGTGTTGAGAGTGTTAAAGATTGTGAATTCTCGATGTTTGACCAGATAAGTTCAGGTTAATCGAAATCTCCTAGAGTCACTAAAAGGTCACTGTCAGACATGCGGTTCGAAACCAGCTGAATGGTAGATAAGTGGTGCCAGTATGTAGGTGGTTGAGAAGAAGGTGGTAAATATGAGCATGTTATGAATATTGATTGAAGCGACATAGTGATTTTGACACATAGGAATTCAATATCACCAAGATTTGGTAACCTAACCTCTTCAGAAGTAAAGTCGGAGTCCACAGAGATTAGGACTCCTCCTCCCCTTCGTAGTGGTCGGTCCCGTCTGTGAGTGGTGTACCTGTCTGGGAAAATTTCCGAACTGAAAATCTCCGGCTTTAACCAGGTCTCTGTGAAAACTAAAATCTGGGATGCAAAAGATAAACTATCAGAATACAGTTTAGGGAGCTTACTACGAAGCCCCATAGTATTTTTATAGGTAAGGGATAGGTAAGATGTTGTTAGTTTTTTGAGGATGAAGGTTTAGGTACGGGAGACGAAGATGGTACAGGGTTTTTAGGCTTTGGGAGTTTAACTCCCACAGGCTTATTAACTTTTTATACCCTTGAAAAAGGGTATTATAATTTTGTCCAGAAATGTGTAACGCATTAAAGGAAGCATCTCCGACCCCACAAAGTATATATATTCTTGATCAGCATCAACAGCCGAGTCGATATAGCCATGTCCGTCTGTCCGTCTGTCCGTCTGTCCGTCTGTCCGTCTGTTTCTATGCAAAAAATAGACAGTAGTTTTAAAGCTAGCGTTTTGAAATTTTTACCAGATCATTATTTTTGTTGCACGCAGATCAAGTTTAAGAATCGGTCGGATCGGACCACTATATCATATAGCTGCCATACAAACGACCGATATGAAAACAAGTCTTTGTATGGAAAACTTTTTTGTTTTCCAACCTAATGCAACCGAATTCAATATGTATCCATTTGACATAGGCAAACATGATTTGTAAAAGTTTGGTCCGGAGCAGATCACTATATCATATAGCTGCCATACAAACGACCGATATGAAAACAAGTCTTTGTATGGAAAACTTTTTTGTTTTCCAAGCTATTGCAACCGAATTCAATATGTATCCATTTGACATAGGCATACATGATTTGTGAAAGTTTGGTCCGGATCAGATCACTATATCATATAGCTGCAATACAAACGACCGATATGAAAACAAGTCTTTGTATGAAAAAATTTTTTTTTTTCCAACCTATTGCAACCGAATTCAACATTTATTCATTTGACATAGCCATACATGATTTGTAAAAGTTTGATCCGGATCGGATCACTATATCATATAGCTGCCATACAAACGACCGATATGAAAACAAGTCTTTGTATGGAAAACTTTGTTGTTTTCAAGGGTATACCATCTTCGGCAAGCCGAAGATAACTTTTCTTACTTGTTTTTTACTGTACTCGGCTGATGTTCTTGTACGAATATGTTCTCCGGGCAAAAGCTGGGCGAACAGATCGTATCGAACATCGGCAAAGGTACACGAATCTTAAAAGATGAAGTAAGCCTTAAATAAGAATATTTAAATTTCCTGATGTCCTCCACTCTAACAACGGCCTTGGATTTGGCTTGGATATAAGCCGAGATATCATTCTCTGAGGTGTCAGGGGCCAGCCGTGAAATAAATATATGTTTAGAGGGGAGGATCACCTGTAAGGGCTTTGGTGTTACGGTTGGTAAGACCGCGACATCAGTCCGTAAGGGGGTCGACTCTACTCGTGCCGAAGGAATCACTTGGAGT
The DNA here is from genome assembly GCA_035047645.1 of Drosophila merina. Classification (NCBI taxonomy): domain Eukaryota; kingdom Metazoa; phylum Arthropoda; class Insecta; order Diptera; family Drosophilidae; genus Drosophila; species Drosophila merina. The sequence goes on from JAWNPH010000083.1 coordinate 439,979, forward strand.
GATACCCTGGGTGGTATTTCAGACGAGTTATGCTCAACTATGGAGTCAAATTCCGAAACCGCGTTTGTGTTTCGAACTCCTGCTCTTGGGGTAATAAGAGTTATGAGCGGCTGCATGGTCGTCGGCTGATCGGGCTGAATAGCGATATCAGTGCATACGGAGTCCCTAATAGCGGTTTTTTTGCGCTTTGGGGATTTATTTAGTAGCTGTAGGCTGCTAAATTGGGAATCCAGCGCCAAGAGTTGGTCGTTGATTTTATGGAAACCACCGATCAACTCTTTAAAACCGTTTTTTGTTTGCCGCATGAACGTTCGCATTTCTTTTTGAACCGCGCGACATCCACTGCAGTAAAGTGGAAACCAGCGTTTCTAGAGGTTGCATCCGAAACTGAGGCGGTGAAACCTGCACATTTCGTATGCACAACATTTTCACACAGCAAACAGGGGATGCTAGCCTGGGACGCGGAAATCGGCTTATTGCACGATTTTATAGCGCAGATGCTATAAAATTCCATTATAACAATTTTTAAGGTAAGAACTAGAAATTTAAGATATATAAGAAATATGTAAACAACAAATAATTAATATTAGTCAAACTAGTAGCCTTGAACCACTGTACTTGTTAATAAGGGAACTTGTTAATAAGAGGTAATGGGAAAATAAGAGCGCAAACTAGGAGAGAGAGTTATTGCAAAAGTAGAAATTGCAGTAAACGTAAGAAAAGGGAATAGAAATAAATAGGGCACAGTACCTTACTTTGGTAAATAATAAAATAACTTAAAACACACCAAATACGGTACCGCGCAGACGCAAGTGCGAATGGAAACGTTTAAAGTGTAAGATTTAAATAATTAATTTATCAACAAACGCCGGTTTGTCTTTTGCAAGAAAATAATAAAATCGAATGATCGCAAGAAAAAACACGTCTGTTCGCTATGAAGGTGATGTGATTTCGAAACGCTAGCTTTTAAACTACTGTCAATTTTTTGCATAGAAACAGACGGACAGACGGACATAACTATATCGACTCGGCTGTTGATGCTGATCAAGAATATATATACTTTGTGGGGTCGGAGATGCTTCCTTTAATGCGTTACACATTTCTGCAAGGGTATAACAAGATTTTAGCTATTTTATTAGCTGGATTGGCCCATGTGGTGCTTGGTCGTCGTCTGTTACTGTCGGTAATCCAAACCAACTTTTTGCATGGTTCGGCTAGAACACACGTTGAAGATGCATTGCAAATGTGGTAGCTCTATCTTTATCGCTGTGGGCCCATCCACCTGTGATATTTCTTGAAGGTGAGATAGTTTCTGCTGGTGTGGGTAAACTGTGATGAGCTTTCCATGGTGAGTTTTGACTGCTTGATATTGATAGCTGCTCTATATAGCCATATTAGGCGTTTTTATATTCTTGCTTCAGCGCATTGGAGAGTTTGTTTTGCAATTGGCGATCTATGAACTTGCAACTTCCGTTGCATGTAGGGCAGCCATTGATTATTTGGATTTTTGAGATATTAGCATCTCTATGAGGAGATTTAAGGTCTTGCATGGTAGTCCTCACGACGGACATGAATTCTGCCGTTGCATAGTATGCTTCAAAGTTTCAAAGCTACTTTGTTGTTCCGTCAATGATAGGGGATTCGGCGTCGGATCAGTTTGGGCAGCATGCAGACTTGTTCTACTAGAGCTACGTTCTGTACGCTTTTTTTTTTTTTTATAACATTCTTAATTTGTATTTAAAATCTGTCCAAGTGGACAATCATTAAATGGTTTGGGGGGGACCTTGACTTAAGGGAGGTACATGGAATGTATATCTTATGAGGTTGACTTAGGTGTCTATTGGTTGGGGAGATCAAGCGGGTGTTTCCTTTTCAGGCGTCTTGGGGATTGCCTATTATCTAGGAGGTTGATGGCCAGGTGGTTGGGGTGGTTATCCAGTCTTTTTATGTCAGTGTCAGCCCTAGATATTTGGGAGTGTTATTAGTTGGGATGGTTTCCCCGTTGAGTGTGACGGGGGGGCATTCTCCCCTGCGTAGTGCGAAGGTTGTTTGTGTAGATTTCTCGGCGTTGACTACGATGTTCCATCGTTTCATCCATGGACCGAGGGCAGTCAGTTGCCTCTGGATGATGGCTGAAGCTTCCTGAGGATCTGTGGCGGAGGCTAGGAAGGCGGTGTCATCGGCATAAGTGGCTACTGTGAGGTTCCGGGAGGGGGTGATGGGGAGGTCCGCAGTGTAGAGTGTGTATAAGATGGGTCCAAGAACACTGCCTTGTGGTACTCCTGCTCTTATGGGCCTAGGGGTGCTGATTGATGATCCGCATCTCACTCTGAATTCTCTTCCCTCTGTGTATGACTTGAGGAAGGTGAAATGGGAACTTGGGAGGTGGGTTTTAATTTTGAAAAGTAGTCCAGGGTGCCAGACTCTGTCAAACGCCTGTTTGACATCAAGCAGAACGGCGCAGCAGTACTTCTTCTTTTCGAAGGCCTCAAGTATAGTCAGTATAGTCAAGTATATGTGTTCCGTGAAGGCGTATGAAGCCAAACTGGTGGTCAGGGATCAGACCGGCCTCCTCCAATACCGGCATTACTCTACGTAAAAATACTCTTTCAAGTACTTTGGAAAGGATTGCCAGCAAGTTAATCGGTCGATACGATGCTGGGTTGTCTTCAGGTTTCCCAGGTTTGAGGAGGACAATTACTTCCGCTCGCTTCCACTCTTTAGGGAAGTACCCTAGACGGAGGCAGCTGTTGAATATGTTGGCCAGCCTTTGGAAACAGGGGCAACATTTTCAGTGCTGTTGCATCGATACGGTCTGGACCCGGTGACTTGCCATTTTTTAGGGAGGCGATCTCCTGCGCAATCTCCTCTGGTTCGACGGGCAGTATTGGCGGGCCAGGAGCACTTGGGCTGTCTATGAACCTTATGGTTGCAGCTCTCTCTTCGCCAGTGCATCTGTCAAACGGTGAGAATGCACTATGTAGATGATCAGCAAAGGCTTCTGCTCTTTCGACCTCAGTCCGACACCAGGAACCGTCCACTTTTCGCACGGGTGATATCTTCTTCACAGGTCTTTTTATGTGCATCGTGACATTCCACAGATTGTGTTGCGGGTCTCCAGGTTCCAGCTCCATAAGGAATCTATCAAACGAGTCCTGCCGTAGAATGGATAGCTTGTCCTTCAAATCTTTGGTGGCACGATTAAGTGCTGTCTTGTCCCTGGGGTTGCGCGAGGAAAACCAGACCTTTTTTGAGGCGCCTTTTTTCGGCCACGAGGGTCGCGATTTCCGGAGACCACAAGTGCACGTCTCTTTTAGGTATACTCGGGGTAGTCGGTGGCATTGTGCATCTCTTTAGTTAGTTTTTCTATGGCCGCATCTATGTTGCTTGGTGTGGAAAGAGGGGTACTGGGAGGAAAGCATCCAAAACGTAAACTTGGGGGCATTTGTGTGTTTTCCGGTAAGTCTTCTAAGCGGGGTTTTTCTGAGGACGGGGATGTTTAGGAGCAAGTTTACTGCGCTGTGGTCAGATAGCAGTTTATCATAGCTTGAGCATGTTATCTTAGAGTGTCCTATGCCCTTGGAGACGGCGAAGTCCAGCAGATCCGGCTGTTTTGAAGGGTCGGTAGGCCAGTGTGTGGGCTCTCCAGTGGAATGGCAGTCCAGATTCTTCCACTGCAGGTACTTTTAGAGCTTTATGCCTTTGGGGTTGTTTGTGCGGGACCCCCACCAGGAATGTTTGGCGTTAAAGTCTCCGGCTGCTATAAACCGAGGACCGAGAGACTCGAAGAAGACTTTACCAGGTCCTTTTTGTCAGATTTAACTCGACTTTAAAGAGTGGTTGTGGTTTCCTTTTTTTGTTCAGGATGTTAAAGACAGTTTTCACCTAGAAACCCTTATCATTTAATGCCTGCTCTGAAGGTGTTGCGTCATGTTCAACACCCTTGAGAACGACTTGATGCCCCTCACTACTTCTTGGACTTTTGGATCTTAGATTGTGTTGATTGATCTTTATTTTATTTCTTGCCGCCTGCTCAATTTTCTTTTAATTTGGATGTAGCCATCCAACCGAGTTTGCATTGTTTTTGGCTTTGTTGATGATTAAGCAGAAACGAGAGTTGCAGTCTCCAGTATTTGTTGTCGTTGCGAGTGCAGTGATTAATGAGGTCGCAGTTTTGGTTATCGTGGGAGAGGTCAGTTCTCTCTGGCTCATTGTTGGGCTTGCCGGTAAGAAAGCGTTCTCTCGTTTGTTGTTGGCATAAGTTTATGTGTAGGATTGAGGGTGATTGACCGTGATCGATCGACGTTTGCATTAATTTTGTGCACTTCCGAGTGTTGCGAATACACATATAAGAAATACGCGTTGTTTCGTATCGTTGAGAGGCGACGTTTGTCTTGCTCTTGTTGACGTTGAGCGCTAATGTCGTTTTGACTCATTGTGAGAGTTCGTGGCTTGGTTTTATTTTTTGTTAGTTAATTTTCTTTGAAATATAATAGGTGTAAAAAACAAGGGAGTTTGCACAACTATTTTAATAAGCGAATATGCATCGCATTGAATTTTCTTTCAAGACGACATTCCAGCTTATTGTAGTGGATGTAAGGCCCTTTTTTGCCGATTGTTCAATACCCCGAATGCTTAAAATCGGTTTTGGGTCATTACAAAATTTACCTTGTCTCGTGGATTCACCAAAAGTTAGGACGACTTGATTCAGTTTAGCATTCATGTTTCGAACTCTAGAGCATTACCATTAAAGTCGTTTTTACCATTTTTAAAGTCGCCACTTTATGTTTGGTTTGTACATAAAAAAATTTGATTGCTCCTAAACGAAGGGTCTCATTCATTAATTTCCTTTTTAATGATAATCCTGCAGCTTAAAGGTCTTTTAAAATTTAGTGTTTCCCATTTACATATGACCAGGACGGTTCATGTAGGGTATGATGATTTAAATGCAATAGCCTCAACCGTTTAATTTAATTCATCTTTCTCTTGCCCTTTAACATGTATTCTGCGTTACTTGTTTCGGCAATACTCACATTTTACTTCGTCGTTTCTTTCTACTTTTTTACGTTCCGCAATTAAAGTATTGTTAAAGAAGTATGATGAACCACTAGAATTTATAGCTTGAAAGGTTGAAACGGGGATTTATATCGGAACTAGTGCAAGCGCATAAACAAACAAGAAGCTGTAAAAATTCCAATCAAAGTCCATCACTTTGCTTGTATTCATCAAAGAAGGAAAAACAAAATAAGTTAAATTAGTTTTTTTCTATACCTATATTTTAGGAATTAGGAGAAAATTTATTGTGGAAGAAAAAAAAATTTCAGTGCGGAAGTCACAAACAGAAAGAAAAGCGTCTGCAGTCATCAGGCATAGATAAGAGCCATAAAAATTACTTAGTAACTGACTAAAAGTGTTTGATTTGAGGCTGCATCGATCGACGGTTTCCCATAACTTACGCAGATTGTAGCTTAAAAACGAAGTAACTACTCCGGCCTGAGAATTACCCTAAAAAATATTAAAACAAAATTTCTTTATTTTTTATTAGACCACGGAAGTTTTTTGAAATTCTCATGTCAAAGTTTAAAACTGAAAATAGCGTTTCGACATTTGCTCTCTATTTCCTTCTTTTTCTACTACCATTTTATTAGGGATTAAAAAGGAAAATTTAGGGAAAAAAGTCTCAATGAAAATACAAATTTTTAAATAAAAGCTCATGTTCCTTTGAAAAATCCTTTAACATGCCATTTAAGCGATAAATGTAGCTCCATCATGCAAACTTGAATGAAAAAACTTAAAAGCAAGAGAAACATTTTAAAATTTCTCTAACAGCAAAATTGTTTGATTTTTGATTTGGATTTTATAATTTTCAAGTATTAACCTAGGCAAGTGTTTCGCCGGCGCGCCGTTTTGGGCTGAAGTAACAGCAAGCAAGGCTATAAAGAGGTCGCTGGTGACCCCGGTTGCCTTAATAAATATTTTATAAAAAAAAATAGTAATAATAATAATTTACATTAAGCACTTTGATCAAATCAGTATTTCAAACCAAACTAGTTTAAATACAGTCTAATAATATAGTCAAAATTATTTCGAGGTAAGTTTCATCTTTCAGTGTGAACAAAGTTTTGTGAAATCGATTTACGGTCCAAGAGTCATTAGCTATGTTAGCTCACATTTAAACCATGAATGAATGAAGGAATACATTTTTTCAATTACATGTTGACAACAAAAGACTCACGATTAAAGTTTCTGTTGGCACTCCTACATGCATAAAATAAATTATTCATTAATAATTTGTTTTTGCTTTAAGGTTCTTGGACAATTAATCAGTCCAAGTCCACGTCCAGGATAGCGGCGACATCACAGCGTATGGCCAATATTATTTTTTTGTTTATATTAATAATAAAAACATTTAATGGACATTTTTGCATGAAAACTATTTATTTTTCCCCACCAAACTGTCTCACAACAAAATCTGGCCTAGGCAAAACGATTGAAAGAATTTAAAGATTGTAATCTTTCGCCAGGGTATTATAAAACGATGATGCTTGCGGGCTTGTATTGCTTTTGATTCAATGTGAGTACTAGGTGGCAAACATAGCTCTCTGTCATAACTGAACATAACTTAAAACAATTTTTTTCGATCTGAGTACTAGGCTTATGGAATAATAAAGAAAATGAAAAAATTAACCGTTGTCGATGCGCAATGCTTGCCTGGACATTTGCGCCAGTGTAGCCATATCAAGTTCATTTGGCTGCATATAATTAAACAAATATTATTAAAAAGAGTTTGATCGCAAAGCTTCGAAATTAATTAAACTTTCCAGTATATTTTAGCTAAGTTTTCCGATTTATTAAATGCATATATAAAAGTCTTTTTGTTTCTGCAGGTGAAAGCTTTGGACTATCTTCCAAATCTATTTTATGAATAATAAATTTGTTATATTATTTGGTTACACGTGTGAAATCGGGACACCACTCCATACACCATATGTCCGGTGTCTGTTTCTACACGAACTAGTTTCTTAATTTAGAACTATATCCTATAGCTGACAATAATTGAACGATTGGAAATGCTAACATGTGTTTGTATATACAAACTTGAGCCTTTTTTTATAAAGATCTGAACCAATCTACACGGATAGGTCAACTATATTCTATAGCCATATAAAGGGTGGTTAAATTGTAAGAGCCGATGTTGAATGTGAACCACACCTAAACGCCAAGTTTTTTTCCGAATTTAATTTGACATTTCTCTATTTCAGACTTACTCAATTTGAACCATGGAGAGATACACAATCCAACAACGTGTTAAAGTAATCCAGATCCGTTCAAATCAAAATGCATATCGTGCACTTCGTGATTTTTTTGCTCAATTTGATCGTCCAAATGTGCATACAATCGCAAAAATCGTGGAAAAATTCGAGCAAACCGGGTCTGTAGAAGATGTGAGAACACCAGTGCATGCTCGTACAGCTCGTAATGCAAAAAAATATGGCTGCTGTTCGCGATAGTGTGGCTGAAGAGCCGTCCACCTCAACTCGTCGTCGTGCCCAACAATTGCACCTCTCACGCTCGTCGTTGATGAACATTATGCATAAAGACTTGCATTTACACGCTTAGAAGGTGCAATTGGCTCAAGAACTAAAGCCTCTTGCCCATTCCAAACGTCGTGAATGGGCAGAATGGTTCCAAGAAATGGCAACAGTGGATGATCAAGAGCTAAAGGATGAGATAATTCGGCACATTAACGGCATAGAACCTCCATTATGCCTCAGCGTCATCGAAAATTTGGACCATCCTATGGAGGTGTGCCGCCGAGGTCGCGGCGCTCATTTGGCCGATATTTTGTTACATACATAATTGAGTAATACCAATATATCATAATAAAATAAAATTTCAATAATTTCCTAAATAGTTTGTGTTTTATTCAAAACCAACATCGGCCCTTGAAATTTAACCACAAAAAGCCAATTTAAAAGAAACTAGTCCAACTCTAGTCTAGTGTAGTCTAATTTCTTTTAAGGATCGGCCAACTATATAATACATTTAATATTTATATAACAATAGAAACCGGCATTTTATTTGTATAAATTTCGGATCCGCTGGAAGATAGCTTTCCCATTTGGTTATAGAATAAAATACTAAACCTTTAATAATGATAATTTATCTATATGTTACTTTTCCTAATATAACTTGGTACTGAATATTTAAATTGCGACATAAAAATTCAATTAATAAAAGTTACTACATAATGTTACTATAGGTAATACAGAGGTAATAAAATTAAAACATAAAAGTAAAATGAAATTGATAGGTGTTGGAAAATAATTTTGATCTCATTTTAAAGTTTAAATTAATTTAATGCAATATTAAAAATTCTTTGTAAATCAAAACGTGTTTTTTACAATGGACTAACAATCTAAACTAATTTAGCAAAGTTTTACTCAGATAAGGGCGCAGACGCATAAATTTGTTGACGCCCATTTACAGAGCGAACGATTCCAATTGGTTTGTTTACACATGAATTTGTATGGGGGCTCTTTTGTCCACGCTTTCTTATTGGTTAAAACTACGAATGTGAGATTTTGATCAGATTTCCTTAATGTTTTTGGATTTGCAGGAGTGCATCGAAACTGCAGCTGTTGGCTCTCACTTTAACAATTTCAGTACCGTTGTTAATGCCAGACAAAAAGTATCTTTTATGGTGAATTTTCGGTAAAATTTCGTAACGTGAAAAATACTTACGTATATTTTTTAATTATGTGAAAATATGAAAATATTAAGATTTTTTAATTTTGAACCAGTAATTGTTTTAAAGCAGTATGTTCTTCTTATAATTGGTTTTGTTCACAATAAAAATAAGTTCTAAAAAGTTATTAACATGTGTGAAAAAATATTTGAAACCTTTGGAACCAAATATAAATAAATGTAACTGTTTTAATATACACAAATGGAAACATGAACTCAATAGTTTCGCTATACAAATCTGCTCCACAACACTTGAAATTTTTCAGCAGACCCAGAAAGACTCAAATTAGTCATCAAAATCAACATTTTTATTTCCTAAGCAGAACAACAAAATTATCATTTTTATTTTAAATAAATCCTTAAAAGAGCGAATTTATTTGGCTAAAAGTCTAACAACACTTTCAGTTTTAACCTACTTGCAAAAGGTATACTTAAGAATCATATGCTTTAATTGTCAAAAGTACGAAAATTACTGGATTATCAACTGTTGAGTTAGTGTTTGATAGTTAGAATTCATTTGTATATATGAAATTATTGATCGCCAACAATACAATAGTTTTGATCGGACGATATATAGTATACATATACCAAAAATATGCTACAGTACAACCCATGCTTTTTAGACGAACCAGGACGTCAACCAAACTTATGCATTGTAAAAAAATTGCATATTTTATAATAACGAAATTAATGTATGGATTTAATTTATTTAACAATTTAACAATGATCTGCTAAATATTATTACAATCTAACTATTATAAGATGGATTTTAAAATTTTTAATTTTATGTTTTATTAACATTAAGGGAGATTTCTCTTATCCCATAGAGGTTATATTCTTTACGAATAGTGCAAAAGCGATCGTATTCAGCGTAGTTGGATCTGCAAATAAGTAACCATAAGGTTCTGAAGGACCCAGTTTTTCAATTAGCGAATGAAAAATATAGTTGGTCTAAAAGGTGCTTGGAATTAACCATATCATGGATAAGCATATGTAGAAAAATGACCCCTGCATAGGTTCGGCGCTCCTTCAGAGGTGGTAACCTAAATAATTTAAGCCTGCAACGTTACGGCGGAAGACAATTGTCAAGATCCCAGCTCGAATTGTTCAGTGCAAATAACGTGGACTCCTTATACACCGACTCAATGCTATTGTGGTGAGAAGAGAAGGAGTATTGTGGACTCCAAACGCACGAGCAGTATTCAAGGATGAGACGAACTAGGGTGATATATAGGGACCTGGTGGTGAAAGGATCGTTAAATCTTTTGACCATCGCTTAACACAGAAATGGATTACCTTATTATTAATAGGTATAATAATTTATAAAAAATTGGAATGAATCATACCTTATACCTGTTAATAATAATGGCTTCCATTAAGAACTACCGCGGTATTGCTAAGCTATCTGCGATTTTAAAGCTTGTTGAGAAATATATATATATATATAAACAGGTAATGAAAAAGTTAAACGATTCAAAACTAATTTTACCGGTAATGAATTCGAATTTGGAATCTTTTTCAGAGCCGGAGGTTACAGTTAGTGCAAAAGTTAAAAACTATTGGCACTATTAGTAAAAAATTTGCTCAATTTTCTAAAAATACTGCGAAAGTTTTGATAGCAACAAGAAAATGTATTATAACTCAATTATTTGAGACTAGAAGCTCGAGATTCTTTTCCCTCCTGGCTATAAACAATACTCTGTCAGTGCTTCGCTATACCAATGCTTAAAATTAAACTTCAACTGAAAATAATAATTCTCAACAAGCTTTATATATATATATATATATATTTATATACAATGTTTACTTCTTTAAAAATTGTTCGATTGGGTTTCCTTTGTTGACCATAAAATTAGTTAGGCGTTAAAATGTACATACCTACAGAAAAATTCTATTTTTGTGAGGGGGAGGGACGTGATAAAACATTATTCTAATTTTTAAAGTCTTTGAAATCCACGTGTTCACACATAAGTAGTTTTTGGGTTCTGAAATGTTTTCTTTTACCTGTTATATTTTATACACTTGCACGTATATAATATACCCTTGTCCTCTTCAAGTAACAGTAGCACATAAAAATTAATCACAACTCCAGCTTTGATATTGAATGATGTGACAGATTTTACACCTGGTGAACCACCAGGTAGTCTGGTATTTCTCACACCAGTCTTAACGCTCCAGACGTTGATCCGTCGGAATCTGCAGCTAGTTCCGTATATGCTCCTATACAGGACAACTTACATACCGTTTCGTCAACCATTTTGTTTCTGACTCCATCAATCCGCCTGCCTACGGCTGCGTCAACCCAATTGGACTTACCTTTAAATCTGTTGCTCTGTTTATCTTTGCATCCCGCCTTACGCCGAATCCCACTGTGGATGACGGTATTTCCCACCGCTCGAATTATCTTAATGGAGCTCCTTTCAGTTTTTTCAGTTGAAGTTTAATTTTAAGCATTGGTATAGCGAAGCACTGACAGAGTATTGTTTATAGCCAGGAGGGAAAAGATTCTCGAGCTTCTAGTCTCAAATAATTGAGTTATAATACATTTTCTTGTTGCTATCAAAACTTTCGCAGTATTTTTAGAAAATTGAGCAAATTTTTTACTAATAGTGCCAATAGTTTTTAACTTTTGCACTAACTGTAACCTCCGGCTCTGAAAAAGATTCCAAATTCGAATTCATTACCGGTAAAATTAGTTTTGAATCGTTTAACTTTTTCATTACCTGTTTCAATATTCCGCCTCGGGGTGATGGAACCATATATGTACAGGGTGCGGCAGCATAACTTCCTTTTTTAAAATGCGCGCCAGTCAGTTAGTTGATGTCATAGCCCGTTCAAGAGGGGCCACTGCATAGTTTTGTCCCGACCACCTATCTCCAATTATTAATGTTGAACCGAACTTGGCGTGCTTTTTTCGGTCTTAGACCATGCGGCAGCATGTTTTTCAAACAAAATTTGATACAGATTCTTTGATAAATTATTTAGAATAGGAAATAATCAAAGTCAAGCCAAAATGGCCAACCTTGTCAGTATAAGCAAGTAACATAAGTACCAACACAACGCTACAAAAATAACAAAAATCAAATATACGTAGTCCGCGGAAATTCAAAATTTGCGATACTTTTTGAACATGTATGTGCCAATTTCATTATTAGGATTTAAACTGCGACACACTTGTCAGCTTGGCGGGAAAAGTTTTTTTCGTTAATAACGATTGTATTTCTAAATGAATATACATTTATTTTATGACATTTATTGGACTCGCCACCATTGAGTCCGGACTTGAATCCATTTGAGGATGTATGCGGTACGTTTCCTCAAGCTCATGAGGGTAGAAGGCAATTTGATACCCTCAAGGACTTAAAGAAAGATAATTATGAAAAACTATCATAAATAAACAACTATCAATATAGGCATTCTTAAAAATGTTGGTCTTGGTGACTTGACGTCACGATGATTATAATTGGTCGAACAACAAAAAAGAGATTCAACTTCATCCTAATCGAATCAATAGGATAAGTTTTGAATATAAATTTCATTAGTTTTGCACAAATTTTATTCCCTGCCCTTTTTGCTGTGGCCAAATTTCAGTGGCGGCTTTTCGGAATGGATTGATTTCTTTGCTTTGTTTCGGACAACTATTGAAAGCCACCCCCTCAGATGAAAATAAAGGAGCTCAGGTGGCTCATATATTGTTTGCGCTTTTTTGCTCTGCAGGAATTACTGGCACTAGTTATGGCGCCACAATTATTGACTAATCGATTCAGCAAAAGGCGCTTCATCTTTCAAGCTCACATCTATGATATCCTTTATGTACGGGTGGTCGATCAGATGCTGTTCTTCGGAAACTAACTGACCGATTGAACTGCCATATGCGGGTCCACCAGATCCACTGCCGAGATCCAATGATAATTTCTTGCTTAGATCGTCATCCAAAAGCTAGACCATGGCAAAAGGGCCAAGTGAGAGGATTCCCTCGCAGAACCAAAGTTGGATGGCCTCAAAGCCGTGGATTTGTCTATGGCTGCACTTACAATAAATAGGTGCCCGTCGTATTGCTTCTTTCTAGAGAACGTTGTTTTTTGTTTCCAACGCACCTGCGGCTACGAGTGTCCTGTGAAGTTTCTCAATAGACTACTACTTTGCTTTATTTGTTTCAAGTCAGGCCACTCCACTTACCAAAGCCAATCCGACTATCTACAATGGCCGCCACTATGCTGCAATGCATAGTTTTCACTTCTGATCAACCAATCCTGAGATTGTGCCTCTGGTTGTGCCTGAGATGGAGTCCGCCTTGAAGGTTCATCTTAGCCATACAGAACTTCAGCAGCGGTACTAAAATACTTTTATACTTAACTGGAATACCATATAATTTTTCACATAAGATTTTACAACTAAGAAATGGGTAAACTTGTCAGTCGATTTTAATCTTGAATCAAAATAGGTTTGTACATGATTATAGGTCCACAAAACAACAGAACAGAATAAGGGAAAGACAGTTTGACATCCTTATATTGACTTGGATGGTGATACTGTTTGGATAAATTTTAAGGATACTGCACTCTTTTGACCAAAATAATTATACCTTCTGCAAGGGTATATTTAAAGAGATTAAATAACTAAATTTATAATTATAGGGTCGACTATATTATTTCCCTGGATACGATACCAATAGAAAGATATTAAACCACTTTTAATTAGACTAAGTAAACTCAATTATCCGCGCATTTTATTTTCAAATGGTAATCGTCAAGCAATTTAACCCAATTAAAAATGTATGATGTTGTGTGTGTAAACAAAAGGCCATCACAGCGGCAGCCAGCGGTAAACTGTGTAATATTGTTTACCCGCCTGCAAATAGAACACCTTTTATTTGCCTGTTGACAGAAACCACTCAAGCGAATTATTGCCAACTCATCAGTGGGTATTTTAGAGCATTTTTATCTACCCCGGTGTATAGTCTTGTATCCATACTCATGAAAAGGCATATGCTTCCAAAAACAACCCTTAGATTGGTTTTACAAACAGAAGCATTTCCCTTTTTAAGAGACTAACTCCATTAGGAGTGTTTTTTAGATTTGAAATACGAAACTTAGGTGAGCAACAAGAACGAGCGGTTAGGGCACTCCTTTGATAAGCAAAATCAAATTAATTGGAAAAATTTTCATGTATTGGTAAAATGGATTAAATTTTCTACGTCCACAGAATGTTACGACTTACCTTAAGTTTATATTATCCCAACGACGTTTGTAACTATTTGTATAACTGTCTGGCCTTTTTCACCTTTATGATTTCTTGGATTTCGGCAGAATTTTAAAAATTTTACAACCAATGAAATTATTCAAACATGCTTTAAGACTTTTGAAAGTTATTTTAAATTTCTTTTGATTTTTTTATACCCTTAAAAAAGGGTATTATAATTTTGTCCAGAAATGTGTTACGCATTAAAGGAAGCATCACCGACCCCACAAAGTATATATATTCTTGATCAGCATCAACAGCCGAGCCTGCAAAACAAAAAAGTTTTCCATACAAAGACTTGTTTTCATATCGGTCGTTTGTATGGCAGCTATATGATATAGTGGTCCGATCCGACCGATTCTTAAACTTGATCTGCGTGCAACAAAAATAATGATCTGGTAAAAATTTTAAAACGCTAGCTTTAAAACTACTGTCTATTTTTTGCATAGAAACAGACGGACAGACGGACATGGCTATATCGTTACACATTTCTGGACAAAATTATAGTACCCTCTGCAAGGGTATAAATATAATCATGTTTACTTCACTAGATAATCTAATGAAGAAGCTACATTTAAAAATTTTAAGTCAATCGGATGTAAACTTTTACAGTTCTACTGCTCGCCGTGGAAGAACCTTTTTAAAAAAGCGGTTCACAGCAATCGCTGCACAGCCGCCATTTTGTAAAAAAAATACCAATAAAAAATGTTTTTCTATTCTTCAAGAGTTGCTCAATCCAATGGTACTATTTATATAACCTTTATCTTAAATGTTATTTAAAAAAAAATCATGAAAAAAGCCTTGTTTTTTGAGCATTTGGTGGATGTAACCCCTTAATAGACGTACTTTCGAGAAAAAACAGTGTGAATAACACAGCACTTGTACTAAGTCTGCCGCTGCATTTTTAAAACTGTATAAAGAAATCATCTTTTATTAGCAAAGGTGATTATGAATAACATTTTAAAACAGACAAACAGTCTTACGTATATGGTTATATTAAGTTAAAAATTTGTCTTAATAAGGATATTTAAAGGATCAGAGATGTGTTTTTCACTTTGATATCACAAAACCGCCTGAGAGGCTATAAAAAGAAGAATTTATATGTACATAGAACCTTTGATTCCCTTTCCCGTAAAAAAACTCCCTTATTCAATTATAGAATGCGTGTGAATGGCGTAATTGAAAAGAAGACTGTCCCTAGAGACCATTTCGTTAGAGATAATAAGGTTAGCAAAAAGTTATAAAGTACAGATTGTTAAGCTTAATGCTCTTGTTATTACATGCCCACGCTTAAATTGCCAACGGGAAAAAAACAAATGATGAAGGGAGCCATGTAGCTCGTGCCAAACATGAGGGTTGAACAAATTACAAACCAGTGAGGTAAATAATGACAAAATTATGTTAGTATTTAGAAAAACAGCAGATTGTTAACAATCTGGCAGATGTACTCAGCTTATCGGTTAAAATTACAAGTTAACTGCGATTATGGTTAAGCATTTGTGAAAGAGAAAGGTAGCTTCTACGTTTTTATAACGTACATATGTAAGGAAAATTAGTAAAAACACTTGTGTATGCATAACATAATTCATTGTATTTATGGTATATTTCCTTATTCTCCCCAGATAACCACAAAAGAAACCTTTTGACGATCCACAACATATTTAATATTAATTTTGGAGACAAGCAAATCGAATGTTATAAAATATTTTAAATTACAATAAATTCTTATTTGGTACGTCCGAATATAATATAAAGGGAGAGTGTCCTGTTTAGCTTGTTTGGCCCATCGCTTTAAGGGTTTTTGTTTATTAAATTTCGTGGTGCTCGCAGATTAAATATATTCCTGATCATCAGTCGAAATAATCTACCCATGTCCGTCTTTCTGTAGGAACGAGTCTAAGCATTTATATTTGATTTTTCGCCCTCCATCTGAAACCTTTCTTCGAAAACTTGTTGATCCCAAACAATTTTTATTGGAAATATATACCGGAAAAACAAAACAATCCGAACATATTTAAATAAATGACAGGCATTTATGCACTTCTTTTTTTAAATTTGAAATTTTCTTAAAGCCTCACATAAAGTTCAATATCAATCTACAAAATATTATACGAATCGGACAAATTAATCAAACATTTACTTGAAACGGTCGTAAATACATATACATAATCTACATGGACAAATTTCTCCTGACGCTTTATAAGGAATAGGGATGGTATTTATTATAGACTATGCCTATGCACTGTATGTATGTATATTTTATTTATATTTATTTATTTATATTATATTATATTTATATTATATTTATTTTTTATTATTTTATTATTTATATTTTATTAGTGGTAAACGGTTAATTCCTTAAATATAATAATAAGCAGAAGGGAACAATTATTTTTTATTATTTATAGGAAACTGCATAGATCAACAAATTTTGCGATTTTTTTACAAAAGAAAAAAATCACCTGCGGGCTATGAATATTACTATTGTTTTCTGTTTTTTAATTTTCTAATTTTTATTCTATATTCTGTATAATTCTGTAAATTCTATAAATCGCATAGAGAAAGTACGTAGCGTGGTGAGGGATCGAGCGATTAAAAGACAGTACCTTGCATTTTAAACCATTAACTTTTAAGAGATTATGCTTATCTTCTACCAATAGAAGTCGCCGTTTAATTGCAAGGGTACATAAACTTCGGCACCGAAAGAAGTTTCTATCTTATTAGAGTTATATAAGTCTTTATATCTGCCATAATTAAACGTTAAAAAGTTTAAAATTAATCAAACTGTCTGATCAAACGGTCTGTTTTTCTCCTGCGTGTAATGGCCTTACGGCGTACATTATAAAATTAAAATATTAAAATTATTAATACATACGTACATTATTTATATTAAAAATATTTGTTTATTGAATATTAAAAAAGATTTTTTATAAACTTCTCCAATAATACTGCACTTAAGCACTTTCAGAAAAACCTCAAAAAAAGTATAAATAAAAAATGTACATATATAGTATACCGCTGCAAAATTTGTTGGTTGCTTTCAATCTTATCAGAAGAAGTACATAAATAGAAAAGATAATAGACGATATATTTGCAGTTGCTAATACGCACTTTACTTCTACGCTAATTTTTTTTTCTCTGCCTACTATTAAGTATTAAGTATTAAGTAAAATTATTTAAATTATATGCTACGTCTGAATATATATGCCGACAAAGTGTACAAGTATATACTTTTGAGAACGGAAACTTAATTATTTCTTACTTTAAAAAAAAAAACAAGAATATTTGTTATATGATTAAACAATATAATAAATATATGAAAGTAAACTTTGCAAGACAGCTTAAAATTTTATAATATTTTTTTTGTTGCTATCATTGCTTATTTATATTCAAAATCATTAACAGGGAATAATATTAAATTTTTTAAACTTTCAGGGAATTGTTTAAATGGATCTGTCTGAAAGTAAACTCATGTCTCCTGTTCAAGAGGATACTATGAATAAAATGGAAAATAGCCAAGCTTCTCAAAGAACGAATCACGTAGGTATATTATACTGCATTTGATTTAAACATTAACTTTTATATAATCGCTTTCTTGAATTCCTATTGCAATAAGATGAATTACAGCACAGCGTGTGAAATCTATTTTTATTAGTGTCCCGAAATTAAAACTCTCCTATACTCCCGGGACGATATTTCTTTAAAAATATGATTTTTGTAATCGCTGATTGAAGGTGCGAGAGATAGCTGAGACAGAATGCATTTCAAAAGATGGCGTGGGTAATATCTTGCATGCAATTTTGGGCATGAGCTGTCGGCGCGATGGGTGCCGCGTTTGCTCACACCGGACAACAAGCCCAACCGTGAGGACACTTCAAAGCAGTGTTTGACGCTGTTTAAACAGAATCCGAAGGAGTTTCTTCGTCCTTTCGTGACAGTCGACGAAACATGGATCCACTGGTACACACCAGAGACCAGGGATTCAAAACGCGTAATCCAAATCGACTACCTGTAGAAGGGCAAAGTGATCACAGGTCAGTACTACGCCAAATAATTCGGCCGATTCGACACGGAATTGATAAAAAAAAACGGCACCACTTGGCAAAGAAAAAAGTGCTTTTCAACCATGATAACGCTCACAAGTCCGCACTCGCCAACGCCAAATTGGTCGAATTGGGCTACGAACTTCTGACCCATCCACCATATTCTCCAGATTTGGCCCCGTGCGACATCTCCCTGTTTCCAAACTTGAAAAAAGTTACTCGCCGGACAGAAATTTCAGTCGAATGACCTCGAGAAAACGTATTTCTCAGACGGGTTAAAGAAATTGAAGCATGGCTGGATTAAGTGTAACAAGCTAAAAGGAGACCATGTTGAAAATAAAATCATCACTTTTCAAAAATTTTTGATTTTCCTTTGTAGGCTAAGTACTTATCGAACCGGATTGCAAATTTTGAAGCTTCGCGGGTTATATATAATCGAATTTCAATTTTTTTGTGGCGTTATGTTATGTATGTCATTTATGCCGACATGCTCGGCCATTTTGAATGTTCACTTAATTGTTGACAGCTGATTTGCTTGCACGAGTTTTGGATCGTCTTCGATTTTTCGTACCAAGACTGCTCAATTACGACCAAAAACAGCATCGCATGAACATTGCTAAAGAGATGTTTGAAACTGTCCGCGACGACCCAAATTTGCAGAGGAGAACAAAAAAGTTTTCCTTACAAAGACTTGAAATCTGATTGATCGTTTGTATGGCAGCTATATGATATAGTGGTCCGATCCGACCGATTCTTAAACTTGATCTGCGTGCAACAAAAATAACGATCTAGTAAAAATTTTAAAACGCTAGCTTTAAAACTACTGTCTATTTTTTGCATAGAAACAGACGGACAGACGCACAGACGGACATGGCTATATCGACTCGGATGTTGATGATGATCAAGAATATATATACTTTGTGGGGTGGGATATGCTTTCCTTATCCTATCCTATCCTATCCTTTAATACGTTATACATTTCTGGACAAAATTTTAATACCCTTTTCAAGCGTATAAAAAGCGGTCGAATGTGAAAGTTTTGCTGATAGTTTTCTTCGATTGCAGAGGCGATTGATCATAAGTTCTTACCACAGGGTAGAATGGTCAATAAGGAATATTACCTGCAAGTTATGCGTGAAGCAATCCGTCAGAAACGCCCGGATTTGTGAAAGAACAAAAATTGGCTTTTGCACTTCGATACGCCCCTGCTCACACATCATTGCTTGTGCGCGACTTTTTGGCCAAAAAAAACACACTAATGATGCCGCAGCCACCGTATTCCCCAGATCTGGACCCCTGTGACTTTTTCTTGTTCCCTAAACTGAAAAGGCCCATGAAAGGACGACGTTACGCTACGATTGACGAGATAAAGACGGGATCGAAGGAGGAGCTGAACAAGATTAAAAAAATGATTTTTTGAAGTGCTTCGAAGATTGGAAAAACAGTTGGCACAAGTGAATGGGGATCTCATGGGGATTACTTTGAAGGTAAAAAAATAGACATTCATGAATAAATAATCCTCTCAAAAATACTTGAAAGAGTATTTTTGCCGGACTGATTCCTGATCACCAGTTTGGCTTCAGACGCTTCCATGGAACAACTGAGCAATGTCACCGGATTGTTGAGAGCATAATTGAGGCCTTCGAAAAGAAGGAATACTGCTGCGCCGTTATGCTGGATGTCAAACAGGCATTTGACAGAGTGGCGCCCTGGACTCCATTTAAAAATTAAATCCCACCTCCCAAGTTCCCATTTCGCCTTCCTCAAGTCATACACAGAGGGAAGAGAATTCCGAGTGAGATGCGGATCATCAATCAGCACGCCTAGGCCTATAAGAGCAGGAGTACCCCAAGGCAGTGTTCTTATATCTTATCTTCTTATACATCCATCTTATACACACTCTACATCACCTCCCATCACCTCCTCCCGGAACCTCACAGTAGCCACATATGCCGATGACACCGCCTTCCTAACCTCCGCCACAGACCCCAGGAAGCATCAGCCATCATCCAGAGACAACTGGATGCTCATGATCCATGGCTGAAACGATGGAACATCGTGGTCAACGCGGAGAAATTCTCCCACACCAGCTTCGCACTACGCAGAGGAGAATGCCCTCCTGTCACACTCAACGGGGAAACCATCCCACCGAATAACACTCCCAAATATCTAGGGCTGACCCTGTACCGCAGGCTCACATGGCGCCCTCACCTAATCAACAAGCGCAATCAGGCCAAACTAAGACTCAAGCAACTGCACTGGCTCCTGGGGAAAAGGCCCAAGCTCAGAGAAAAACTCAAACTGCTCAAAGAAATCCTTAAGCCAATCTGGACCTATGGGATACAGTTGTGGGGCACAGCAAGCTGTTCAAGTCGCATCAGAATCCGGCGGTTTCAAAACAAATGTCTGAGAACAGTTTCTAACGCCCATCCGTACCACGAAAACTCCATCATTCATAAAGAGCTTGGAATTCCATTGGTAAAGATACACAAAAAGACTGGACAACCACCCCAACCACCTGGCCATCATCCTCCTAGACAATAGCCTAAAACGCCTGAAGAGGAAACACCCGCTTCACCTTCCCCATCAATAGACACCTAAGTCAACCTCATTAGATATACATTCCATGTACCTTCCTTTATGTAAAATAAATAAATAAATAAGTTTTAAAAAAAACACAAAATTCGTGATATTTTTTGAACACACATCTTATATAACGGTCGATGTTTATGTATGGTGCGATGTATGTACTAAGCTCAACGGACTTTCCCTACTCGGACATTCGGTTTTTGAAAGGGTAGCGGAAAGAATCGACTTAGCTCTTCGGCGTGGGGTGGGTTTTTGATGACTTTCCTAACCTCAAACAAATTGTTTAGGATTCCTATTGGAACCAAAATAAATTAGATGTTAGCTTCACCGGTATTTTCTACAAGGGGTTTTGCTGGTCTTACCGGATTCGACGCCTCTGCCAATGCTCTTCTTTTGGCTTAGTTTTTGTCATACCCCACATAGCCAATACGGGGGGAGAATGGATGGCGGGGATTTCGCTGGAGAACTATTGCAATTGCCTACTACAACTTGAAGCATTTCTCTATTAGTTGCGACGCTGCAAGTTAAACATACCGAATTCTCCGGCAACCATGCATCGATACAAGAATGATAGATATACATTCATGACACCAAGTAGTAATGATGGATGTTATCCGTAACCGGATTGCACAAAGGCTACCGAGATTATCGGGTCTTGTCCTTGAGGCATGCGGAGGTGTGTTTATTACTTTTATTTTGTGAATTATTTATTCATATAAATTAATCCGGAGTTTGACATATTGGCAACAATAGTCGGTTGAAAATGATAGCCTGCAGTGTCAAAAAAAATTTTAATTTTTTTTTGCCTTAAGCTCTCTAAAAGTTCTTTTTTTTGAAAGACGTTCCAACACTTAAGCGAGATTCTGACAACAATCTCCTGTATAGAAATTTAAACTTTAATCATAATACGGACCTTTTGAATAAATGTTTTTTTT
This sequence comes from Drosophila merina, assembly GCA_035047645.1. Taxonomy (NCBI): domain Eukaryota; kingdom Metazoa; phylum Arthropoda; class Insecta; order Diptera; family Drosophilidae; genus Drosophila; species Drosophila merina. Next base: position 461,535 of record JAWNPH010000083.1, read on the forward strand.
AACAAATAATTTTGTCAGTTGATAAGAATAAAAAAAAATAATTCCTGCAGTACTGGCCTCCGTGCTTAACCGAAGGTTTCGTTAGAACACCTTTACTTTTCCACAACTAGACTGACACTTGAAACAAAACCAAAAAAGAGAAGTTGTTTTAAGAGTAAAGAATATAAATTCTATATCAAATATAGCTCTTAATATTGTATATTCTAGCTGTAATGGTCTATCAGATCCTCGTTTGGTATTCCGCTCAGAATAATTAAAATTCGTAGTAATTTAGAATCGTATAATGCGGTATTAAGACCATTGGAGTTTTATATACTTCAGCAGATATAAAAGTAAAAACAATTATGATTTATGGTTCAGACGATGCAATGCCGTTGATTCCATTTAAAGAAGAAACGTTGGCTCTAAAACCAATTCACGAACCGAATGCACCACACGATACGCAACAATAATTGATGCAGTTTGCTTACGATATTTAGAAAAAATAGAATCGAGAATTTTCATTTCTTATTTTAGCTACCATAAACCGATTGTTTCCTTTCTGACCAATGAAGATAATTTAACATGATATACTATTGAATGTAAATAAAATGTTTAAATAATAGTCAGAAACTCGTTTCTTAGTAGTGTGCCGATTGGATTTAAAGGTGATAGTTTTGTGGTGTTTCCTTCTCCCACGATGAAATGCCTTCCATCGCGCAAAATTTGAATTATTTATTCTATTCTCCAACCTAAATAAAATGTATGTCACTCGATTTCACTTATGTGCCCCCCCTCTTTTTTTCTTGTTACTTCAATGTGGGGGGTTTTTTAAATTTATTTTGGGGCTTTGTCTTGGGGTTATTTTGATTCTTAATTTTGACTGCTGATTTATTTCCTTTTCCCTGGCACTCTTCTCCGCAAAACTGCGGTTCCGCTCTGTACTGTGCCTCTTTAATAATTAAGTGACGTTAATTTTTGTTTTACCGATCCACTAGCTGAGCCGCTTGGCCAACTGTGCGTCCGCAGAGCACTATAGATTTTTTTATAACACAGAACTGATACCTCCTTAAGATTTTTTCAAAAAATATTAAAAAATAATTTTAATGAAATTTTGGGTGAATATTGTACTTCCATTTCTATAATATCTTCTCTTATCTACAATAAAATTTGTGTCTACTTTATTAGCTTCTGGGTTAGGGGTCAGAATGCAAATGCGTTTCTGCCGTTAGGCTTTACTGTCCCATATACCAGGTATATAGGAGTGTAATGTAGATGCTTTACTGAGTTGTTTACTTTACTTAATAATACGTTAGGTTATGTTGAATAAAATTATAATTTATTTCTAAAATAAACCCCTTAATTTTAGCCTTATATGTCGTGGTGAAATTAACTGGTATGCACGTGTTGGCTGTTTATTTCTTCTTCTTGTCCTATTTGATATTCAGCTTATTCCTATTATTTTTAATGTGTAAGTGTAAGAAATAATTATTAATATAATGAGATTTTATGTGTGCAAGAGACGATCAAGGCTGTCAAGGCCCGACATAAACAACAACCCAGTAAAGCGTCTATGCGCCTGGCAATATGGATTCTAACTAGTTCGACAAGTTTAATCAAAAAGTTTATGAAAAACTAATCAATGTGGTTGTGTATGTCGAATGCATTCCATCTGAGAAGTAGGTACAACAAAACAAAAACGCGCAATGTCACATTAAATCAAGATCCCAGTACAGCTAGGTATATCTGTAGAGTAGATTTTCAGCTCTGCATTTTTATTCAACCGATAAGCGTGCCTTATTAAATGTACATTACATACTCCCTCGTTCATCCTCCTTAAAGAACGAGGCCTAACTAAACCTCTTCTCGCACTTGGTTGTAGCTCTACGTTGAACTTAATTGTTCTTCCCGGTTTTAAACCACAGCCACCACGATACTCTCACAAAGGGGGCGTACCTTATAATTAGGCTTTATTAGGCCTCCGTATCGCCAAGCTATGATGCACTGTCTCGTCGACCAAATTCCACCCATCTCCGAAGCACACTGGCCCAAGTCAGATAATCAACGCAGCCTTAAAATCTACATAAACTCCTAGGATATATTTTGTATTGCTGGCCCTTCGGAGTTCTTAACAAACTGCCAAGCGTCTTCCACACATTTTTACATACCTGCCCAGTAAATCCATCCATTCAAGGAGACTTTTTAGAACAAAGCTTGTGAAGAGCAAACTCCAGTTTGCTCACCAAGAGAGGATCAGTCACACTCACTGCACCAGGAAGCACGAGAAGCTGCTATTCTCCCTACAAAAAAATTCGAAAAACGAACATACAATACAATCCTTCAAAGTTGTCAGTACAGATCCGTTGATTGATTTTGTTTCTGCGTCGGGAAACAAAACAAACATCTACTGGAACATTTTAAACCAGCGAACTGGGAGCCAATAGTCCAACCGGTTTGGAATGTTGGCAGATATTTATGTAAGATGCAAGATATCAAAAGAGTTGCCAGCCCTTGCACTTAAGAAGAGTTGCCAGCCCTGGCACTTAAGAAGAGTTGCCAGCCCTGGCACTTCAGAGGAGTTGCCAGCCCTGGCACTACAGAGAGTCGGCAGCTGGAGCTCGGAACGAGACGGTGAAGGCAGAAAGCAGAAAAGAGCGATCTTTTTTAATGTCATACATTAATATTCAATAATTATAATAAACTCTTTTCAAACAAACTATAATAAACTCCACATATGGGGGCTCAACTGGTCCTGAACAAATGGTGTGAAAAATGTGTTAACAAAAATGTTGGCATCGATTATAAAAAAGTGTTGCAGTGAATAAAATAGTTGCTAAAGTTAAAGACAAAATAGCGAAAGGTTGTTAAAGTAGTGAAATATATGCCTAAAAGTTGTGAAGTTGTGGTTATATAGCTAAAGTTGAGCATTTCGAAAACTGATCGGTAGCAGCATTTTTGCATAAACGCTTGCATAAACGTTTACAATGCAGTCTTCTGTGAAACATACGCCGGCCAAAAAAGGCGCCAAGAAAAGTAGCGCGCAAAATGTGTGTGTAAAACAGAAAATTTGGAAAATTCAGTGGATTTTAAAGTTGATCAGATGCTGCAGTTATTGACATTGAAATTACAAGTTGAAGAACAGAGAGAAAACAAAAAAAAATTAATGTTGACAATTTTGATAAAATAATTGGTAAATGTGATGGAAAAACTTTGCCCATCAGAAAGTGGTTTGACATTTTTGAAAAAAATGCGGATGCATACGAACTAACAGAAAAGCAAAAATATGTTCAAGCAAGAGTCAAAATACGTGGACCTGAAAAACTGTTCTTGGAATTAGAAGAGTTGAAATATTTGTTGATTGAAGAATTTGGCTGTAAATTTAGTGCAGACATTCACAAACACTTATAAGATAGAAAGAAGAAAAAAGACGAGGGCTTGCACGAATATATGCTGCAGATGAAAAAAATTGCTGCTGTTGGTGTGGTTATATCGTTAATGGACTAGAAATAAAAAACGAATATAAGTAAGCTATGTTACGTTGCCAATCATACAAAGAACTGAGAGAAGAGTTTAAAATTTATGAGCGACTGAATATTGATGATAAAAAGCCAGAACAAAATCCTAAACGTGCGGTCGAAAAAGGGAAAAAATATCATTGTTTTAATTGTGGCTCAGCGGAGCATAAACGAAGAGATTGCGCAGCTGTTACAAAATATTTTAGTTGTAACCATGAAGTACATATTTTGAGTAACTGCTCAAATAAAACTGACAATATTCGAGTGGTATCAAATTGAAATCGTTTGAAGACAATTAAATGAAACAAAACTGCAGGGAATTGCCTTGTAGTTTCTTGGGCTGATGTTAGCTTAGTTCGAAAGGATGTTGTTGAACGCGTGCAAGGGGTCAAAGTAATCAAAAAAATTACAATTCACCGCGGTTTTGGAAACAAATCAATAAAGTCTAAGGATTGTTTGGATACTCAAGTTTCAATCGACCAATTAAAAACTAACAATACAAGAAGCTATGAAGCGATGCCAAATCCAGGAAAAAAATGCCCGATTGAGTTGAGAATAGTTCCTGAGGGAGTGGTGCAGCCATTTCGCCATGCACCAGCACGAATATCGACGGATGAAGCTCACGCAGTAAAGCAACAAGTAATTGAATGGGTTGAACATGGAGTAGTACGTCAGTCAACGTCGAATATTGCGATCAGAGTAGTACTGGTAAAAAAGAAGGATGGAACGCTCCGCGAAGAAGATGTGTGGACTATAGGAAGTTAAACAATATGATTCTTATCGATGCTTTTCTGGTTCCATTGATGGAAGAAATTGTCGAAAAGTTGCAATCTTCCAAGTGGTTTACTATAATGGACCTCGAAAATGGATTCTTCAACGTTCCAATCAAGGAAAGTAGCAAGTCGCTCACACCATTCATCACAAGAGAGGGATTGTTCGAATTTAATAGAGCTCCTTTCGGGTTCAAAAACTCTCCAGCTGCGTTTCTAAGGCTTGTTCACCATATTTTCCAAGAGTTGGTCAATCCTGACGTTATGCAGTTACACATGGATGACATAATTATTTATGCTCCATCACCTGGACTGTGTATGCAAAGAACCAAGACAGTATTGGAGAAAGTAGCTGAATATGGCTTGAAGATTAAATGGAAAAAGTGTAAATTTTTGCAAACTCACATTGACTTTTTGGGACATACCATTGAAGGTGGGCAAATGTGGCCGGGCAATGAGAAGACAAAAGCTGTTCATTATTTTCCTCCGCCAAAAAATATTAAAGCTGTACAATCATTTCTGGGCTTAACAGGATTTTTCAGAAAATTCGTTCCAGGATATGCCTTAAGTCAAGGTCTCCCCCAAACCATTTAATGATTGTCCACTTGGACAGATTTTAAATACAAATTAAAAATGTTATAAAAAAAAAAAAGATATGCTTTGATCGCGCGGCCGCTGACAAATTTGTTGAAAAAATATGCACTTTTCGTCATTGGTGACTTGGAACATCAAGCTATGCAGCAGTTAAAAGAACGACTCACAGACAGTCCCGTACTGCAAATTTACACAAGAGATGCAGAGACAGAACTACACACTGACGCTTCAAAGGATGGATTCGGAGCTGTGTTGCTGCAGATGGTAGACGGCAGTTTTCATCCGGTCTTTTATTGAAGTAGGAAGACTTCCAAAGCCGAATCAAAGCGATATAGCTATTACTTAGAAGTCAAATCAGCGTATTTAGCTATGAAGAAGTTTCGTCACTGCTAGGGATACAGTTCAAGATAATTACAGATTGTGTCGCTTTCAAGCAGACTACAACCAAACAAGACGTACTAAGAGAGGTAGGACCGTGGATTATGTACATGCAAGACTTCACTTTTACAGTAGAACACCGTGCCGCAGAAAAAATTAAGCATGTGGACTGCCTTAGTCGCTTTTCACAGTGTATGAGGGTTCTTACAGAGATAACTGCACTTATTAAGGACGTCGCCCAGCAGGACGACGATTACATAAAAGCTGTCTGGGAAATTCTGAAACAGCGGCAGTACCAAAACTTTAAGGTGAAAGGCGATCTTCTATACAAAATGGACAACGGCAATGATTTGTTAGTGGTGCCAAAGAGGATGGAACAAGAAATAATACAGAGTTCGCATGAAGTTGGTCACTTATCAACAGTGAAGACGATGCACACTATCCAACAGCAGTTTTGGATCCCGCATATCGAAGTCAAGGTATCAAAGCTGATAGCGAATTGCATAAAATGTATTGTGTTCAACAAAAAGCTTGGAAAGCAGGAAGGTTTTTTAAATTGCATCGACAAAGAAGATACGGCACTACAAACTTTACATATTGATTATCTTGGACCCATGGATGCGCCATGTAAACAGTACAAGTATATTCTGTTAGCTGTGGCTGTCTGGCTATACCCAACCAAACCAATAGGTCATGAAGAAGTAATTAGGCGACTGAACGACTGGTCATGTATTTTCGACTTTCCAACACATATTGTAACCGATAGAGGCTCAGAATTTAGCTCTATTGCTCTTAAGGAGTTCACAGAGCGGCATAAGGTAGAGCATGTATGTACAACGACAGGAGTGGTCAGAGGCAATGGCCAAATAGAGAGAGTAAATCGTGCGATTTTGACAATCATATCCAAACTGTCGGCAGCGGAACAATCCAAGTGGTTCAAATATGTAGCGGAAGTACAACAAGCAATAAATTTTCAAGTACATGCAGCTGTTAAATCATCACCATTCGAAATTGTATTTGGCACCAAAATGCACAACCGAGCTGAAAATTCTGGAGTGTCTGAATGAAGAATTGATTGCTGATTTCAATGGAGAGCGTCAAAAACTTCGTCAATTTGAAACAAAACATTGAGCACGAGTTACAACCCTGTGGCCGAGGGAGGAAAGATTCGAAAAAACACAACTGCTCAGCTTGGGGTATGAAATGAAAGTGAGAAGTCTTTATTACAAAAGGTTGTAAGCTTCTTGAATTTTTGCTCGGCTCCTCAGTTTTTTATATTCCTGGGTCGGTGTTGTCTCCCTGTGGTCGAATTGTCTCGGCTCCTCAGTTTTTCATGCTGGGTCGTTGTTGATTCCTTGTGGCCGGTGAGAGGGGGTATGTTAACTCACGCGGAACAAATCTACAAACGAAATTATAACAAATAAGTAAGGTAGCAGCAGTCGAATTTCCCGATTGCAAAATACCCTGTACCCTTAGACATGTTTAGAATTCATTTATTTAGTATCAATAAATAATTTGGTTATTGATTTGATTAATATAATATGATTATTAATATGATTTTGGTTATGAAAATAAGTTTCCTGTGTCATAAAGCCATACACATTTCGCTCTCAACGTCGTAGTCGGCGTCGCGCAATGCTTGTTTTGCTGCGCTTCTGCTTCCCTTGCCATAGATTTTGCATTTGGCATAACTTCCGTGTTTCTTATTCGATTTCAAATTTAAAAATTAGATAGCTTTTATAAGCACCAACGCATATGCCGAATTGCATAGCATTAAGTTAATAATTGTGGGCGTGGCAGTTTTTTGCGGTTTGCGGGGAGCGTGGTCGTGGCAGTTTTTTGCGGTTTGCGGGGGAACGGGGGGTGATATCAAAATAAAAAAAAGTCTAAGGATTGTTTGGATACTCAAGTATCAATCGACCAATTAAAAACTAACAATACAAGAAGCTATGATTGTGGGCGTGGCAGTTTTTTGCGGTTTGCGGGGAGCGTGGTCGTGGCAGTTTTTTGCGGTTTGCGGGGGAACGAGGGGTGATATCAAAATAAAAAAACAAACTTGTACTGCGCATGGTAATTACCTATGCATCGATGTATGGCACATGTCTGTAGCTCTTGTAGTTTCTGAGATCTAGGCGTTGATACGGACAGACAGACGGACGGACGGACGGAAAGACGGACATGGCTATATCGACTCGGCTGTTGATGCTGATCAAGAATATATATACTTTATGGGATTGGAGATGCTTCCTTCTACCTGTTACATACATTTGCACCATATTATGATACCCTTTTCATCCATTTTTAATGGGTACAGGGTATAAAAACGTCGACCAGATCATGGGTATAAGATAGGCGACTTAATGGCGAACTCAAGCGAACTCAATTTGTTGCTGGCCGTGAGCTGGCGGGTATCTGGGCCCATATGAAATCGTACAAGTTAAGCGAAACGGGCGATATGACGTTTGAAAAGCAGCGAGCATAGAAGGACCAAATCCTACAGCAACAAGTTGCGATAATATGAAGTTGTGGCGATTTGTTGCGGATAATGAGGAGCTACTATCATCTGGGTCAGATGAAGAGAGTCAGGATGGCCGAATGTAAGGTGCAGGATATCAAAAGAGTTGCCAGCCCTGGCACTACAGAGAGTCGGTAGCTGGAGCTCGGAACGAGACAGCAAACGCAGAAAGCAGAGAAGAGCGATCTTTCTTTAATATCATATATAAATATTCAATATTTATAATAAACTCTTTTCAAACAAACTATAATAAACTCTACATTTATAAGGATGTATCACCCAGAACTGACGAAAGGGACAAAAAAAAGGCAAACCTCCCACCTTAATACATCTGAGAGAAAAGCTCGAGCATTGTGGTAGAAAAAATAATTGAACTTGTGAAAAAAGGCCCTAATCCATGAATTTAAGGTTCGTATAAAGACCGAAGAGAGCTTTAGGAATCCTTCACATTATTTAAACGAAAATAACAAAGTAGTTTTTTTACCACGTACCAACTAAAAAGTATTAAGGGCCTCTTAAAACTGTCTTTAACGTCCTGAACAAAGACAGTAAACCAAAACCTTTTTTTAACATCGAGTTGGAACCTGACACTAAAGCTATCAGGAAAAATTAAGTGCATCCCATTTACAAGCTACAGCTTTTTCTGCATCATAGAATTACCGTAGAAAAACCAAACAAGAGCAAAAGCCCCGTCAAATACACTAGTTGCGAAGATTATGGCCTTACAAAAGCATACCGCACATTGCGTTCAGTTTGTGTCATCTGTGTAGAGCTTCATGGCTCTGCTCATTGCACGACAAACAAAAGCAATCCCAGCACCAAAAAGTGCGGAAATTGTGGGTGTTAAGCCCAAGGCTAAACACAGAAACTATAGAGGCTGTTCAATATACAAAGACCTCAAAGGCCCGATTCAGTAACGTCTGCACTCCTTCATAACGCATAGAATACACCTATTTCATCAGAAACAACACCAGAAGTCCTTTTCGCAACGGAAAAGAGGTTGGCTCTGCGATCACCTTCCAAAATATCACCTTTGCAAACGTCCTAAAATCGGGACTTGCAGAATCTAGCTCTACGAGAACAACAAAGCAATATTGAAACCATGATGCATGTTGCAGCAGCATATGATTGAATTCATGTCCTTTATGAGGACTACCATGCAAGACCTTAAATTTTCTCATAGAGATGCTAATATTTCAAAAATCCAAATAATCAATGGCTGCCCTACAAATATCATTGCGTAAAGCCAACGGCGTTTCACGGTATAAACTTGAAATAACTTAATTCCTTCATGACAATCATATTGACGTCCTGCTACGGTCAGAAACATATCTCACTGTTAAATACAACGTTCAAATGAGTGCCTTTTTGTTTGCAACAACTACATGCAGGCCTTTTCACCACTAAAGGAAAACAGCTGTATACCGCTATTATACATGCGGATAGAAAGTTTGACTTATCTCTTCAGTCATACCATTATACTGTTCTACCGACACGAACATAATTCCTGATCTAATCGACTTCCAAAGACCCAAAAATATCCCTGGAAACCTCATCAGTCCCGAATCTCTACCGGATCTATCATCTGACCACTCGCCACTCCTTTTAAATCTGAACTTCTACCAACGCCCTGAGACTACAATGCAAGCTGGCAGATTAGCATAAAAAAAAACAAACTGGGTTAACTTCAGAATATATATAAGTTCACACATTAAGCTGAAACCAAAGCTTAACATTGATGCCGATATTGAAACCGCAGCAAATACCCTGGAGAGTGTCTTAGCTACAGCTACACGCATCTATACACCCCAAATAAAGAGTGCACCTCGCAGCCACAGGATGACAAATCTCGATATCGAGTATATCGTGTATTAAAGTGTATTAAAAACGAGGTATGCAACGGAAGTTGCAAGTTCATAGATCGCCAATTGCAAAACAAACTCTCCAATGCGCTGAAGTAAGAATATAAAAACGCCTAATATAGCTATATAGAGCAGCTATCAATATCAAGCAGTCAATATCAACTCACCATGGAAAGCTCATCACAGTTTACCCACACCAGCAGAAACTATCTCACCTTCAAGAAATATCACAGGTGGATGGGTCCACAGCAATAAAGATAGAGCTACCACATTTGCAATGAATCTTCAACTTGTGTTCTAGCCGAACCCTGCAAAAAGTTGGTTTGGAATACCGACAGTAACAGACGACGACCAAGCACCACATGGGCCAATCCAGCTAATAAAACAGCTAAAATCTTTTTATACCCTTGCAGAGGGTATTATAATTTTGTCCAGAAATGTGTAACGCATTAAAGGAAGCATCTCCGACCCCACAAAGTATATATATTCTTGATCAGCATCAACAGCCGAGTCGATATAGCTATGTCCGTCTGTCCGTCTGTTTCTATGCAAAAAATAGACAGTAGTTTTAAAGCGAGCGTTTTGAAATTTTTACCAGATCATTATTTTTGTTGCACGCGGAACAAGTTTAATAATCGGTTGGATCGGACCACTATATCATATAGTTGCCATACAATCGATCAATCAGATTTCAAGTTGTTGTATAGAAAACTTTTTTGGTTCTCCAAGCTATTGCAACCGAATTCAACATTTATTCATTTGACATAGCCATACATGATTTGTAAAAGTTTGATCCGGATCATATAGCTGCCATACAAACGACCGATATGAAAACAAGTCTTTGTATGGAAAACTTTTTTGTTTTCCAAGCTATTGCAACCGAATTCAACATTTATTCATTTGACATAGCCATACCAATAATTTTTAAAAGACTTCTGATTTTTACATAAGTACTTATTGCAATTTTGTAAAGATCTGCAAGGGTATACCATCTTCGGCAAGCCGAAGATAACTTTTCTCACTTGTTTTAATTTAATTTAATTTAATTTATTTAACAATTTATCAATGATCTGCTAAAAATATAAATATAAATACAACATTACTATTCTAGGAGGTATTCTAAGATTTTCAATTTATTAACATTAGGGGAGAGTTCAGGGGATAAAGTATGAGATAAGAGGTTATAGTTTTTACAAATAGTGCGAAGGGATCGTGTTCAGTGTAGTTGCATCTGCAAATAGGTAACCATAGGGTTCTGAAGGACCTAGTTTTCCCATTGGGGATGCAAAAGGATAGTTGGTTAAGAAGGTGTTAACTTCAACAATTCAGGCCTGCAACGGTACGGCGGGAGACAATTATCAGGATCCCAATTTAAGTTTCTTAGTGCAAATAGCAGGAACTGCTTTTGCACCGACTGAATGCTATTTTGGTAAGAGGAGGTATTGAGGACTTCGAACGCATGAACAGTATTCATCGATAGGACGAACTAGGGTGACATATAGGGATTTGGTGATCGTTAAGTTCTTTAGACTATCGCCTAATATTGTATTACATTCCTCTGGCTTTATTCACTGTCACAGAAATGTGATCATTAAACTTAAGTCTATGATTTAACTTAATTTAACATTAAACTTAAGTTTATGATCAAAAAGAATTCCAAGATCATTGATTGTGGAAACACGATAAAGGACATGATTTCCGAGAGAGTAAGAAATAATAAGCGGTACTCTGTGATTGAATGTCATAAGTTTGCATTTAGAGCAGTTTAGAAATAGAAGATTGCTTGAGCACTACGTAAAGAGTTCAGAGTTCTGCACAGGCATCTGTGCAGAAAATGTAAAAAGTAGGAAGTAATCCACATAAGGATATTTGGTGGAAAACCAATAAGCGACAGTTTCCATAGCTTCCGTAGAAATTCTTTGCTAAAGTCAGTATAAGTTACATCAGTTTGCAAGCGATGCTGAAAACCTCTGTTGATTATTGAAGAAAATTTAAGTAGGTTATTTGTTGTCGAGCGAAGCTTGACAAAACCATGCTGCGATGGTGAGACTATGCTCTTGCATGCATGTTGCAGCTGCAATGTAATGAGTTTATCAAGAAGCTGGGGATTGTAGAAAGCTTAGCAATGCCTTAGAGCCTTTTTTATGAATAAGGTGATGAATAAGGTATAAGGTATGATGCGTTCCATAATTTAGGTAGCTCCAAGGATGGGTTAAATAGTATAGTGAGAGGTAAGGTAAGAAGATCGGAGCACCTTCTAACGATGCAGCTAGGTACATTGTTTGGGCCTGGTGAACATGAAATTTTGATTGATGAAAGAGCCGTAAACACATCGTGACAGTGGAATTTAGAAAGATATATGTTATTCATGTAGGGTAAACGATATGGATAATTAGAGGACGGCTCAAATGATGTAGGTTGATTGAAAAAATTACGCAAAAAGATAAGCAATACCGAGATGTGTATAGTCGAAAGTATTATTATATTAGTGGGAAGGGGGAAAAAGATTGGATTTTGATTTAGAGTTTACAAAAGAGTAAAATATTTTGGATCATTTCGAAAATTGAGTTTGAATTTTGAAATATAATTTTTATATAGTTGAATGTTAAGGTCAACAAACTGGTTGCGGATTAGAAGGTAGTTAGAAAGATGTAACAAGGATCGAGACTTTAGTACTTTAGGAAAGTCAATAATTAGTGATGGTGAGAGTCCTCAGAAGTAGATAAGGAAGGAAACCTTACTATTGTGGCAGAGGAGGTAGTATTTGATTTGAATGAGGTCAAGCGACCTGGCACGAGAGTTCCTTATAGGGTTAAGTTAGAAAACGGCAGAGTCGGCTAAGCCATCAAGGAAGTCATTTTTGTTAGTGGGTAACAGCGAGTTATCATCGACCGAGTTGATCCATGAAATGAGGGGCAAATTGAAATCCCCCATATATAGAATAAGATCAGAATCATTTAGCAGAGACAAAACTGATTTAATGGCAGCTAAGTGGTGCATATAAATGATTGCATCACACAGAGGAGGAATGTAGGAACAAGTAATGAAAAGGTTAAAGGATTCAGAATGAATTTTAACGGCTAAAAATTCAATTCCGAAAGGATTAGTAATAGTGATACGTTCCACTGAGTAAACGTTGTTTAAGGCAATGAGTACGCCACCTCCAATGGTTGGGCGATCTTCCCAAAAGACAGTGTACTTCTGTTAGATATAAAGTATAAGTTTTATTACGCGCCTAACACGTCTGCTTAGTCGTTGAGATTTAAAGGAACTGACAGAACATAAAGGAATTCCAAATAGGCTGTATACATGCAATATGTGTTGCCAGATCGCTACTTTGCTTAAGTTTATCGTTACAATTCAAATGGGAAGCTTAATATAACACGCCCCCTCAAAGTAGCTGTTCTGCAGATTAAATTTTAGTGACGCCCAAGGATGATATGCACTCTCGATTAGTGCTGCTTAGACCCTTCGTTAGGACGTCTGCTGGCATATGTTCTGTCTGCTTATACTCAATGGTGATGTCGCCATCTCGGTGCTTCTGCTGTATGAAGTGATGGCGCACATCGATGTGCTTCGTGCGTGGGTGGAAGCCGAAACCTTTTACTAATTTTTGTGCGCTTTGATTGTCGTTAGAGAGCACAACGGATCCGCATTTTCGGCCCACCATGTTAAGAAGCTCCTTTAAATATAAGGCTTCTTTAACTGCATCTGACATTGCCAAGTATTCAGCTTCTGTGCTTGACAAAGCCACCGTTCGCTGTTTTCGCGCCTCCCAACTTATGGATGCGCCAGCCATGATGAATGCTAGACCAGAGTAGGAACGCCTGTCGCTTAAGTTTCCACCCCAATCTGCATCTACTACGCCGTATAGATTCTCGCCTGTTCTCTTGTATAACAGGCCATGCTGCCTTGTACCGCTTAAGTATCGCAGTATGCGTTTTGCTGCTCTCCAATGTTCCGCTTCATAACATGAATTGAACTGGCTTAAGAAATGCACAGCATAAGCAATGTCCGGTCTTGTTGTAACTGAAAGAAACATTAAAGCTCCTATTAAGTTTTGATAAGGATACCTTTTCATCTCCTCTTCATTGGGGGACTCGGATCGCTTCAATGTACACTTCGCTTCTATGGGTTAATATAGACTTGCATTCTGCCATACCAAATCTCTTCAATATGGTATTAGTTTACAGCTCCTGTGAGATGAAGATTTGATGCTCCTCCAAGTTTTGTTGGAACTCTATGCCCAGGCACGTTTTCACTGGACCGATGTCTTTCATCTCGAATGCTTCACCAAGGGAACTCTTCATGTGATGCAGCCACTCTTTATGATTTGACGCCAGCAATAAATCGTCAATGTAAATCATGACTAAGAGAATTTTCTCCTCCTGCCGATTCACGAACACACATGGATCTTGTGTGGAAGCCTCTTGACCCATCCAGCTTCTCTGTTAATTTGCGGTACCATTACAAACCTGATTGACGTAGTCCATATAACGCTTTCTCCAGAAGACAAACGGGATTCTTCATCTCGCTTAAAGCCTTACGCCACGCTTTTCCAGCTTCCATGTGCTTTTTGGTAATTTGATCCTGCTTTGAACCAATAGCTACACCTGATTTCAATTTGCCTATGAAATCATCCAATCCGTCTGGAACTTCCATGTAGATGCTCTCTTTCAGCTCTCCGTTTAGGTATGCTGTCACCACGTCCATTTGATGGACCTCCATGTCAGACTCTGCTGCCAACGCTGCTACCATTCTGACTGATGTAAATCGCACTACAGGTGAGTACGTCTCATGAAAATCTTCGCCAGGTCTCTGCGAGTAGCCTTTTGCGACTAGCCTCGCCTTCTTCTTGCCGGGTATGGTGCCATCTTCTTTTGTGCGAAACACCATTTTGCTCCCAATAACCTTTTTCTCAGCTGGACGTTCCACTATTTTCCATGTGCCGCTCTGCACATGCGCCATGTACTCATCTTCGATCGCTCTGATCCACTTTTCGGCATCGCTTGAGCTTTTCGCCTCTTCGATTGTAATAGGGTCGCCTGCCATTGCCGTGAATGCCATCTCGCATTCCTCAAATTCGCCCTTTGATGATGAGTTAGTACTCAGCTCATCGACGCTCTCGCCGCTTGCCTTTTCGACTGCTGGCTGATACACTTTGCGTGGTCTACCTCTTTGGCCTGTCCTCAAAAGTTTGGCACGCCCTCTGCCACGCCGCTGTTGCGCATTATTTGAATCTTCTTCGCTTGATGAGCTCTCACTTGGATGTTGCCGCTCAATCGACTTGCCAATTAAGATGCCCTCGTCTACGATAACCTCAGCGTCGTAGAAGTCCTGGTATTCACTCTTGAACCCTGGAATATTCAAGAACTTGACATCATTACTAATTATTACCTTAAACCTTTCCGGCGACCATAATCGATACGCTTTCGATTCTGTTGAGTAGCCCACCAGTATACATTCTTCAGATTTTGTCTCGAACTTGCCACGATTGCCACCCTTAATGATCGCATATGCTTTCGTGCCAAATATGTATGCCAAATAAGTATGTGTATGGTATCTCTCCATTTAAGCCTTTTGTGACGCATCTGTTTCGTATGTAACTTGCTGTGTTTACCGCTTCTGCCCAAAATGACGGTGGTGCCCCAGATTGCCGCATCATGCACCTTGCCATTTCTATTAATGTGCGATTCTGCCGTTCTGCTAAGCCATTTTGTTGTGGGGTATGTGGTGTAGACAACCTTCGCGCAATTCCATGCTTCTTCAAATAGTCGTCGAATTTATTTTGCAGTATTCGGTGCCATTATCCGATTGTAGAGCTTTAATCTTGTTATCGGTGAAGTTTTCTGCTTTTGCTTTGTAAGCTTTGAACGCTTCAAATACTTCTGACTTCTGTTTGAGAAAATAAACTTCACAATATCTGGAATGGTCATCGATAAAAGTTGCAACATATTTAGAACCATTCATTGACTCAGTTCTCATCGGGCCACACACATCGCTGTGTACGATCTCTAGTAGTTCACTGGTTCGCTCTTTGCTCGTGCTTTTGTGATTATTTGCTGTTTGCTTTTCGCGTATGCAAATTTCACATTTTGATAATTCAGCTTTATTATCAAACTTCATACCGTAGACCTTTCACTCATGGCCATTCTTTAAAGGTCGTTCTCATTAACGTGTCCCAAACGGTATGCCACTTGTTTATGTCATTTACGTCTCTCACCTCTGCTTTGTTTACATTATGCTCTTCGCTGTCTAAGTAGTAAAGGTTGCCGTATCTCTTCGCTGTCAGCCAGACTTTTCTCTTGTTTTTAACAATTACTGCTTCATTTTTTCTAAAATGCACCTCAAAGCCATGGTCTGTAATTTAAGAAACGGATAATAAATTTTGACTTAAATCTTCGACATAAAACACTTCTTGTAGATCGAATCCTCTTTATCTTTCTTTCCTTTGATGGCAGTCATTCTAATTTTGCCGATGCCGTCAATCCTCGTTGTGTTGTTGTTCGCCAAGTGCAAAGTCTTTTCGACTGTCTTTAAGTTTTGGAATGCACTTTTGTTTGAACTCATGTGTGCTGAACATCCGCTGTCTAGACACCATGAACCTCCATTTTGCCTCATTGCATACATACTTTGAACTTCGCTCAGCTTACTTTCAATAGTTGCTCTCTCTTCTTTTTTCGGTATACCGTTTCTGTTTCGGCAGTCTCTCGCTATGTGGCCTGCTTTACCACATACAAAGCATTTTCTGGTTTCCTTTTTGTGGTTACCGTTTTTCTCGCTTTTTTCGTTATCTTTGTCTTTTCGACGTTCAACGTACATAGGTTTTTGCTCTCCACGATCTTCCTTTGCTTTTCGTGCTTCTGATTCCTCTAGAATTTTAATGCGCAATACATCAGGGTGCGGTAAGTCATCCCGTGTCCCGTGTCTCCATTGCATACCTAAATGTTTCGTACGAATCAGGCAAACTGTACAACAATAAGATCGCTAGTAAATCATCGCCAATCACAACACCAATTTCTTTAAGTTTTTCCACTGCGTCGAAAAACTCATTTAAGTGATGACGGACGTCGTCGCCTACGTTCATTCGCGACAACGCTACTCTTTTCAGAAGGCTTGCTTTCCGCACGGGACCTTTCGACTGAAACGTTTCTCGCAATCTCGACCAGCACTCTTTTGATGTCACACAATTCTCAATTATGGCCAACTGTGATGGACTCACTGATAACAAAATATCTGCACGTGCTTTTTCGTCATGGTTTTCCCAAGCGATTTTCTCTATATCGTCATCCGGGCAACTTTTCGTTCCGTCGACGTATTTCCACAATTCGTTCTTCACAAGAACTGCACGCATTTGCAACTTCCACGTATCATATTTGTTCGCGTTTAGCGGTTCAATTCTGATATGTGCACTAGCCATTTTTCACGGCTTTTTTTTTAAACTTTCTTTATAATCTTCAAATGCTCTCAACGTATAACTTGTGGTTCGGGCTGGGCCCATAACCTGTTAGATATAAAGTATAAGTTTTATTACGCGCTTAACATGTCTGCTTAGTCGATGAGATTTAAAGGAACTGAAAGAACATAAAGGAATTCCAAATAGGCTGTATACATACAATATGTGTTGCCAGATCGCTACTTTGCTTAAGTTTATTGTTACAATTCAAATGGGAAGCTTAATATAACAACTTCGATACCAAAATTTCATTGTCTATGACAGAGGAGTTTAGCCAGGTTTCTGTTAGCACAATAGCATCGATGTCAAAGGAAGCACTGTTAGTAAAAAAATAAGTTCAGTTTTCCAAGAATACTGCGAACGTTTTGGTAGCAAAAAGAAAAAATCTTGTTGCTTAGTTTTTTGAAATAGTAACGGGACTGGAACCTTGAGAATCTCTGGTCAAGAATTCATGAACAATACTGTGCTCGGGCCAGGTTGCAGGGTATAGATGGAAAACATTGATTAAAGTAATGATACCAGAGGCAGGCAAGGACCATTTAGATTCCTCATCGTACAGGCTTATACAATAGGCTATTGTCTATTGAAACTATTTGAAAAAGGTCTGATGAATTGAATAACCCCCTACCTGTGGAAACGCAATCTTATTCCAGCGCATCAGTTCGGTTTTTGAGATAAACATGGAACCATTGAACAAGTCAATTGAATAACATCAGAAATAAGATCTGCTTTTGAAAAACTAGAATATTGCACTGCAATCTCTCAGCCTTTTGACAAGGTCTGGCTAGATGGATTAATGTTCAAAATTTAAACAATGTTTCCCAAAAACACCCACAAACTCCTGAAGTCATATCTTTACAACAGAACCTTTGGTGTGAGTTGCAACTCAGACATGTTCGACGACCGCGGGCCAAAAGCCAAAGGAACGCACCTTAATCTTAAGTCTAGTTGTCTCTAGTAATCTAATCCACTCTCGGACATCCCTCTGTCTGGACTACAGGGTGCTTCTTTACAACTCCGTAAAGAGTGGTCACGAAAATTGTGGATTCCATATTACGATAATGAATTCAATAGATTCGGCTTCCTGTGAAGTTTTCTAATAACTTAAATTGAAGAAATTAATAAGAGGAGCTTTTCATTTCACAATCGATGAGATCAATCAAAGAAAGTGCTGATGGTCATACCGAAAAGCGCATTTCAGAAGTGCTCCGTGAATTACTAGAAGGTGAAGAAATAGATATCAATAAATAAACAAATTCATTTAAAAAAAATAAATAAAATTTTTTTTTGTTTAAACCACGTATACCTGCAATACAAAATTCATTTTTTATTTCATTTATTCATTTCGGATTTACCAAATTAAAAATTTAATTTTCTACTAACCGAGTTGTCGGGATAGCTTTTAAATACTAAGATGATTCTTAGCCATGTCCATCTGTCAGTTTGTCTGTGTGAACGCGTATCTCTAAAGTTTCTTGGGTTCCCAATCAAGGTCTAGTGGAGTTAAAAATATGTTCAAGCACCTCCGGCCAAAAAAAATAGCATTTTTCTATAACATTAAATTTGAAATGTTTTTTTAATTAACAGTTTGTCTATGTCTCTAATGTTTCTCAAGGGCCACATTTGTTTTTTTCACCCTTATTGTTTTGTACTTTAATATTTTCTCTGATGATTGTTCATCCGAAACGCACTTGCGCGTTAGGAATTGATTTATTGAAAATAAACAAATTCAAATTTCATTATAAGCAGTAAGCAATTTGTTCTTTGTTTGTTGTTTATTGTAACCTACTAGTTAAGTTATAAGACTTCATGGCATATTTTTAACTAATCATATATTTTTGTTAAAAATATTTTTATAATCGTTTTTGCAATTTTAGGTCAGTTCTGTTTTACTTTACGGAATACCAATAGTTTCGTTGTTCATCGAATCTCAAGAACGCCTCTGCTTAGCTCAAATATCAAATACTTTATTGAAGCAGTTCAGCTATAATGAAATACATAATAGAAGGGTTGCGCTTGGTATTACCTGTGTGCAGTGTACTCCAGTCCAACTGGAAATACTAAGAAGAGCAGGAGCTATGCCAGTAAGTTCCCGCCGATGCGGAATGATAACACGAAGAGAAGCGGAGCGACTTTGTAAGAGTTTCTTAGGTGACAACTCCCCACCCCGGCTACCCGATGACTTTGCATTTAATGTTCAGCATAAATGTGCATGGGGCTGCCGTGGATCATTTATACCATCTCGGTATAACTCATCAAGAGCCAAATGCATAAAATGTTCATACTGTGGAATGTTCTTTTCACCAAATAAATTTATATTTCATTCTCATCGCATAACAAGTAGCGACAGGTATGTGCAACCCGACGCAGCCAACTTTAATTCCTGGCGACGGCATATGACCCTTAGTGGAAACGGGCACAATGAAAAAATAGTTCATGCATGGGAAGATGTCAAGGCCATGTTTAATGGAGGAACAAGAAAAAGATTGATTAGCAACAGTGGAAATTTTAACAATCGAAATAAACAATCACCAATATCAATTTTGCCTGATAATGCTGTGCGTAGTGAAAGCTCAGGAAAAACCTCAATATACTTTGAAAAAGAATCAAAAAGCTTGTCATCTGAGAAACTTCCTTTACCAGATAATTCTGTTGATCGTCAATACAATTACAGTACTGTGGCTGCCGCAGCCGCAGTCGTTGGTGTTAGCGTAGCGGCTGCAACCGTTGGAGTGCCATTTAATTTACATCGTTCTTCCGTCTTAGCACCTCTACATTCTCTACGTAATGAACAAGAACTTTCATTATATATGTGGCAGCAAAAGGATACGTTTAACCACCAGTACTCAAAAAAAACTGAGCTTGTAAACACCAGTGATACAAGAGCAGACGTAGTAAGCTGCCCAAAGTCATGGGTTACGTCAGATCTAAACGTTTCTTTACCAACTGTTTGTATTTCGGATAATCAATCGCTAAACTTAAAAAGTGAATCACCAGCATCTATTTGTGGAATTATAAAAAATAGAAATATGTCAGGAGTTAGTAACATCCCCGATTCTAACATTCCTTCTATTCTTAGTTGTTCTGCCTTTAAACCAGTGGTTGCTTCGGCTGCCATTGTATCTGCTTCTTTATACACAACTTCCAGTGATTTTAACAGAAACTTTTATATTCAGCCAACACAGCTAACAAAAACAACAACGGCTTTAACACAAAGTAATATTACACCTGCTTCTAAGAAAGCGGAGGAGTCTCAAGGAGGGTATGTGCTAGGTTTACGTACTGTTAAATCCAAGGTTGATATTGAAGGAACAAATTTGTTTTCGGGTATGTCATTGACTAACAAAAATAGTTCAGAAAAGTCACCCATATCACCATTTGATACAAATACTTCAGATAACGAGAATGATGATGATGAGGTTGTGGATATCGAAACAACAGAAGAAGACGCCAACCCGTTACTTGAACAGCTCAGTGAATGTACCATACTTTCTCACACTACAAGTACAAATGTTGATATAGATGCAGATGCAGATGTAGATGTAGATGGCTTTGCTACAGAAACAGAAGATCAACTAGAACTGTCAATTTGGCAAAGAGAAGCATATAATACACCTTTACAAACAAAATCGGAATTTGTCTGCGATTTCTTTAAAAGTAAAGAGGTAAGTAATTTTAACTAATTAAATATGGTTTTTTTTTATTTGCCCAAGTTTGTACAAGAAACAGAAATAAGAGCTATTTTAAAGTATTTGTTTTAGAAATTTAGGGGAAAGGGTGCGTTCTTAAGTGCGATTAAAACTGACGACTTAAAAAAGTACAACACAATATAACTGCGGAATGCAGTCCGCGTAGGTGACAAGCTGCTCCCTGTGTTGCAACACCGTATGCTGTTGTTTAAATCGTCAGTCCGAAGGAATGAAATAAACCCGAGTCTCTGAGGAGTAGGGAAATGTACCGGGCACGGGGCACTAAGTCAGCGGTCCCACATATGCAGCGGGATAGGCAGCAGATGAAAAAGTACCAGGTCAGCACATCGAGCACATTCAGCACGTTACACACATAGAGCTGTCGTCAATTTTGCTCATCGCTGCCGTCGTCGGGCCTTCTGCCCACCTCTATTGGAGAATATTTAGGTTAGGATTAGTTAGTTCTTAATCGACTCGAAAGAATCCAAACGGATTCCGGATCCATATGAAATCCAATAAACGGGTTAATTTCTGATAAAAAAAAATTTTTAATTATTCAAATTCTTATGTTATAACTATCAAAAAAACTTCTAATTAGTATTAAATTTAATAAATAAAATAAAAAAAATAAACGGAATATATTCCGAATAATAAAATTATAATTATCAACGGAAAAATAGTCTTGTGCTTACTGGCGTCCATATTAAATCACGCGAATCCACGAAAAAATATAATAATAAAGAAACCAATTTTAATCGACTAACCTCAAAAAATTTAAATCCTGAAGGAAAAACTGGAGAAAAAATTTTGAACGACAAACCTTCTGGAGGGCCCTCGCTAATCACACCATCTACAACAAAGGACTACCCGGTGGATAGGCGAATCGTAGCCTTAAGAACTGGAAATATAAATTTTAATGGAAATCATGTAAGTGGACTTTTCATAAAGTTGTTCTAATTAATTCAGACTTTAACGAATTCTATGAAAAAAATTGAATTCAGAACACAAGATTTTCACCATCAATTGAAAAAAATGTAATTTCTTATCCGTTATATCTGTGAAATGTAAATTAAAATTTTGAGTCTCTTGCTGAATCTGGGTCAAATTCTGAGAGAAAGTTAAAATTCTAAAGTGGAGAGATAATAGGTCAGATCCAGATAGTAGCATGGAAAATGCATTAGCATCAGAAACAGAAAATAAATGCCCTAAAAAACTGACAGTCAGCCCAGCCGGAAATTGAGTAGCGAACAAACAAGTCCGCATTACGTTAATACTGTCATGTCCAAGCTTAAAAATTTAGGGATCCTGGTAGGTCCAAACAATGACCGATTTTTCAAAGAAATCAAAATCATGTGACTGAGCCTATGGACATAGATCCCACTTCCCGCTACAGGCGAATATTAAAAAAATATTTCAGGATGAGAACGAAAAATATAAACTTTTCAAAACAAATCTAAGAAAAAAATTAATACGCCTCAGCTATAGTAGATGAAGCTTTAGATCTTGAGTACTGTAATTTTTTAGGGGAATGTCTCTTCTACTATACAGAAATCGTACGATATCAGTACGTAATATAAAGCTCTTAAGAGATACCGGCGTTTCTAACAATAACATTTAAACCCTAACGAGGCTAAAACATATTATGCCGGGGCACAAACCCTTAACGGTAAATGCCATCCACGATGAAATAGTCGTGAAAAAAAGCGTTATACGCACTTTTAACAAAAGACTTTCTTTATAGAATATGATCGAATAGTGGGACTAGACTTCCTAAAAGAAGTAAATGCAAAAATTAGTTTCGTAAAAATATTATAGACATGAAAGCGGTACAGAGACAGTACAGTTCGCTAAATTCAAAGATGTGAATTCTATTATTTTAAACGTCGATGACATTTCCATCGCGATAAAAAATTAACTTAATTTAATGATCAGCAAGTGCGCTAAGGCATCCGCAGACAATAATCAAGACCTCCCGTACAATATAAATACGATCGCCACTATCGGCTCCGATGGGGAACATATTTTCTAAGCTTTACCATTACCCAATGGGAGTATCTTATATTGTCAACGCAGAGGTAAAACAACTTCTAGCAGAGGCGCCATCAGGAAATCGCGATCACCTTACAAACATCCCGTGTGGGTTGTCGATAAAAAAGATCATAATCAAAGTGGCAATACATAAAAAGGTCTCGTTATCGACTTTAGGAAACTAAATCAGAAAAGGGTTTACGATAAATACTCTGTTCCCAGTATTTTACAACATTTAACGTTAAATCGGGTTTCCATCAAGTCGAGTTGTCAGAAAAAAAGAAAAACTACGAATCATTTGAAAAATCGAAAAAAAATCTCCACAGCAATCTGTGATATCGAAAAGCATTTCCCAACCAATGAGCAGGAACTCCAAGATTTCGTATGGGCAATTAAGAATATGAGAAATTATTTGTACTGGTAAAAAAATTTAATATTTATACTGACCATCAGCCGCTGACTTACACAGTATTCGATAAAAATACGAATGCCCTAAAAACGCGATGAAAGCTATTGATGGCCATATCGCAACCATTTTCTACAAACCAGGCAGACAAAATATTATCGCCGATGCCATCTGAAGACAGATCGCGAATCCTTTACTGGAAAACTTCGAGGCTTGTAACAGATGATGGACTAGAGTAGGGCCTTGTTCGAAAAAATCAGGCCCAAATAGATAGCTTATTGGCGTACCACGAAACGGTTCAAAGCTCAGCCCACCCCAAAATCAGCAATTAAAAATTGGTCAGGGCGCTGGTGTCGCACTAGCTTGCGAAAAATTGAAGTGTTCGCTAACAACCTTGAGCAATGTTTCACAGCCTATAACTATCCACCGGAATGTCTTTCACCCTTTTAAATAAGCTTGCCTCCTAGTGCTGTCACATTGAAAAAAGTGAAGAATCTAATAACCAAGATGCCACTTAAGAAGCTCCTGGAGCTCGAGTTCCTCGAGAAAGCGTTCTTGGGCCTCCCCTCTACTCCACTTTTTCTTCGGATATGCATACTCACACACCAGGCACAAAAGTAGAGGAAGAAGATATGATCATAGCCACCTATGCTGACGATTCTGCTGTGCTCACGAAAAGTAAAAGTCACTGGCTGCCACTTTTGGTCTACAGAAATATCTGAATGCATTCCGGCAAAGGGCTGAGAACTGGAACGTGCGCATCAATTCTGAGAAGTTTGCCTATGTGATTTTCTCCAAACGATCAGGTAGCTGTCCGGGTGTCAGTCTGAAGGGGAGACGTCTGATCGGTCTCCCATTCAGACCACCAAGCTTATAAATACCTTGGTATTACCCTCGATAGGAAGAGTTTCCTATCGTGAAAGTGAGCACCTTCAGCAGGCACATTACAAGTATCCAACACAGCAAAGTATCCAAGACACAATGTAAACTAAAATATTTTAACAGTTGATCAAATAATAAAAACTTTATTATTTTTCCATTTAAAAAAACAAGGATAACTCAGA
This sequence comes from Drosophila merina, assembly GCA_035047645.1. NCBI lineage: Eukaryota > Metazoa > Arthropoda > Insecta > Diptera > Drosophilidae > Drosophila > Drosophila merina. The sequence goes on from JAWNPH010000083.1 coordinate 485,791, forward strand.
ATCTGACCAGCTTTCATAGCGAAGATTCTTTTACGTACACCATAGAGTCAGTAGATAAACCTGTTAACTGTTTACGTAATCAAACATTTATCGAGAATGCAGGCTTCTTATCGATGAAAACCTTTATTCTTTTCACAGAAAAAACGAAACATTTTGTCATATTCACGTGTCTGACTGCAAAAGTCTTGTGGTCAATGCCATTCATTGCGAACTGCCAGAACAAACTAGTCAAGGCATTGCCCTCGACGACATCTTATATCCAGGAATTGAAAATTCCTGGTAACGGGTATACCTGACCAAACAGAATAAAGGGAAATAGTAAATTTTGAACATGAAAGCTGCGAGCTGCTAAAATTATTCATGTTATTCATGAGAAATTCTTCATATATACATATTTTCTCTTCGTCAGATGTATCGATAAATTTTCCAAGTTCGCTATGGTACACCCGAGAGCATAAAGAGCTATTGTTGATGTACAATCCCCAATTTTAAATATTTTAAACTTTTTTACTAACACAAAAACAATTTTCTGTGACAAAAATTGTGACTAACAAGTTAGAAAAGTTATCTTCGGCATGCCGAAGATGGTATACCCTTGAAAACAAAAAAAGTTTTCCATACAAAGACTTGTTTTCAAATCGGTCGTTTGTATGGCAGCTATATGATATAGTGGTTCGATCCAGACCAAACTTTCACAAATTATGTGTGGCTATGCCAAATGAATAAATGTTGAATTCGGTTGCAATAGGTTGGAAAAAAAAAAAGTTTTCCATACAAAGACTTGTTTTCATATCGGTCGTTTGTATGGCAGCTATATGATATAGTGGTCCGATCCGACCGATTCTTAAACTTGATCTGCGTGCAACAAAAATAATGATCTGGTAAAAATTTCACAATGCTAGCTTTAAAACTACTGTCTATTTTTTGCATAGAAACAGACGGACAGACGGACAGACGGACATGGCTATATTGACTCGGCTGTTGATGCTGATCAAGAATATATATACTTTGTGGGGTCGGAGATGCTCACTTTAATGCGTTACACATTTCTGGACAAAATTATAATACCCTTTTCAAGGGTATAAAAATTAAAAACAGATGAACGACACTATGGAGGTCCCACTAGCCACACCTAGGTACAATAGAACCATATGTTTAGTAACAAATAAAACGCTTTAAAAGTAATACGCTCTGGATCTACAGATTTCGAAAAAGAAAAATTTGTACAAAAATTCAATAGGCCCAGCAAAAAACATTAGGCGAAATATATACAAACCGGATTTATAAAAATTATAAAGTCAGCGACAGGTCAGGCGATCTGGTCTTAAAATCTAACAAACGCCCGGGAAATAAACTGTCTCAATTAGGGGAGGGTGGTCCATAAGCACAATTTAAAAATAAACAAGTAAGGTAGCAGCAGTCGAGTTTCCCGGTTGCAAAATACCCTGTACCCTTAGACATGCTTACAATTTATTTATTTAATATCAATAAATAAATGAAACAATATTCTACCATATTAGAAAAGAGTAACATAACAATATAAATTTGGTATGATTTTTATACCCTTGAAAAAGGGTATTATAATTTTGTCCAGAAATGTGTAACGCATTAAAGGAAGCATCTCCGACCCCACAAAGTATATATATTCTTGATCAGCATCAACAGCCGAGTCGATATAGCCATGTCCGTCTGTCCGTCTGTCCCTCTGTCCGTCTGTCCGTCTGTTTCTATGCAAAAAATAGACAGTAGTTTTAAAGCTAGCGTTTTGAAATTTTTACCATATCATTATTTTTGTTGCACGCAGATCAAGTTTAAGAATCGGTCGGATCGGACCACTATATCATATAGCTGCCATACAAACGACCGATATGAAAACAAGTCTTTGTATGGAAAACTTTTTTGTTTTCCAACCTATTGCAACTGAATTCAACATTTATAACTGAATTCAACATTTGACATAGCTATACATGATTTGTGAAAGTTTGGTCCGGATCGGACTACTATATCATATAGCTGCCATACAAATGACCGATATGAAAACAAGGCTTTGTATGGAAAACTTTTTGTTTTTAAGGGTTACCATCTTCGGCAAGCCGAAGATAACTTTTCTCACTTGTTTTGGTTATGATTTTGGTTATGGTAAATAAGTTTCGTGTGTCATAAAGCCATACACATTTCGCTGTCAACGTCGCTGTCTGCGTCGCGCAATGCGTGTTTTGCTGCGCTTCTGCTTCCCTTGCCATATATTTTGCATGTGGCATAACTTCCGTGTTTCTTATCCGATTTGGTTCAAATTTAAAAATAAGATAGCTTTTATAAGCACCAACGCATATGCCGAATTGCATAGCATTAGGTTAATAATTGTGGGCGTGGCAGTTTTTTGCGGTTTGCGGGGAGCGTGGTCGTGGCAGTTTTTTGCGGTTTGCGGGGGAGCGGGGGATGATATCAAAATAAAACAATAAACTTGTACTGCGTATGGTAATTACCTATCCAACGATATGGCACATGTCTGTAGCTCTTGTAGTTTCTGAGATCTAGGCGTTGATACGGACAGACAGATGGACGGACAGACTGACATGGCTATATCGACTCGGCTGTTGATGCTGATCAAGAATATATACTATATACTATATACTATACTATATATATACTATACTATATATATACTATATATACTATACTACATATATACTATATATACTATACTATATATATACTATATATACTTTATGGGGTCGGAGATGCTTCCTTCTGCCTGTTACATACATTTGCACCATATTATGATAACCTTTTCACCCATTTTTAATGGGTACAGGGAATAAACACAGCAGGTCCATTCATAGAATTAGAATCTACAAATAAAACGAAGTAGACAAAAACCACCTGTTCAAAGCCTTCTTAGCCTAAAATATAATTATAATAAATGATTTGGAAAATAATATATTCTCAATAACATTACCTTATTACATGAAAGAAATTAATATTACAGAGATTAATAACGAAAAGCTGAAAAGCTTTAACATTATTAATAGTTTAGAAATATCCCAGATAAAGGTATTTAAAAATAAAGGTGTAATACAATCCATTTCCTCACAATACATATATTCCAAACCTACCTTAAAAAAAAGTCTTATACCCAATAAACCATAAAAGTAGGATGTTAGAGTTTGGGCAGGGCAACTTAGTTGCTGATTGTGGTAGAAACTAACTGGCCATCCACCAATGAGACGCTTCAATTGGAACTACGTTCTGCAGAATATCTGATTTCTCTTGTCTTGTGTTTTCTTGTAAAATGAGGCTGATGTAATAATATAGACGAAGAATGAAAATTTTTAAATTACATTTTGGATTAAATTTTTTGAGTTGTTTTTAATTAAGGATAATAATTTTTTTTATTTATAAATGTGCGAATGTGTTTGCTAGGGCATAACATTGAATATAGTATTGGGCTCCAACAAAATGACACTGTCGATAAATGAAAAATTATCCTTTTTATTCCGATTAAAATAAAAAATACAGACACAATTTGAAAAGTGAAAGAGCAAAAACTATGACTCACTTAATTGGTGATAGTGGGGGAAATACAGACACCTATTAAAGATCAACCATAAAAATGGTCTTACTCCAATGAGTTCCGTTTAAATTCGCATTCGGTGAATCCGATAAAAATCTTATAATTATGTACTTATATACTAACAAGAGTTCTTATCGACTATTTATATTTATTTGATAATTTTGACTGATATAAATGTTCTCCAGTTTTACAGTACTAAGATAATATTATCCTTAATATCTAAGTGTAAAAAAATGGAGAACATTTAGTAATTATGATACAAAATAGGTAAAACCCGTTCGCTTCTGCTTGCCAATTACTCCGAAAACTAAAAGTCCAAACAAATTTAATACAAAGAATTTTATACTTAACAAAGAAGCTAAAAATAATAATCGAAGTGGATGATTGAGTCGTAAATTATTTCCGTAGGTTAGTTGCATTTTTATTACGTTCTTCTTCTTGTTTTCTTTACCTTATTAGATACTGGTTGCCAGATATTTTTTTTTTACTATGATTATCAATCATCGCGAAAACACGTTAAAACAATCACGAACACACAAACTATTTATTATAATAATTCAATGCGCACCTTACACACACTTTCAATCAAATGATTGTTCGATTGTTTTGTTTTGCCTTGGCTATCTCGTTCGTTAAAATCACCGTGATTTCACACCGCTTGTGACGCACGCATCGCATCGGGTTGCATTCACAAACTCACTCATACTTATGTAAGCTCGGCGCCGCTAAGGTTAAAAATAAATAGTACTTTTTCTACGGTTCAAAAGTACTGCCGCCATTTTAACGTTGCGCTCGTAAGTAATGTAAGCTAAAACCCTAAGCGTAAAATGAAACCATAAACGTGAATAATAATAAATACTAAATATAAAGAGACTTGTGCAATAAGCGTAATAGATGTTTTTCTGTTTACAAGGCCTTTGTTGCGCCCATTTTACCTACTTACTTATCGATACTCCACTACAAAAAACATAAGCATTTAGGTAACAAAAATAATCTTGGTGGCAGTGGCACCGCAGCGCCCCTATTGTCTTAGCGACTGTGCACACTTCGCACACAGTGACGGCGCGGCCCAGCTTCTTACGCATGTGTTTACACGCGGTTTCAAGGAATCAGTCATTATTTATTATTTAGTTGTTAGACCGGTGCCTTTTACATTATTTTTATATTTAAATATATATACATGTTCAATGCTTGAAAATCAAAAGATATTTTCTAAATTTGATTTATAAATACGCGTCGATAAGTACGTCAACCACGATCTCATATTCCGTTCCAAATTGTTTGTAGAAATTAAACATGACAGGGTTTTTCCTGTTTAAATACCTTAGGCTTAAATTAAAATAATAAAAAAAATCTTTTGTAAATTCTAAAACTTATAACTTGACAACCAACGCAGCTATCTCAGCTCTTTAAAGTCTGTTTTTTATACCCTTGAAAAAGGGTATTATAATTTTGTCCAGAAATGTGTAACGCATTAAAGGAAGCATCTCCGACCTCACAAAGTATATATATTCTTGATCAGCATCAACAGCCGAGTTGATATAGCCATGTCCGTCTGTCCGTCTGTTTCTATGCAAAAAATAGCCAGAAGTTTTAAAGCTAGCGTTTTGAAATTTTTAGCAGATCTATATTTTTGTTGCATGCATCAAGTTTAAAAATCGGTCGGATCGGACCACTATATCATATAGCTGCCATACAAACGACCGATATGAAAACAAGTCTTTGTATGGAAAACTTTTTTGTTTTCCAAGCTATTGATAATTAAGCTATATAAGCTATATAATTCAACATTTATTCATTTGACATAGACATACACTATTTGTGAAAGTTTGGTCCGGATCGGACCACTATATCATATAACTGCCATATAAACGACCGATATGAAAACAAGTCTTTGTATTGAAAACTTTTTGTTTTCAAGGGTATACCATCTTCGGCAAGCCGAAGATAACTTTTCTCACTTGTTGTTCTCTAAATTGGATCCTCACAAAAAAAATAATTGTTGGGAAATTCGATCTACCCACTACTGATTTAAATAAATTTTATTTTTAACGTGCGTACGATAATTTCAATTAAATATGGAACAGCTCGGACAGTACAGAACCGATTGTGTTCAAATTTTGACATTCCGCTAAGCCCTGCAAGACTTAATTACCGGAACTTAATACTTAAGAACCGGAATTCAGACTTGAGTGGAGTAGAGTCTATATGGTTCAAATGCGTCCTAAGAACCCAATAGAACGTCGAGTAGCCAGGCTTGAGGATGCCCGATTGCGAGAAGGTAAAAGACGTTCTGCAGCGACAGATTTGATTCGTTTTCAAAGGACTGAAGGTCACAGTGCGAGATTAGCTGCAGGACGTGCAGCAAGGACAGCAGATCTACTCCAGAATTATAATCGTCTTGCATTCCAGCATAATACAACTGTTGATTACAGTTCGAGTCGCCAAGTCATTATGGTTGATATGAGTTATGTGTGTACTCACTACCAGGCTCTAAAATTCAAAAATAAAACAACAGGAATGTGTTGCGCAAGCGGAAAAATTAAATTGCCCCAACTTCAACCACCACCGGATGTTCCTATCAAACATCAGTCAATATAACTCTTGCTTTCAAATAACGTCATTCGGGGCGGAGATTCAGACTGGGAAGTTTATGCCAACTTTCAAGATTAGAGGACAAATCTACCATAAAGCCGGCTCCCTTTTTACGTTTTCATATGGCCAACATAAGTTCCTCCAAATGTACTTCATCGGTAATGATGCAGACAAAGTGAATGCCGCCGCGAAATATCTACAACCCTGAAAAGATCCATCCTTCACGCAAGGAACAATTTGATACAGCTGTTACAAACAACGTTTGATTTAATGCCAAAGGATACACACTAGATTATCATTCGTGCAGACAAAACGCCAACTGGCGAACATGTTCGCAGATATAATGCTCCAACTATCGGGGAAGTGGGTTTTTTAAAGTCAATTCTATTTCAACCTAGGGATATTCTTCTACAACGATGATATGATCAATTAGTAAATGTCGCAGAAACTCATCGTGGTTACGATGCTTTGCAATATCCAGTCATCTTCTGAGATGGGTCCGATGGTTATCACTTCAAAATAGATTTATCCACCTCCACCGATCTACATCCCAGACGTGACTGACACTACCGCGCTTGTCAAGATGATAACGACTCTCGTGGGTACCAAAAAGGATTTCTCGTACAAAACGGAGAGAAACAACAAACACATAATGTTGCCAGACAAGGAGTCCTACACAGCCCTACGCCAGCATCTCGTGGCACATAATAAAAGGCACCGCACCTTCAAACCAAAGGACGAGAGAGCGTACAGGGCTGTCATCAAGGGACTTCACCACACAACGGACCAGACTGAAATTTAAGAAGAACTCCACAAATACGGCCATACTGTGAGGAATCTGCACAATCCCATTGGCAGGAAATCCAAACAACCACTGGGGATCTTTTTTGTTAATCTCGAACCAGCGAGCAACAACACAAAGGTTTTCAAAATAAAGAGGATTTGCAGGTCAGTCGTCACCATTGAGTCCCTACTGAAGTTCAACGACGTTCCACAATGTTTCAGATGGGAAGGGTTCGGACACAACCAGCGCTATTGCTTCCTTAAATATCGGTGCGTGAAATGTGGTGGTCCTCACGACTTCAGATCATGCACCAAAAAAGATGACGAGAAAGCATGCTGCTTACATTGCCAAGCTGATCACCCTGCGTCGTTCAGAGGATGCCCCACAACCCAACCAGATTAAAACGATGTTTGCCCGCATGAAAGGAATGATGGAGAGGACGATGGAAAAGATGATCTCGCAGATGTTCTCGCAGATGTTCTCGCAGATGTTCTCGCAGATGATGCAGTTTAAAGCTCCCATTCTCAACCCAAAGTAATGTAAATAAGTCTTAATATTTTTTGGAACGCAAACGGCCTGCAGACGAGCAAAGCCGAAGTAGAGCATCTCATCAAAACAGACAATATCGATGTTCTTCTAGTTTCGAAATCCCACTTTTGTCCTAGATCCTACTTTAACATCAGCGGGTACGAACTGTTACATGCGAACCATCCATCTGGCAGAGCACGCGGAGCAGCAGCTATGCTCATCAAGAGTGGAATTCAGTACACGGAACTCCCCGCGTTTCAGGAGGAATGGGCATAGTGCGCCGTGACCAGGATTACCAGACCACAGGGAGATATCACCATTGGTGCGGTTTATTTCCCACCCAGACACTAAAATACCAAGACCCACCTTCAGGACTTCTTCGAGTCCCTTGGCCCTCGCTTTATAGCAGCCGGAGCCTTTAATGTCAAACACTTCTGGTGAGGGTCCCGCACAAACAACCCCAAAGGCAAAACGCTCTCTAAGTATCTGCATCGCAAAATTCTGGACTGTCATTCCACTGGAGAGCCCACACACTGGCCTTCGGACTCTTCAAGGCAGCCGGATCTGCTGGACTTCGCCGTCTCCAAGGGCATAGGATAGTCAAAGATAACATGCTCAAACTGCGAGAAACTGCTATCCGCAGTAAACATCCCCATCCTATGAAAAACCCTGCCTAGAAGACTCACCGGGAAGCACACAGATGCCCCCAAAATTACGTTCCCTAAAGAGTGGAAGCGTGCTGAAGTAATTGTCCTCCCTAAGCGTGGAAAACCTGAAACCAATTTAGCCTCGTATCGTCCGATTAGTTGGCTGACAATCCGCGCAACGAGGCCGAAATACGACTCAAGCAACTGTACTGGCTCCTGGGGAGAAGGTCCAAGCTCAGGGAAAAACTCAAACTTCTTCTCTACAAAGTAGTCCTGAAGCCAATCTGGACCTATGGGATACAGTTGTGGGGCACGGCAAGCTTCTCAAGCCGCATCAGAATCCGGCGGTTTCAAAACAAATGTCTGAGAACCAGGGCCGTCGAAACGTGTTGATTTCAGGTGGGTAATTTTAGCGCGGGGGTGTAGGTCGTCCTACTCATTGTTATTCATTATACCCTTGAAAAAGGGTATTATAATTTTGTCCAGAAATGTGTAACGCATTAAAGGAAGCATCTCCGACCCCACAAAGTATATATATTCTTGATCAGCATCAACAGCCGAGTCGATATAGCCATGTCCGTCTGTCCGTCTGTCCCTCTGTCCGTCTGTCCGTCTGTTTCTATGCAAAAAATAGACAGTAGTTTTAAAGCTAGCGTTTTGAAATTTTTACCATATCATTATTTTTGTTGCACGCAGATCAAGTTTAAGAATCGGTCGGATCGGACCACTATATCATATAGCTGCCATACAAACGACCGATATGAAAACAAGTCTTTGTATGGAAAACTTTTTTGTTTTCCAACCTATTGCAACTGAATTCAACATTTATAACTGAATTCAACATTTGACATAGCTATACATGATTTGTGAAAGTTTGGTCCGGATCGGACTACTATATCATATAGCTGCCATACAAATGACCGATATGAAAACAAGGCTTTGTATGGAAAACTTTTTTGTTTTTAAGGGTTACCATCTTCGGCAAGCCGAAGATAACTTTTCTCACTTGTTTTGGTTATGATTTTGGTTATGGTAAATAAGTTTCGTGTGTCATAAAGCCATACACATTTCGCTGTCAACGTCGCTGTCTGCGTCGCGCAATGCGTGTTTTGCTGCGCTTCTGCTTCCCTTGCCATATATTTTGCATGTGGCATAACTTCCGTGTTTCTTATCCGATTTGGTTCAAATTTAAAAATAAGATAGCTTTTATAAGCACCAACGCATATGCCGAATTGCATAGCATTAGGTTAATAATTGTGGGCGTGGCAGTTTTTTGCGGTTTGCGGGGAGCGTGGTCGTGGCAGTTTTTTGCGGTTTGCGGGGGAGCGGGGGATGATATCAAAATAAAACAATAAACTTGTACTGCGTATGGTAATTACCTATCCAACGATATGGCACATGTCTGTAGCTCTTGTAGTTTCTGAGATCTAGGCGTTGATACGGACAGACAGATGGACGGACAGACTGACATGGCTATATCGACTCGGCTGTTGATGCTGATCAAGAATATATACTATATACTATATACTATACTATATATATACTATACTATATATATACTATATATACTATACTACATATATACTATATATACTATACTATATATATACTATATATACTTTATGGGGTCGGAGATGCTTCCTTCTGCCTGTTACATACATTTGCACCATATTATGATAACCTTTTCACCCATTTTTAATGGGTACAGGGAATAAACACAGCAGGTCCATTCATAGAATTAGAATCTACAAATAAAACGAAGTAGACAAAAACCACCTGTTCAAAGCCTTCTTAGCCTAAAATATAATTATAATAAATGATTTGGAAAATAATATATTCTCAATAACATTACCTTATTACATGAAAGAAATTAATATTACAGAGATTAATAACGAAAAGCTGAAAAGCTTTAACATTATTAATAGTTTAGAAATATCCCAGATAAAGGTATTTAAAAATAAAGGTGTAATACAATCCATTTCCTCACAATACATATATTCCAAACCTACCTTAAAAAAAAGTCTTATACCCAATAAACCATAAAAGTAGGATGTTAGAGTTTGGGCAGGGCAACTTAGTTGCTGATTGTGGTAGAAACTAACTGGCCATCCACCAATGAGACGCTTCAATTGGAACTACGTTCTGCAGAATATCTGATTTCTCTTGTCTTGTGTTTTCTTGTAAAATGAGGCTGATGTAATAATATAGACGAAGAATGAAAATTTTTAAATTACATTTTGGATTAAATTTTTTGAGTTGTTTTTAATTAAGGATAATAATTTTTTTTATTTATAAATGTGCGAATGTGTTTGCTAGGGCATAACATTGAATATAGTATTGGGCTCCAACAAAATGACACTGTCGATAAATGAAAAATTATCCTTTTTATTCCGATTAAAATAAAAAATACAGACACAATTTGAAAAGTGAAAGAGCAAAAACTATGACTCACTTAATTGGTGATAGTGGGGGAAATACAGACACCTATTAAAGATCAACCATAAAAATGGTCTTACTCCAATGAGTTCCGTTTAAATTCGCATTCGGTGAATCCGATAAAAATCTTATAATTATGTACTTATATACTAACAAGAGTTCTTATCGACTATTTATATTTATTTGATAATTTTGACTGATATAAATGTTCTCCAGTTTTACAGTACTAAGATAATATTATCCTTAATATCTAAGTGTAAAAAAATGGAGAACATTTAGTAATTATGATACAAAATAGGTAAAACCCGTTCGCTTCTGCTTGCCAATTACTCCGAAAACTAAAAGTCCAAACAAATTTAATACAAAGAATTTTATACTTAACAAAGAAGCTAAAAATAATAATCGAAGTGGATGATTGAGTCGTAAATTATTTCCGTAGGTTAGTTGCATTTTTATTACGTTCTTCTTCTTGTTTTCTTTACCTTATTAGATACTGGTTGCCAGATATTTTTTTTTTACTATGATTATCAATCATCGCGAAAACACGTTAAAACAATCACGAACACACAAACTATTTATTATAATAATTCAATGCGCACCTTACACACACTTTCAATCAAATGATTGTTCGATTGTTTTGTTTTGCCTTGGCTATCTCGTTCGTTAAAATCACCGTGATTTCACACCGCTTGTGACGCACGCATCGCATCGGGTTGCATTCACAAACTCACTCATACTTATGTAAGCTCGGCGCCGCTAAGGTTAAAAATAAATAGTACTTTTTCTACGGTTCAAAAGTACTGCCGCCATTTTAACGTTGCGCTCGTAAGTAATGTAAGCTAAAACCCTAAGCGTAAAATGAAACCATAAACGTGAATAATAATAAATACTAAATATAAAGAGACTTGTGCAATAAGCGTAATAGATGTTTTTCTGTTTACAAGGCCTTTGTTGCGCCCATTTTACCTACTTACTTATCGATACTCCACTACAAAAAACATAAGCATTTAGGTAACAAAAATAATCTTGGTGGCAGTGGCACCGCAGCGCCCCTATTGTCTTAGCGACTGTGCACACTTCGCACACAGTGACGGCGCGGCCCAGCTTCTTACGCATGTGTTTACACGCGGTTTCAAGGAATCAGTCATTATTTATTATTTAGTTGTTAGACCGGTGCCTTTTACATTATTTTTATATTTAAATATATATACATGTTCAATGCTTGAAAATCAAAAGATATTTTCTAAATTTGATTTATAAATACGCGTCGATAAGTACGTCAACCACGATCTCATATTCCGTTCCAAATTGTTTGTAGAAATTAAACATGACAGGGTTTTTCCTGTTTAAATACCTTAGGCTTAAATTAAAATAATAAAAAAAATCTTTTGTAAATTCTAAAACTTATAACTTGACAACCAACGCAGCTATCTCAGCTCTTTAAAGTCTGTTTTTTATACCCTTGAAAAAGGGTATTATAATTTTGTCCAGAAATGTGTAACGCATTAAAGGAAGCATCTCCGACCTCACAAAGTATATATATTCTTGATCAGCATCAACAGCCGAGTTGATATAGCCATGTCCGTCTGTCCGTCTGTTTCTATGCAAAAAATAGCCAGAAGTTTTAAAGCTAGCGTTTTGAAATTTTTAGCAGATCTATATTTTTGTTGCATGCATCAAGTTTAAAAATCGGTCGGATCGGACCACTATATCATATAGCTGCCATACAAACGACCGATATGAAAACAAGTCTTTGTATGGAAAACTTTTTTGTTTTCCAAGCTATTGATAATTAAGCTATATAAGCTATATAATTCAACATTTATTCATTTGACATAGACATACACTATTTGTGAAAGTTTGGTCCGGATCGGACCACTATATCATATAACTGCCATATAAACGACCGATATGAAAACAAGTCTTTGTATTAAAAACTTTTTGTTTTCAAGGGTATACCATCTTCGGCAAGCCGAAGATAACTTTTCTCACTTGTTTTGCAATAAAATTAAACACATTGTTTTGAACTGGTTTGATTTTCAATTTTTGTTAATTGTGTTTTTTTATTTGCTTACTAAAAAAATTCGCCATGTTACGTTTTTCATGTTCCGTGAGTTTTTAAACTCACTTCATGGTTTTCATGTCTGTTTTCAGGTGGGTAATTACCCACCTTCAGAAGTTTCAGTTAGGTAGTAGTACCCATAGTACCCACGTCTTCCGCCGGCCCTGCTGAGAACAGTTTCTAACGCCTATCCGTACCACGAAAACTCCATCACACATAAAGAACTTGGAATTTCATGGGTAGCAGAGGGGATCTCCCGTCCAACCTCCTTGCCATCAACCTCCTAGACAATAGCCAATCCCTAAGACGCATGAAGAGCCGCTTCACCTCCCCCATCAATAGACACCTAAGTTAACCCTCTAAGGCTATTTTCTTAAATTCTAAATAAAAAATATCCAAATAATTTTTTCTTAAATGAATTTTGCCCACTGAGCTCAAAAATGGCATCAGAAAAAGTTTTCCCCCAACCGTTTACCTTCCAAGTGAGAAAATATGAATGAGTGCCTCAAGGCACAATTTTTGTTGGCAGTGCAACAAAGGTGAAGATTGTATTTTTTGCAAATGCATTGGGTTTGAGACGTTTTACAATACTTGCACCATCTTTTCCCGCCATCTCGATTTAGCCAAATAGGTAAATGATCCTGCAGATGATTTAACTTTGTGCTGGTGGAGAAGACGCCAACCCGCAATTTCTTCTCGGAAATCCGGAAGATTGAAAACTTTTTTAGGGTTATCCTTTTCATTAATTGATATACGCCTGTACAAAATATAGGCATTTGTTGCAGCCATATCACCAAATGGTAAAAAATACGTGTCGCAGAATCTCTGGTCTTGGCTTTAATGTGGTAGCGTCCGATTAATCCATCCATTAAGTCTACACCGCCCAATACAGATCTCTCCCAAAGGGGTCCTCCCCTTAAATAAACTGCCCCGAATAGAGAACTAGTCAGGATCTCTAAAAAAAACCTACTGCATATAATGTCTGGCATAAACGACCAAGTTAAAGGGGGCAGCAAAGATGGCGAAAGAGCCCACCAACTGACCACCGGGTTCGGGTCAACCTTGTATAAAAACCGGGGTGATGTCAGCCTCCCGAAGTCGATACCAGGGTTACATCTAACGGTCCTAGTGCCATGATTCCTTCTACAGGTTCAGCCAAAGATGGCAAATATCAGGTGGCCAAAGGTACTGGACACAAAAATCGCATTCTTGTGGCGAGAAGAGAACCTCAGAACAAATTAGACGATCTCGCCATCTTTGGCACAAAAGTCCTTGAGCAACCTATAAAGACTACTGAGGTTAGAACTGGCCACCGTAACCTAAGAACGTTTCCAGGGGACGTCCTCTAACCTGTCGGGAAAGCGGCAGCGCTCACAACCTTGGTGGTCTTTTGCGGAGATGACCAATAACCGTATCCTTTTGGATAACACGGATGGCAGAGTGCCAGTAGGCAAAGAAATGTTTTGAGATACTAGCCAAGGAACCCGGCCTTCCTCCTTTCTGCAAACATGTGATGGTTACAAAACTGTGTGGAGGTCAATTTATATGTCGACTAGTGTTCTGCGGAGCTGTATAAAAACGCAATTAAGAAACTTAGAAATATCTACGAGGGCGACGGAGTTGTTGCGTTGAGCAGGCCTCATGGTCCTTGCCGACCCCGGCGTCCATCAAGGTTCCGGACCAAATCCTCACTGTCATTGTCAAGTGGTAAGGATGGAGGAAATGGTGGGCACCGAATACACAGTGATCCTTGTATTAAATAAGCAATCCCTAGCTTCCATCAAAGCCACTCAGAAAGCTTTGGCGACGGTTGCCGAAGATGGCTACTCCACTGATGCCTCGCTTCTTCGCAGCATTCCGGTTATGAGCCCATTTTATATGCAATAAAAATAATATGGATCCCGCCTTTATTAAAAAGAACCGCAAGGAAATCATTGACCTTATGGTCAATTTACCTCGGCCTAAGCCAATACTAGAAACCGTATCTCACTGGAAGCTACACAAACACTCGCTCCCAGAGTATAGAACCACAATAAACAATACGAAACCAGCAGTTTTGTTAAATCCAAGGTAAACCGACGAACAACACTTTGAAAAAGTACACTCTAAGCCCCAAGAGTGCCTTAAGGCACTCATTGTTTTTTCATTGTTAAAATGCACATGTCGTTTATATTGATAAAAACAAATGCTTATTTCAATAGATAATATACATACCTTAGACCAAAAAAAGTTTAAGGTTAATCGGCTTGCAAAATTTTTATATATTTATACACATTGAAGATAATAGTTGCACAGTACTGAGTTTCACGCGCGAAGAAACATATATTTCTGGTAAATAGACAAAAAACTTCACGAAGAGCTTTAGAAAGCGATCAAAGCTCTTTGGTATTTATTGGTACATTATTAAGTTACTTTAAAATATAACTTAAATAATAAACAACTAATTACTTATTTTGTTATTGCAAAAAAAAACCAATGAGTGCCTTGAGGCAATCTTGGGTTTTAGAGGGTTAAATTTCTTAAAAATACCCCAAACCATTAAATGATTGTCCACGCGGAAAGATATTAAATTAAAAATAAGAGCGTTATAACAAAAAAAAAACCAATTGGCGCAAACTAAAAAGAGAAATCAACACTTTTAATCTTTTAGAATAGGGGTAACCCAACAGGGATATCAGACAAGCCAAATGTCCCTTGACCATTTAACGTTCAATGTTCTACGAGAGAGAAGGACGGACATTCGGTCTAAGATAAGATAAGATTGGGATAAGATAGCGGACGGAATGCTCTGGTTCCACAGCTCTTCGGCGTGGAGTAGATTATTTCTATCACATCTACATAAATTAATTTTTACGATTTCTACCTGAAACTGCAACTTAAAAGCTACAAAAACAATATCTAAACAGGAAGAAATAATAAAAAAAAGGTATAAGTAAACGTGATGCAGCTATCATCTTCCTGACGAGGACTTAGATGAGCCATTATATACCCCCGTATATTTTACTCACAACTCATGGTTCCAATATTATTAATATCAATAATTTAATTCATCTATCTCCATCACCAACTTTTCCAACATTGTAAATCCCATGCCTGATCCCAATGATTAGGTTGCTCTCAATGGTTGGGAGTGACAACGGTTGGTAAGGTTATTTAAATTTAAAGGATAATATTAATTTATTACATTTACATTTTTTTTTCTCCCACGATGAAAGGCCTTGCAGCGCGGTGAGAGGGATGCCGATGAGTCTATTTCAAAATCAAAATTTTTCATTATTTCATTTATTTCCGATTTCACTTATCTGTCTTCCTTATCTTTGTTTGTTATCATTCTTTTTTTTTTTTTTTTTGTTATGATTTAAATGGGGGAGCAATGGGATGGGCAAGGGTTTGCTCCGTTGCCCGAGCACATTTCTTCTCCTTCTCTGTCTTTTAGTACTTTTTTCCTGAGCCGTTAATTTAGGTTGGGGCCGATTTTTAAAGCCGCCTGGCCCACTGATGGGCCAACATCAAATCTCTGTGTGGCATATATTTCTCTAGGCACATCCATTGTTTCAGTAGTCTAGCCAAGAAAAAAGTTATTTTCTACAAAACCGAGAGCGCAAACTTTTTTGAAAGAACTTGCTCCGATGAACCAAATCGTTTCATAAATACCTAAATATAAAAAAAGATTTCCAGTATCGGTAACATTGAAGAGCCAGCGGCTCTGGGCTATATAGAAGATGGCTTGCTAACACAAAATCATTTTAAAGTTATCATGTGTCGAGTGCGTCGAGTGTGAGTACGATTTATATGAACTCGTACCAGAGCGGAACAAAAATCGTTATGAGCAAGGTGGAATTAAGAAGAAAAATTGATGTAAAAAAGCTAGAGTACTGCTTTAACTGCGAGTTGGCGGAATATATGGTAAAGGAAAGAATGTATCTTACAATTGAAACAAAGGCTTGAGGTGTCCAGCGAAACCTTTACTTGTATCATTTTTATGACTCCTTATGTAGTTTTTATAACTCGTTGTTTTTGGAAGGCTGTCTTTCAGTGACTAACTAGCTTAATTCTGTAATTAATTATTCCGATCTCTGAGAATGCAGTTGGATCCGTGGGATCCAACTTGGGAGGCATTGTGCTATCTCGGCTTCGCAAGTCGTATACTACAAAAAGACACATACCATATGAATGTGCATATTCGGATGCAATTTCAAGAAATGCTGGCTTCGACTTTTGCTGCAGTGGATATCGCGCGGTTCAAAATGAGATACGAACGTTCATGCGGCCTCCAGCTGCTAAATGAGTATCCAGAGCGTAAAAAACCGCTATTAGGGACTCTGTATGCACTGATATCGTTTTTCAGCCTGATCAGACGACGACCATGGAGCCGCTGATAACTCTTACTACCCCAAGATCAGGAGTTGGAAACACAAATTCGGTTCCTGAATTTGACTCCTTCGTCGAGCATAACTCGTCTGAAACACCTTCCAGGGCATCACTTCAGGTGATTCCTCCGGCACGAGTACAGTCGACCCCCTAAAATCCACTGTTAACCACCGTCCGGACCCCCGGACTCCGACTTTGCTTCTGAAGAACTTAAGTTACCGAATCTTGGTGATCTACAATTCCTATGTGTGAAAATCACTATGTTACTTTAATGATTTCATCACACGTTCATACTTACCACCTTCTTCAGAACCGCGTACATACTG
Organism: Drosophila merina; assembly: GCA_035047645.1. Classification (NCBI taxonomy): domain Eukaryota; kingdom Metazoa; phylum Arthropoda; class Insecta; order Diptera; family Drosophilidae; genus Drosophila; species Drosophila merina. The sequence continues at coordinate 503,114 of JAWNPH010000083.1, forward strand.
GCACCACTTATCTGCTGGTTTCTAATCGCATGTCCGACAGTGACCTGCTGGTGACTCTAGAAGACTTCAATTTAGCTAAACTTATCTGGTGAAACATAGAATATTCACCATCTTTATCACTTTCAACACCCTTGGCCAAATAAACGACTTAAGGAAATCTTTAGGTCGGCTTCTAGATCTATGATTCGTTTCTGTGGAATAACCCTTTCCAGCGGCATGCCACTTTCAACCCCAGAAGATCCTTACCATCAAACACTTGAGGTGTCGATTGAAACCCTTACTGCTAGCAATCTTCAGTTTCGCCATCGAGTTCATAAAACTCGCTGCTTTCGCAAGGCTGATTTTCAGAGACTAAGCAATTTAATTTATACATTTGATTGGTTCGATCTCTGGGAATGCATCGATATTAGTATCGCTTTAGAAACATTTTTCAAAACGCTTAACGCTTTCTTCGACTCTTGCGTGCCATGGAAGGATCTATCCGCATCGACTAACCCTCCTTGATTCACAAATACATTAAAAATAGACTCCTTGAGAGATACAAGAAAACTGCCTGCAATGTAACTTTCTCAAGATACTTAGTAGCTCGGTCAAACGTCACCGTTATAAGAATTATATTTACCGCTGTCGGATCCAGTTTACACAGGATCCGAATCTTGCAAACACTAAGCGTAAGCATGTATCTTTCCCCCCCCCCCCCCCACCCCCCCTAATTTCATTTGAAAATGTATCTGCGAGTACTGATCAGGGTATTGCCGATCTATTCGCAACTTTCTTTTAAACAACGTACTCATTTCCTACAATTATGGATCAGCCTTATTCATACAACATTGATTCAGCCAATCTTATTTTCAGATCAACTTGCTCCGAAAGCACTGTGTTATCGGATCCTCTGGGGGTGAAACCAATCTATTCGCCAGATCCGGATGGTGTTCTTGGTTGTGTACAGAAAAACTACGATAAGCCATTTTGCAGACCTCTTCTAAAACTTTTCTCCATGTCTCTGGAAACTTCGGTTTTTCCCTACACAAAAAAGGAAAAAAAAATCGGATGCTACGAACTATAGAGCAATCTCCAAATTTTCACCAATACCAAAGCTTTTTGAAAACTTGGTAACACCTCATCTTCAACCGTTCTGCAGTTCAATTTTTTTTCAGTGCCAACATGTTTTCATAAAGCGTCACTTCATCACCACAAACCTCTTGGAGCTGACTTCCTTTATTATATATGGCTTCCGTAAAGGACTTTAAACAGATTTCATCTATACGGACTTTAGTAAATCATTTGACTCTGTCAACCAGTCACTCCTTTTGAGTAAACTAAGTATCCTAGGATTTTCCTCAGACCTTCTCACGTGGATTTCTAGCTACTTAGCTGGGAGAACGCAACGTGAACTTTTTAAAAATAGGCTGTACGTTATGCAGTGGGAGCCGCGCGAAAAAAAAATATAATATTTCATCAGCCAATCTTTTTTTCAGACCATCATAACCTGGAAAGTATTTTGTTATCGGATCTTCTGTTGTTAAAACTAATCTATTAGCCAGGTCCCGTTGGACTACTAGGGTGTACGCACTACTACGCATCGCCATTGTGCAAACCTATTCAAAAACTTTACTCCTTATGTCTGGAAACTATAATGTTTCCCTATATGTGGAAGGAATCTTTAATATTTCTCCTATATAACCATTTTTTTTAAATTTGTCATGCCACATTTACAACGCCTCTACAGCTCAATTATTTCTCCTTGCCAACATGATTTTATAAAACGTCGCTTCACCATCACAAGCCTTTTGAACCTGATGTTTATCTTACTTTACTTTACAGGTGGCGTTCGAAATCGCCTTCAAATAGATGTCATCTTCAATGACTTTAGCAAAATATTTCACTTAACCACTGTATATGCAGACTAGCATAACATAACATAATAGCCGATAGCACAACATTATTTGAGCTCAATTTGTGCATTTAAATCTAACTAAGCCACTCCTGTGAGAGTTGCCTCTTTTATTTCATTTCATCTCATTTCATGCTTACATATGTTATATATCTTTTCTTATCTATTCCTGTGCTTGTAAGATGTCGCAGTCTGCATTTGTAGGGCGCAGCTGAGCTTAATGTTTATTCTTAAATCTAGCTTTGAGGCCTGCAATAGATACCTCTGCGTGGTCACATCTGCTTATACTAGCTACGCTTGTCAATCGTTACTCCTGTAATAGGACGCCACAATCACCTTATCTTCAGGCCTGTAGCTGCACCTGTTATCCCGGGCTGTCCAGTGACATGTTTAATACAGCCCATAATTTGTATATTTTATCCTTTGCTTTGATGTTTCAACACATGTTTAGACCACCACTTCCTTCTTAAAGATGAACTTCTTAAGATTCTTGAAGATGAAGATGAACACTCTCGCCTTATCATAGCTACCTGGGAACACCCCCAGGAACCCATGTTGTTCCGATTCTTTTAACTATTTTTATTAATGACTTACCCCTGCTCTAACGAACTGGCTGGTTTTCATGTATGCAGACGACGTTAAGCTTTATCTTCCATATAAATACTCTTCTGCCCAATATAAAAATAAGACTGTTTGGACAATTTTCAAAATAGGTGTTCCACCAATCTCTTAAAACTTAACCGGTCGAAACGAAAACCAATGGCTTTTTATCGTTCTTGCCCCAACCACGACGCATAATTTCTCTATGCGAATTTCTTAGGAAGATTAGTTTAGATTAATGGTCTTGGTGTCCTATTAGATTTTAAACCTAAATTTTCCGACCATATATCCACGGTGGTAAATAAAGCCAAGGGTGAGCTTTTCTACATTAAAAGATGGTCTTACGAATTCAATGACCCTAATATAGTGAAATAGTTGTTATATTTTTTGTGTATTGAATCGAATTAATGTCCCGTCAGTTGGCTGAGGACAATGTGAGTGTTGGAAATATGAATTTAAGATTACGCATTATACATATATGTACACTACTATACACATATACATATATATATATATTTTTTTTTTATTATGCCTTACGGTAGGAAAATGAAAATTTTCAAAAGATACCACCTACCGTCCATAGGTGGCATGCACAATTCATAACTCACCAAGTAGAGTTATTCCTACGTACTAAAAACAAAAAGCTCACCGGGACTGCCAGTCAAGTTATTTCCACCATATAGGAATATAGGAATAAGTCGCCTGTATTAGCCTTCAGCTCTGTTGGCCATCTTGTCGGCTCGGACCTGCTTCATCATATCTCTGATGATGTCCCCGCTCCCACGAGTCGCCGTTCTCCATCATTGCCGCGATCAAGCCGCCAGGGCTGAGCGGGGCACCGATCAGCGCCCTTAGCTGCACCCTCTCCTCCGTGAACTTGGAGCAGTGCATGAGTACATGCTCTGCTGTTTCCTCAGCATCGGGGCAGTGGAGGCATTGAGCTGCCTCTAAGTGGTGGAACCGGAGTAGGTATGCCTGAAAGCAACCATGGTCCGTGAGGAACTGGGTGAGGTGGTAGTCCAGTTTTTTGTGGCTGCAATCAGCCCACGCCGTTAAATCGGGGATGAGTTGGTAGGACCACCTCCCCCGTTGCGATGTTATCCATCTGCTCTGCCACTCTCCCATCAGTCGCTCGTGAGCCTCCAGCCGGGTAGCACCTTCTCGGACCTGACAAATAGCCTTTATTTCCAGGTCGATTGGCGGCAACCCTGCCAGTGCTAGTGCTGCGTCTCCGGATATAGTCCTGAAGCCTCTAAAGAGCCTAAGGGCCATAGACCGTACCACCGTGCGTGCTCCTTTCAAGTAAGTGCCTTTCTTGGTGTCGTTGCTCCACATTGATGCAGCATAAAGCAGCGTTGCCTTGGCTACCGCCACCAGTAGTTTCCTGGCCGGGTAATTAGGACCTCCTATGTTGGGCATGAGCCTAGACAAGGACGCAGTTGTTATTGCTGCTTTCCTGCTTGCGTAGCTAGTTTGGTCCTTGAAAGATAGCCTGTGGTCTATCACTAATCCCAGGTATTTTAAGGAGTCTTGTGAGGCCACCTGTGTCCCGTTGACCGTGATCAGCATTCTTTTCACCTTCTTCCTGCTGCTTAATAGAACAGCCTCGGGCTTGTGCGCCGTGACGATTGCGCAGTACTCCATCCTTCCACCCAGCCATCTATCGCCATTAAGAGCGTTCTCGGCGATGTTTCTCACCGCCATAAGTGCGTCCAGAGTGCTCCTGCCCTTCCGAAATCCGTGCTGCTGCGTACCTAGGCCGTTGCTGCTCTCGGTGATTGCCTCTATTCGAGCATATAGGATGCGTTCGAATAGCTTGCCCACGATGTCCATTAGGCACAGCGGGCGGTAGCCTTGCCTTTCGGCAGCAGAACTAGTTTTTGGCTTTTCCACCTCGTCGGAAAGACCCCGTCCAAGAGACACTGCTGTAAGGTTTCCCTGAATATATCGGGTCTAGTTACCGCCGCTGCCTTGACGACTGCTCCAGGAATTCCATCCAGGCCAGGAGCTTTGGTGGGCTTGATTCGCTTGGCTGCCTCCACAACTTCGAGGTCTGTAATGCCCGTGAAGTCATAGGGGGGGGGGGAGCTATTGCTGTTGGCCGCCATAAGCCTCCATGAAAGCCTCCATGACTTCTGCGTGCTGGGTGCTGCCTCTGGCTCGTTGCGCCCTTCTCCTTGCCCTTAGGTATTCCGAGCGTAGCTTGCTTAAGTTGGCGCTCCACCAGTACACTGGGGGCTTGCGCTGCTGTTTTTTCCTCCTTGGCATGGTTCCGACACACGTTGCCTCAAGCATCTTCATGAGGTCGGCCGCCATTGAATCTGCGTCTCCATTTGAGATCCGAAGCGGGTCGATTTGGTATGCCAGCATATCCTCGTCCATCTTCCTCGAGCCCCAGGCTTGCCCGACTGATATTCTCTGCCGCCTCCTAGTCGTGCCCTTCGGTAGGATGCAGAAGGAAATCAGTGCGTGGTCACTCAGCGTTACAACATCGTGGACCGTCCAGCTCGCGTAACCACTAACCCTCTGCTGATGTAGGTGATGTCGATATAGGACGAACCCCTATCGTTGTTGAACGTTGGTTTGAAGCCATCGTTCAGCAGTACCAGGTCTAACATAAGCATTGTGTTCATTACTGCTCGGCCTCTGAGATTGGATATCCTGCTGCCCCTTCCTTCTTCTGCCCATGCATTGAAGTCGCCCGCGATGATCTTCGGGCCGCGCCCTCTCGCATGGCTGCCCAGCGCCTCCATCATCTCCTCGAACTGGTCTGGGGTGTCGCTAGGGGGGGCGTAGCAGCTATAAAAATGCACTCCTTTTATTTTTGCATATGCTATTCCGCGCATCGGCGAGGCCGCCAATTCCTATATGTGCAGGTTGCTGCAACACTTGATGGCTGCTTTACCGGTTTCGTCCAATATCATTGTGGGGTTGCCTCGGACAGGGTAATAGGGTTCGCTCAAAAGCATGATGTCTACCTTGCGCTCCGCCGCAGTTTGTGCCAGGAGGCTCTGAGCAGCTGCGCAATGGTTAACATTGAGCTGAACAATCTTAGTTTGCTCCTGTATTATGCTGGGACTTTGCTTCTTTAAGGCTGGCTTTGTATGTCGGGCAAGCGAAACAGCCCGTCGGGTGGTTTGTGTCCACTTCGTCGCAGCATATTAGGCACTTTGTTGGTGCAACACATCCCCTTGCCTTGTGTCCTCGTTCGCCGCATCGCAGGCAGCAGTCTGATCGGTCGATCGCCTTGCAGGTCGTTGCTCGATGCCCATAGCCCAGGCACTTGTAACATCTCGTGGGCCGGACGTCCTGGATGATGCGGCACCTTGACCACCCCACGGTACTATACACATATATGTACATACACATGTGTAAGCACCGTTTGTATTTTTGTGCTTGCTTTGTAATCATTTACTAGTTACTAGTGACTCGTCAGTCACTAATAAACCTTTGCACGTTCAACACTGAGAATTATTAGATTAGGATTTTTTTATTCAACTTATTATTGGTATTCGAATATCAGCTTAAGACTAAATCCGGTGCACAAAAATCTGAATTGAGCTGTGTGTTGTTTACGTAATTTGGGAGCGGGATCGCTAACTCGCGAGATCGCCTTCTCAGAAATTCGATGTAACCGAGATCACCCACAATACACAAGCGTTGTTCCTAATACATACGAGAATTTGTGAAATAAGGATCTTATGTCTAGTACGTAAGTGGATATGTCACTATATACCTGAAAGGTCAAAAATATCTTTAGTTCGTCCGATACTCGAGAATGGGTCAAGCGTCTGGATATATATCCCTCAATATGAAGTTCATCAAGACCGCATTAAATCCGTTTAAAAGAACTTTTTGATGTTCGCTCTTAGGGGACACAACTGGGATGCAAATCTTCACATTCTTTTCTTATTTCAGTAGACTACTACTAAACAATTTACCGTCTCTAACAACCCGTCATTTTCCTACATAACCTTATTAATAGTAATGTAGACTGTCAGTATCTACCAATACAACTAAAATTTAACATGTTAAATAGACGGACTAGATATTAGTATTCTGTTCCTAAGTTGTTGTAGATCAACATATGCCCAGCATGAGCCTTTTAGGGTTTTATGTTCTGACTACAATGACTTGTACGCTGTTACTTCTCTCTGCACGTCTACTTCTATCAAATCCTTAATTCTCACCTTCCTTTCAGAGCAACAAACGCCATCTTCCTCGTAATCATTTCTACTTTAATCTCTCGGATCTATCCCCGTGATCCGAGCCGTACCATAAACGGCAGCACCCCTCGTGGTTTGGCGGGAGGTGGGCTGTACGTTATGCAACGAGAGACGTTATGCAACGAACTTAAACTACAAGACACTCAAAAATATGGACCAACTGACGCAAACTACAATCAATCGTTTTATGAACAGAAGCTTTTTGACTACAATCAATTCCAAGGCTGACAATGGCCAATTTAATACACCATGCAAACAAAACATCAAATTAATTTTCAATCTAAGCTAAATTCTTAATTCCAAACCTCGGTCACTAATACATAGAAACTACGCACTATGGTCATAAATATAAATGCAAAAATGACACAGGATCTACCACAAACATAATGCGAAAATATATTTTTTGGTCTTCTAATTCAAAATACCAAGTAAAATTTGTACATCCATTAGAACCAGTAGTACGGACCATTAAATAAATTGGACTTTTGAACTGAACTTTTTTTATGAGATGTTAATTTCCATATTTAAGGGGGAAAACTGTAGAATTTTGAAAAACATTTTTATGACTTAAAAGGTGCTTTAGGGTCTTAGAAATAACATACCGGCAAAAATGTCTAAAGGCCCAAATTTTTATTCGACAGCAGTGCCTCGCAGGTATGCCCCGAGTGCCAGTTACGGCCGCACTTTACAACATTACACTCGTTGAACTTTATGCACGTCGGCCTATCATCGCTCCGTAATTTAAACGTTTTCCCAACGAACTAGCTACCTATTATCAGCTCTTAATTGATTTGACCAACCTGCTGTATCGCAAAGTGGTCCACAAACTAAAGAACATCTCAAAAGTTTTACTTTAAACGCATATTCTTCGTTTATTTTGAACGCGATAAAACTGTGTTCAACAAATGTTCAACCGTCATATCACCAAGCTAGCCTGCTGCTCCATCAATACACCTGCATGCCGCCGCATCTACCTGCCAACCCGTGGTATCCGTAATATCACCAAAGCCATTGACGGGTGTTCCATCTAATTCGCGATCTTCTGGACTTACGCAGAGAGCTGTGGCTCTCCGTAAGTCCATTTATGTATCGCGGCTTATGCCTGACGCCACTGCAGATGACGTTAGGGTTCACCTTGCAAATAATCTTAGTATAGCTCCCTCAGAACTTTTTGTGTCAATTTAATTTTAAACATAAACGTAGCATATCTTCATTTAAAATAACTTTACCAGATGCTTCCTGTGGGAACCGGTGCGAGAGGAAGATGAGCGCAACTCACGCTCTCCCGATTAATCTAACATAAGCAGAGAGACGAGCGGTCGGGCTGGAGAGAGAGGGCAGTCGATCAATGGAGTTGAATGCGAGCACACGTATTAGAATAACCATTGTAAACTAATAATAAATAATAAAACCAACTGTGAAATAAAGTGTATTGAAACGAAGACTAAACTACTGAATTATTACATTGGCGACGAGGTAAAAAAAAAAACAACAACTTATAAATTAATTAAAATAAGAAAAATTCAGTGCAAACCGGCATATGCTGAAATTAGCACGCAACAGTCCCGTTAGTTTGTTCTTTTCGTTCCCTGGCGTTCTTCGTATATATACATATATACATATGTACATACAAATGTGGTATCGAACGCGCGAACGAATACAAATAGACAAATTAATGCAAGGGAGAAATAACATGTAAATTAACATTAAAAAAAAAATGTTTAGCGCAAATCTGTGATGGCAAAATTGTCACACAATAATTCGATAATTTTTTTTTCTTTTCTTCGCTCACTCTCGTTGTTCGTATGTACATATGAACGCGCAGGCAAATGCACGCTGACGAACTAATGTGATGAAGAGAAGAAAGAATGAAGGAAAAGAAATAAAATATAAGAATGCTCGCAGGCATTTCAGTTATGGCAGCTCGTATGTAAAAAAAAAAACACAACAACAATAAAAGAATGAAAAATAAAAGGAAAGAGAAAACAACTGACAAATTACAGTGACAGTGTCAAGAGACACAGATTTTATTATTGTTCTATCTGACTTGGGTCAGGGGCTGTACTAAATGTACAAGCCGAGTAAATAATTTTGAGCTGACTTAAGTCAGGGGCTGTACTAGATGTACGAGCCGAACAAATAATCATAAGCTGATTTAAGTCAGGGGCTGTACTAAAGGTACGAGTCGAATAATTAGATATGAGCTGACTTGGGTCAGGGGCTGTACTAAATGTACAAGCCGAATAAATAATTTTGAGCTGACTTAAGTCAGGGGCTGTACTAGATGTACGAGCCGAACAAATAATCATAAGCTGATTTAAGTCAGGGGCTGTACTAAAGGTACGAGTCGAATAATTAGATATGAGCTGATTTGGATCAGGGGCTGTACTAAAGTATCAGTCGATAGGTATGCACATGTATATGTATACCACGGTATATTCCTTGAAAACTATATGTAACTAATTACGATCTGACTAAATCAGAGGCAGTTGGCCAAAAATATTAAAGCAAAATTTATTTTCAGTCGACCTACAAGCAATGGCAGAGAGCGTAATCAGGCCGTTTCTTTGCGAGACGAGTGAGAAGTCTCTGTTGCGTGTGGAATGGGAGAAATGGTTTAGAGCTTTCGAAATATATGCGCAAGCTGAGGAGATCATCAGTTCACCATCCCGGAAAAGAAACAAACTGTTACATCTTGGCGGCCCTCAGCTACAAACGGTAGCATTTTCACTGCCCGGAGCCGTGATAACGGAAACGGCGGCTGAAGACCAGACCGACATATTTCAGACGTTAGTCGATAAGTTGAATGCGTTTTTCTCGCCGAAACAGAACTCAAGCTTCGAGAGACATCTATTTAGGAACCTTTCTCCTGCAGAGGGGGAGACATTTGCGAAGTTTGTATTGAGGCTGAGGTACCAAATTCAAAAATGCGATTTTGGATCCACTAAAACCGAAATCGAGGAGATCTGTTTAAAGGATAAAATCATCGATAGCTGCGCCAACATAAGCCTAAAACGGAAACTTTTGGAAAAAGAGTACAATTTATCGGAGATAATAAATCTCTGCCAAATGGAGGAAGAAATCAACAAAGAGTCCGAGATAATGCGACCACAGCTGAATCTGGAGGGAATAAACAGAATACAAACGAATACAAAATCGTCCAACATGCAGTGGGAGTGCAGCAGATGTGGTCGAAAAGGTCACAACCATAATAGCCCCAATTGTCCAGCCTTAAAACAACAATGCAATAAATGCACACGGTTCGGGCACTTTGCAAACTAGTGCCGAACCAATTTAAGGCGATCAGGAAACCAGAACAACAGCAATGCAACAAAACGACAACGCTCAAACGTGAACCTGGTAAATGAAGGGGATGATAAGAAACCGGCAAATAACTGTTTTAAAATTCTAAGTGACGACGAAGACGAAGTAATCAAATGCCAAGTGGAAGCCAAGAAATGCCTTTCATCATCGACTCAGGATCACGTTTCAATCTCATAAGTCCGGAGGATTGGTCAGTTCTACAAGATAAGAAAGCAACAATTTTCAACGTCCAATGGGACTGCTCGAATCATTTTAGAGCATATGCTTCAGACGAACTACTGCAAATAATCTGTTGTTTTGATGCACCTGTATCCATTGGATCTAACCCGGAGGTAATTGCTCCATTTTTTGTAATTAAAAAAGGAAAACAATCACTACTGGGCAAGGAAACGGCGATAAAGCTACAAGTATTACGACTCGGTTTGGGAGTCCACAGTATAGAGAGCGTATCTCCATTTCCAAAATGGAAAGGATTGCCAGTTAAACTATCCATTGACCCAGACATCAAACCAGTTCAACAACCGATGAGGCGGATTCCAATAGCGTTGGAAGAGAAAGTTATTGGAAAACTGGAGGAAGCGTTAGCCCTCGATATCATTGAACCAGTAATGGGACATTCTCAATGGATCTCACCAATGGTCATGACATTCAAAGAAAACGGGGATCTCCGCATCTGTATAGACATGAGACTAGCCAATAAAGCAATTTTAAGGGAGAACTATCCATTGCCTATCTTCGAAACGTTTATGACCAAACTGAGAGGAAATATTTTTCTCGTCTGGATCTCAAATATGCATATCATCAATTAGAATTGGACGAGGCTAGCAGAACAACTTTCATAACTCCTCGTGGGTTGTTCCGGTATAAGCGATTGATGTTCGGGGTTAACTCTGCACCCGAAATTTTTTAAAGAAGACTGGAGGAGCTACTGGCACCGTGCCGAAATGTCCTGAATTATATCGATGATATCATCATATTCGGAACCAATGAAAATGACCATGATAACGCCATAAAAGAAATAAAGATTATATTGGAGAAAAACAATGTCCTCTTGAATGTGGAGAAATGCATTTGGAAGACGGATAAAGTTAAATTTCTTGGGCATATCCTGTCAGACAGAGGAATTGAAGTTGATCCGGAAAAAGTATCCACAATCCTTTCATTCAGAAGTCCCAAAAATAAGGAGGAGGTCCGCAGTTTTCTGGGCCTTGTCACTTATGTTGGCAAATTCATACCGGATTTAGCCGACCGTACAGAACCATTAAGACGTTTGCTAAGAAAGGATTGCAGATTTAATTGGGATAAAAATGAGGAAATAGCATACGAGGACCTAAAATCTCATTTGGCCAAGATACCAAACTTGTCCTATTTTGACCCCGATAACACTACACAACTGATAGCCGACGCCAGCCCTGTCGCACTCGGAGCTGTGCTATTACAGTTCACTAGAGACAAGGAACTAAAAATAATTTCGTTTCCTAGTCGGAGTCTATCGGATGTTGAAAAGCGATATTCACAGACGGAAAAAGAAAGTCTGGCCTTAGTCTGGGCTGTTGAGAAGTTTTATTTTTACCTGGCTGGATTAGAATTCGAGCTGGTGACGGATCACAAACCACTGGAGGCAATATTCAAACCAACTTCGAAGCCTCCAGCGCGAATTGAAAGGTGGCTCTTACGCATACAGGCGTTCAAGTTTAAAGTAATCTACAAGGCGGGCAAAGAGAATATTTCAGACGCTCTGTCTCGACTTTGGGAACTGGCTGCGACGAACTCTTCCTGGCGAAATGATGAATATAATGTCTTTCGGGTCATCGAATACTCTGTTCCTGCAGCGTTACACATATCAGAAATATCCCAAGCAAATAGTATGGATGAGGAAATCATTGACGCCATGTCCTGTTTGGAGACTGACACTTGGGATCCATGTAAATCAAACAAATTTTACCCATTTCGATATGAACTTTCGACGCTTGGGAAAATTCTGCTTAGAGGAACACGATTAGTCATCCCGGCAACACTTCGAAAGAGAGTATTAGAACTTGCCCATGAAGGTCATCCAGGCGAGTCTGCAATGAAGCGGCGTTTAAGGTCAAAGGTATGGTGGCCACGCATCGACCGAGACGCAGAGAATTTTGTAAAAGCATGTAGAGACTGTTTAGTAGTCTCTCAACCTTTAGGCCCAGCACCGATGCAGAGAACACCATTTCCAACAAGCGCTTGGATGTCGATAACCAGTGATCTTTTGGGCCCATTGCCGAATGGAAAATATGTCCTGGTCTTTATAGACTATTTTTCAAGATACATGGAGCTAAAGTTTATGCAATCGATATCCTCAACAGCTATTATTGGGGCAATGAAGGAAATATTCTGCCGATTAGGGTTTCCAAAGTACCTGCGGACAGATAATGGTAGACAGTACGTTAGTGAGATGTTTGAAAATTATTGTAGTTTGAATGGCATTACCCTAATACGGACTCCACCATATTGTCCTCAGGCTAATGGTGAGGTGGAAAATATAAACAAGTCCCTAGTAAAAAGACTAAAAATTGCACACTTAAACAAGAAGAACTTGGAGAAGGAAATTCAGGAGTTTCTTTTAATGCATAACGTCACCCCTCATGGTACTACTGGAACAGCCCCTTCAGAGTTAATGTTTAATCGTTTGATTCGAGATAAAATTCCTAACATACAAGATGTTGTAGGGGTTTTTACTGACTCGGCTGAAAAAGATAATGACCAGATACAAAAGCATAAAGGCAAAGTAGCTGGGGATAAAAAGAGAGGGACAAAGGATGTAGACATTCAGGTTGGAGATCAGGTACTAATGAAAAACGTAATATTTCCTAGTAAGCTGACACCGAACTTTGACATAACTGAATACCAGGTCTTGGAGCGAGAGGGAAATATTGTTAAAGTCTCAGGGGGTGGTAAGACACTTCTTAGGGACGTTAGCCATCTAAAAAAGATTCCAGCTGCCTCCACCACGATGACGGTTCCGGCTTCCACCACGAACTTGGAGAAACACAACCAACACTCGCTGGCCAAATCATCCGAGGAAAACGATACGTCTGCGGGACCTGGGTTGAAGCTTAAGCTGAAAAACATAGGAGGGATGTGGGAACCGGTGCGAGAGGAAGATGAGCGCAACTCACGCTCTCCCGATTAATCTAACATAAGCAGAGAGACGAGCGGTCGGGCTGGAGAGAGGGCAGTCGATCAATGGAGTTGAATGCGAGCACACGTATTAGAATAACCATTGAAAACTAATAATAAATAATAAAACCAACTGTGAAATAAAGTGTATTGAAACGAAGACTAAACTACTGAATTATTACACTTCCCTTGCTAAAGCTTTAGATCCTGCAACCTGGACCGAGCACAGTATTGTTCATGAATTCTTGACCAGAGATTCTAGAGGTTCCAGTCCAGTTACTATTTCAAAAAACTAAGCAACAAGATTTTTTCTTTTTGCTACCAAAACTGCCGTGCTGCTTGACCTCATTTTCTCTAATTCTACCTCCTCTGCAACAATAGCAAGGTCTTCTCGCTTATCTACTCCTAAGGACCCTCACCATCCAACACTCTTAGTCTGGCTAATTATTGACTCTCCTGAAGTCCCCCCCCCCCCCCCCAGTAATAGCGATTTCCAAGCATCATGAGAAACTCATTACATCGCAGCTGCAAAATGCATGCAAGACCATAATCTCACCAGCACAGCATGGTTTTGTCAAGCTTCGCTCGACAACAACTAATCTACTTGAATTTTCGTCAATAATCAACCGAGGTTTTCAATATCGCCTGCAAACTGATGTAATTTATACTGACTTAAGCAAAGCATTTGATTCAGTGTGATAAATTATGCCTCTACGCTTATGTATGCTGGTGATGTCAAGTTATGCTATTCCTTCTCGGAACAATTTCTGCACAGGCATTTGCAATTAGACCTCCACGTACTCTATTTGTGGTGCTTAAGTAATCTTCTGTTCCTAAACTGCTCTAAATGCAAACTTACGACATTCCATCGCAGTGTACCGCTTATTGTATCTTACTCTCTCGGAAATCACGTCCTTGATCGTGTTTCCATAATCAATGATCTTGGAGTTCTTTTTGATCATAAACTTAAGTTTAATGATCACATTTCTGTGAAAGTGAATAAAGCCAGAGGAATTTTAGACTTTATTAAGCGATGGTCTAAAGAACTTAACGATCCTTTCACCACCAAATCTCTGTATATCACCCTAGTTCCACCTTGAATATTGCTAGTGCGTTTGGAGTCCTCAATACTGCTCTCACCAAAATAGTATTGAGTCGGTGCAAAAGCAGTTTCTGTTATTTGCACTAAAAACATAAACTCGGATCCTGATAATCGGCTCCCGCCGTACTGTTGCAGGCTTAAATTGTTAAAGTTACCTCCACTGAAGGAGCGCCGAACCTGTGCTGGGGTCATGTTTCTACACATGCTAATTGGCATGGTTAATTCTAAACACCTTCTAAACCAACTATATTTTTCCATCCCTAATAGGAAAACTAGGTCCTTCCGACCCCTATGGTTACCTTTTTGCAGATCCAACTACGCTGAACACGACCCCTTTTGTCGTATATTTGTGAAAACTATAACCTCATATCACATACTCTATCCCCTGAACTCTTTCTTAATGTTAATAAATTAAAAATCCTAGAATACCTCCTAAAAAATTTGTATTTTAGTTATATTTATATTTAGCAGATTAAATTGTTAAATTGTTGTTAAATAAATATTTTTGCGCATAGAAAATAAATCAAACGCGTTTTTCTTGAAATCACTTTTTTTAAACTAGCCGAAGACATAACTCGAACAAATCTTCCAATTCTTACGAAATTTTGACAGTACATTTGAAATACCGTTCTCGGAAGACGTACGTAGGATTTTTTTTATATAACATAGTTTTTTTTAATCAACAATTTCAAATCGTTTTTTATAGTGCAAATTGTAACATTTTGTTCAAACGTGCAACATCGCGGAAAAACAAAATGTCGAAAAAAAACCTACGTACGTCTATTTCTGTTATTATATAGAAACTAAAAAAATGCCATATTATGATCCAGGACAAAAACTAAGGAGTTTACATCTTCGGCCATGGACCCATTAAAAAAAATGCGTTTTCGGAAAAATGCTGCATAGCGTCCATTTTGAAATTAATTCACACGATAAATTTTGTATTTGTATCATGAAAACTACAAGTATATTATTAAACCTATTTCACACATTTTGGAATGATTCCTTTGTTGAGTCAAAAAAAATTCATAAAATATGCCCAATTTTTTGCGCCAGCTGGTCTGGAAATTGAAGGTTCTTAAATTTATTTAATAACGTTATAAATTCAAAAATTTCTTTCTCATTGAGATGACCAATTCAAAACCATTTAAAATCTTTTTTTTTAGGGAGGAAGTATTAAAGAATATAATTCGTACATTCGCCCCAATTCGGTAGTACCTAAAAAGGAATTCAGATAAAGATAAGTACAGAGTTGTAAACGACTTCAGGAAAATGAAGGCACAGTATTTTGCAATAGACTTAGCGAAGGGTTCCATCAAATAGAAATGGACCTAGAATCAATTCGGAAAGCCGCATTTTCTATAAAGAGTAGACATTACGAATAAGTTCAAAACCCATAACCAATTGCATTCTAAAAAGAATTAAATAGATACAAAAAATTAAAATTATTTAGATGAATTAATACCTGATTTAGAAAAAAAAAATTTTTCTTAAATGGTCATTCAATAAATTTCATTAGCAGATCACTACACCAAATGAGTTTAATTAGAGTGCCGTCGAACAAAAATTACTCGCCATTGTATACGCCACTAAAACGCTTCTCCACTATTGGACAAATTATTGGACGACTATTGGAAACATTGACATTGACATAAGGGAGGTACATGGAATGTATTTTTAAGGAGGTTGACTTAGGTGTCTATTGATGGGGGAGTTGAAGCGGGTGTTTCCTCTTCAGGCGTCTAAGGGATGGGCTATTATCTAGGAGGTTGATGGCCAGGTGGTTGGCTGAGATGGGTGATCTCCTCTGCTACCAATGGAATTCCAAGCTCTTTATAAATGATGGAATTTTCGTGGTACGGATAGGCGTTAGAAACTGTTCTCAGGCATTTATTTCGAAACCGAAATACTTTGTATAGAAGTAGGTTTAGTTTTTCCCTGAGCTTGGACCTTCTCCCCAGGAGCCAGTACAGTTGCTTGAGTCGTATGTCGGCCTCGTTGCGCTTGTTGATCAGGTGTGGATGCCATGTGAGCCTGCGGTCCAGGGTCAGCCCTAGATATAATATTTGGGAGTGTTATTCATAGTGAGGGTTTTCCCGTTGAGTGTGACGGGGGGCATTCCCCCAGCGTAGAGCGAAGGTTGTGTGCGACGATTTCTCCGCGTTGACCGTGGTCACGTGTGTTCCATCGTTTCAGCCATGGATCGAGAGCATCCAATTGTCTCTGGATGATGGCTGATGCTTCCTGGGGATCTGTGGCGGAGGCTAGAAGGGCGGTATCATCGGCATATGTTGCTACTGTGAGGTTCCGGGAGAGGGTGATGGGAAGGTTTGCTGTGTAGAGTGTGTATAAGGTGGGTCCAAGAACACTGCCTTTAGGCACTCCTGCTCTTATAGGCCTAGGTTTCAATCTGGTTGGGTTGTGGGGCATCCTCTGAACGACGCAGGGTGATCAGCTTGGCAATGTAAGCAGCATGCTTTCTCGTCATCTTTTTTGGTGCATGATCTGAAGTCGTGAGGACCACCACATTTCACGCACCGATATTTAAGGAAGCAATAGCGCTGGTTGTGCCCGAATCCTTCCCATCTGAAACATTGTGGAACGTCGTTGAACTTCAGTAGGGACTCAATGGTGACGACTGACCTGCAAATCCTCTTTATTTTGAAAACCTTTGTGTTGTTGCTCGCTGGTTCGAGATTAACAAAAAAGATCCCCAGTGGTTGGATTTCCTGCCAATGGGATTGTGCAGATTCCTCACAGTATGGCCGTATTTGTGGAGTTCTTCTTTAATTTCAGTCTGGTCCGTTGTGTGGTGAAGTCCCTTGATGACAGCCCTGTACGCTCTCTCGTCCTTTGGTTTGAAGGTGCGGTGCCTTTTATTATGTGCCACGAGATGCTGGCGTAGGGCTGTGTAGGACTCCTTGTCTGGCAACATTACGCGTTTGTTGTTTCTCTCCGTTTTGTACGAGAAATCCTTCTTGGTACCCACGAGAGTCGTTATCATCTTGACAAGCGCGGTAGTGTCGGTTACGTCTGGGATGTAGATCGGGGGAGGCTTGAGGGTCTTCGGGGTCGGGTTCGGTTTCTCTGCTGTTTTGGATGCCACTACTTCTGCAGCAGGTTTGGGTTCGTCATGTTCGTCGTCGTCTTCTTTGCTTGAAAGGAGGGCAAAGGAGTTGTTTCCCAGCTTGCTATGCAGAGCTGCGCTGGTGCTAGGCGTGATCTCCCCGGGCTCCGAGTAAGAAGAACTCGAACTTGAGTCGCTGCTCGAGCTGCACTTTCTTGCTTTGAGAGCCTTCCTGCAGGGCGTTGTTTTGCCAAGCTTGGTGGCCCGCGCGGGGGCTTGCCAATCCATGCTCTGGGTTGAGGACGATTGAGTGGGGGGAGGGGAAACTGGACACCGTTGGCCGGTATGCCAACCGCTCTTTGCTTCTGCTGAGTTGTACACAGCTTCAACAGTGAGAGAATTTGGTGGAAAGCAGATGACAGGCACCCTGGAATATGCGTTAGAGCTTGTAGCAAACCGTTAGGTTCGCAGGTTGAACCAATCAGATACTATGTGACAGTTTCAGAATAGTGGGAGTGAAATACGATAAGAAACTTGCTGTCCATCCGCAGGCACGTCTGCACTCTTTGAGTGTTAGATCGCGTCTACCAGCCATACTGAGGTATTTTGTGGTCCCATCAAATTCAAAGAAATCATATTGCAGTTACATAAAAAAAATGTACATCATGGAATCCAAAAGATGACTAAGTTATTTAAAGAATGTCATTAGTTTCCATATTTTCGAATTTTATTCAAATTCATATTCGAATTCAAAACAACAAATAATTGAAGCCTGTGTAACTAAGCTAAGACTGAATAAATAAAAACGAACATTTCTTTTAAAATTCCAGATCAAGGGCATTTCCTCACTAGCATAAGGTAGCATGGTTTCCTGCATTATTTGGAGGTATCCAGGCCTATCTATGATCTCTTTAATCCACGGTGTAGGGCCACACCATGATAGGAAAAACATCCCAAAATCATGATGCTAGCCCCACCGTGTTAGATCGTTTTTATACAGGATTTTGAATTCAATTCAGCTTTGGGTGGTCTTCTGGCATACTATCTAGCGCCTTTACCATCATACAGAACAATTTTTGATTCATCCGACCACAGGACATTCTGCCACTTTTGACCTGTCCAGTTAACATGGCTTTTTGCGAATTCGATTCAATTGGCTTTGTGTTTCTTTGTGTTACACGGAATTTTCCTCGGGCTGTGAGCTGTTAAATTAAGGTCTTTTAATCGTCTACTTATTGTAGGTAAACATGCATTTAACTTTACTTCATCCTTTATTTTTTTACAGCTTGCGTTAAGATGCTTCTTCGAGTACCTAGCTACACGACTAGCTAGTTTTTCTGCTATACTTCAAGAACGGCAGCGTGTTTCAGGCTTAAATGAATAATGAAGTGCATTTCGATTTAATACTTCGAACTTCCTTTTATGTTTTGCCACTCGAAATCAAGGATTCGATCGATTAACGCCGCTTAGGTGTACAAGGCTTACTACGGCCCATTTCTTTGATTTTTAAAGTCTTATTTGTTTTAATTATAATTATAAATAGGACTTTCAGCGTTTATTAACCGAAACTTTGATCAATTTATGCATAATTCGTCTTCATGAACCTATTTAAGTGACCACTCCTATTATTTTGAACAACCAAAAATGCGACCTGCTTTGTAATTTAGCAAATTCTAAAACATCAAGGAAAGATTTGAATATAATTAGTGCTATTTCTTTGAGTATACCCATTGGCAAAAGCAGTGCAAAAAAAAGAACTGAAAAAATAGACAAAAAACTTTGCTACACACAAGAGAAGTCGATGTGCGAACGCACTCCTATTATTTTGAACGCAACTGTATCTACTCATCTGAAGGTAAACACTACATTAGTTGTAATTTGAAACCTCTGAAAAATTTTTTCCAAATTTTTATCTGGAAAGCAAACCCCTATTGTTAAAAGCACATAGAGGCGGTGCAATTTTCAGCTTATTGATAGCTTCAAAATGAGGAAATTGTGTAATAAATAAGTTATAGTAATTAAATAATTCATCTAATAATGACAAAATTAAATTAAGAACGATAGAAACCATTCTTTACATATACAATCTCAATACTAAGGAAGACTTTTCTGGAAAGGCACCTGGTCATATTTTCATTTATTCTGGGCAACCATTGCGATGCACTGCCGAGAAGCGATTTGCTTAGCATCATCACTAATGATGCGCTTTCTTGGGGATGCTCGCAAATTATGTTAGCTGTTTTGCACCATGCCGCTGCGTCAGCGCCAGCAACTTCGGGGTTAAACGTTGGTAGCAATGCAGATACATTATGTGCGCCAGGCGCCGACGTGGACTGTGCAACTTTCAGTAGTTCTGCAATCACTTTATTTTGCGTTTCAATGAGCTTGGGCCAGCTATTTTCCGAATTGTATTGTCTTATATAACTTACGTGCCGACGACCTGGGGAAATGACCCCAGATCGGCACAAGGTCAGATATTATCAAATTATGTGTTGTTCCACGTGAAATAATACGGCGAAGTATTTGCTTATGGTTTTCCTTTATTAGTTTTGGTTAGTTGAAGTTAAGTAAGATCTGCTCAGCTCCGGTTCTCCTCTGCAAGTGCCACCCGGCTCCCGTGCCAGGAGCGTCGAGCCCTCGGTCGGCCCGCATCAGTGCCGAACACGAGCAACAGGACTGCTGCTCTCGCGCTCGAGTGTTACAATCCTGAGTGCAATCCCAGCAACTCCGCATAAAGGTCCGGGGGGCAGCTGGGGCGGTGAGGTAAGAAAGGCCCCGCTTGCAGATTGTTGAGCAGTTCAGCCGTGCGGTGAGGTAAGAAAGGCCCCGCGCGGCGAGGTAAGAAAGGCCCCGCTTGCAGATTGCTGACCAGTTCAGCCGTGGCACGTGCATGGTGTGAGTGGCCAGGGGAAGCGTTTAGCTGGTGTTAACTTATATTATATATGTCGTAATAATAATATGTCGTGTAATATGAATTACTTGATTTAGTTATTAATTGTGAGTTTCTCAGTGTAATCGAAAATGGGAATAAAGAAAGATCAAAGGGAATGAAAGAGAGCCTTTTCATGAGAGAGAGCTTATGACTGAGAGCGCGGTGGTGAAGGAGCCGAACCCCCTGCTGGCGCAATGTTAGGTAAAGGAGAAGAAGTAACTCAGAGCAGGTGACAACATTGCGACTCGCTGCGTTGTGTAGGAAGAAAATAAGAAACTATAATGTTCGATCCAAATTGCCCATCATCTCCAACATCAGAAGTGGGATCACCACTCCTACAAGACAATTCGGAAAATAGCTGGCCCAAGCTCATTGAAACGCAAAATAAAGTGATTGCAGAACTACTGAAAGTTGCACAGTCCACGTCGGCGCCTGGCGCACATAATGTATCTGCATTGCTACCAACGTTTAACCCCGAAGTTGCTGGCGCTGACGCAGCGGCATGGTGCAAAACAGCTAACATAATTTGCGAGCATCCCCAAGAAAGCGCATCATTAGTGATGATGCTAAGCAAATCGCTTCTCGGCACTGCATCGCAATGGCTTCCCCAACTCTGTTTCCCTGGAATAAGTTGGGTGCAGTTCAAGAAATTATTTATGGAGCCCTATGAAGGCAACGACACAGCGCAGCATTTAGCAAAACATGCGGAAGGGACGCCCAAATCCCCATGAATGCCTTTCGGTGTACGAGTACTCCAGCCGTTTGGTTACATCTTTATTGACCAAGTGGAATGCAATGACACATTTTTTTTTTTTTTTCCAATGTTTTTCCTTATTTATTGAATCTTCCCTTTTACTTAAGAGTCTAACAATAAGTTTTCAAATCTTATTCTAAGCTAACTAAGTATCATTTTATGAAATGATTCGTGCTGTGTGGCCTAACAAATTTAACGCTGGGCTGGTTGGTCGTTCCGGTGCAGTCGGCTTTGGCTGCATACTCGAGTAAGTTTTCTTGCAAGAGGATTTGGATGTGAGGCTAGTTTTTCGTTATATTTAACTTTTTTCTCAGCTATTGTCTCAATGACAAGTTTTATTTGTAAGTCCCTGTGTATATTCTCGTTCCGAAGATACCATGGAGCTCCAGTAATGATTCTCAGGATCCTAGACTGTGCTCGCTGGACTATGTCGATGTTGCTTCTCGATGCGTTGCCCCATAGCTCGGATCCATAGGTCCATATGGGTTTTAAGACGGAGTTGTAAAGGAGGACTTTGTACTCCAAGCTTGACAAGCAATGACACATGAAGCGATTCCGGTATCATTGGTGCTGGTACATACATCGCAAATCGATTCCAAACTCCAGCGTTTAGTATTTACAACAAACATAGAGACGAGAGCGGAGCTACAACAACAACTCAAGGCTCACACGTTCGTCAGAAATGCGGAGTTCTCTGAAATTTTCCAAGGCCCGGAAAAGAAGAGGCAAAAGATGCAAACACCGATTAGTTGCCATAGTTGCCATAGAAAACTCGGACACAAGGCAAGAGAGTGCCGAAAAAGAAAAGCAGTAGAAATAAACGAGACGAGACCAGGCCATAGCGGCGGCAGATCAACGGTAACATGCTTCAAATGCGGCAACGTTTGACATATTGCAACAGTCTGTACGAAGGGACCAACAACAGCGAATAGAAACATCGAGAAGAGTGTGGACACGTGTGCGGTTCAGCCTAACGGAATACAGTTTGGTGAGCGGTTTCCATTTTTCTTTGATTCTGGTTTCGAACGCTCGTTAATAAAAGAAACAATAAGCAAGAAGCTAGCCAAAAGATGTCATAATCTTGTAGTTTTGAGAGGCATAGGCGACAATGATGTCAAGAGCAATTTGAAAAAATTTCTGAATTTAACTTTGAGTTATTATTTCACGAAGTAGATAAGAGTTGTCTTAAATATGACATGATAATTGGACAAGACATTTATCATATTAGTTTTGGAATTATGTTAGAAAGTAACAGATTCGATATTTATATAACTTAAACGGTATTATCGGTAATTGATAATAACATATTGAATAAGATTGGCTCAATTGGTAGTGACAAATAAAGACTAAATGACATATTAGCCAAATATTCCATGTTCTTCATTGATGGTATCCCTAGTACACCTAGTAGACGTGTCACCACGTGTATACAAGAAATCCGATAATAATAAAATCGTTCAAAGGCGACCGTATCGCCTTAGCAAAAATGAAAGGCAGATAGTAAGGGATACAATTCAACAAATGTTAGAAGCAAATAATAAGACCTAGTAGCCCTCCCATCGCTAGCCTTATGCTACTAGTCAAAAAGAAAGATGGCAGTGACAGGCTGTGTTGGCTATCGTGAACTAAACACAAATACAGTGTCAGAAAGACAGATTTGGGAAGGTGCTAAGCACGTTATCGATGCTAGAGCTCTCTTTCAATGTAAAAAAAGTGTAAATTTCTGCGGACAGAGATAGAATGCTTGGGTGTTGTTATCCTCCGAAAATCCAAGCTATATCTCAACGTCCGAAATCATCTTCAATCCCATAGATTAGACAGTTTATAGGACTAGCATTCTTCGTCAGGCAGTTCGTTCCTCGATTTTCGAAAGTAATTAACTTTGAAATCTAAATATCACACTTATGAGCTCGAACATTGGCGGTTTTTAATGCCATCAAGCGTTTCCACTATCATTTTAATGGTAGAAAGTTGACCGTGTATACAGACTGTTATTCCTTCAGGGCGAGTCGGGACAAGGCGGTTTTGACCCCGGGAATGCATGGATGGTCATTCATGCAAGCCTTTGAATTTCAGGTGACGAAATGCAGAAAGATCTAGCGAACGCTTATGAAATAAAAAAAAGTTTGTTGCATCGAATCGTTCACAGAAATTGCAGAACGCCATGTTTGCCTGTTGTTCCGAGGGCGTTTAGATGATCGGTTGTTAACCGCATTAACGACGTCATAATGCATTTAGGGTGGCAGAAGACATTAGATATGGTCTACGAGCAGTTACGGTTGATGCCTGTTAAGGTAGACGCGGAACAATGCGAGAGATCGCCAACTGAGGCACTCGTAGATACCATAGATTCTGGGTAATTCATTAGCAAGTCTATAGGTACACCATATACTACACAGCTACACTACATGGCGGGGTATATGTGGGTCCAGAGGGTCCATGATGATGCGTGAGAGCGTTGCAAGTAGTGCAGCGAGCGCGTGAGGATGGTGGTATAGTAATAAAATGTAAAGAGAAAGAAATTTGTGAGCTAGTAAAGGAGCCTGACGAGGACATGTAAGATAGAAATGTGGAAAAAGAATCCGTGACTGTGGTATAAAGAAGTCAAGCAATGTGCTGAGAAAAAAAATTTTAAAAAATAAAGTGCAATGAAGTTTATGTTGAATTAAGTAACACGAGGACGTGTTATGGTCAGGAAGGCCGTGTCTGAGAATAATTCTGAATTACTAGATTTAGTTATTAAGTGTAAGTTTCTCAGTGTATTCTAACATGAGAATAAAGGAAGATCAAAAGGAATGAAAGAGAGCTTCTGAAGAAGAGTGCGGTGGGGAGGGAGTACGAAATCCCTGCTGAGCGTGGCGCAATGTTAGGTAGAGGAGAAGAAGTAAATGAAAGCAGGTAAGTTAGAGTTGGCCCTCCGTAAAGAATAAAATAATTAATTGCGACTCGCTGCGCTGTGAAGGAAGAAAATAGGAAACAATAATGGCCGATCCAAATTGGCTATAATTTCCAACATATGTTTATTATATATTTTATGTATTTGAATATTTAAAAATTGCTTAAAATTCAATACAACTTCATGAAATAAATTGGGCTATAGGTTTTGTTAACGACGGACCAGAAAGACTTAATCATTATGAAAATAATCGCAACAGCATTGACACTGTTTTATATGAACTTATGTAGTTTATTGATTTTATAGGAGACAACGGGACTGTTGCTCTCGCGCTCGAGTGTTACAATCCTGAGTGCAATCCTAGCAACTCCGCATAAAGGCCCCGCTTGCAGATTTTTGAGCAGTTCAGCCGTGCGGTGAGGTAAGAAAGGCCCCGCGCGGCGAGGTAAGAAAGGCCCCGCTTGCAGATTGCTGACCAGTTCAGCCGTGCGGTGAGGTAAGAAAGGCCCCGCGCGGCGAGGTAAGAAAGGCCCCGCTTGCAGATTGCTGACCAGTTCAGCCGTGGCACGTGCATGGTGTGAGGGGCCAGGGGAAGCGTTTAGCTGGTGTTAACTCCTCCCCGCCCCAAGATCTGCGGCCCGCAGATCAATGAGCCTGGCTTGGCTCGGTTTGGCCCAATGCCTTTAAGTTTGCGGGTAGCTTATGATGTTCCAGTCAGCAGCATCTGGAGATCCAGCTATCCATTTCCAAGCCGACCCCAGCCAGTCCAGTGTGCGAGATTGGCATCGCGCTCGTCCGGAAAGCCTGTTGATTCCTTCCATGGCTGTGTTGAGGGAGTAGTCGACCAGAGCTTCAGCTTTCCTATCCGCCAAGGCAACCGTTTCTCGTCCGATTTCCTTAGCCAGTCTGTTCATCTTTGCAAGATCGACGAGGTGCGCTAGTTTGAAGACGCCATTGATTCTCCATACCTCGCCATACTGCAAGGGGATCACCGGCCCCTTATATACGTGGGCGGGGCTTACTGCGCATGCAGAAATCGAGCTTACGAAAGTACGATTTGTAAATATTTGATCGTTTAGGTTATTCTTAGGCTACAAGTGTGTAAGTGGGGGTGCAGTACATTTTATGTGTTTATTTTTAATTTATTTTATATTTTGTAATTTTTTATATATTTTTTTTTTTTTTTTTTTTTATATAATATAATCTTTGGTATTGTATTGTAGTATGTTTTAGTGTTTGATGTTTTTATAAATTTAGTGTATGGATAGGTGAAATATTTCATTAAGTTGCCACCAATTATTTTTATTTTAATTATTAGTTTTTTTCTTTTTTTTGTTAGTAAAAACCATGTTTCAGTTCCTTAAATCAGATTTGTGGAAAGTTTTTCCTGATCTGGTTCTAATTGTTACTTTGTTGTCTTCCTGTACCTTTTCGTATCTGAACCTCGGTTTTTCTTTTGTTTTTATTTGCTTATTTGGAACAAAAACTTCTTCCCCCAAGCCATAAGACTTGGGCTCGCTCCTATTTTTGTTCCGAGCCAACTTAGTTCTAGCTTGTTTATACTCGATTAAGCCCCTTATATCTTCTAAAGTTTGTCGCCGGAAATCTGTCAGACCCTGATAATTTATTCTCGACGAGCGGTCGAAAAAAATGTCTGCTGGTTTCCGATTCGTTACTGAGTGAACAGAAGTGTTATAGCGGTCCACCGCTATCATCACCAATGATACCATCAAAAGAACGTAAATTTGGAAGGACGAAAAAGGTAATTTCTGAATCGTTTCCTAGTGGTTCGAAGAATTTACCAACTAGGCAATGTGTTATCATAATGTTACCTGCAGCGGATTGTACAGAGAAAGGTTTGGGGACCGTGGTACAACCGGCTGCAAGCTTGCGGCTAATAATCAATCAAAAACTTTAGCCTTTCCCCCCTCCCCGTCACATATTCTATGTACGGTACACTAGAGAGGCGGTTGTCATAAAATTCGGCCCCCCCTCGGTTTCAAGGTTATGTGGAGCATCTGTATCTCTTTTCGCTACCTTCTGCGGGGGATAATCGTTGGCCTCTTTGACAACTTGAGACGCGTCACCATAATAGCCCTCATGTGAAGGGGCTCGGTCGTCTCCACTAGTCGCCGTGGTTCGTGGAGGTGGTGCTAATTCCGTGTGGTATAATCTTTGTGCCTTTCGGAATGGGTTGTCACCTTCGGACGTTCTTTTAATGCCGGAGCCTCCTTCCTGGCGATCACTGTACCCTGATTGGTAAGACTGACCCGACCGATTGGATTCCATTTTAATGGCATGTCTAGGACCTTGAGCTCTGTAGGAATTTTGTGAAAATCTCCCCGAACCGGGAGAAAAAGAGGGTCGGAATGGTGCCCTGGCTTGATGTTGAAATGGGGCTACGAATCTTGGGGGACCTGACGGTTGATAGTTCTGAGGTGTGGAGGCCCTCGACATTACGTTCTGCAACCCCATACAAAAAGAGTACGCCTCTGGTAGGTTTTTGGGGTTGCGGACAAGTAGGTGTTTGGAACAGTCTCCCCCCACTCCTCGGATAAAAACATCCAAGGCCTTGTCCCTGTAGGTCTCTATCAGCACATTGACCACCTCGCGAGGGTGATTTTTGGCTTTCAGATTATTTAAGATTAATGAAAGATGGCCATTAACGTCCATATAGAATTTATCTAGGGGTCTAGAACCTTGAGACATTACACCGAGTTCATGCTCGAGTGTACGTATGTCTCGTTTGTCCGCATAATGTAACGCCAAGACACGCTTTATTTCCTCCCAGTCATCGTCTTGAACGCCATAGGCCGCCAAGACCATATCGGCGTGTCCTCTTATTTTCTGCCTGATATGCAAAACGATGGCCCTATACAAGGGTCTCGTTCTTATCAAATCATAGTCGGTCAATATCGATTGTGCCCTACTTATCCAAGACAGATAAGCTTCCTTCTGCCCTTCAAACGCCTGTAGTTCTTTGACGCAGTCAGGAAGGACCGATATTTCTTTTAATTCATACTCGGTGCTTGCACACACCAAGGGTTGTGGTTGATCGGCCATAGGATTAGCGTTCTCACGCTCCAGTTCTAAAAGGACCAACCTATCATTATTCTTTTTGATGTCCTCCTTAATACCTGTTACTACATTGGTTAAGGCCTTAAGGGACTCACTGAGTATACGCAAGGTCTCCTCCATTTCAAGGTTTGGTTCTTGTTTAACAGATGCAGGAAGTATCTAATGTATTAGACTCGTTATTATATTAGGGTATGGGACGATGGTTTCGACTTGGCAAAAAGGGACTATTAATTTTTATATATTTTTTTGTTTTTTTTTCGTGTTCTTTTTTTCCTAACCGGATTTAGTAAATGTGGCAAGGAAATTAAATGAAATATTTCACTCACCCTTGTATGTCTTTTATTATTTGGCGTGTTATAAGTTTTACCCTAACAGTATGAAAGGGTAAGAAGAAAAAAAGGTGAAAAAGTGTGTTGTACAAGAAAATTTGTATTTAATTTATTTTATCTTGGCAAATTGAGGAATTTTTGTATTTATTTATTTTATTTTACAATTGTGGTGCTGCGTGTGCACTATGAATATTTCGCAATAATTTTTTCTTTGTGTGCGGGCTGTCAAATGCTTTTATTGATGTCCTCAGATTATTTCGGCACTGGGCGCGGTGGTTCCGTAGTATTGTTCTAGCCGCAGTCCTTGAACCCCAATGATCTCATCGGATATGTTTTGTTCTCAACCTTCTTGGTTGTTCGAGGTTCTTTTATTGAATGATTAAAGTGTGCTGAGGTTGGGTTCAGCTAACCCGCACATACATTTCTTATATCTATTTATTCTTACTTATATTTATACATATACATATGTATGCAGAAGGCATTGACCACTTGAGCTGCAAAGTGCATGCTCAGCATTCCCACGCTCCGCGATCGGCTTATGTTTAAGCGTTACTGGGGCGCTGGAGTGCTTACGTAGTTTTGGTGGTCTTTTTGTATATTTATATATTTATATTTATTATGACAAAGTGTCACAATATATTGACCCTAAGTTATACCCAATCATTTATTGTATTGTTAGGGTAGATTAGTCCAATATGCTACACCTCCCTTTTTAAAGAAATGACGTAATATATGTAGTCATTTAGTTCTTAATATTAATATTGAGTTTAGAAAGGTATTGATTTTTCTTATTAATTATTAGCAATGTTTTGTCTCAAAGCATTTTTGTATAATGACAGAATAATACAAAAAATTTATGTTGAATTACGATATTTTTGGATTTATGTTTAACTTTCTTAGAAGGAAAAATAATTAAAATTTTTTTTTTTTGGTTTTTCTTTTTGTTTTTTTTTTTTTTTTGTTTTGAGGTTGATCAGACCTTTTCTTAAGTGAAATGAAACGTTTCATTGATTATATATTTTTAGTCTATCCTTATGTACTTTTTGCTTCTTTTGTTTTGTACCTCTAATTACTATGTTATCTCTGTCTTCTATGGTTACAACAGTATAAGGGCCTAGATATACTGGATCTAACTTATGACCCGATTCGTTCCTCAGTATAACTTTATCTCCTATTTTTAATTGAAAATCTGAAGTTTTCTTATCATAGAGTTGTTTTCTATAAGACTTAGCTTTTTCTAACATAAGTCTAGCTCTTTTATATGCTATTTCTAATCTAAATTTTATTTCCTTTGAGTAATCTTCTATATTATATAGTGGTTCTATCCTATCTGTTTTATTAAAATTTGCGAACTGCCTTGGTAATCTTCCAAAGACTAGTTCATATGGACAATAATTATGCATGACTGATGGTGTTGTGTTGAAACAATATGTAAAGTATTGTATCCAAACGTCCCAATCAGTTTTATCTGCAGAGATGTATGAACGAATGTATTCATTGAAAGTTCTATGACTTCGTTCGATTGTCCCTAAAGTCTGGTGGTGATATGCAGTGGATGTAAGATTTTTAATTTTCATATATTTACACATATCTTGAATTACATTGTTTTTATACTCGGTACCCATGTCCGAAATGAACGTCTTCATTGGACCGTACTTTAGTATAAAATTTTCGAATATAGCTTTTACGACAGTATTTGCGCTCTTATTCGCAACAGGTATGGTTACTAGATACTTCGTCAAATCACATATTAGTGTGACGATGTATTCGTTGCCATATTCTGATTTCGGTAGTGGACCAACTGTGTCCACTATCACTATATCAAAAGCATTTGTTGGGGTTTCTGTGTGAGTCATTGGGGTCTTTGTATGTGTCGTTGTTTTTGACATTTGGCATTTATGACATCTACGTATGTACTCTTTTATATGACGAGTCATATTTTTCCAATAATAGTGTCTTTTTATTTTCGCTAGCGTTCTTGTAATGCCTGTATGACCTCCTTGAATTGGATCGTCATGATATGTAGACAGTATCGATTGTATCTCTTTTTTAGTTTTTATAATGGTCACCGGCTGGAGTAGCGCTACTCTTAATGATTTCAATTTTATATTGCCCATATTTTTGAAATTATCTATTGAAATGGTTTCAAAGATTTTTTCACTCGGTGCCAATTTGAGTTGGCTGATTTTTAGTATACCGGCTTGCATTTCAAGCCTTTGGAAGAACTGACCTAAACCAAAAATTCCATTGGTATATAAATCTTCAACATCAATTCTTGCAATAACTTTATTTCCTCGTTTTAGTAAACAAATAGATTTAGTTATCCGCAAGGTCACTACTTTTCGTACTTCATCATTTGTTATGACTTCGTGTACGTTGGGCTTAGATACATTTTGGATACTTTGCCTAGGCAATAGTTCCTTATTTGTTACTGTACAGTTTTCTTGTCTACTTTGTTGCCTGGTAGTGACTTTCAGGACTTTATGTTGCATGTCTTTGAGTTCCTTTATATTTATACGTGAGAGTGCGTCTGCTACAAAATTATCTTTCCCCTTTAGGTATTCTACTGTGAAGTCGTATTCTTCAAGCTCTAGCCGCATGCGAGTTAATTTAGAACTGGGATTAGTCATAGAAAATAGGTACGTTAATGGTCTGTGGTCCGTTTTAATGGTGAAATATTTGCCATAAATGTATGGTCTAAAATGGGTAATTGCCCAATAAATTGCCGCTAGTTCTTGTTCCGTTGTACTCTTATTGCTTTCTCCTTTTGTAAATGAACGTGATGCATAAGCTATTGGGAGCTGAATCCCGTCACGGTTCTGAGTTAGAACCGCTCCGCAAGCTTGTTTACTAGCATCCGTTATAATGCAAAATTCTTTGCGAAAATCAGGATATTGTAATAGTGTGGGGTGCATAAGATTTTCTTTAAGGTATTCGAATGCGTTCTGGCATTCGCTTGACCATTCAAAAGGGACATTCTTTTTACATAATCTAGTTATGTGCCGTGAATAGTCGGCGAAGTTCCTTATAAATCGACGATAATAGTTGCAGAATGCTACAAATCGTCTCGCACTGTCCGCATCATGAGGGACAGGATAATTTTTGATGACGTCATATTTCTTGTCATCTGGCAATACTCCTTTGTCTGTGCATTTGTGACCTAGGAATGTCACTTCGTGCATGAAAAATGAACATTTTTCTGGATGCAACTTTAGGTTATATTTCCTACATACATTAAAAACGTCAGTTAAGTTTTTAATCATGTGTTTTTCGGAACATCCTATCACCATTAAGTCATCCATGTAAAGGAATGCCTGAGAGGGCTCTAATCCCGAGAATGATATAGTCATCATCCTCTGAAATGAATTTGGTGCTATTTTAAGACCAAATGGTAATCGCGTGAAGCGATATGAGCCATTGCTCGTTGAAAAGGATGTTATATTCCTAGAGTTTTCCTCAAGTTCTATTTGGTGGAAACCTGACATCAAGTCAAGGCATGAAAAGTATTTAGCTCGACCTAGTTGATCTAAAATGTCATCAATTCTAGGGAGTGGAAATTTGTCTGAAAGAAGTTTTTTGTTTATTTGACGATAGTCAATTACTAATCGCCATTTGTTCTCTTGTGAATTTGGTAATGATTTTTTTGGAACCAGCAAGAGTGGGCTGTTATATTCAGATACAGACGGTTCGACGATTTTGTCGCTTATTAATTTCCCAACTTGTTTTTGAATTTCCTCAATATGGCTATGCGGGCTTCTATAGTTTTTTATATAAATGGGTTCATCATCTTTAAGTCTTAATGTTTGTTTATAAAAATTATTTGTTGATATTGGTTCGGTTTCCAGTCCGAACACATCACTATACTGTGTGCATAATTCTGTTAATTGATTTTTAAATTGGTCTGGAAAATTTTTCTTTAGTTTTGAAAGTATTTGTACGCTTCTATTTCTAGTGTCGGTATTATGAATGTCATAATCTTTTAGATTTTCATATTGTATTTTATTTACTTTGACCACTTGGTCGAAATTAGTTGTATTTAGAAGTCGAACGTATACATGTTTGGATGCTGCTATTGTATTTGCAACATAAATCCCACTGTGTATTTCTTGATTAGGAACAAATATGAAATCATTTACAACATTAATGTCTATTTTCCGAATAACTTGTGATCTGGCTGGCAGAAGAACTGTATTGTTGCCAGCGCTATATGTTATCGGAACATATATTGGATAATTTAAATTTTGGGGTCTAATTATAAACCAGTCTTCACTTGGTTTGAAATCTAGTTGACAATTGAATTTCTTTATAAAATCAATGCCTATTATTCCATCACATGGTATTGCAAAATTTGGGTTTACCAAATGAAATTCATGTGGAATAATATATTTTGTTGATTGGAGTTCTATTAAGGTTGTTCCTTGAGACTTTATCACACCTTGGCCTATGCCTTCGATGTTTATTATTTTTTCATTTTGAATTATGAAGTTATCAGAATTTACTTTCAAAAGTGAGATATCTGCACCAGTATCTATGAGAAATGTTAGTTTATTTTTAGTTGAATGATTATAGAAGGTTACGAATATATTAAGACTATAATTAATGGAATGAACTTTTACATTTATTGGTTGTTTCCTAAAGGGTTCTGTTAGTTTTCCGACGTATTTTGCGCGATTCTCACACTGCTATTATTATTATTACCATGGTTGTAGTTTCCGCGGCCTCTCCCTTGATTTTGGCTTCGTCTACCTCCACGGTTATTATAGTTATTATTATTGTTGTTATTGCTGCCTCGGTTGTAATTGTTGTGGTAGTTATTTCTTCCACGATTATAACCCCGGGCGCCTCTATTATAATTATTTGCACCTCGTCGATAATAGAGTACAGTGTTACTTTGACCTGTTATCTTTTTGCAACTGTTTACGAATTTGGAGATGGCATCATTCATGTTTGTGAATGTGCCTGCTTGCATGATAAGTTTTACCTAATCAATGGAGCAATTCTGTGTCATTGCTTTTACAGCTGTTGTAGTGCTGTATTTATTTGCTAAGGATTGGCTGAGACCTTCACTGATATAGGCACCTTCAAGGGCCTTTGTCAGTTTCTCCACCTCTTGGGTGTATTGGTTAGCCGTTTTATTTCTCTGTTGTAGATTCAGAAGCTTGGCAGATATCACTTCTACCGATTCACCTTTTACTGCACTTGACAGTTGGGTAATGATTGCAGCAATCGTCTGCTCATTACTTATAAGGTTTCTTACATGGCCTTTAAGTTTAGTTTTTATTAAGCTTATTGCTGTCGTTTCATGTGTGCTCTTTAAGCTATCTAGTAGACCTAGAGCATCCAAAAAACTTTGTAGATTTTCTGGTTTACCATCAAACTCTGGAATCAGAGATGTGGCTAGCCTGATAAATTCTATCAATGTCTGTGCCATTTCAGAAATTGTTATTGGTTCAGATAGTGTTTTTCAAGCAGCGGTTTCCCGCATCGGCTTGGGTTTAGAAATTAAAATTAAGGCAAATTGGAGCATTGGCATTTATTTATGCAGCCCGTTTGCGTTGTTTCGCACCTTGCGAAATCTGGCTTTCGATGTCCTCAAGACGCTCTTTGTAGCGTTGTCGGGATGCCTCGGCGACGAGATGTTGCTTGCCCCAGAGACGCGATGATGATGTTACGCTGCTGTCGAAGATGTTGCTGCCCGTTTTCTTAGTCCGTGTCGTTGGTAGCTGCTGCTTTTTTTTTTTTTTTTATTTAATTAATGTTGTTTGTTGTTGGTTTCACCATAAATAAATACAGGGTGCTGCTGTTGCTGGTGCTTTCGGCGGCTGCTCGGGTTTTTTTTTTTGAAGATGCTCCAGTTGGCTGTGAATATTGTATCGTTCTCCCATGATGTAGCCACTCGAATTTTGTAGTATCCAATGGAGTGGGAAACAATGGAGCAGCTATCCGTGTGGCGCAGTTGACATTCGTGACAGCCACATTGATGGCGTCCCAATCTCAGAGCTTGTCCTTGTGTTAAAGATGCCGTCCAAGGGATGTCCTGGTAGAGTCCTAGTAGGGTCCTAGTAGTGTCCTAGTAGGGTCCTGTCACGGTCGCCATGTTCTAGCCGCAGTCCTTGAACCCCAATGATCTCATCGGATATGTTTTGTTCTCAACCTTCTTGGTTGTTCGAGGTTCTTTTATTGAATGATTAAAGTGTGCTGAGGTTGGGTTCAGCTAACCCGCACATACATTTCTTATATCTATTTATTCTTACTTATATTTATACATATACATATGTATGCAGAAGGCATTGACCACTTGAGCTGCAAAGTGCATGCTCAGCATTCCCACGCTCCGCTATCGGCTTATGTATAAGCGTTAGATCGTATTACTAGGGCGCTGGAGTGCTTACGTAGTTTTGGTGGTCTTTTTGTATATTTATATATTTATATTTATTATGACAAAGTGTCACAATGTATTGACCCTAAGTTATACCCAATCATTTATTGTATTGTTAGGGTAGATTAGTCCAATATGCTACAGTATCCCTTTTGGCTGTTTTGCCTACTAAGGTACGGTCGCCACACAACTTGTTGGGCGGTTTTTTTTGGGTGCATTCCTCACCACTTAACGTATCCAACAAGCTGCCACACACCACCTTATCGCGCTGGGCGCTCGTATTACAAGTATTATTTTTTGTTTTAGCGATCCGCAGGTAAACTGCGACAATAGTTTCTTAATTATCAGTTTATCACACACAATCTTTTGCACTCACGAATTGGCAATTTAGAAAAAATTTCACAAGCCGTACCGCCGCAGTGGGTTGATTGTGTTTTTTTTTGACTTATAAGCATCGTACGACTTTTGCGCTCGGCATGGACGACGTGGCGTCCTCCGGTGGCGGGTCGTCGTGTTATTATTTAAATTATGTTTTAGTGTTCGCAACGCAAGTCTTACATTTTTATGTTTTTTTATTTAATTATGAAATATTTTTGCGCTCCGGGATGGGCGTAATTCCCCCCGGCAGCGGGTAATTGCTCTTTTCTTGTTTGTTTTATTTTATTTTATTCACAATTTACCCAAAATTAAACAAATTATAATTACAAAAAAAAAAAAAATCTCTTTTCGGCCTTAGCCACTCAA
Organism: Drosophila merina; assembly: GCA_035047645.1. Classification (NCBI taxonomy): domain Eukaryota; kingdom Metazoa; phylum Arthropoda; class Insecta; order Diptera; family Drosophilidae; genus Drosophila; species Drosophila merina. The sequence goes on from JAWNPH010000083.1 coordinate 537,592, forward strand.
CCGGACATTGCCGGTTCCTGCTCGGGCGCCACTTACGTACCGACGACCTGGGGAATTGACCCCAGATCGGCACAAGGTTAGATATCACCAAATTATGTGTTGTTCCTTAGCTTGTGGTTTTCCTTTATTCGTTTTGGTTAGTTGAAGTTAAGTCTGATCCGCTCGGCTCCGGTTCTCCTCTGCAAGTGCCACCCGGCTCCCGCGCCACGAGCGTCGAGCCCTCGGTCGGCCCGCATCCGTGCCGAACACGAGCAACGGGACTGTTGCTCTCGCGCTCGAGTGTTACAATCCTGAGTGCAATCCCAGCAACTCCGCATAAGGGCCCCGCTTGCAGATTTTTGAGCAGTTCAGCCGTGCGGTGAGGTAAGAAAGGTCCCGCGCGGCGAGGTAATAAAGGCCCCGCGCGGTGAGGTAAGAAAGGCCCCGCTTGCAGATTGTTGAGCAGTTCAGCCGTGCGGTGAGGTAAGAAAGGCCCCGCGTGGAGAGGTAAGAAAGGCCCTGCGCGGTGTGGTAAGAAAGGCCCCGCTTGCAGATTGCTGACCAGTTCAGCCGTGGCACGTGCATGGTGTGAGGGGCCAGGGGAAGCGTTTAGCTGGTGTTAACTTGTATGTACCACTAACCAACTAACTAACTGGTTCACACAATTAAAAACCAATCGGATTACTCAAATCACGAGGCATATTTCCAAAAAAATTAATAAACTTTTTAATCAAAACATTGAAGAAATAAATAACGATTGCATTGGATAATAAAAAAATTCAATTTGCAATTTTATTCCGATTCACACAAATGAAATGATTAAATATCTCGAGACAAATACATTCTTAACACCGAATTTAACTGAGGTAAACTGCAATAGTTCAAATTTTTTTTAAATAAAAGGAAACAAAATTATTAGTGTAAAACAATGCAGAAAAATTCTTTCAACACAGACAAAAACAATAAAATAAAATGCAGAAACAAACAAATATTACAAAATGACACCACCTTTTATATTATCGTAACAATAATTATTGTTGTACGTATTATATTATGTAATCATTCAAAATATGTAACTTACAACCCATTATTAATTTTACTCACGAAAATTAGAAAACAACCAAATAAAAATCAAGAAGAGCCCCAAAAAATAGAACTCGTACCAAATCCGTTACCCCCATTGTACAGCAGCAGCCTATGCATAAGCTTCACTTTAACGGAAAGAAAGTAACGTAATTCCTCCTTCCCATTATACAAAAGAACCAAATACGGGCCGTGGTGGTCCTCGTAATTGGTTTCGTTGTAAAACAAACAAGCCATATTCGATATTGCGCAACCATTCAACTGCAATCAGAACCCAACCATTAAAGCACATATTTAGGCACATAGCCACTTAGTAAAAAAGAAATATTTCCACATACGAATCGGATTACAGAATTCCAAAAGCAATTATTGAAGTTAAGCGTCTCATAATTATATGAAAAAAAAATTACATTTTAACAATAATAATAAAGGAAACACACTTCATAGAGGTTCAAACGTAATGAAAAATTATATCCGACGCAAACATTGGATATTTGGTCTTTAAAAAACAAGTAACGGTATGTCATAGATTCACACGATATCTTAAAATATATAAAAAACAGACTTCTAAAAAGATATAAAAAAAATCTGGCTGCGATGTCACTTTTTCAAGATGCATAACGCTGGGTTTTATAAGAATTATATTTACCGCTGCCGGATCCAGTTTATACAGGATCCGAAGCAGTTTTATAATTCTTGATCAATAAGCGTAAACATGTATCTTCTCCCCCCTAGTTTTGCTTGAAAATTTATCGGCGACTACTGATCAGGGTATTGCCGATCTATTCGCAACATTTTTTCAAACAACGTATTCACTTCCTACAATTATGGATCAGCCTTATTCATACAACATTGAATCAGTCAATCTTAATGCCAGAACGTTTTTCTCCGAAGTGTATTATCGGATCTTTTGAAGGTAAAACCAGTCTATTCGCCAGGTCCCAATGGTTGTGCAAAGCTCTTCTAAAACTTTTCTACTTTTCTCTGGAAACTCCGATTTTCCCCTCATGTGGAAGGAATCTTTTATAATTCTCCTACACAAAAAAGGAAAAAAAATCGGATGCTACAAACTATAGAGAAATCTCTAAATTGTCAAAGCTTCAACCGTTCTGCAGTTCAATTATTTCTCAAGGCCAACATGGTTTCATAAAGCGTCGCTTCATCACCACAAACCTCTTGTAGCTGACTCCCTTTATTATAGATGGCTTCCGTAAAGGCCTTCAAACAGATGTCATCTATATGGACTTCAGTAAAGCCGCCTGCTCTAAGGAACTCTCTGGTGCTTATGCATGCAGACGACGTAAAGCTTTGTCTTCAATACAAATCCCCTTCTGCCCAATATAAACTTCAGTCGGTTTTGGAGAATTTTTAAAAATGTTGTAAAATATTAAGCAATCTCTTAAAAATTAATGGGTCAAAATGTAAGCTAATGTCTTTTTACCGTTTGTGCCCTAACCAGGCCACATAATTACTCAATGGAATTCCCTTAAAAAGATTAGGCCAGGTTAACGATATTTGTGTCCTATTAGACTTAAACTTCGTGGCATCTTCGAAAGATGCTGGGGGTCGTTTTCATCCATAACCTTATTAATGGTAATGTAGCTAGCCAGCATCTATTTACACGACTTACATTTAACATTCCCAATAGACGGAAATTTTAGTCCCCTGTTCCTAAGTTGTTGTCGATCTACATATGCCCAGCATGAGCCTTTTAGGGTTTTATGTTCTGACTACTGACTTATATGACTTATACTCTATTAGTTTACTCTGCACGTCCACTTCGATCAAATCCTCAATTATCACCTACCTTTCAGAGCAACAAACGCAGTCTTCTTCTTCCTCGTAATCTTTTCTATACTTTATACTCTCGGGTCTATACCCGCGATCCGAGCCGCACCATAAACTGCAGCGTATTTTGACAAAAAATGCTTAAAAAACCGTAAAAATGTTTCACCTTTTCTTTAAATAAGTTTTTCTTAAACATTTTTGAAGCTTAATCGCCAATACTTTTCATTTTAAAATCTTTTACAGCAGCTGGTTCGCGACATAAATGAGAAAAATTTCTTTAATAAACATCTATATTATAAATGTGTATAATATAAATGTCTATAAATTTGACCTACAACTGCGGCTAAACTAGTTTAAGGTTTAAAGTTAAACTCAGCGGAACACAAAGGATCTAAAATAAACAGCATCAATAGATTAAACGATTGTGCAATATATCACATATAATAAGAAATAAGTGTTAATAATGTACCTTAAAGATACCGAAGCAATTGATGCTTTATTTTTAAGAAAGATTTGAGAATGTTCGGACTTCGATAAATAATATAATACCAAAATTTAACAATACATATTTTTTAAATCTTTTTGCGAAAGGCGAGAGCCTATTCGCCTTTTAATAGAATTAATCATTATCAATGTTAAATTATTTTTATTATATAAATATAGTACATTATTATGACGACGATCGTTCCCACATTCTTCATCCAATCCAAGCCGATAATTTCGATTTCTTAGTAATCGATTTTTGCAACATTCTTGTCTTCATATATCACGTTTTGAAAAGTTTAATATTGTGAAATTCTAAAAGACCTTTTGGGCAATTTGCTTTGGACTTGATAGTCCCTTGGTCAATGCATCTGCCGGCATCTCGTTTGTCGGCATGTATTTCAAATTTATCATCCTTCTCAATCAGTTCTCGTAAAAAATGGTAACGGATCACTTTGCTTCGTCCGTGTGTGGAATATCGGATTCCTTGTGAGCTAACCAGCTCCCTGGTTTTAGTTGTAGATTGAACTGACACCCAGGTTCCCCATAATCTCTTGCAGAAAACTTCGTAGGCGTATGGCTTCCTTCGACCATGTATTTTGCTTCTGTACTTGACAACGCAATAGTTCGTTGTTTTGCGGCATTCCCAGGATACCGCCGCATCGGACATCTTGAATGCAAAACCGGTAAAAGATCTGCGATCGTTAGGAGTTGCTGCCCAGTCGGCCTCTGCATAGCTGACCAATTGTTCACTAGTTCGCATGAACAATAATCCATGGTTTTAAGTCCCCTTCAAGTAACGCAATACCCTCTTAGCAGCAACCCAGTCTTACTTGCCATAAAACTTGTTGTATTGGCTCAGGACACTGACGGCGTGTGCAATATCTGAACGTGTAGATACTGCCACATCAAGGCTCCAACTAACATCTGGTAATGGATGTTCAATAACTCAGCTTTCTCTTTTTCAATCTGCGGGCACATCTCGACTAATAGTTTCTTATTCACGTTCATTGGTTTTCTTGCTGGTTTGCAAATTTCGAATTTTTTGTTGAATTGTTTTAAAACATCCGTTACATATTTCGACTGGCACATCGAAAAACTCTTCTCTTCTTTGTTTTGGTGAACTCTATTCCCAAACAATACGAAAACTTACCCAGGTCTTTCATGTCAAACTTCCTTAACAACTAGGATTTCAAATGAGCTACCAATTGCTCTTCATTTGCAGCGACGATCAGGTCATCCACATATACTACCACAATGATGATCCTGTCTCCGTTTTCTTTATATAAACAAATTTATATGCTGCAAGTGTCTGTATACCCATGTCATTCAATTTGCTGCCCAGCTTCTTATACTATTAGCGGCCAACCTGCTTTAATGCGTGTAAAGCCTTTTGCAGCCTTTTACATATCCTTGACCATACTTTTGATTTTCCTTTTGTGGCAATATTTGGCCTACATTGCTGAGACGCTTATGTAGAAATCCATGTCTCCATTAAAGTATGCGTATATAATTGATATAAAGGGTTTTCCAATAGGGACGCTCGAACTTTGACAGCTCATTGCGGCCATGTTGTTTAAGTGACGGATGTCAAATGCAGTGTGTTATATTCATTCAGACCTCCCAAACCACCATAGCAGGTTAGTGTCGTGCAGCACGTGCAAATTTTTTATGAAAATGGATATTCAGTTCGAGCAACGTTCCGCGCACTTCGCCCGTTTTACGGTTTCGATGATCGTCCTGCCGAGTCGACTATCCGTCGATTGGTGGACGGCAAAATTGCCGTATTTGGGATGAGACCAATCCACACGAGGTTCACCAAGTAGCAATGCATCTTCAGAAAGTGACTGTTTGGTGCCGATTTTGTGCCGGTGGCGTGATTGGTCCGTATTTTTTCGAAAACGATAATGGTGTGGCGGTCAATTTTTTTTTTGTTTTTATTTTGTAGACAACTGTCACTTTTTATAATAACTTATACTACAGAGATTCATAATTTCTAGCGAGTATTTACATATGTAGCTACTTAAACCTAAAAATGGAGTCTAGAGACATGAATTAATTTAAGCAATTAATTTATATATCTGCTTGGCAGATCTGTAGGGTGAATGCGCTGGAGCCTCATTCTCGCCCTCAGTCCCATTACACGTCTCCTCGTCAGGAGTTTGTCAAGCCAACTGGTTCGGGTGGTTTCCCAATTTATTTTCGTACGCGGTTGCTTCTTTGTTTATGACATCGCCAATCCTTGGTACCCTCACATCTTGTTCAATGTCTTTGTTGCGGATGTACCAAGCCGCTCCAGATAGTTTACGCAAGATTTGCCACCGTCATGCGAATTTTGTTGAGGTGCGACTTTGCGGCGATGCCATATTTCCAAATAGGAGACAAGACAACCTTATAAATTTTGGCCTTGTTGGAAATTGAAAGCTTGTTTCCAGGCCTAAGGAGCCAAGCCATGCTGTTCCCCTTTGTTTTGAGCCGCCGAGTTACATCCGTTACATGGCGTTGAAATGTAAGTCGCTTATCCAGAGTGACACCGAGGTATTTGTGGGCGTTCGATTGCGTGAGGAGCATGCAGAAACACACCTGGTGAAGTGCCTTTTCATAGGGTGTACGTCACGGAAATACTGCGATGTTCCAGCGAAAGGCCCAGTTCTCAATTTTTTTTTAAATAAAGCTGAAGCGTATCAGTGGCTGTATAGATACAAGTATCTCTGGCCAGGACTGCAGAGCCATCAGCAAAGGTGGCAACTAGCAGGGCATTGGGATCTGTAAGCGACATGTTGTCAGCTGGGGGCATGTCGTGCGTATACAGGCTATACAGTGTTGGACCTAACACACTTTCCTGGGGTATACCTGCTCTGACTCTCTTTGTTTGGGAGGACAGCCCGTCCCGAACAACTTTAAAGGAGCACTCGTGAAGGAAACTTTTTATTATCAAAAAGAGCTGAGCATTTAGTAGGCTTTTAAGCTTGTACAGAAGTCCTTCATGCCAAAGTCTGTCGAAAGCCTGCTGGATGTCCAGAAACGGTCCAACGACGTACTCCTTTCCATGGAAACCTTCCAGTACAAAGTTCACTACGCGGTGTAGCTGTTCAGGTGTGCCATGCCTGAGTCTAAAACCAAACTGAAACTTTGGAATAGCTTTCTGGACCTTTCGGGACTCGAGCAATCTTCTCAGGATGCACCCCTCAAGTAATTTGCCAAATGCTGGAAGCAGGCTTATTGGGCGATAGGAGTCTAATTTCTCTGCTGGCTTCCCACTTTTATGGAGCATAATGATATTTGTCTATTTCCAGGCGCTTGGGAAGTGTCCCAGTCGAAAAGCAGAATTGAAAATCAGTACAAGGAATAACAAAGCTCTGAGGGGCATCAGCTTAATGGAGCGGTTGTCGATGGGATCCTCACCAGGAGCCTTGTTGTTGCGAAGGGATATGATATCATCTTTCAAGGGGTTTAGGGATTTAGAAACCAGTTGTACTCGTTTTGGCGATGCAGTCTCGTACGGCTGGAATCTTTCCTGTCACTGTCAATAGTGAGCGATACCGGTCGATGATAAACAACTTCTTTTGGCCTAAAATCGAGAGTATGGATCTGGACAATATGTGGTTTCAACAAGACGGCGCTAAGTGCCACACAGCACACGCTACGATGGATGTTCTGCACGAGAAATTTCCGGACATGGTCATCTCGCGCGGAGGCGACATGAACTAGCCACCGAGATCGTGCGATTTGACCCCGCTGGACTTTTTCTTGTGAGATTTTCTTAAGTCGCAGGTCTATGCTAAGAATCCGCAAACCACCGATGCCCTCAAAGTCAACATACGCCACGCCATCGATCAAATACAGCCCAATTTGTGCGCCAGAGTCATCGAAAATTGGACCTTTCGTGTGCGTGCCACCAACCGAAACCGTGGCGATCATTTGAATGATGTCATGTTCCATACATAAAGGGGTCGATGAACCTTTCAAATAAATAAAAAATTTCGTAAATATCTCTCCTACATGTATTTTTTTTTTATTTCAAAGATCAAGCGTCCTTAATGGAAAACGCGTCACATCAAGCTCTAACTCTGCAGCAAGAGCTATTACTGCCCGTATAGAACTGATTCGGGTTACGGGGGAATACGTTTCGTTGTAGTCAATGCCCTTTTTCTGCATTAATCCTCTGGCTACCAGCCGCGCTTTGCGGCAATCCACTTCACCACTTGACTTGGACTTGGTGCGTAGCACCCACTTGGTATCGAAAACTTTCATTTCAGGATGGCGTCTTACAACTCGCCATGTGCCGCTCCTCTGGAGAGCCCTGTACTCGCTCAATATGGCGTCCTTCCATTCAGGCCCATGTGCTCCTTCGAGAGCATCGTACGCTGTCATCTCGTCGCTGTTTCTTACTAAACATGTGGATTCGAAGAACGCATCTTCCGATTCGGATTTATTTGGAGGTCCGACAATTTGATTGTGGCTAGTTTGGTCTACCAGGTTTACCTGTACGCTGTTTCCTTGGCCTGCCAGGTCCACGCTTCATTTGCACCTCCGGATGGACTTCCTCTGATAAACCTTTACTCTCGGTATCAGTTTCTTCTTGACTTGTAGGCGCGCTCTCTACGTTCATTCCATCCGTTTCCGTAAACTCTTCAAAGGTGCGGTCTTCAGTACAGTTCTTGCTCCCGGGTCATACAGCCTGTATGCCTTTGCATAATTGCAGTATCCTATGAATATGCATTTCCTCAATCTCGGAGTGAACTTGCCTTTTGGTCGTTTGTTGAGCGAACACACAATTTTCCCAAAGATACACAGATGTTTTACTACTGTGATTCCTCTATTCCACAGTTTATCGGTGGTAAATTCCCTACAGGCTACTTGACAGACTTCTGTTCCTTATGTATTTTGCAGTGTTAACTGTTTCAGCTCAATAGCTAGGAGGTAGTGCTGCCTGTATCCTCATACAATGCGCCATTTCTGGTGAATACATGCAGCCGCTAGGTACTTCTTAAGCTCGTTTTTCGTATATTCCGTGCCATTATCTGATCGCAATGTCATCAGCTTCTTTCCAGTCTTCCGATCGGCAAAGTTTCCAATTTCCTTGCATTTTGAAAACGCTCATGCCATTCTTTGAAGTTTTTTGCTCTCACTTATTTCTTCCGTATAGTAGATATCCAACTTACGTTTAACTCTTAACACTATTTGGCCACTAGACGCTATTACTATTTCTGCTCTGTTTCCCTTAAACAACACATTATACCCGTGGTCACATATCTTGAAGACAGACAACTAATTTTTCCATTGATCAGGGACATACAGCGTTAACACTAGGTTTACGGAAAAGCTTTTCGTTGGATTAAACGGTACTTATCTACAACTCTCTATTTCTGTAGAGTTTTGAACACTCTGCTGTACTGACCTTTTCAAATTGGTCTTTCTGTGAGCACATGTCGCTCCAGAATCAAAACGGTTTAAGGTTTACGGAAAACCTTTTCGTTGGATTAAACGGTACTTATCTACCACCCTTTATTTCTGTAGAGTTACTATTTGCGAGCTGCAGTTTTGAACACTCTGCTGTACTGACCTTTTCAAATTGGTCTTTCTGTGAGCACATGTCGCTCCAGAATAAAAACACCAGCCTTTCTGCTCGCCACTGACAGAACTTGCCATCTCTGCCTTAATGCTGTACTTTTGACAACAGCCTTGGCCTTTTAATTTACACTCCGCTGCTTTATGACCAATTTTTCCGCTTTCATAGCATCTGAAATTTATTGTTCTTCCCCTTTTTGTTCACTAACAATGCTTCAGGAATAGACTCACTACTATTACTTTTCCGGGCTTCATATTCGTACTATTCGTATACTCGTACTACTCATATTCTATCTTGAGAGCTTCCGGTGACAATAAGGTGTCTTGCGTTTTGATCGCTACACGAAACGGCTTATATTCTTCAAGAATGCCAAATAACAATAGTATGGGTAGCAAATCATTTATATTTACCAACTCTACTTCATTTAGTTTATCGACGATATCGCTCATGTATCGATGTTATTTTCTATATCACCACCGTTGCTTAATTTACACAAAATTAGCGACTTCAATAGGGATGCTTTACGAGCTGGTCCTCTAGATTGGTAAATATCATGCAGCTTTTTCCATACAGAGTTTGCCATGTTCCCCACTTGCTTCAACTCCGTGTGTGACATAAACAGAATCAAGTCTGCTTTTGCCTTCGCATATTGATTGTCCCACTGTGAACTGTTTTCTTCGTTTTTAACATATCCGTTAATATATTTCCAATTATCATTTTTTATAAGCACATCTTGTAACTAACTATTTCAAAATAATCAGAGCTCGCAAATAACAGTTGACCGTTTTTCGTTTTGCGGTCTGCTCTCTAACACAACCGAAAAACACGATGCACGTGTGCTCTCGCTCTGAACAGAACTTTTCGTATCTCTGTGTTTTGGTTTTTGGTTTACTGCTCTCAGTTGCGTGGTTCTTGATATGCTCACTGAACAACAACTCAGAGAGAGCAATCCAACTGAACGCTCGCTCATTGACGGTCAGTAGATGAGCGAAAAAACGAAAGGCTCATCGTAAACGGTCTTTTGTTTTCAGTGCCATTTAAACAAAGTTTAGCAATAATTTTAACATATGTATTTATTAGATGTAAACACTAGATTTATTACATATTCACCATTAAGCTTTACAACTAGAAGCGAAACCCTTCGCTATCAAGAAATAAAAAAGGCTTTCCATCGGTGGTCACAATCTTTATAATCGAATAGACGATTTATTCTTCACTGGTTTCATATGAAATTTTTCTTTTTTTCATATTCTGTTGAATTTCGTCGTCGTCAATCTCGAATTCATTAATTAGATCTCTTAAGATTACCTTAAGTTCTTAAGCAAAGCTTAGCTCTTGACTCGAAAGCTTCGATACTGTTACATTAAAGCGGGTATACGTAATAAGTAAGTTACTCCAGTTAACTTATACAAATATGTAATCATTCGCATATACACACACTTATACCAATGCAAAAGACTTTTATTTTCTTCGTTGCAAAACGGTCAGTGAATGAGCAGAACAAAAGGGAAACACGAAATTGGTTTTTGGTTAAGCACAGACCGTTCGTTCAAGAAACGTTGGTGAACGGCTCTGGTCTGACTTTTTGCGAATAGGTGCGCAAAGAACTGTTATTTGGTGACTGCAAGAAACGGTCAACTGTTTTTTGCGAGCTCTGCTTACACAAGCACAAAACTGTTCTTAGGCTACACAGGAACTGAACTGTTTCTGGGCTACACAACTAAACTGTTCCTACTGAGCTACACAAGCATAGGAATGTTCCGTTGAGCTACACAAGCATACGAAACCGTTATTTATTACTGTGGCAAACAAACAAAACCGGTTTTGTGCGACACACGCACATTAACGAAACTAACGTCGACAACATCAAAAATATTTCGCACAAGTGATCTTTCTGCCACTTAGGCGACACACAAACACAGCAGTTCTTGTAAATTCTTCAATTTGATTTTTACCACTGATCGCAACTCTTGCACACGATTTTATGCAATTAATCTATACAAGCAAAATTGCAAACTGTTAATGCACTTTTTAAACCCGCGCGGAGGAACCGTGCTGGGCCCATAACCTGTTGGTATTTTAAAGGTTCATTTAACGCGGATGTACAAAGTTTAGTTGTTTGTATTGTATTTATTAACGGCCGTTGTTCACAGACTGGCAAGGCTGTCGGACGACGACTTCAAACTTACTGCACAGTTCGATGTGACCAGAGGATACAAGCATGTAGGATTGCCAGATGCATATCCAACAGAATCAGATGAATTTAATGTTTTGCTTGCATGATTTCTATTGAGTCTATCGCGTTCGTATTATTTATTACGTGCATATTTTCTCATAGGAAACCCAAAAAGATGTAACGTATTTTCGATTATTTGGTGTCCATGACTGGTATTGAGTACCAGTCATAGTTTCAGTATGACTATATAGTTTGGATCCCGGTTACACAAACAGACTAGAACTAAAACGGCACAACACCACAACAACAATGAGAAACAAACAATAGAAATACAAATACAATGCACTAAAAACTGCGTGAATTCCTCAGCTGCTCTGAAAATAAATATTGTACCTCCTGAATTTAATTTCTAAGATACATGTAAATAATAATTTTCATAGTGGGTTTGGGCTCGGTCGATCGCTCATCTCTGGGCGGCTAGCGCGGGTCTCTTTTTCTCTGTATTCTTTTTCGTCTGTTCCTGATTTAATATCGGGCCCTTGGGAGCCGTGAGATTAAAACAATTTATTGTCCTTACCGGATGCTTTTTAGTTTTTCAGATAAGCTGGCGCCGATCAGACCATTGAGTCATTCCAATATTTTCTATTATAAAATCTTTTACAGCAGCGGGTTCAGCAGCTCAAAACTAATATCCACATCGTTGAATTTTTTGCAATGGGCCAAAAAGATTTGATTTAAAATATTCTTCCTAGTAAACTAAAAATACATGCAGGCCTAAACACTAAAGTTACCGTTTTCGGAACACACGAATACATTGTTTAGTTGGGGCCTAAAAACATAATACATTGAACGATTGCACCGCAGTCCACATGCAATAAGCAAGGAATAGCATCACTCTAGTTAGAAGGCAGATGGAATTTACCAAGCAGCACTGAATCTGCTTCTTCTGCCATGAAACCGGGAAACTAGCACGGTTCTGCAAGAAGTTCTGCAAATGCAATGTCCACGGATGGCAGAGGAAGCATCACTTCGTGCTGCTTGAAAAAGCCGGGAGTCCTAGACGGTCACTACAGTTAGGAGGTTGCTATTGACGGGATCTACGGAGCAGCCACAGACGCGAGCTTCAGGCTAACCGTCAACGTAGGCTAATACCTAGACAGCGGATTCGACAGTGAGTTATTCGTCCACCTTCAACGCACCAAGCCTAAAAGGAGCAGGCTACATGGAGGCTACATGGAGAACAAGAGAAGCAGTACCTTGGAACATTATTAGACCGAGGAACCTTAGTATAGTGGATGACGCGAACTTACAAATACCTATGCAGACAAGATAAAAGTGCTTGCACGGCGGGAACATATGCAGCAGCAACAAAAATTGGATGGTTATTTACAGACTAGTGAGATGCCGAGAAAATCCACTGGCCCACAAGTAATGCCTTTTAGCCATTATGCAGGATGTTGCTATGAAGAAAATGGCCATCGAGTATTTCGATTTCAAGAATTTCGGACTGAAGCCAATGGTACCAGTAGCAGCAACTTAAAAATACGGGCTCTGGGTATCTTGGAAAAAACGACGAATCGAATAGGGCAACGATACCAGACCGGGATGCTATGAAAGAATGACGATGACTGCCGGTCAGCTATAGCATGGCATTACAGCAACTCGTTAACATTGGAAGGAAAATGAATCGCGACACGAAATTCGCGTAATCCTACAATAAAATTATGGACGACTCCGTCAAGAAGGTATACGCATGACGATTAGAGCAGCAGGAGGTAACTTGCGCCTGCAGCGAAAAGATGTGGTATCTGCTGCACTTCGGAGTCGAGCACTGAAACAAATGTAAGAGGTCCGTTTGCTCTGTAATGCAACAACAAGGTGAATGGCGTGTCTCTGAATTCAGCACTGAAAGGCCATCAGAACGAAAAGTCGCTCCTGACTGTGGTCTTCCGTTTTTAGGAGAGAGTCGTGGGAGTTTGGGCAGAAGTAAAGGAGATGTTCCACCAGGTATTAATATAGCCAAAGGAATCGGATCCGTCTTAGAACAGAAATGGCCCAGAAATCTGAGCAGACATGGAGATGATAGAAAGGAGTCGGATACATATGAGATGACTGCAATGACGTTCAAAGCAGCTTATAGATTTTATATGCATCATGGTACATCCATTCTAATACCATGCGGATTGTTCTTATAAGTACATGGGCTGAAGCAACTTGTATTGTGAAGACAAACAACAGAAACAATAAGCAGAAAATTAATTAAATGAAATGAAATTAAATGAAATTAAATGAATCGGCTAGGGAGGGGTGCGGACCAGCTAACGGCGGCCGGCCGCTCGTCCAGCAAAGTGCTGACACTAGCAAAAACAGCATATCATACTAAATCGGGAAAACCAATGGGAACAAGGCACTGCTGAATCTGCATACAAAAATACTAGGGTATTCACCCAAGACTTATAATCGACTTAAGTTAACTCATCGACAGTGTTAACTTACTTTCGGGGCCGTCGTCAGTGCTGACTTTAGCCAGGCGCTCGTTGATTATTATTACGCCGTCGTCTACCAGTGTGATGGGGCTTAAATGGCTGTCCTGCGTTTTACATAGTGCAGTGCTCCCCGCGTGCAGGCCTCAAGCGTAGGTATCGTGGGTACCCAGCTTACAGTACGATGCGTAAGTGGTTGGTACGCAATCGGTGACTGCCAGGACGTAGTTATTGCATTCGGGTAAAATGTTCTCCGTTAGTTGCAGAATGTTGTGTTGGTGTGATACAGGAAAAATGGTGACCCTTTTAGAAGTGGCTTTAATATTGTGATATGCAATAAGCACATGAATAATACTATCGGACTGAAAGACTTTAATGTTAGACACCTCTATTATGCTTTATGCTATTATGCTTATAATGGGGATTTTTAGGGGTTATAAACTTATACAGACTTAAAATCATTATGGTTAAAAGTGGTCGGGTTTATGATATTGGTCTAAGCCAGTGTAAGCCATTGTAAGCATTCAATTTTTAATTTCGGTTATTAATATTCTGTTTCTGGTCAACAATGCCTCGTACAAGTAAGGAGTTATTTTGTTTCGCTCTAATGATCTTGTTACCTGCTTCGGTTATTTCGTTAATTTTGTTCTGACTTTGTGTATTAATGATCACCTGGCTATTACTTGACTCTATTAATCGAGACTCGGATATTTTTAACATTTCAAAATCGGCGGCACCATGTGTGCCCACTATTACCCTAAGTGGTGCCTAAAATTTAGGCTTCTGGCAATCCTATGATGTACTTTCAATACGGATAATAAGCTTCTAATATGGTCGGTATCGACGTACAACAATTTTCGCATATGAGACTCTGGAAATTAAACGGACAACCTACTAGTCTCTTCTATCATCATTTTGAATTCTGTCAGATTACTTGAATACGTAAGCTAATTTCTTTGTTCGCACACCAGTGAAGTGTCCATGATAGGCGTGCGAGTAGTCTGTCACTCTAGCGTTAACTATAGTTAACGTTATCAATATAATTCCGGCGATCCTGTACGAAGGCGGAAGGTTAAATCCAATGTGCATCTAAAAAGGATAAGTATGCTCAAATACATACAATTTTGTCTAGTAGGGTTACACCTACATATCTAGGTTAGCCTGTTGCGCTTTTTCGATGCTGTTTTTTATTGCCAGCCTCTGAGCGTCGCTGGCAGAGTGCAGGGTATATTTGGGTTGCAAGCTTGTGACTGAGTATAACGTTTTATTATACTCCACCGTGGCTCTCACGATGAGCTCGACGGCGTCGTCAATTTTTTTGTCAATTTTAATTAACACGTAGCTATTTCCGTTAGAGTGCTGTGGAACTTCTCCACTTTCCCCTTGGTAAAGGCGGCGTATTAACGATGTACAGCTCTGTGGCCGTGGTTGTGCTCGCATGTGATAATTTGCTTCTGTTCATTAGTATTCGTGATATCATTCACGAAGTTATTCCAATGCCAAAACTTTGTGGCTGGGAATTCCGGCATGCTGGATGCATGCAAGTGTGGGTAGGCTGCAGTAAATAGCAGTCACAACATCTACGTTTACAACTTCTTTAGTCGACTCGAACAGAGTCTTTATTATCAAAGTGGATAATGTGATAAAATATCGCCGTGAGGGCTGGCTTGATTCTTCCAGGATTATTTGATTCCTGCAGCAGTTCTGCGGTTTAATGGTAGTTTCGACCGTGTCGGTCAAAGACAGTCAAAGACTGTGTACAGTGGCTGCATCATAAGGGGGTTCGTTTTCCAAAGCAATAATATTTTGTCGGGACAAGCCGCCGCCCACCAAATTTTTCTTTGAAGGCTTAAAGAACACTTTGGCGTTGCTTTCCATTGTTTAATTTTAGCATTTTTAATCCGTTCGGACACAGCGAAGGTGAGGGGCCGTAAAAATCCGGATCTCTCTGGTGCCATATTGGTTATTTTGTAATTTCCCAAAGGGCCAGACAATTCCTAATAACTCCGCTTCGTTTGTTGCGTAATTAACCTCGCAGTCTTTTAATGTGCGAGATATCATCGTGATTGGTCTGTCCTTTTGGCCAGCATTTTCGGAGAATATTATCACGTCGGCCAGCATTTTCGGAGAATATTATCAAGTCGTCTACAAAGACGAATCCGCGTGTTCGCGTATCACGTCGTCGATCGCCATTTGTAAGATGCTTCCTGCATTCTTTAGTCCAAACGTTAAACGGCAAAATTCATACTTTCCTCCGTTTATGAAGAAAGCTGTTTTTTCGCGATCTTTCTAGGGTAGTTAAAAATGTTTCCCAAGTTCGCTAGAATCATCGGAATACTCGGCATATGGTACCGATTAGCAATGGTTTGTTCATTTAGTTTCCTGAAATCGATCACCAGACTTTTTTTTGTTGCCGTCGGCTTTTGTTCCTTTTTTGTCAGAAACCCATGCTGGGCTGTTGAATGGCGACCTATAAGGCCAAATAATACCATCTTTTAACAGCTGTTTGATTTCTGTGTCAATAAAATCCGCTGCTCCCATGGGATAGGGATATACGTTGGAATATACGGCTTCGTTAGTCTCCGTACGAATTGTGGCAATGATCCGAGGTGTTAAATGGAAGCGACTCATTAGAGTGCGAAAACACTTGTCTCCTCTTTAGAAGCATTTTTTTAATTTAGCTTTCACTGAACTTAGTACTACTACGTCATCGATATTTGTGAAGTTTACAGTATCGCATTCATGGTATTTTAGCTGTTCTGATATGTTTCCATACCTGATTGCGCTCCTGCGTAAATCTAATGCCGCTCTAGCCTGCGTTAGCAATTCGAAACGTAATATGGCATCAAACGTACTAATGGTATCAAATAAAAAAAATGAAGCCGTTAGGGTGGGGCCGAAGTTTGGGCAAGCGGGACCTTCCTCTAAAAAATAAATAAGGTCGTTGAACTCCAGTGAGTCACTATCGCATTAAGGGCGGCTGCGGCCGCGTTTTCATAATCTTCATCTTAATCCGCATTGGCGGCTTGCTCATCATTGTAAAGCCTCTAGCGCCTTTGGCCAGACATTCTCTCAAAAGAGTTTGGTCTTTTAGGGACATGTTTACTTCTTCCCTTCGTAAAGTAAGTGAAATGTTTAAACTTTTAAGACGATGGAACTATGTCCATTGGCTCTGACGATTGATTTTGCTTGGGTAGATCGGATACCCAGATATTCATCGTGGCGTGCCGGTCGCTCGTCCAGCAAAAAGCTGACACTAGCAAAAACAGCAAATCTCATCAAATCGGGAAAACCAATAGGAACCACGCACGGCCCCTAAAGGCGTTTATGCCAAATCTGCATACAAAAATACAAGGGTAGTCACCCAAAACTTATAATCGACTTAAGTTAACTCATTATCAGTGTTAACTTGTACAGCAGACTGATAAACGACGATAGAACCATTTCAGCAGTAAAACTTACGGATGCTTGGCGACTTTTAGATTTGGAGTATCTTGGGAGTATCCGAACTCTCTGTCTTCTAATTATGTTGGAAGGGTTCTGCATGGCTGACGAATAAGGATCAATTATTAATAGTGAAGTTAAATAATCCTTGAAACTTTTCCATTAAGCGCACACGAAGCAAAGTCAAAAGCAACTGCCGTTTTATTTACTACCATTATTTAAAACAAACCGGTGTTTCTGAAAATATAGGAAAATTTTTTTTTAAATTCATAGCTTGCGATAGCTTTTCGTATCGCGTCTGCAGTGTACTATATTTGGTGAGAAATCAATTTTTTTTAATTAAACAAGTAAGCTACTGTGCTCTACATCTCTTCCCCTACCATCTCTACTCTTCCCCACGTCTTGATGGTTTTTTTTTTATGCCTTACTGTAGGACAATTAAAATCTTCCAAAGATACCACCTACCTTCCATAGGTGGCATGCACGATTCATAACCCCCCTAGTAGAGTTATGCCTTCGTACTAAAAACCAAAAACCTCCGTATGCTCTTCCGTCCTTTACAGCTCACCGGGACTGCCAGTCAAGCTATTTCGTCGGTGAGCAGGATGTGGAGCCTGGTTGTACTCCCTTCCTTGTTAATTGGCCAAGAGGCGCACGTCCTTCATCCCTGGTTTCGCTGGGTATTTTTTTTCCTGCCACCGTATAGGTGTACGTCGCCTGTATTAGCCTTCAGCTCTGTTGGCCATCTTGTCGGCTCGGACCTGCTTCATCATATCTCTGATGATGTCCCCGCTCCCAAGAGTCACTGTTCTCCATCATGGCCGCGATCAAGCCGCTAGGGCTGAGCGGGGCACCGGTCAGCGCCCTTAGCTGCACCCTCTCGTCCGTGAACCTGGAGCAGTACATGAGTACATGCTCTGCTGTTTCCTCAGCATCGGGGCAGTAGAGGCATTGAGCTGACTCTACGTGGTGGAATCGGAGTAGGTATGCCCGTAAGCAACTATAATCCGTGAGGAACTGGGTAAGGTGGTAGTCCAGTTTTTTGTGGCGGCAATCAGCCCACGCCGTTAAATCGGGGATGAGTTGGTAGGACCACCTCCCCCGTTGCGATGTTAGGCATCTGCTCTGCCACTCTTCCATCAGTTGCTTGTGAGCCTCCAGCCGGGTAGCACCTTCTCGGACCTGACAAATAGCCTTTATCTCCAGGTCGATTGGCGGCAAGCCTGCCAGTGCTAGTGCTACGTCTCCGGATATAGTCCTGAAGCCTCTAAAGAGCCTAAGAGCCATAGACTGTACCACCGCGCGTGCTCCTTTCAAGTAAGTGCCTTTCTTGGTGACGTTGCTCCACATTGATGCAGCATAAAGCAGCGTTGCCTTGGCTACCGCCACCAGTAGTTTCCTGGCCGGGTAATTAGGACCTCCTATGTTGGGCATGAGCCTAGACAAGGACGCAGTTGTTATTGCTGCTTTCCTGCTCGCGTAGCTAGTTTGGTCCTTGAAAGATAGCCTGTGGTCTATCACTACTCCCAGGTATTTCAAGGAGTCTTGTGAGGTCACCTGTGTCCCGTTGACCGTGATCAGCTTTCTTTTCACCTTCTTCCTGCTGCTTAATAGAACAGCCTCGGTCTTGTGCGCTGCAATTGTTAAGCCGGCTTTCTCTAGCCAGTCGATGTCCATACTAATTGTCGTATTGCACTTGACTTCGAGGACTGCTATTGTTTTAATCACTGCAGTTATTGCCACATCGTCCGCAAAGCAATGTAGCTCAGCTCCTAAGGGTCTGTTGATGCCCAGGATTCCATCGTACATAATGTTCCACAGGATCGGTCCAAGCACAGATCCTTGTAGAACACCTGCAGAAACACGGTAGCATCTCGGGCCATCGTCCGTATCGAACCAGAGGACACGATCCGTGAAGTAGCTTCCAAGGACGATCCTGAGATACTCCGGAATACCCATTCTATGCATGGCACTGAGGATTACTGCTCATCTAGCGGTGTTGAAGGTGTTCTACACATCCAACGTGACGATTGCGCAGTACTCCTTCCTTCCACCCAGCCATCTATCACCATCGAGGGCGTTCTCGACGATGTTTCTCACCGCCATAAGTGCGCCCAGGGTGCTCTTGCCCTTCCGAAAGCCGTGCTGCTGCGTACCTAGGCCGTTGCTGTTCTCTGTGCCTCTACTCGAGCGTACAGGATGCGCTCGAATAGCTTGCCCACGCTACTGCTGTTGGCCGCCACAGAGTGGTCTGCCTTGGGAACAATTCTGCTACGATGCTAGCCAGGACATCAGCGTCAGTTGGAGTTGCCTCTCTTTTCCTTAGCTTGTTAGCTACGAGTTAGTAGGCAAGGCCCCAGGTATCTCTATCTACGGTGTCTACCAGTTCCTTATAGGCACGCGATTTGGCTGCCGATATGCCGTGCTTAAGATCAGAGCGTTTGCTTCTAAAACCCCCATGTGTTCTGCATGCTGGGTGCTGCCTCTGGCTCGTTGCGCCCTTCTTCTTGCCCTTAGGCATTCCCAGCGTAACTTGCTTAAGGTAGCGCTTCACCAGTATACTGAGGGCTTGCGCTGCTCTTTTTTCTTCTTGGCATGGTTGCATCACACGTTGCCTCAAGCATCTTCATGAGGTCGGCCGCCATTGAATCTGCGTGTCCATTTGAGATTCGAAGAGAGTCGATTTGGTACGCCAGCATATCTTCATCGAACTTTCTCGTGTCCCAGGCTTGCCCGACTGATCTTCTCTGCCGCCTCCAAGTCGTGCCCTTCGGTAGGATGCAGAAGGAAATCAGTGCGTGGTCACTCAGCGTTACAACGTCGTGGACCGTCCAGCTGGCGTTAGCCACTAACCCTCTTCTGATGTAGGTGATGTCAATGTAGGACGAACCCCTATCGTTGTTGAACGTTGGTTTACAGCCGTCATTCAGCAGTATCAGGTCCAACATAAGAATTGTGTTTATAACTGCTCGGCCTCTGGGATTCGATGTCCTGCTGCCCCATCCTACTGCCCATGCATTAAAGTCACCCGCAATGATCTTCGGGCCGCGCCCTCTCGCATGACTGCCCAGCACCTGCAGCATCTCGTCGAACTGGTCTGGGGTTTCACTAAGGGGGGCGTAGTAGCTGTAAAAATGCACTCCTTTTATTTTTGCATATGCTATTCAGCGCATCGGCGAGGCCGCCAATTCCTGTGTGTGCAGGTTGCTGCAACACTTGATGGCTGCTTTACCGGTTTCGTCTAATATCATTGCGGAGTTGCCACGGACAGGGGAGTAGGGTTCGCTCAAAAGCATGATGTCTACCTTGCGCTCCGCCGCAGTTTGAGCCAGGAGGCTCTGAGCAGCTGCGCAATGGTTAACATTGAGCTGAATAATCTTAATTTGCTCCTGCATTATGCTGGGACTTCGCTTCTTTAAGGCTGGCTCTGTATATCGGGCACCCAAAACAGCCCGTCGGGTGGTTTTTATCCACTTCGTCGCTGCATAATAGGCACTTTGGTGGTGCAACACATCCCCTTGCCTTGTGTCCTCGTTCGCCGCATCGCAGGCAGCAGTCTGACCAATCGATCGCCTTGCAGGTCGTTACTCGATGACCGTAGCCTAGGCACTCGTGGGCCGGACATCCTGGATGATGCGGACCCTTGACCACCCAACGGTTACCGTGCCCTTCTCTAAGACCGCAATCGCATCATTAGTGTTCATCAGGACATCAGGCTATCTGAGTCCCATCCCGCATCCTACGGAGGCCTTTGATGTCCGTTTGTTTAAGCAGAATGTCTTGAAATTGGGAGACCAGGCAACTGTGGAGATCATCTGCTGTCGTGGCCTCGTCCAATCCACTGCAGGATAGTGCTATTCTTTGGTACCCGTACGTACTGAAGCCATGTCTTTTAGCGTTGCTTCCGAGCGTTGCTCGGTCTTAAATTTTGGACGCTGTCGGAGGCTTTCCCCTCTACTTCCAGCAGTAGTTGCCCCTGCTGAGTTCTGCGGACTTTGCGAACATGTTTGCCCAGTTCGCTGAGGTTCGGGTCCGTATAAGTATAAGTGCCTCTGGCTTCTTCCTTAGGCATTTAGGCTTAACTTTGTTCCACTAGCCTCCAGTGCTAGCATCCTTGGCGACGGATGCATTGCTGCGCGGCTCGCACTTATTTTCATTGGGTTTATGTATACCTTCTATGATAACTGCGGAGTAGTTGCATCTGGACATCTGTCCAAAGTTTGTACCTTCATTTTAACTGTCTTCCTCGTATATTGTTGTTTTTTTGTTATGTTTAATTTTTGCACAATGTGGTTTAGGCTTTGGTTCGTGGATGATTATTTACCTATCTATATAAATTTTACCTATTACCTATAACTAAGTTTTGGATGTACAATATTTATTGCCAGAGGAGCTAAGGGCTTCAGGCAGCTTAGTGTATTAATAGTATCTAGTATCTTCTCTTATTGTTAGACTAAAAAAAATTATTCAAATCTTATTATATAACTTAAATAATTAACAATGTAGAATAATTGTATTAGTTATAGACGGCCCTACTGTAAGACGGCTCTGACTGTAAACTCGCGTAAGCGATGTCGCGAGAGGGTTTTCGTGTACCTCTTGGTATTTACTTTATGAATCTGGATTTTCTCGTTGACTAGATTTATGTGGAGGTCTCTGTAGATGCTTTCGCTGCGTGCCCCAGTTCGCAGAAGTTAGTTCGCAGAATCGTTGACTGAGCTCGCTGTACAATTTCAAAGTTTTTGAAGCGTTTCCCCATAGCTCACTATTTTAAGATAACGGGAAAGTTGTTCTATTTGCTTTGCTGGGCATCTATTGTGGATCGACTAAGCATTGCCACGTAGCAAACGTCAGCAAACGTAGAGGTTGTACGCTGATAGTTTGTAGGCATGTCTGCTGTGTATAGGGTGTAAAGACCGGGGCTTTGGGGGACTCTAGCAATGATACCGCGGTCATGTAAAGTTACACCTGGTTGAGAAAACTGTTTTGAAGAGATAAGATTCGAGCATTTTGCGTGTGTTCTGAGAAGCCAGTTTTGTTATCTTGCGCGTTAGTCCTTCCAGCCAGACTCGGCCAAATGCTTGTGCAACATCTAAGAATATCACTGATCAGTATTCCCGGTGCTCAAAAGCGATACGAATTTCTTTTGTGATGCCATTGACCTGTTCGATCGTTCCATGATTTTTGCGAAAACCAAATTGATACGATGGTATTGTAATACGCCTCTGTAGGTAGGGAGTTAGTTCTTTTAAAAATGCATTTTCAAACAGTTTCGAAAGACACGTTAGAAGACTAATTGGTCTGTAGAATGAGGGTTGTGTTTTTTATTTGCCTGGCTTGGGAATCATTATTATGACCGCTTTTTTCCATTTTTGGGGAAAGTATCAAAGATTCACAATAGCGTTGAAGAGTTGGCATAAGGTCAAAACCGCACACGGTGGGAGGTTTATAATTATTTTTGGTGTCACCAAGTCATGTCCAAGTGATTTTTTTTTGTGTGGTTTCCACAAAGGTAAGCTTATGTGCCCTGGATAGTCTACGTGTAGCTATTTTTAGTTGTTCTTTAGTCGTTGCGGATCTGTGATTTTCCCATTCTCATCTTAGTCCTCGTGTTTCAAGTACTAGCTGTTCGACTTCACGATTTTTATACGCTTGAAAGGGTATTATAATTTTATCCAGAAATGTGTAACGCATTAAAGGAAGCATCTCCGACCCCACAAAGTATAGTCGATATAGCCATGTCCGTCTGTCCTTCTGTTTCTTTGCAAAAAATAGACAGTAGTTTTAAAGCTAGCGTTTTGAAATTTTCACCAGATCATTATTTTTGTTGCACGCAGATCAAATTTAAATCGGATCGGACCACTATATCATATAGCTGCCATACAAACGATCAATAAGATTTCAAGTCTTTGTATGGAAAACTTTTTTGTTCTGCAAGCTATTGCAACCGAATTCAACATTTATTCTTTTGACATAGCCATACCAATAATTTTGAAAGGACTTCTGATTTTTACATAAGTACTTATTGCAATTTTGTAAAGATCTGCAAGGGTATACCATCTTCGGCAAGCCGAAGATAATTTTTCTCACTTGTTTTATATACTTCTAATCTAATATTGCTTTCCTTATAGTAATCATCTATATTGTACTATTTTTGGGAAGACTTGTTCTACTTAATATTAATTCATATGTACAGTGACTATGTACCATAGAGTGTATCGTGCAGTATACAAAATATTGAAGCCATATGTCCCAATCGGTTTCATCAGCTGTTATGTAGGATCATATATACTTATTTAAATTCCTATGACTTATGTTGACTACTGCGACTGTCTGGTAATGGTGTGCATGTATATGTTATATTTTTAATTTTTAAATATTTGCACAATTCAGTTATTACTGAATTCTTATATTCTGTTCCCATGTCCGTAATAAACGTCTTCATTGTATCGTATTTTTTTTAGAATAAAATATTCGAAAATTGCTATAGCAACTAAATATTTTTTTAAGTCACAGATGAGAGTAACTGCATATTCATTGCTGCTTTCTTTTTGGTGGTCGGTCAATTGCGTCTACCACTACCCTATTAAAAGCTGATGTGTCGCTTATGGTCATCGGAGTCTTAGTTTGCTTTGTTATTTTTGGTTTTTTGACATTTTGACACGCGCAAATCATAAATAAATGGTCTATTCCTTCTTAGCAAACCCAATCCAGATAACATACAAAAACTCATACTTTTTCTCAAAAAAACCGAATTATACCACAAAATCTGAAAATAATAAGACTAATGTACATAGCAAACACAAAAATTATTTAGCCAATTAGCCATTAACTAGATTAAGATACAACCCCATTGTAAACCAACATAGCCATAGGCCCAGCAGCCAGTGCTATACCATTTAAGTTAGTTTAGTTTTGTAAACTACTCTATCTATTATAATAAATAAATAAAAAAAAATAAATGGTCTATTTTAAGAAAATGGGTCTTCAGTTCGAGCAACGTTACGCCGATTTTGGCAAAAAAAATCATCTTCAGCGACAAGGCGCATTTTTGGATGAATGGCTATGTCAACTTGCGAAATTGGTGCGTCAGAGTCATCGAAAATTTGACCTTTCGGGGGCGCGCCATCCGAAGCCGTGGCGGGTATTTGCATGATGTCATGTTCCATACATAAAGGCTTCAATGAACCTTTCAAATAAAAAAAAAAATTTCGCAAATATCTGTCCTACATGTATTTTTTTTTTCATTTTAAAGATTAAGCGCCCTTAATGGAAAACCCTTCAGCTTATTTTTCTTTTATTTTTTTTATTCTGGTCAACGCTACTCTTAAATCTTTAAATAGCTTATTGACCATAATTTTAGAGCGATCATTTAAAATACTTTCAAAGGTATCTTCCCAAGGTGCCACTTTAATACGGCGAATAGGGTGAATGGTTGATGATATGAATGCAATTTTTGGTCAAAAAATCTGTCGTGAGTGCCGAACGGTGAAATGGTGCATTATCATGCAATAATCGTCAGCTTCCTTTTTCACGATATCCCAGCCGAATGCGACGAATACGTGCTACCCAACGCTTCAAAACACCAACATAAAACACCGCGTTAACCGTTTGGCCAGTTGGGACGAATCACAAAAATTGGAATCACAAAAACAAATCAACATTGACTTGATTTTTGACTTCTCTTGACGAGTTTTTTTCGGCCTCGGCTCCTCTGAAGACTTCGAACTTTGACGCTTGGTTTCGTGCTCATATTCAAAGCACCATTTTTCCTCACTAGTCACAATCAAATACAAAAAGTTTGGGCCCTTTTTGGCCTCTTTTATAATGTCTCTTGAATGTTGAATTCGGAGGTCTTTTTCATGTTGTTTCAAAGTGTGCGCGACAAATCGAGCACAAGCCTTTCTGAGTCCCAAATTTTCTGTCAAAATACGATAAATCGACGCTGCGGATATTGATAATTCCGATTCCATATATTAAAGCGATGATTTCGGGTCTTTTTTAATGAATTTACGCACAATTTCCGTGTTTTTTTCGTTTACAACATATTTTGGCCGGTCTGAACGTTCGTTGTCTTCCAAGTCCTCCCGTCCCTCTTGAAAACGTTTAAACCACTCGTGAATACAAGTTTACAAAATAAAAGTTTTACCAAGTTTAAAACAAAACTTAATATTGGATTTTTGTTCGATGCTCATTTTACGACCGACACTACAAATGTAATGTCACATGTAGCGCGATATCTCAGCTGTTATACAAGTCAGCTGTTATATAAATTTTATACGACAACACTGAAGAATACACAATTGAGGGATAACAATTTCAAACAGATGGCGCCTTTAGAAGCCGCGTTGTTTAAAAAGTCCTGGAACTTTTGAATTGCACCTTGTATTAATGTGCAAGGTCACAAATGTGCGCACTTCGACATTACAGATGACTTCATATACGCAGAGCTTTGAAGCTTACTTAGGGATTGCGTAGGCGATTCTACTTTTTTCTATTCCTGCGCAGGATTTTTGTCTACTTTGTTTTCTAGAAGTGACTTGTAATATATGTGTTCTTATTTTTTGTAAATCATGTATTGTTATTCTTTGTTAAAAATATATTTTCTGGCAACTCTGCATGTCCTCCTAGCAGCCCATCTTTAGAACAAAAAGACCGTAGCTAAGTTTACATTCATAAATATATCAAACTAATCTCGAACAATTTTGATAGAGTGTCAGGTATATGATTTGCTTTACCCTTCAGATAATCTACGGTAAAATTTTATTCCTTCAATTCTTCACTATTGTATGGCTAATAACTCCTGCTCAGTGGTACTTTTATTACTCTCACCCTTTGTTAATGATCTAGTTGAGTATACTGAAAGTATGAACTGAAAGTTGGTGGCCATTGTGGACTTGTTAAAAACCTGCGCCAGGCACTTGCCTACTTGCATCAGTGGTTATACAAAATTCTTTGCTGAACTCTTGGTATTGCAAGAGAGTTGGTTCCCTCAGTTTATGTTTTAAATATAAAAATGCGTTTTGACAGTCATGTATCCATTCAAAGTAAACAAAGTGTGCCGTAAATAGTCGACGAAATTTCTGATAAATTTTCTATAATATTTCAAAATGCAATAAAACGTCTAGCACTGTCCGCATCATGTGGAAAAATGAACTTTTATCAGAGTTTAATTTCGGGTTGTATTTCGGGAATTTATCAAATACATCTGTTAAGTTATTAATCATATGCTTTTCGGAAGAACCTATCACTATTAAATCGTCGATAAAGAGAAATGCTTGCGAAGGTTTAAGTCCCAAGAATGCTATAGTCATCATTCTTTGGAAATAGTTAGGTGTTATTTTCAGACCAAACGGTAATTTCGTGAAATGGTATGAGCCGTTGCTAGTCTATACTGACTTTACGTCCCTGGAATTTTTTTTAAGTTCAATTTGGTGGGATACATGACTCTGACAGCTGTCAGTTTCAGTCAAGGGAAATAAACTCTACCGAAAAAGTTGAAAAATAAGAGTAAGTTGGATTCGGAAACGGCATTCGGCGGTGTCGCACGCATAATTGCAATGCTGGTGAAATAATTAAAATTCACATAGTTGTGAGCAAGGAAAAGTCAACAATAGTGGCGCAAACAGTGGCTGGTGTAACAACAAGTTACATAAAGTGTTTCCAAAGTGCAAAAAAGACTAAATTTATTGACTAAAAAAATTAATTTCACTTTTGCAATTGGAGCCGCCATTCACGTGCCGGCTAGAGCAAATAAAACATCTGTTTGCCCGTTAGCTTTAGTTAAGCTTTATCTAAGGTCAAGTCTCGGCTAGGATCTTAGCAACCTGTCTCTTGATTAGTCTTCAATGAAATCTGGATTAATCCTAAAAACGTACAAAGCGGACTACGCTAGGACCGAAGAAGCCGGCGGCAAGAAAGTCTGCACGTGGCTCTACATAAAGGGCCCTGGGCCCTTTAGACATGACAACTACCAGCAACCAAACTACTGCGCCCACCTTGAAGTCTGCGCAGCACTTCCAAAAGATCAGGATGGATCCAGGTACCTCTTCTAGATTAGTTAGAAAAAAAGCGCATTTAGACGAAAACTCGGGAAATCAACACAAGTACAGTGGTAACCCTAACAAATTGAAACTACTCGCCGAACTCATCACGGAAATGGATAGCGAGAGCAATGCTGAAGAATTGAGTGATCAGTCTAGCACTAGCCAACAAGCCGCCAGAGCTGCGGCAAAGCGTACTGTTGGCAAAGCCCCTCCCAAGCCTCCACCCAACGTTATGGAAGGCATCTTCGACGTCAATATTCTGATGCAAAGCAACAGGACGATCACTGACGCAAATAAGGTTGAGTTTCGGGCCTCCATGGGTGGAGTTATGCGCCTTTACGCGGCCGACGCCAACACCTTCGGCTCTATTGTCAAGTGGCTTGATGACGAGCACTATGAATACCACTGCTATCAACTAAGAGAAGATAGGCCATTCAGGATATGCATAAAAGGGCTTAAGCATAGCACTCTTCATAGCCACATCAATGAAGAGCTGGCAAAGCTTGCCCACAAGGTAAGACGCACACACGCCCCAGCGCCGCAGTGAACCAGGCTGTCATCGATGCCAGCAATTTGGCCATTCGGCCAAATACTGCCAAAAATCCAACGTTTGCCTAAATTGTGTAGGAGAACACCCCGCAGCTGCACTCGGCCACGTAAAAGACTATGTACGTGCTACAACTGTGAAGAACAGCACCCTGCAAATAGAAATAGATAGACCCCTTGTTGATGTTGCTGAAACAGAAGCAGGCGCGCCTAGGCTGTATGGTTTCGATGCCTATCCCACCAACGATTCCAGCAATGGGAACGAAAAAGGAGGAGCAGCTATCCTGGTTAAGTCCAGCCTAGTCTACTCCCCCCAAACCCCAATTACTGCCGATAAGGTGATCTTGCATCTGACGCGATACCAACAGAATTCGGCACCATAACTTTGGAGCAGCCTTTGCCCACCGAGATTTGCATGGACTACGGAAGAGTTTAAAGACATCCTGGACCAAAATTGTTGCGGGTGACTGGAACGTGTCCCACTGCTTCTGGGGTGCAAAAAGGTGTCCCCAACGAGGTCGTGCGCTAGCGAATCTTGCCTTAAGCACTAAGGTAAACTAGGCAAAGATGGCCCTACAGGTGGCCCCACACAATACCCGCCGAGGCTCTCCTGGCTGTATTGATTTTGCCCTGACAAGCGGCATCCTGGGTATCCATATTGATATACGGTCTGTTGAGCTCAGCTCCGATCACCTACCGCAAATAATCACTCTGTACGCAGCCGCTATGGCATACCCGACGACGGAGAGGCTGATAACCAAGCGAAGCAACCTTGAACTCTTCAAAGACAACTTGAGAGATCTCTGCACCTCGATATTGAGATTAACTCTGGGAATGACTTGAAAGACGCCGTTGAAATGTTCACCAGCAAAGTCATGGCAGCACACACTCCGCCCCGGAAGCCCGCAGTATCAGGTATCCCGATCACCAACGAGATCCAGCTTCTAATCCGTGAAAAAAAACGCCTACGCACAAGGTGGATGAGGTCTCGACACCCCTGGATAAAACATCGTCGAATATAACACAGCGAACTTCAACGGACAATGGAAGATCACAAAGCTGAATGGTTCAACGCGAGATTGGCGAACACTGAAACTGATAATGACGCGACGCGCTCACTCTGGAAGGCCACACGCGCCATCAAAAGGAGGTGCGACATGAAGGAGCCGCTTCTAGATAGCAACGGGACATGGTGTCGGACGGACTTGCAGCAAGTCGAGGTTTCTGCAGGGCACCTGCCTAAACGTTTTCAGCCATTTGAGCTAGCGAGCTTGGAGCAAGTAAGCGAAACGCATGCCAGGCTGTCTCAAGAGCTCCACATGGACCTGCCTAATAGGCCCTTTGCCCCCGAACTTATTGGTCGTTTAAATATCAGCAGAGCACCTGGCCACGATACTATATGCAACGCCACACTAAAGGCATTACCAAGTCACGCAATTCTCTACATAGCGTTGTTGTTCAACGCCATAGTGAGATTGCAATGCTTCGCTGCACAGTGGAGGCTCGCATTAATAACTATGATCCACAAACCAGGCAAGTCGGCAATGGACCCCGCCTCCTATCGGCCGATCAGTCTCCTCCCTTCGATTTCGAAGCTGTTTGAGAGACTGATTGCTGCCAGGATTGTTAGGAATTTGGACACTCAGGGGATTTCTCCTGAGCTCCTTAAAGAGTTGCTAGGAGCTGGAATGGCGGTTTAGACGGCCAGCGAGGAGGATTTGTGAGCGCAGCCAGCGCTACGTACTGGCAGAGGAGTCGCACCGAGCATTGGTACGACCGGGACGAGAAGACGCAGTGGAGCGACATTTGCGGAGATCGCAGCGAGCGGTCACGAGGCCGAAGGAGAGGCAAGCATCGACGGCCGCAGCCAGCGGCCACAAGGTGTCGGAGACGCCATTTTGGAGTGCGCACAGACGCCGCCATATTGAAGCTGGGGAAGATGCAGCATTCCCCCAGGAAGAGTGCCCGGCTGAATGGAGGGGAAGCCACCCCCATAACAACGAGAGCAGATCAGCAGCCAGTGAATAGTGGAGCAGGAACCCGGCCGCGGGTGAACATCACGGCGGCGACGATTTCTTGCCCGGCCACTACGGTGACTACAGTAGCTTCCCAAATCAGAAGTACTGCCGTCACAGCTGCGAGCTCAGCGCTGGAGATGAACCAGCTTCTCACGTTGGATCTCATGGAGAGAATCGCAGCGTTGGAGAAGGAGCTGGAAAAAGTTAAAGCCCTGCAAAGTGTGAGCACCGCCAATTGCGCGCCAATCGCAGTTGGCCCAAGCTCAGTTGGAGCCAACAGTGAAACGTCGAGTCGGTCGCCATCTTGGTGCGGACCGCCATTACCCACATCTAACGGAGAGGCCTTACATAACGGGGTCGGGTCGGTGCCCTATAACGGTGACGGTGCGAGCGGTGCGGCCTGCACGCTGCCGCCATCTTGGAGTGGACCACCATTTCTAACAACTAGCAACTGGTTTGTGGAGCCACTGTGTGCCCCAAGCACTGCGCAGCCAGCGCTGCGTGTTCGTGGAGACGGCCCGAGCGTACAATTGCACGGATCTGGAGAACAACCAAAGATTACTGAAGGCGCTAAAGGATGAAGCCCGTGAGACAGTGAAGGCGCTACTAATTCATCCAGGGAATGTCAGCGCCGTGATGGAGCAGCTTATACGCAGCCAGCTGAACAGCGTGCGAGAGGTGCAGCCAATTTCGGAGCACAGTTTGGCGAAGATCATTCCTTTCGCTACCCGAGTGAGGAACCTCGCGGCCTTCTTGCAGTCAGCGAAGGCGGAGTGGCCAAGCTTCCTACGAGCAAGCGAGTGGACTGGGCCAGGCATACTGCAACTATTGTGCTCTTTCCCACTGTTGTCCACTTCAGCGCTTGGCTACAGGAGTACGCAAACGTGGTGTGCACGGTTTTCGATGTCGAGGGAAAGGCGCCGAGGCGTCGAGTTCTGCATGTGGGCATCGAACATAACGAATGCGATCAACAGAATGATCGTCATGGAGGTTGTCCCATCTGTGGAGGACAACATGGAATCACGAGTTGCAGAGAATTCGTTAAAGCGTTGCCGCCGGGAAGGTGGAGGATTGTGAAGAGCCACCAACTTTGTTTCACATGCCTACGAAGCGGGCACATCGCTAGATTCTGCTATATTCGAGGTGAATGCCAGATCAATGGATGCCGAAAGATGCATCACCGTCTGCTACATGGCGCGGACGAGAAGCGAAGGCCGCAGCAGCGAGGTGGTTTCAGACGCCACGAACGGAACCAGCAGCCAGCAGTTTCCAGACGCAGCCCGGCCAGGATGCCTTCGCTACGATATGGTCACAGGGACCAAGAGGGGAAACAGCAGCCAGCCGTTCCTAGAAACAGCCTGGAGAGAGGAGCTCCGCGTGAAGCGGAAGCGGCCATGCAGAGGAATTTGAGCTGCGTCGACGCCGAAGGAGGCCGCCTACTGTTCCGAATACTGCCAGTTACGTTGTACGGAGCTGGGCGAAAAGTGCATACGTATGCGCTCCTAGATGACGGATCCTCCATCACGATGATCGATGACGAGCTGCGAAGAGATCTTGAAGTGCAGGGATAGCGTCGTCAGCTAAATATCCAATGGTTTGGAGGTAGGGCTCACTGGCCTTCCAACGTGGTGAGTTTGAAGATAAGCTGAGTTAGAAAGCTCACTCGCCACGTATTGAGAAACGTGTATGCCGTTTCGAGCCTGAGTCTGCCGATACAGACATTGAGTCGACAGGATGGCCAAGGTGTGCATAGGGATGCGTGTCTGCCGATAAAGCCCTACAGCAACGCGGTTCCGAAGTTGCTCATCGGCCTGGATCACGGACATCTCGGATTGCCACTTGGAACGAGGCGGTTCGCTAGAGAAGGACCGTACGTGGCCGCAACCGAGTTGGGCTGGGTTGTGTTTGGGCCTGTGGGCAAGTGGCAAAACGACTACGCCATCACCGAGGTCCTGCCTACTTCCCGTGTCAGTGGATGACGCGATGGAACAGATGGTGGACTACTACTTGGTCTTGGAAAACTTTGGAGTGAAGCCCGCGCCACAGGTCGCAGCCAGCGATGATGTGTGGGCACAAAGGATGCTTGAAGACACCACGGTGAGAGTGGGGCATCGCTACCAGACGGGATTACTCTGGAAGGACGACCACGTTGTGCTGCCACAGAGCTACGAGATGCCGTACAAGAGGCTGGTCAACGTAGAGAAGAAATTGAAGCGCAGTTGGCGCAGGAATATGATCGGATTATAAAGGATTACGTGTCTAAAGGACACGCAAGGAGGCTACAGCCGGATGAGGTCGCGGTGAGGAGCGACCGGTTATGGTATTTGCCACATTTTGGTGTCGAAAACCCCAACAAGCCCGGCAAGGTATGGCTTGTGTTTGATGCTGCAGCAAAAGTTGGAGGAATCTCGCTAAATTCGCAGCTGGACAAAGGGCCTCAGCACTTTAAGTCTTTGCCATCTGTGCTCTTTTATTTTAGAGAGGGAGCAGTAGGAGTCTGCGGTGACATCAAGGAGATGTTCCACTAAGTGCTGATCCGACCCGAGGACAGATGTTCCCAACGATTCCTTAGGAGAGATGGCGACGACGAGAGAGATCCCGATGTCTATGAGATGAACGTAATGACGTTTGGAGCAGCATGCTCGCCGAGCGTTGTACATTACGTGAAGACCGTAAATGCCCTGAAGTTTCGGGACTCGGAACCGAGAGCAGTCAAGGCTATCACCGACTACCATTATGTCGATGACTATGTGGACAGTTTCGCTACAAAGAGCGCGGCTATTAGCGTATCTACCCGAGTGAAGGAGATACATGCGGATGCTGGATTCGAGTTATGCCAGTTTTCATCCAGCTCGCCCACCGTGGAGACGGCTTTAGGACCTGGACGCGTCAAGGGCGTCAGATGGGGTGAGGCTGAGCAAAAAATCCTCGGAATGCGTTGGCAGGTAGCAACGGATGATTTCAGATTCAACGTGGAGTATCATCGAGTGCCAAGCGGCGTTCTGAGTGGAGATTTAGCCCCTACAAAGAGGGAATATTTGAGTCTGGTGATGTCAACGTTTGATCCCCTGGGATTCCTGTGTTGCCTCATGATTACAGCGACGCTGCTGCTACGAGAGATTTGGAGGCAGAAGATCCAGTGGGACGAATAACTACCAGAGAAGTTCAGCAAAGCATTTGCGACTTGGCGCAAAGAGATGGACGCCGTGGGACACTTCCGATGTCCTCGCTATTATTTTGGGCGTGGAGCAGTCCGGGCCATAGAATTACACGTCTTTGCGGATGCTAGTCAGGCAGTATTCGCGGCGGTGGCCTATTGGAGGGTCACATATGAAGACGACAACATGCTGGTGAGCTTCGTATGTGCAAAGACGATGAGAACAATTACGATCCCACGGCTGAAGCTGCAGGCAGCAGTTCTCGGAACCAGGCTGATGAACACTGTCAAGGAGGAGCACAGTGTGGCCATCACGGACCTGGTGTTATGGACGGACTCAAAGACGGTGCTAAGATGGATCGGCAGCACCCACCGCCGGCATAAGCAGTTTGTTGGCAACCGAGTGGCAGAGATTCTCGAGTTGTCAAAGGTTTTTCAATGGAGATGCGTGCCTACGGTCGACAATGCGGCGGATGATGCGACGCGGTCGCAGAGGGGAGTCGACCTTAGCCCGGATTCAAGGTGGCTAAGAGGACCTGCATTTTTGAGGCAGCCAGCTGGCCGGGGCCTGAGGAAAGAACTGAGCGTGTTCCAGATGCGTCTTCCCGATGAAGAAGAGATGCCCAGTGAGTTTGTATTAGTCGTGGCAAACGAATTTGTTATTCAGTTTCAGAGATTCTCGAGCTTCAATCGCCTGGTGAGGATCATGCCTGTGTCCTACGGTTTGCGCGCGTATGCCGCAAACAGAGAAGCGATCTCGAGGAATATGGCCTTACTGCAGCAGAATGTAAGGACGCGGAGAACCTGTTGGTCAGACAGGCACAGTTGAAGTCGTTTCCCGACGAGATGAGGTCGGTGGAAACTGAACAGGACGTCGCCTGCTCCAGCGACATTCGAGGGTTGGTACCCTACCTGGACAAGAACGGGATTCTGCGAGCTTACGGCAGAATTGATGCCACACTGCGCATGCCGTACAGTGCGAGTAGGCCCGTAATACAGGCACAGTCTAACAGAGCTGATTGTGCGACATTTCCATCCAGGATGAAGCATCAAAATGTGGATTCTGGGTCACGAAGATGAGGCGAGTGATGCGGAGAGTGATCTCATAGTACAACGAGTGCAAGTTGCAGCGAGTGCGGCCGATGCCGCCGGTATTGGGACCCCAGCCAGAGGACTGATTGGATGCGGGTGGATGGCCATTCAAGTACACTGGATAGGACTACTTTGGGCCACTGTGTCCCGTCACAAGGAGAAGCGTTGGGTCGCCTTGTTCACGTACTTGATGATAAGGGCGATTCATCTGGAGCTGGCGCATTACCTGTCGACGCATTCCTGCATAATTGTGATCAGGAACTTCGTCTGCCTTAGAGGGCCAGTACATAGACTGCGCAGCGACAACGGCAAGAACTTCGTGGGAGATGACAGGGAAGCCAAACGCTTTGGTGACGTGTTCGAGATGGAGAAGATTCAGAGTGAGTTGTCAAGCAGAAGCATAGAATAGGTTTTTAATTGCCCAGTGAACTCGTCTGATGGTGGAGTATAGGAGCGCATGGTGCAGTGCGTCAAGAGAGTACTGCGTCATACCCTGAAAGAAGTTTCGCCGAAGGACCATGTATTGGAGACTCTCCTAATTATGGCGGAGAATATTGCGATATTTACGTCCGCTTACCCATGTGCCTGTGGATGCGGAATAGGAGGCGCCGTTGGCGCCAAATGACTTACTCAAGGGAATAGCCAATCTGCCGGATACGCCTGGATTGGAGCGGAGCTGCCTATGGAGTTCTACAAGAAAGCAGTGGAGGATTGCTCGCATGCTGCGAGACCGTTTCTGGAGGAGGTGGGTCATGGAGTACTTGCTTCGACGAGAGTGGTGCAAGGGCATCGTGGAGGAGGTCTACAGCGGAGCAGATGGAGTCGTCAGGCGCGCAAAGATGCGCGCGAGCGACAACGGCCTATCGAGGACAATGATGCGACCCGTCTCTAAACTTGCAGTTCTGGATTTGAGTGAATCGGTTATTCACGGAGTCGGGGATGTCGCGGATCGAACGGTGTAATCGATAGGCGTAGTGCGTAGTTTTCCTGATAGTGATTTGGTGGATAGATGTGTGCGGGCACACTGTTTGTCGCTATCGCAAGCCGCGAAAAACTTAGCGCGCATTGTCGCATGAGAGGACACTGCGGTAAGGTAGGATTAAAATAATTGATAATGAATAACCTAAAAAATGATTATAGAATAAATCGAGCTACTACTGCCGGAAGAGTCTTTCCTTTCCCTCGGGATCCAAGGGGGTAGCCGTTGAAGGCAACTCCAATCGAGCGACGACATATGTCAATTAAAAATGTTAATAAAAAATATTTTAATAATAATTAATAAAAATGTTTGTTGCTACGTGAAAAAATAAGACAAATACGTTTAGACTGAGATTGATGGCGCAAAGCTTTGGGTTACCTATACTTTTATACCTGTTGGTAGTTTCCCAAATTTTTTGGACTACCCTAAAGTTTAAATTATTATTTTTGTGGCTGGGGTTGTTTCTAGTTTGGCCATTTTTATGGTTGCCTCTGTACGAGTTACCACAGCCTCTATTATTGTAACCTCTATTATTACTGTATTATTCTATTATACTATATTATAACTCTATTATTGCGGTTATAATTATTATTATGGTAGTAACTACTGTTGTTATTATTGTTTATATTGTAGTTATTTTTGTTATAGTTGTTGTAATTGTCACTACCTTAATCTTGGTTGTTTCCTGTTGTAACTATTGCCGATTTCGCAGTTGCAGTTATTGTTGCGGTAGTACATTACTGTATTGATATCTCCGGTAACTCTTGTACTTGTTCTTGTGTACGCGTTTATGGTTGCGTTGCTTTATTTACAAGTACCTGTTTCTAAGACGGTCTTAGTGCTCTCATGCTCGGCTTTCTTGATCATTGTGTAAATCGTGCTTAGAGTCGTCGATAAACGAGGCCTCTAGTAGCTTTCGTAAGGTAGCAACTTCGGCAGTGAATTGTGTGGCTGTTTTTGCTCTTTGAATTATTGTTGCTTTTGTTGTTTTTGTTATTTTGATTTTGTGTTCGAGGATGTCTCGCCAAAAATTACTACCTGCAATTCGTGCCATTGCTTAAATGGTCGTTTCGTGTAGTACTTGCCTATTGATGGTTATGCCTATGATTTTTTATTTTATTACTTGTACTGCAATATCTTCATATGGTCCCTTTCCAAGGTCAATCCATTTGTTTGCCATAATGAATCTCTGTAGATGGATTTTTTTTCATCGAAATGTGCCACTTCCATATGGCTTTTTTTTATATAATATTTAGTTTTTGACTCTAATTCTTCCTCCGGCAGATCAATTAATTTGATTACTGGTGGTATGGTTAGATTATTCAGATATTTATCTTTAATTTCTCTCTCAGGATCGCTTAGTGCTTCTAATTGACCTTCTATTTCTTCGGTAGCTTCTATTGTCAACGGAGTGTTGAGAATAGTAGGTATTATGACCTCTACTACTTCCATTTTCTTTAATAAAATCGCAGTAGAAATCCACTGTTTTACTTTCTAAAAAACACATGTTTTGGTTTATATCTATATTGGATAACCTGTCACTTTCTATCTATATATATAAAAAAAGGTCTGGTTTTCTTTTCTGACGCCCTAACTCCAGAACCGTTAGGTTTATAGCAAAGAAAATTCAATTCGAATTCATTCGAAAAATTTCAACAGAAAAGCGGGAAATCTTTTTTCACATACAGCGCCATCGTTGATACATACGAGGGCGGGTCAATAAGTCCGTGACTATATGAATGAAACACAGGTTTTTAGATAAAAAGTTATTTTATTTTTCAACGTAGTCTCCTTTGAGCTCTATACACTTAGCCCAACGTTTCTCCAATTTTTTTATCCCTTCCAAAAAATATGATTTGTCGAGGTCTTCAAAATAGGCATTTGTTTGTGAGATGACTTCGTCATTGGAGGCAAATCTCTTTCCGCCGAGCCATTTCTTCAAGTTTGGGAACAAGAAATAGTCACACGGGGCTAGATCGAGTGAATAGGCCGGATGAGGGAGCAATTCGTAGCACATTTCATGGAATTTTGCCATGGAAACTGCACATGTGTGCACCCGTGCATTGTCCTGGTGGAAAAGAACTTTTTTCTTGGCCAAGTGCGGTCGCTTGTTTTTCAATGCCTCATCGAATCGACCCAATAAGTTGCTGTAATATTCACCATTGATTGTTTTTCTTTTTTGAAGGTAGTCAATGTGGATAATACCGCGTGCATCCCAAAAAACAGTCGCCATGACTTTATTGGCTGACAAACCCACCTTTGCCTTCTTTGGCGCCGATTCACCCCGAGAAACCCACTGTTTTGACTGCTGTTTGGTCTCCAGTGTGTTGTGGTGGATCCACGTTTCGTCCACGGTTACGAAACGGCGCAAAAACTCGTTCGTATTGCGATTGAACAACGCTAAACATTCCTGCGAAATTGTCACACGGTTGCATTTGTGGTCGATTGTGAGCAAACGCGGCACCCATCTTGCGGAAAACTTTCTCATACCCAAATGATCATTCAAAATTGAAACCACTGAGCCATGTGAAATGCCTACGGCTTCCACAATCTCTCTCACTTTTAATCGCCGATCGGCTAAAACCATATCGTGGATTTTTTCAATTGTTTCGGATGTGGAAACCTCAACTGGGCGTCCAGAAGGTTCGGCATCTTCCGTGCTTGTACGGCCACATCGGAATTCAGTAAACCACTTTTTGACCATGGAAATGGATGGTGCAGAGTCTCCATAATATTTATCATGCTTGGCCTTGGTTTGCGTAATAGATTTTTTCCTCAAAAAATAATGCTTAATGAGCACACGAAATTCACTTTTTTCCATTTTCTTCTCAGTCAACGCGGTAGTCTGATATTAACGGCTGTCAAAAACAAACTAAAGGTCGCAGCTTGTTCAATATTTGAGAAGAGTCAACTGACAGATGACTGTTGACGGGAGCAGTGTTACCATTTCAATTAAGAGGCGGGAAATTCAAAAATTCACGGACTTTTTGACCCGCCCTCGTAGCATGCGGTGCGTGATACATTGTTTGAGAGCTACTTATTCTTCTCTGCTCAGTTAAATTCATGTGAAAAACCAGTAATGTGTTCACTGTGAAATTATGAAAAAAACAAGTGAGAAAAGTTATCTTCGGCTTGCCAAAGATGGTATATGGTGGGGTCGGAGACGCCTTCTTTAATGCGTTACACATTTCTGGACAAAATTATAATACCCTTTTCAAAGGTTTAAAAATCATGTATGGCTATGTCAAATGTATAAATGTTTAATTTAATTGCGATAGCTTGGGGAACAAAAAAGTTTTCCATACAAAGACTTGAAATCTGATTGATCGTTTGTATGGCAGCTATATCAATAGTGGACCGATCCGACCGATTTTTAAACTTGATCTGCGTGCAACAAAAATATTGATCTAGTAAAAATTTCAAAACGCTAGCTTTAAAACTTCTGTCTATTTTTTGCACAGAAACAGACGGACAGACGGATAGAAAGACAGACGGACATGACTATATCGACTCGGCTGTTGATGCTGATCAAGAATATATATATGTCGGAGAAGCGTTAATTGTAACATCCATTTTCAAAGGAACAGCAAGTTCTGCTCGTCTCAATGCCGCTATAAGAACTGAGCCACCTCGAGAGCACCGAGCCTGACCAGACCTCACACTCACTCCTTTCACTCAAAGCTCTCTCTCTCTCAGTCCGCGGCCAGCGATCAGACCTCACTCAGCAACAGAGTCCATCCCTATCCGTTGCCATGCCTTTACCATTCCATGGAAATGCTGCGCGTATGCAGGCACAAGCCGCCATGGCTCTATAGCACTGGTCAAGAAAATATTAGAACTACACTAGTCTGCAAAATATTAAAACCAGCGCTCCGACACGGCCTTCCTCACAAATCACACGTCCTCGTGTGTTAACTTTTAATCACAATACCCTCACATGTCGGGTATTATTCATTTTTATTTTTCCTATTATATTAAAATACAGCTTAAGGTACTTAAACAAACATAGGAAAATTGTCTTCTTGACTACTCCATACATTGCCTTTTTTTTCATTAACTCTTCTTCTTAAATCAATTAGCCTTACAATTTAAATTATCATATTTTATTATTCGTATCTCGATCATATTTCCTTTTACACCTATTCATATTAAATTACTTCTTCAACTCTGGTGTAGTTCCTTTTACACCTTTTCAGCTCAAACTCTGGTGTAGTTCCTTTTACACCTTTTCAACTCAAACCCTGGTGTAGTACCTTTTACACCTTTTCAGCTCAAACTCTGGTGTAGTTCTTTTTACACCTTTTCATCTCAAACCCTGGTGTAGTTCCTTTTACACCTTTTCAGCTCGACCCCCGCCATAACAAGTCACATTTGATATGGTGCGGTCATCTTATCACCTCTTGGTCAATCTATGTCAATTTCTTCATTTATTTGCCTGTTTGGCAATGCTCTCAGAAATTCATGCGAATACTTACTTATACGTTCTTTTGCTCGTCAACGATTTTAACACATACCTATCTCCATCTAGTAGTTCGACTATCTCAAACGGACCTTTAAATTTAAATTTAAAAAAAAGGTCTAGCTTCCCTACCAATCAACAATTCAAGCGGGCTGACCTTAGTGACTCGGTTGGCTGTATAATTCATTGCCAATTGCACTTCTGTTAATGCATCCTGCCACGACCTCTGACTGGTTTGCACGGCAGTCAACATGCTCTTTAGCGTACTTATTATCCGCTCTACCTGGCCATTCTCCCTACTCGCGTCTGTAACAATTAGGTGTAACTCAATTTTTTGGGAGGAACAAAATTCACGGAAACCCGAGCTTGCAAAGTTACGACCCGCTATAATTCGGGTAGGCAAACCAAACAAACACACGACGGCTTTAATAGCTTTATTTGAACTTTCGGCGTCGATATTCAAGGTGTGATAAAAGTAAACAAATTTCGTGAATGCATCTACCAAAACAATAACGTACTCCTTC
Organism: Drosophila merina; assembly: GCA_035047645.1. NCBI lineage: Eukaryota > Metazoa > Arthropoda > Insecta > Diptera > Drosophilidae > Drosophila > Drosophila merina. The sequence continues at coordinate 577,421 of JAWNPH010000083.1, forward strand.
AAGTCGTTTTTCCCACTCATTTTTCCCGTTATGTCTATATGCACTGTGTGCCACGGAATATCTACCTTAGGAATCGGGTGCATTTCAGCCTGAATTTTTCCAACTGGCTTTGCTATTTTACAGGTAATGCAATTTTCGACAAACCTACGAACGTATTTTGGCATATTTTCAAACTAGTAAAATTCATAAACTTTATTCAATGTTTTTTCCTATCCTAAATGCATGATAGATTCGTGGACGTGATTAATCACTGCCCATCTAAATGCCCTTGTGATTACTGACAAACATTTGGTCTTACCGTTTCTTTGAATCTTTCTTAGGTTCTATCTAGACTCTCCGGCAATTCATTATTTCTTAACTTAGACGATATGTCGGCAACCTCAGGATCACGTTGTTGTTCAGAAACCAGCCAATTGTCTGTAACCTCAGTTAGCTCAATTCGTTTTTCAACTATTTTGTTTATACATTTACTTTCTTTTGTCAGTGGATTTCGTGACAAAAAATCAACGTGAGCCATTCGTTCTCCCTTTGTATATTGGATATCGAAAACAAAGGACTGCAGGAAACCCCACCATCGATGCACCCTCGGTGGTAGGTCTGATTTTGTACGACTAGCTTTTAGAGAATTGCAGTCAGTAAATACCACAAACTTTCGTCCCTGTAAATAGTGACGAAAATGTTTAATGGCATTGACAACCGCCATCTGGTGTAGTACATTTACTGTAGTACTACATGGGGCTTTTTGTTAATTTTATGTAGCAATATTGCACCGTAGCCAATCGAGCTGGCATCCGTGTGTAGCTCTATCGGATATCGGTTCTTGGGTTAATACAGATATTATTTTCGATCGAATTTGTTCATGCTCTATAAGCCAATAGAAATCAGAGTTTTTTTTTTAAGTCAGAAAATACAATGGTTTTATAGATTCGGAAAATATTGGCACAAAGTGCCGAAAGTAACCCAATAAAAAAGTAAGTGAGGCTAACCCAATAAATTGCCTTAATTGTGTTACGGTTTGTGGAGGTGGCAGTCCTGTCAATGCTTGAATTTTACGTGCGTTAGGGCGGATTTGTTCATTGCTTACTTTAAATCCAAGATACTCTACCTTAGTCTTAAGAAACGAACACTTAGTCATATTAAATAAAAATCCAGCCTTGCTCAAGGTTTCTAGCACTACCTGCAATCGAACTAAAGCTTGCTCAAGGTTTCTAGCACTACCTGCAATCGAACTTCATCCTTAGTTTCGGCCGCAATTAAAACATCGTCGATATACACGATGCCATATGTGTAAATTTAGAAGATTATGATGGAAGGGGGACTACCCTTCTTAACTGCTGGCCTAGGGACTCAGTCAGTTTTATTTTAATAAAAGAATAACGGCTGTTGCCGGAGTTGTTCTCATATGAGCTTGTACTCTTTATTCAATGAGTCTTCAAAACGAACTAAAATATAAAATAATTCTTAAAGCTAACAAAAGAATCGCAGCGGCCACGCAAATATGTTGTGATTGCCGGTTGCGCACAAGTTTCGCAAGTCAGCACTTTTGACGTTTTTATATCATATTTCGCACACTGAGCCAACTTTTTTAGTACGCTACCCCTGGAGCTCTTGTTTGGGCCTTGTCGTGATTTATGAAGGTGGTGTCGTTTATGACGACGCGATCGTTGAAGGTGATGAGATGTGTGCCACGTAGGTAGACTTCTGTTCCGTTGTTCACCGTGACCCTGGCTGGCCGATCATTGATGATGATGAATCCCCTAACCCACGCGGGTAAGCGGGTGTAGGTCGCTTGGTTGCGACTCGCAATGCGCTAGGACGCCTGCGTGTAGTTCCCTGGCGCATCAGCTTTCCGTTGATAGTTGACAAAAGGTAGCGCCCGGTATTGGGGTGCAATCTTTGATTGTATGGACTTCTTCTCCACACTTTGCCACCATGTTGTCGGTTATTCGCAGCATAACTCCTTTGCAAGTGACCGGGAAAATAGTGACCTTCTTACAAGATAATTTTACTTTGGGAAATTTAATAATAAAGTGTATCATATTAGAGGATTGTAGTATTTTTACGGACGATGCGGACATAAGATCCCCTATGGGGGTATCTGTGGGCTCTTTCAGCCAAACTGATTTTAAGTCTGCATGATCTAGGATATTTGGACTGACAATATTGTTTTTCGCCAGTGTTACAGCCAACATTAAATTCTGTAACTCCATCATTAGTATTCTATTCCTAGCCAGCAGTGTCTCGTATAAATGGCCGGTGTCAATTTGGGTGTTTTTATGAGTTTGTAGGATTTGATTTACAGTTGTTGTTAATTGGTTAATTCGATTTTGTATTCTAGTATTAATTCTGATTTGCCTATTGTTTGATTGTGTCAACTGCCACTCTGTGAATCTAATTCTTTCTAGATCGCCGGCATCCGGCGTCCCCGCTACTACCTTTAGCATTGAGCCTAGAAAATCTAAACTCCTTGCGATTCTATGGTGGACTTTCAACGAATCCAGCGTATCTCGAAGGTGCAAGGTATCCACTTCTAGAAATCTCCTCATATGAGACTGTGGAAATATCTCGTTCATGCTGCTTGTTTCTTCTATTAAGTATTCCGAAAGATTTGCCGAGTGGGTCACATACGCGAGCTCCTCCCACACCAGGATCTCTCCATCTATGATGGGGATATACCTTGTTTGTGAGTAGTTAGTGATGTGCTCTGACACCAATGCCAGTGAGAGGAGGATGAAAACTCTGCACCTGTGGAAATGTATTTTTTTAGTCGCTTTTTCTTGTTCACTGAGGTTTATCCCATCACCAATTACTTTTATCCTAAAACTAAAACATCGCGCCTTTGGCAACGGACTTAATGTCTACTAAATGGAAGTTTGCCAAATGGCTGGTGATAATAAAAAAATTTAAAATTAAGCGAGAAAGTCATTTTAAGTTGTCCTTGTGGACCACCCTCCCCTCAATGAGGACCGTGGTCCCCAGGTCTGCTTGTATGGCTTTTTCTTCACACAAGGGAGTGAGTTTATTGCCAAGCCTTCTATTAGTTTTGACCAAAACCTTTTCACCCACTTCGAAGACTTTGTTTTGTCGAGAAGCATTCTCCCTAGACCTTAGCGCGTCCTGGGCCCTCTTAATTTTGTCAGCAATCCGTTCTTGTGTGTCGTCCGTGTATTCTTGTATTACGTCGACTGCCCTCTTTATCGGTGACCGAATGGATTGATTTGTTATATCTGGTAGTGGCTACCAAGATTATTTCCACGGTATCACTTAAGCCTTTGTCAATTTTTAAGCACCTGGCGAGCTCTAGTAGAATGCTGTGAAAACGCTCCACTTGCCCGTTTGATACGCTGTGAAGGGGTGGCGCATTCGTGATGCGGACGCCGAAATGATTGTCTAGCATGGCCGTGAACGTGTGCGATTTTAACGATGGCTCGTTGTCGCAGTAAATCACTTTGGCCTTTGGGAAGAAATTCATGACCTGTAACAAGGCCGGTTTCAAATCCTCAATTGTTCTTGACGGCACATGCTGTACGACGGCGAATTTCGAAAACTTATCAATGCAAGTGAGAAAATATTTTTTATCCGTCGAGAAAATGTCTATGTGTAGCATTTCTCCTATATGAGAGGGAATCGGTGACTCGCCAATCTCTTGTTTCTTCGGATGCCTATCATATTTAGCTTTCGCGCATGTTTTGCAATTTTGGACAATTTCATTGGCCAGTTTGGCCATTTTTGGGAAGTAGTACTCAGTGAGAACTTGTTTCACATTTTCCTGGGCCGACCGGTGGGCCCTATTGTGTTCTGCTAATATGATTTCCCTTCTTTCCTCGACCCCAAAAATGTCTGTAACACGGTTTTTGCAGTGCCAGAATTTTTTAGTCGGGAATCTCCGGACTAATTCGTCCTGCACCATTGCTAGCGTGTGCAAATCGCAATGGAGGGCGTTTACGCCCCTGGGGACTATTGTATCCGCAAGGTCATTGAGTAATGACTCAATGTCGTTTCTTGTCTTTAAAGAGAACGAAAGAGCATTTTAGCGGAAAGCGGGCCTCATCCAGAATTAGTTGGTTCTGGAAGCAGCTTAGGGGCTTATCCGTTGTTTCTATGGTGTGAGTGAGGGAAATCTCACTGTGAATGGTCGTAACGCATGATTCTGCGTCCTGTTCTTCTATGGCATTAATTTGCTGCCTAGATAGGGCATCAGCAACTAAATTTTCTTTTCCCGGTTTATAGACTACCTTCGCAACCGTTTCCTCGATGCGACCCTTCCACCTTTTAATTCTCGCGTTAGGGTTAGAATCTGATACCGAGAATGACAATGGCTGATGATCGGTGAAGATAGTTATATCTTTCACCGCATATAAATAGTGTCGCAGCTTGGCCAACGCCCAAACGATGGCTAATAATTCCCTTTCGTTTGTGGCGTAGTTCATTTCCCTATCCTTTAATGTCCTCGAGATCATTATAATAGGACGGTTCTCTTGTGAAAGCACTGCGCCAATACCGTAGGCTGAAGCATCCGTCGTTAGATGGAATGGCTTCTTGTAATCCGGGTATCTGAGCATAACATCTTCGGATGCCAAAATGTTCCGCAGTTTTTCGAAGGATTTTTTTGCGCCTCATCGAATTGTACTTGTATGTGTCGCGATCTATGTCTGCTTACACTTCCATTTTCGCCCTTTAAGATATCCGAAATAGGCCTTGCTATGGCTGCAAAGTCCCTAATGAAGCGTCTGTAATAGCTTCCGAGACCTAGGAACGATCTAACCTCAAATACTGTTTTTGGTTCAGGGAACTCTTTTATGGCCCTGACCTTTTCTGGGTCGGTGGTAGTGCCCTCGCTGGTGACTATGAAGCCGAGAAAGTTAACGCTTTTTTTTTTAAAAACTTGACTTTTTTACTGAGACTCTCATATATGCATCGCTTATGGTTTTTAAAACCCAATCCACGTGATTGACATGAGCATTCTCATTTTCTGAGAAAATTATTACATCGTCGACGTAGACATAGCAAGTCTTGCCGATTTGCTCTCTAAGAATGTCATCAATGGCTCTCTGGAAGATGCTGGCAGCATTTCTCAAGCCAAAGGGAAGTCTCTTGAATTCGTACTTCCCTCCGTTTACGGAGAAGGAAGTTTTTTCGCGGTCATTTTCCGCAAAGACGATCTGGTAATACCCGGACTTGAGGTCCAGTGTCGTAAAGAATTTGGCCTTGCCCAAGTTGCCCAGTATCATGGAGATATCTGACGTCGGGTATTTGTCTGGGATAGTTCTTTCGTTTAGTTTACGAAAGTCTATGACCAATCGTCTATTTTGATTGCCGGCCTCGTCGGTTCCTTTTTTATCAACCACCCATATTGGGTTGTTATAAGGAGACACCGACTTCTGAATTATACCATTTTTAAGCAGGTCTTGGATTTCGTTGTTGACGAAATCTGCTGCCGCCATGGGGTATGGATATAATTTTGCGTAAATGGGCTCTTCGCTTGTCGTCCTAATCGTGGCCACTACCGATGTGTTATATGGCAGGGCCTCGTTGGGATCTGCGAAGGCGTTTTTTCGGCTCCTTATTATCATCCCCAGAAATGCCTTCTTCACCAAAGGTGGTGCATCTGTGCACTCCATGTTAGTGAAGTTAACGTCGGTGCATTTATGGAATAAAATCTTCTCATCTTCCTTACCCCACTTGAGTTGGGCGGAAGCAAGGCAAAGTGATGCACCGGCCTGTGTTAACAGATCGGCCCCGATTATCCCGTCGAATGTTGTAAGATCTGGTAGAATGAAAAAGGTCGCTTTTAAATTAAAAATTGAGACGAAGCATTTTTTTGTAAAGGTGGTGGTGCCGTGGATTGAGTGCATTTCGAAAGGAGAGTTCACCGGGCGGATATCCTTTAGCTCTTTGCGAGGTCGGATGAAATTTTTTGACGCGCCGATGTCTAGAAGGAAATTCATTGGTACCCCCGCTACTCGTCGTCCAATGACGGGTAACAGGGATTTTCCCCTAAAAAAATTTACGTAGTCAGAATCATACTCGGCAATGGCATCGTCGTCTATTTTCGATGCCGCTTTGGAGGCGGCGGCTGCATATGCTCCTGTGTTTTCTTCCGAATTCTGCATAATGAAGTTAATTTTTTGTTTCCTCACAGCGCCTGTTCAGAGGTGGCTGGTCTTCTGTTCTGGTAGGCATTTGCCTGGGTCGGCTGCAGCAATTTAGAAAATGATGGATCGACCTCAATAGGCTCTGGCGTGCCGTTGCCTTTGTAATTTTTGGCACTTTGCGGGTCGGCGTGCACCTGTGCCTTATGCTGCCTATTAAAATATGGGTTTTTGGTATTATAATGTTGTGGGTCTTGGTGGTCGTACCTGTCAAGTAGACGACCCTGCGTTTTTGCAGCAGGTTTGCGATCTTTGTCTTCTTGACTTTTTGCAAAACTGGCCGCAAAAACGTACCTCTCGTGGTTAGATTCCACTTCTTGTGCTAAGGCCAAAGCTGACGGCATGTCTTTCGGCTTTGCCGCGAAAAGCACATCAGTGAGGTTACGTTTAAGTCCCGAGATGAAAATACGCAAGGCGTCCTCTCGGAACTTTTCGCACAATGTTTTTGCCGCCGATGGCTCGTGAGACATATAAGCTTTATCTGTGAGTAGGGTGAGTTTTTTCTCGACCTCATCATAATACTGTAACAGGGTCATGGTGTTCCCCTGTCTTAAAGTACTCATGTCCTGTTCAATGACATGCATTGGACGCTTGTCACTGTAAGTGAAATCGAGCCGATTTATAATAGCATCGAAATTCAGTACAGTGCCAAACAAGGATAAAACGTTATTGGCCGCGCCCCTAACTTTGTTCCTAATAATTGTCACTGCCTCGTAGTGGCGAGAGGTGCCGTTGAAATCTTTAAATATGCGATACGCAGCAATCGCCGCTTGTCGCCACGAAACATACGATTCCTGTAATCCTGAGAATTCAGGCAAATATTTACCGGCATCTAAAGTCATGCTACATGGGGAATTATTTGTTATGTCTATGGGCTCGTAAGTTCTAATTACGGGGGCCACTGCTGAGGTGGACGCGACATGTGTTGTTGCCAACTGGCTGGCCAGCTCCTGAATTTTCTGACGCATTTCATTTCGCGCGAGTTCATTTTTGGCAGCTTCGTCCGCCAAAGTATTGGCCACAACTGCCTGTACTACAGCTTTGAGCTGTTCTGGGTCTATGGCCATTTCAGGGGGATTCGCGGTTACGCGTCTTAGAGGGGAAGCTGGATTTTCGTTATCAGACTCTGAGTCTGTGGAGTACGGTTTACTATTCCTATACTGTGAGAATGTGGGCTGCATGAGCAGTCCAATTCGCTTAGGTATGCAAAAGCTGCCTGTGTGGGTAGCAGTTGACCAAAGACAACCAAACAAAAAATAAAGACAAAGACTGCAGCGTCGAATGTCGCGCTTACATCGAACGGAAATAAAAAACAACAATAACAAATGAGAAGCGAACGTATGCGCTGTTACGTATGTTGGAACGTTTTCAGGAGCACCTCGAGTCGTCACTGAACCTTGACATGGCGCTGAACTCCGAGCGGGACATTGAAGCTGCAATCGACTCTCTCACCCACAACATCCAAGTAGCAGCTAGATTGGCCACTCACACCCCAGGACTGAGACCCGCAGCAGCCAGAATACCGGTCCCCAGAGAGATTCTGATGCTCATTGCAGAGAAGAGGCGTTCACGCTCCAGATGGATGAGATCGCACCACCCGCTGGACAAAGCTGATTTTTACAGAGCGAAGTCTATCCTCCATCGTGCACTGGTGGAACACAAAGCAGCATGGTTCGATGACAGGTTAGCAAATACGGGTACCGAAGTCGACGCGACGCACTCGCTCTGGAAGGCCACACGTGCGATTAAAAGACGTTGCCTAAGGAAAGCTCCATTGGTAAACAGCAACGGGGTATGGTGCCGAACCGATTTGGAGCAAGCAGAAGCGTTTGCCGCGCATCTGGCCGAGCGGTTCCAACCTTTTAACCTCGCCAGTCCGCAGCAGGTTGAAGAGACTCACGATCAGCTGTCCCAAGCTCTTCAAATGGACATGCCGATCCAACCGTTCGATCCTGTTAAAATAGCTGATGTTATCGCCCAGCAAAACTCTAAAAAAGCTCCAGGCCATGATGCAATATGTAACGCCACTCTAAAGGCCCTACCGAGCAGAGCGATCCGCTACGTAGCGATGCTTTTTAATGCTATTGTGAGGCTGCAGTACTTCCCTCCTCAGTGGAAACTGGGAATCGTCTCTATGATACGTAAAGCTGGCAAGCCGGAGAAGGACCCTGGATCCTACCGGCCGATTAGTCTCCTTCCATCGATCTCAAAGGTGTTTAAGAGGCTGATTGCCGCCCGTATGGTCAGGTTTATAGAGGCCCAGGGAATAACGCCAGAACACCAGTTCGGATTCCGTGCTGGTCACTGCACGGTGGAGCAACTGCATCGAGTGGTCGAGCAAATTTTAACGGCCTTCGACTGCGACGAATACTGCAACGCTCTTTTCCTCGATGTCCGGGAGGCGTTTGACCGTGTGTGGCATCCTGGTCTGCTACTTGAAATCAAGAATACCCTGCCTACGCCTTACTACTGTCTTCTGGCGTCGTATCTTAGGAATAGGAGATTTGCGGTCCGTTCCCACTCTGCGCTCTCAACCGAGTACAATGCGGCAGCTGGAGTACCCCAGGGAAACGTCCTAGGCCCGCTACTATACTGCCTTTATAGCCATGACATGCCGCGCCCGGCTGACAGCATCTACGGAACGTCAATGCTGGCCACATTTGCCGACGACGTGTGCATAACGTACAGGTCCAGGGGCGAGCAGGATGCCGCCAACGGTATCCAGAGCTACCCAACAAGATTTTCCGACTGGGCTAGGAGATGGAATATTGGCATAAATGGAAACAAGTCCACGAATGTCTGCTACACTCTCAAACGGAGAACGCCACCAGCAGTGCTCATTGACGACACCCCTGTGGAACAGGTTGATTCAGCCAAATACCTGGGAGTCATACTCGACCGCCGGCTCACGTTCTCGAAACAAGTGAGCGAATTGAGAATACGCATACGGGCCGCGGCGTCAAAGCACTACTGGCTCATGGGCCCGCGTAGCAAACTGTCGCTAAGAAATAAGTTGACTATATATAACCAAATTATAGCTCCTATTTGGAGGTATGCGTGCCAAATTTGGGGCCTGGCGTGTGACAGCCAGATCCGCAGAATCCAGAGCATCCAAAATAAGATGGCGAGGACGATCACTGGCTGCGAGTGGTATGTAAGGAACACCACCCTCCACAGTGACCTAAAGCTGCTAACGGTCTTTGAGACCATAAATTTCCACTCCAGCCGCTACAATGACCGACTGGAGCGCCATCGCAACCGACTCGCTAAGGGACTTACCAGACCACGCCCACAAAGAAGGCTCAACAGGCGATTCCCTAGGGACCTAATTGACCGGCTGCCAACAAGACGCACAGCAAGATGAGGATAAGCTAAACGATATACTCCCCATCGTCTTTCTTTCTTTTATATTTTTTGTTATTAAGTTTTGTAAATATTGTTAGTCTGTAAGTTTAAATTTAGTTATAATTGGTAACGCTAAGCACACTTAGCCGGCGAGCCCCTCGGGCAGTATTAATAGATGCCAAGGCCACAAAGGGGTTTTAAGATACCCTGTATGCCTCAATAAATAGTAATTAAAAAAAAAAAAAAAAGCTAACAAAAGAATCGCAGCGGCCACGCAAATATGTTGTGATTGCCGGCTGCGCACAAGTTTCGCAAGTCAGCGCTTTTGACGTTTTTATATCATATTTCGCACACTGAGCCAACTGCTCTAGTGCGTTGGCTGGTGTTAACTTGTATGCAAGGTTACCGAAGGCCTTTACTATAGCGCGCTGAAACACTGATGGAGCATTTTTTAAAACAAAAGCCATGGTTAAAAATTCGTATTGCCCTTCGGGAGTAACGAAAGCGGTGCGCTCTATTGAATCTTGATGTACCGGTATTTGGTAGAATCCACTAGCCATATCGAGACACGAGAAATAGCTTGCCCCACGTAATCTGGCAATCTGGTCAGCAATAAGGGGTAATGGATACTTATCTGCGACTGTATTCTCATTTAAAGCGCGGTAATCTACACAAAGACGATTGCTACCTTTTTTTTTTTTCACCAGCATCATCGGTATAGCGAAAGGTGAGCAACTGGGACGAATAATATTGAATTTTAGAAGCTTTATAAATACAGAATTTTTCGGCATCTATTGTTACGCCAAAGCCCTGGCTTAATATCTCGCGGTCTAACAAAACATCGTATATCAGATATTTGTCCGCAACTACATGCAACAAAGTCTCTAGACAATATTGTTCAATATTTATATTGGATAGAATTTGCCATGTACTACAGATTGAATCGTTACAAATGCCATTTAGTTTTACAATATTGTGAAATCGTTTTCCCCTAAACTTATCTGCCACACTCTCTTTTACCAGTGAACATTCAGCTCCGGAGTCGAAGCAAAATGGAACAGACTCATCGGACAGACTTATTATCCATTTGCCGGGGCCACTGCGCAAACGTCCACGCGCCTCTTGTAGAACTTCTCGTTGCCACTGGTTCGGATTTTTGGACATGCAGAGGCGTAATGTCCCATTTCGTCGCACTTGAAATATTTTACGTTTGACCGATCTTTTATTCCGGAAGAACTGCTCCAATCCTGTGTCCTTCCCTTTGAGTTTGGTCTCCTTTCCAGTCGACTGCGACACTCGGCAATTTTGTGGCCAATCTTTCCACAATGTTGGCATTTCATTTGAATCTTGGTCCCTTCAGCTCTGGGCCAGTTGAATACACATCCTCCAGTGTAGTACGCTTAGTTACGTAGGTAGTGTATACCCAGTGCAACAAGCTGTTGTTGATTTGCGCCATCTGTGCCAATGCTATCGATACAGTGATTTCCTCCAGGCCTTTAGCTTTCCATTTGGACATAAGCGACGTGACGATTCGACTGCCATATTCTGCAAATCCCTCTCCAGATTTCGGACGACCGTAAAATATGTTCATTAAAATTGCTGTGGTTGTCTCTACTCCCACGAAGCGTTGAATAAACAGCTCCTTGAATTGTGTCCAGGTGATGCCGGCAAAACATATTTGCGATAGGCAATGTGATGCACCGCCTTCCAGCGCCTTGCTTAATGTACACCACCGTTGTACACCAGGCAGAGGCGTCTGCTCCAGCATAATCTGGATTATATTTTGGCAAAGACACGTTTACTGGCCTTTCATCTGCTACCGGCCTAGGAGTCTGCATGGATTTAATGATGTCCATTAGACTTCTGCTTTGAGCTTCCAGCGTTGCGAGGACGTGGGCGAATTTTGAAGTCTGGGCGAAGCCGATCCCACTTCTGATGTTGGAGAAGCGTTAATTGTAGCATCCATTTTCAAAGGCACAGCAAGTTCTGCTCGTCTCAATGCCGCTATAAGAACTGAGCCTCCTCGAGAGCACCGAGCCTGACCAGACCTCACACTCACTCCTTTCACTCAAAGCTCTCTCTCTCTCTCAGTCCGCGGCCAGCGATCAGACCTCACTCAGCAACAGAGTCCATCCCTATCCGTTGCCATGCCTTTACCATTCCATGGAAATGCTGCGCGTATGCAGGCACAAGCCGCCATGGTGTCTCCTGACCCCAACGGCGCCACATACACTGATCTATAGCACTGGTCAACAAAATATTAGAACTACACTAGTCTGCAAAATATTAAAAGCAGCGCTCCGACATATATTTTGTGGGGTCGGAGATGCTTCCTTTAATGCGTTACACATTTCTGGACAAAATTATAATACCCTCTGCAGGGGTATAATAAGTTATTTATTTCCTAACATTTCAATTGGAAACCATCAAATCAATCACGTGTATTGTGCAAATTTTCATTCAATTTCAACAGCAGGCTTTTGTCTTTAGGGCGGTAAGTTTAACTGTGTAAATTATAGGTACCGTGCTTTTGAGGTTAAATTCACCACTCTGTCAATAGTCCAAAATGCCTAGAGGACATCGGCCGCCGCACAGGACATGCAAGCCAGCAACAAGTGTATTTACAGAACTTAAGAAAGACAAGATATAATAAAAGAAAATTCCAGATTGAGTCAACGCGTGAGCACACGAAGATCATTGGCATTATACAATCGCTTGGCATTCCAATATGATCCCACTGCAACTACAGCGACGATAAAAATTTAGATATTGCACCAATGACGACTACGAGTATATGCCGATATTTTAATGCATTAAAGTGAAAAAAAGAAACGGCTGGATTGTGATGCGCAAGTGGAAAAGTCAGTCTTGATCCATTACTAACACCACCACAACCACTGAAACCATTGTTTGATGAAAATGATCCCGATTGCAGCCATTTTCTTCAACAGATCCTTGAATACAATTACTGCTTTCGCATGACTTACTTTTGAGCTAAGATAATGATCTTAGCTCGAATGCGAGAAGGAGGCTTCATGCCGATTTGCAGGGTAAAAGATACAACACACATAACCAATCACCCACACCAACACAATGAATTGCAACACAAAACAACTACATATACATACATATTACAGATATAATGACAAATATATCATTTTCATGGTTCAATGGTGCCAACACCAGATGAACCGCATCAATTTCTGCAAATATATTTCATTTCGTCGAGTGCAAAATACAGGGAACACGACAGTTAAATAGACGAATGATTGAACAGTTGCAAGTTTTTTTTCACGCTAATAATGCTGTGGTTAATATGTTCAAAACAGCATTGGAACGAATGCCATCGGATACGCACAAATTTGTCCTAAGAGTGGATTGTACCCCAACAGGTGAACATGTGCGCAGATTTAATGAACCCACGATTAATGATTTTGCTGCAATTATTGTTGGCGATCCAACTAAATAGCGAGATATTGTCGTTCAGCGAAGAAGCAAAATCATGCATCGTAAACGAGACACCTCGTTTGTACGATGCGTTACAATATCCAATAATTTATTCGCAAGGGCAAGACGAATACAACATCACGTTGAAGATGGTCCATCCAATTACAGGTACAATATTCACACACAAATTATTGCTATTATTGGTTTCTATCATCAATTCATTAAATTTTTCATTTTTAGGCGTATCAACGAATAAAAATCTAAGCGCAATGAATGACTATGCGTATCGTATGATGATTCGTACACATGAGAATGTCATTCTGAAGTGCCATCGGCTATTCCAACAATTCAATGTCGTCATGTATGTCAAAGTCAAAACGGAACGTTTAGCGTTCATCCGATTCAATCAGGCAAAGCTACGATCTGAGGACTATATACACTTGCGTGATGCTATTCATTCAGATGGAGATGTTCAGAATATTGAACATCTGACGATTCTCCCATCATCTTATCGGAAGGTCACGACACATGCACGAATACGCTCAAGACGCTATGACGTACGTGCCAAATTATGAAAGTCCGGATTTATTTATTACCCTCACATGCAATCCGAAGTAGACGAAAATTGAACGTGAGTTGGAATGGGGCCAAAAACCGCAAGATGGCCATGATATAATCGCCAGAGTATTTCAGTAAAAACACAAGGTTATAATGGATGTGCTTACTAAGTATCAAGTTTTTGGTGACACACGTTATTATGTGTAATCGGTGGAATGCCAGAATCGTGGGCTACCGCATGCTCATATCCTAATTTGGTTGCTAAACAAATTACATTCAAATAAAGTGAATGACATAATATCAGCTGAAATTCCTGATCCAGTCACTGATCCCCATCTACACTACATTGTTTTTTTTTTTTGTAACGTTCTTATTTTTAATTTAAAATCTGTCCGAGTGTACAATCATTAAATGGTTTGTGGGTGACATTGACATAAGGGAGGTACATGGAATGTATATTTATGGAGGTTGACTTAGGTGTCTATTGATGGGGGAGGACAAGCGGGTGTTTCCTCTTCAGTCGTCTTTGGGATTGGCTATTGTCTAGGAGGTTGATGGCCAGGTGGTTGGGGTGGTTGTCCAGTCTTTTTTTGTATCTTTTGCTGAGACGCGTGATCTCCTCTGCCACCCAAGGAATACCTAGGGGCATTCCCCCCTGCGTAGTGCGAAGGTTGTGTGGAAGGATTTCTCCGCGTTGACCACGATGTTTCATCGTTTCAGTGATGGATCGAGAGCAGTTGTCTCTGGATATTGGCTGATGCTTCCTTGGGATCTGTGGCGGAGGCTAGGAAGGCGGTGGCATCGGCATATGTGGCTACTGTGAGGTTCCGGGAGGAGGTGATGGAAAGGTCCGCTGTGTGGAGTGTGTACAAGATGGGTCCAAGGATACTGCCTTGAGGTACTCCTGCTCTTATAGGCCTAGGCGTGTTGATTGATGATCCGCATCTCACTTGGAATTATCTTCCTTCTGTGTATGACCTGAGGAAGGCGAAATTAGAACTTGGGAGATGGGACTGCACATTTTTGGTGCATGATCTGGAGTCGTTAGGACCACCACATTTCACGCAGCGAAATTCAAGGAAGCAATAGCGCTGGGTGTTTCCGAACCCTTCGCATCTGAAACATTGTGGAACGTCGTTGAACTTCAGTAGGAGCTCTATGGTGACGACTGACCTGCAAATCATCTTTATTTTGAAAACCTCTGTGTTGTTCATCCGATCTCGCCGCGCTCCGAGTAAGAAGAACTCGAACTTGAGTCGCTGCTCGAGCTGCACTTTCTTGCTTTGAGGGACTTCTTGCAGGGCGTTGTTTTGACGAGCTTGGTGCCACGCGGGGGGTGCCAAGTCCTGCCAGTACATACTCTAGGTTGGCGCTTTTGCAAATATTTAGTCACAGCAGAAACGGCAGCGAAGGGGCAACGGACACAATGGGACTCCGCTCTTGGCAGCCCGATCCGGCCCGTTATAAATGCGCAGTCCCCCAAGTCCCACGTGCGGGCAGGCCGTAAAAAAATTGGAATAACAAAAATAAAGTTCCGTAAAATAATTCAATTTAACATCGAAAACAAAGTTCATTTTTGATGAACGACTTTTGCACGACATTGTAACGACACAGATGGTGCATGGACCGTGCGGTGCATTACATCCAGTATCGCCGTGCATGGCTGAAGAGCACGAAACGATATCCGCTACCGTTAGTAACAGTCACAGGGAATGATGGATATCCATTTTATCGTCGGCGTTCAAGAGAAGATAATGGTCGAAGTATCAAAGTTAAAGTTCAAAATCAAGAGTTTGAGATCGGAAATGAATTCATTGTACCATATTGCCCGCTGTTATCACGAATTTTCGAAACACATGCAAATGTTGAAAGTTGTCATTGTGCCAAATCAATCAAATATTTGTGCAAGTGCGTCACAAACGGCATCGAAATGGCTGTGTTTGGTATTTCGTCGGAAAATACGAATGACGAAATCAACCTTCCAAATGGGCAGATACGTCACAACTGAGAGACCACCATCGACAACATTGACTAGACTTGACTAGACTTTGCAATGTGTGAAGCAGATACATTTGCAGCGACGCTGATGTACGTTGAAATGCCCAAGTATTACACTTGGAATCAATCAAAAATGTAATTCCAACGTCGCAAACAAGGAACCCCAGTTCCAGATTGGCCACAGGTGTTCTCTACTGATGGACAAGGTCGAATGTATACTGGTCATCCTAAAAATTATGAATGTTTTTAATTGCGACTGCTCTTGGTAAATGTACGAGGACCAAAATCATTTGCACCTTTGAAATCTATGAATGGCGAACAATGAAAAACATATCGAAAAGCATGTCAACTATAGGGTTTGCTGGAGAACGATTCTTATTGGGATTTAGAACTTTCGGATTCAGTTGTTTCATCAAATGCGTACCAAATACGAACGCTGTTTGCAATGTAAAGAATAACCTCTTATTGGGTTTTTATTCTTTATGTTCTTTTTATTCAGAGTTGGGAGCAGCGAAGGTGCTGCTTCCAAGGTTCAGTTATCTCTGATTTTACATTATTCCTTAAGTTCTAAGTAAGCCTCGGTCTGATCGCTGCGCTGCCCACAGTTGCTAAGCAGCGAGCGACTGTTATGTATATTCTATATATATAAATGTGTTATGTGTGTAATTATGCTCTCTTAAGTTGAAGCGCGAGGGTATATGCATACACATGAGTTCGGTCAGAATGCTGACACTTGCACTTTCTGTGAACGTGCCGATCGAATCATATTTTAGTAAGCACTCTTGGTACAGTAGATATTCAATATGTATGCATACTACATCTCCCTCCTTTGAAAAATAACGTAATATAATGAAGTTATTTTATAAGATTTTACTTAAAAGATACATTTTTTTTTTTTTTGTTAATAAGGAAGAAAAAATATTTTCGTTTATCGTTTTTTTTTTTTTTGATTATATTAAATTACAAATAATATTCAAATGTATAAAAGTATTTTGTTTTAGTATCGCCATACTAATTACAATTATTATTATTTTTTTTTTTTTTTTTTTTAACTTTGCTTTTATTCATTGATTGCTTTTAAATAAGAGCTAGCAATAAGTTTAAAAATCTTAACTAATACAATTTTTTCCTAAACAGTCGTTTTAATTAATCCAACTGTTCCGTGATTAAGCGTCCCTAATGATTTCTTCGCTGGGTTGGTAGGTCCTTTTGCGGAGACGGGAGCGACTGCTGAGCTGGGTTAGATTTCTCGCTAGGTGGTTGGGGTGCGAGGAAAGCTTGCCATGATATTTTTTCGTAAGCTCTTTGATTTCATTGGTGACTGTTGGAATATTTAAATCTCGATGGATGTTTTTGTTTCGAACATACCACGGTGCCCCAGTGATAGTTCTCAGGATCTTTGTTTGTGCTCGCTGTATGATGTCGATATTGCTGTTACTGGCGTTGCCCCATAGCCCCATGCACCATAGGTCCAGATTGGTTTCAGTACTGCATTGTAGAGTAAGACCTTGTGGTCCAGGCTGAGCGGAGAGCCAGCGTTGATGAGCTAGTGTAAGTTGTTCGCTTTGAGCTTAAGATGAATTTTTTTCGCTTCAATGTGTCTGCGCCATGTAAGTCTTCTATTGAGGTGTACTCCTAGGTACGTTACCTCATCTGCTTTCGGGAGTGGTATGTTATTCATCAAAAGTGGTGGGCAATCTTGTCTGTTCAGGGTAAATGTCACGTGCTTGCATTTTTCCTCGTTTACTTTTATTCGCCAGTCAGAGAGCCACTTCTCAGTGGCTATGAGGTGCAATGCCAGCTGTGCTGTAGCTTGGATTGGGGACCTTGAACGGCTAAGGATTGCTGTATCGTCGGCAAACGTGGACACTGTTAGCCGACTATTTGTAGGAATGTCAGCGGTATAGATGAGGTATAAAGTTGGCCCAAGAACGCTGCCTTGGGGGACTCCGGCCTTAATTTCGTGGTCAGTGGAAGTAGCAGTGTCGCACCGCACTGCAAACTTTCTGTCATATAGGTATGATTTTAGAAGTTTGTGTGTGCTTTCGGGTAGAGACGTTTTAACTTTAAACATTAGGCCGTCTAGCCAGACTCTGTCGAATGCTTGGGATACGTCTAGAAATACGGCTGTACAGTATTCTCGGTTTTCAAATGCAGTTCTTATCTCCGCCCTGATACGATTCACCTGTTCGATGATTCCGTGACTTTCGCGAAAGCCAAATTGATGGGCTGGGATTATATTGTGGGCTATCAGGTGTGGATTCAGTCGGCTTAGCTGGCATTTTTCGAATAGTTTCGATATACATGCGAGTAAACTTATTGGTCTGTAAGATTAGGGAACTGTGTGGTCCTTACCAGGCTTAGGAATCATTATGATGATCGATCTCTTCCATCGTTGTGGAAAGTAGCCAAGTTTTGTGATGGCATTAAAGAGCTGCGTTATGTACCGAACTGCAGAATTTGGCAGCTCGATGATCATTTCCGGGGTAATAAGGTCGTAGCCGGGGATTTTTTCGGGCTGAGATTTTCTTTAATTATGTTAGATATTTCTTTTGGACGAAACACAATTGGGGTGTGTTGCTGGATGCCGTTTTCGTTTCAAGTCGGTAGCGCAAATGTGCTAGTAGCCTCGTTTGGCGTAAATACATTTTGTAGGTGAGCGGCAAATGTGGTGGCTCTGTCTGAATCACTACGTGCCCAGCCGCCTGAGGAATTCCTTATGAGCAGAACGGTTTCAGTCGGTGGGCGAAGGGTTGGGTGGGCTCTCCACAGTGACTTTTGTTTGATACCTGTTGGTGAAAGTTGCTCTATATATCGGCTCTGGGCGTATTCTTCCTCTTGTTTCAGAGCGTTGGTCAGCTTCCGTGTGGCTATTTTAAGCTTTTGTTTTGCAGATGGTGAGCTGGAGGATTGCCATTCTCTACGTAAGCGTCGTTTTGCATGGACGAGTTGCTCTGTTTGTGCGTTAGTCTTATTTGGATTCATTGTAACGTTTGTGGTTTTAGGTGTTGCATTTCGAGCTGCTTCCGTAAGAATGGATTCCAGTGTTTCTGTGCAGCTCTCTATATCAGGTTTAGTATTGAGTTTTGGGCTTAGATCAATGTGTGAACTTAAATATTTTTTGTACCTTAGCCAGTTCATTTTGTGCGAAGTCAGTCTGTAGGGTGGTTTTACGTTTTCTGCATACCGGCTGAGATGAATTAGCACAGGCGTGTGATCAGATGACAGATCTGGTAGACATTCAGCTCTAACGAAACTGCGAGGAATATTTTTCGTAATTGCGAAGTCAATCAAGTCAGGCAGCTTATTGAGGTCTGATGGCCAGTATGTGGGACTCCTAGGGGAAACAGGATCAAGTTTATTGGTGGCTTTAATTAAAGCCTTGTAAAGCTGTTTTCCTTTTGGATTCACAAGGCGCGATCACCAGTGAGTGTGTTTAGCATTGTAGTCGCCTGCTGCAATGAAGTGTGGTCCTAGTGCATGGAAGAAATCCAGGAATTGGTCTTCCAATATTGTGAAACGAGGGGGGCAGTATACGGCCGCTAGTGTGGGGTGAGTTTTGTCCTCCAGCTGTATATTGATAGATGTGGCCTGTAAATGAATTTCAGCAAACTCTTTTTAAAAGTGGTGCTTCATACGGTCCCTAATTAGAATGCCGGTCCAACCGTGTGCTCTACCATCGGGGTGATTTGTTCCATAGAATTTGTAATCTCTTATTTGAAAGTTGTATTTGCTTGTAAGATGAGTCTCCGAGAGAAGCATTACGTCGATATGCTCAATGCCCTTCAGTACTACTTGTAAACCCTTGCTACTTTTAAGCTGGTAGGTGTAAAAGCATGTTTTGTTTGCAGTAAGATGGTTTGTGACTTTTCTCTAGTTTTCCTCCGTTTTCGTTTGAAGTTTTATTTCATTTATAGTACCTCTTATGAGGGGTATTATATAAAAGCTTTCTTTTCCAATAAGGCCAATTAAAGAATTTACCAAACCGTTTGTGCTCTTCTCGCGGATGTAAATTGGGGGAGGCTTTATTTTCTTTGGTTCCTTATCGATGGATTTCAGTGGCACGTCCTCGTTGGTATCTGGCAGCAAAGCGAATCTGTTGCTATTTGCGGGCGCTTCATTTTTGATCGAGGCAGAATTGTCGCGTATGTTTTTCGGCTTGTTTTCAGTATGGGAAGTTTTAGGGCTAAGCTTCCGTTTTATTGTTATGTAGCGGTCCAGTCCAGTCTGTGAGGCCGACCCAACTTTTTTGTTTGCATTTTCTTTTGCTAGTTGTGCAGCAGTGCCGTTTGGCTCTTGGGCTTTTGTTTTTGCATTCGCTGCCTCAGTAAAAGCGTGAGCGGTTGCAGCCAATGGCGAAGTAGAGCGGGCTGTCGATATTGCTCCAGTTGTTGTTGTTGCAGATAGCGGAGCTTGTGTCGGAGCTAGAAGTGCGGGAGAGCAAGAGCGCGCTCTTTCTTGATTTGTTGGTACAAGAAGGTTCGTTGGGTTCTGGGTTATTGGCCGCTCGTTGCCTTCGTTTGCAGGTGTCGCGGAGACATAAGAAAAGTACGCGTTGTTTCGCTGTTATGAGAGCCGACGATCGTCTTGCTCTCGTTGCCGATGAGCGCGAGTGTCGTTCTGGCTCATAGTGCCTTTTTTTTTTTAATTAATTTGTTTGAAACAATTATTTAACTATTTCAAACGCAGAATATGTATTTGAGCGATGGTGCATCGCCCGGAGCGTCTTTTTCTCTTTCAATATATTTATTTGTCTTTTATTAATAATCATTCACTTCACTGGAATAAATTAATTTTATCGGAGCTCGATGAAAACACGTCTTCACGCATCAGCATACGAATTACCAATGAATTAATTACAATTATGAAATAAACATTTTTAACCTATCCTTATGTACCGTTTGTTTTTTGTTTGTATTAGTCGATATTATAATGTTATTTTTATCTCCTATTTCCATTACTTTATACGGACCGGATATTCGGATATTCTAACTTATGACCTGTTTCATTTCTTAATAAGACTTTATCACCTACTGATATATTTATATCGTTTGTTTTCTGATCATATAATATTTTGTTATTTTTATTATTTTCTTCTATCATTATTCTAGCTCTTTTATATGCTATTTCTAATCTATATTTACTTTCCTTAGCATAGTCATCTATATTGTATAAAGTCTCTATATGATCTATACTATTAAATTTTTTTGGTAAATTATTTGTTTTACCAAATACTAATTCATATGGACAGTAATTATGTGCCATTAAGGGGGTCGTGTTGAAGCAAAAAACAAAGTATTGAAGCCATACGTCCCAATCAGTTTTATCAACCGATATATATGAGCGTATGTATTCATTAAAGGTTCTATGACTACGTTCTATTGTTCCAACTGTCTGGTGGTGGTGTGCCGTAGATGTTATATTTTCGATTTTTAGAAATTTGCACAGATCATTTATAATTGAATTCTTATATTCTGTTCCCATGTCCGTAATGAACGTCTTCATTGGACCGTACTTCAGAATAAAAGATTCAAAAATTGCTTTAGCGATAGTGTTCGCGTTTTTGTTTGGGACTGGTATGGCAACTAAATATTTAGTTAGGTCACATATTAGAGTGACTGCCACTCATTGCCATTCTCTGATTTTGGTAGTGGGCCAATAGTGTCTACTATCACCCTGTCGAAAGCATTTATTGGCGTATTGGTTATTATCAATGGGGTCTTATTGTGCTTTGTTATTTTAGCTTTTTGGCATTTTTGACATTTTCGTATGTAATCAGTAATATCTCGAGTCATACCTTCCAAAAATAATGTCTTTTGACCTTGGCCAAGGTTTTTGTAATGCCTGTATGACCTCCTTGTATTGAATCGTCATGGAATTTAGACAGTATTGCTTCTTTTTCATTTTGTTTTTCTATATTGGTCACCGGGTTGAGTAGCGCTACTCTTAATGTATTCAATATCTTATTGCCCATTTATTTGAAATTGTCTATTGAAACATGTTCGAAGATATTTTCCCACGGTGCCACTTTGAGTTGGCTGATTTTGTTTATACCGGCTTGCATTTCAAGCCTTTGGAAAAATTTACCTAAGTCTAGGATTCCATTGGTATATAAATCGCTAACATCATATCTTGCAATAATTTTTCTACCATGTTTGAATAAACATAGCGTATGTTTTACATGCAAGGTCACTACTTTACGTACTTCGTCATTGTTTATGACTTCATATACGTTGGGCTTAGAAGCTTTCTCTATAGATTGCGTAGGCAATTCTATTTCTTTGTTATCCGCGCGGATTTTCTGTCTATTTTGGTATCTAGTAGTGACTTTCATAATATTTCCTGTGATATTTTGTAAATCTTTAATGGTTATTCTTGATAACGCATCTGCTACATGATTGTCTTTTCCCTTTAGATATTCAACTGTGAAATCATACTCTTCTAATTCTAGCCTCATACGTGTCAGTTTTGAACTCGGATTAACCATCGAGAATAGGTGTATTAATGGTCTGTGATCTGTTTTGATTGTAAAGTATTTTCCATAAATATATGGTCAAAAATGTAATATTGCCCAGTGAATTGCAGCTAATTCCTACTCAGTTGTATATTTATTACTTCCTCCCTTAGTGAAAGCTCTTGATGCGTATGCAATGGGAAGTTGAAGTTCGTTATGGTTTTGAGTTAAAACCGCTCCGAACGCTTGCTTACTTGCATCAGTAATTATACAGAATTCTTTGCTGAAATCAGGATATTGTAGCAAGGTAGGTTCCATGAGTTTTGTTTTTAAATATTGGAATGCGTTTTGGCATTCATCTGTCCATTCAAAAGGAACATTATTTTTCCATAATCTTGTAATGTGCCGTGAATATTCGGTGAAATTTTTTATGAAACGTCTATAATAATAGCAAAATGCTATGAAACGTCTTCAATTTGATGAAATCCTGACATTAAGTCAAGGCATGAAAAATATTTTGCTCGTCCAAGTTGATCCAAAATATCATCAATTCTTGGGAGTGGAAATTTATCGGACAGTAATTTTTTATTAATTTGACGATAGTCAATTACTAATCGCCATTTCTTTTGTTCTGAACCTGGAGATGGTTTTTTTAGTGACAAGTAATAATGGGCTGTTATATTCAGATACAGATGGTTCAAAAACCCGTCGGTGATCAATTTTCCAACTTGTTTCTTTATTTCGTTCACGTGACTGTGTGGGATTCTATAATTTTTTATGTACACTGGTTCATCATCTTTTAATCTCAGTTTTTGTTTATAAAAATTATTGGTGCTTATTGGTCCGTTCCCACTCTGCGCTCTCAACCGAGTACAATGCGGCAGCTGGAGTACCCCAGGGAAACGTCCTAGGCCCGCTACTATACTGCCTTTATAGCCATGACATGCCGCGCCCGGCTGACAGCATCTACGGAACGTCAATGCTGGCCACATTTGCCGACGACGTGTGCATAACGTACAGGTCCAGGGGCGAGCAGGAGGCCGCCAACGGTATCCCGAGCTACCCTACAAGATTTTCCGACTGGGCTAGGAGATGGAATATTGGCATAAATGGAAACAAGTCCACGAATGTCTGCTACACTCTCAAACGGAGAACGCCACCAGCAGTGCTCATTGACGACACCCCTGTGGAACAGGTTGATTCAGCCAAATACCTGGGAGTCATACTCGACCGCCGGCTCACGTTCTCGAAACAAGTGAGCGAATTGAGAATACGCATACGGGCCGCGGCGTCAAAGCACTACTGGCTCATGGGCCCGCGTAGCAAACTGTCGCTAAGAAATAAGTTGACTATATATAACCAAATTATAGCTCCTATTTGGAGGTATGCGTGCCAAATTTGGGGCCTGGCGTGTGACAGCCAGATCCGCAGAATCCAGAGCATCCAAAATAAGATGGCGAGGACGATCACTGGCTGCGAGTGGTATGTAAGGAATACCACCCTCCACAGTGACCTAAAGCTGCTAACGGTCTTTGAGACCATAAATTTCCACTCCAGCCGCTACAATGACCGACTGGAGCGCCATCGCAACCGACTCGCTAAGGGTCTCACCAGACCCCGCCCACAAAGAAGGCTCAACAGGCGACTCCCTAGGGACCTAATTGACCGGCTGCCAACAAGACGCACAGCAAGATGATGATAAGCCAAACGATATACTCCCCATCGTCTTTCTTTCTTTTATATTTTTTGTTTTTAAGTTTTGTAAATATTGTTAGTTTGTAAGTTTAAATTTAGTAATAATGGTAACGCTAAGCACACTTAGCCGGCGAGCCCCTCGGGCAGTATTAATAGATGCCAAGGTCACAAAGGGGTTTTAAGATACCCTGTATGCCTCAATAAATAGTAAAAGAAAAAAAAAAAAAACAAAAAAGTTAATTACTAATCGCCATTTCTTTTGTTCTGAACCTGGAGATTTTTTAGGGACAAGTAATATCGGGCTGTTATATTCAGATACAGATGGTTCAACAATCCCGTCGGTGATCATTTTTCCAACTTGATTCTGTATTTCGTTCACGTGACTGTGTGGGCTCCTATAATTTTCTATGTACGCTGGTTCATCATCTTTTAATCTCAGTTTTTGTTTATAAAAATTATTGGTGCTTATTGGTTCAGATTATAATACGAATATATCATTGTATTTGCTGCATAAGCTTGAAAGCTGTGATTTCAATTGTGAAGGAAAGTTTTTTGTTAGTTGAGATAACATAGATTTTTTTCTATTTTCTTGATTAGTTTGGACTACTTCGTAGTTCGAAGGTGATTGATACGCTAAGTTATTTGTACTGACTACTTGATCTTTATTTGTTGTATTGAGTAGTCTTATAAAAGCGTTTTTAGATGTTGTGATGGTACTTGCTATAAAAATACCTTGCTTAATTTCTTGATTTGGATTCAATACACTGTCTTCTTTTGATTTTATATCTATTTTTCTAATAACTTGGGATCTTGCTGGCAGAAGTATTGAGTTATTGCCAGAACTGTATGTAATTGGAACATAAATTGGAAATTTTAAGTTTTTTTTTTTCGCGCGGCTCCCACTGCATAACGTACAGCCCACCTCCCGCCTAACCGATCGAGGGGCGCTGCCGTTTATCGTACGGCTCGGATCGCGGGGATAGACCCGAGAGAATAAAGTTTAGAAAAGATTACGAGGAAAAAGTATAGTTCGTTTGTTGCTCTGAAAGGTAGGTGAGAATTGAGGATTTGATAGAAGTGGACGTGCAGAGTGAAGTAATAGAGTATAAGTCATTGTAGTCAGAACATAAAACCCTGAAAGGCTCATGCTGGGCATATGTAGATCTACAACAACTTAAGAATAGGGGACTAAAATTTCTAGTACGTCTATTTGGAATGTTAAATGTTAGTCGTGTTAGTAGATGCTGGCTGTCTACATTACCATTAATAAGGTTATAAAGGAAAACGACCCCCAGCATCTTTCTACGATTGGTTAGGGAAGGTAAATTAATTAAAAGGAGTCTGTTAGAGTAAGATGGGAGGTGAAGATTTGCATCCCAGTTGAGTCCCCTAAGTGCTAACATCAAGAAATTCTTTTGAACGGATTCAATGCGATCTTGATGAACCCCATACTGAGGGCTCCAGACGCATGACCCGTACTCCAGAATTGGACGTACTAAAGATACGTATAAAGTTTTAGTAATATAAGGGTCATTGAATTCCTTGGACCATCTTTTAATGAATCCAAGCACGCCCTTGGCTTTATTAACCATCGTAGAAATGTGGTCGGAAAATTTAAGTTTAGTATCTAATAGGACACCAAGATCGTTAACCTGGGGTAATCTATCTAAGGAGATCCCATAGAGAAAGTATGTCGCCTGGTTAGGGCTAGAACGATAGAAAGACATAAGTTTACATTTTGACCCATTAAGTTTTAAGAGATTGGTGAAACACCACTTTTGAAAATTGTCCAAATCTGACTGAAGTGTATATTGGGCAGAAGGGGATTTGTATTGAAGACAAAGCTTAACGTCGTCTGCATACATAAGAACCAGAGAGTTCGTTATGGCAGGGGGTAGGTCGTTAATAAAGATAGTAAAAAGTAGTGGCGCAAGATGGCTTCCTTGGGTGACTCCCGATGTAGCACTAACAAGACGAGAGTGTACATCCTTAAAGAGAACACGTTGTATTCTCCCAGCTAAGTAGCTGGAAATCCACGTGAGAAGGTCTGAGGGAAATCCTTGGATACTAAGTTTACTCAAAAGGAGTGAGTGGTTGACAGAGTCAAATGCTTTACTAAAATCAGTGTAGATGACATCTATTTGAATGCCTTTACGGAAGCCATCTATAATAAAGGAGGTCAGCTCCAAGAGGTTTGTGGTGGTGGAGCGACGCTTTATAAAACCATGCTGACATGGAGAAATAATTGAACTGCAGAGATGTTGAAGATATTTTGTTACCAATTTTTCAAAAAGCTTTGGAATTGCCGACAATTTAGAGATTCCTCTATAGTTTGCAGCATCCGATTTTTTCCCTATTTTGTGTAGGGGAATTATATAGGATTCCTTCCACATTTGGGGAAAAATCGAAGTTTCCAGAGACAAAGAGAAAAGTTTAAGAAGGGGTCTGCCAATGGCTTAGCGCAGTTTTTCAGTACACAGCCAGGAACACCATCAGGACCTGGCAAATAGACTGGTTTCACCCTCAGAAGATCCGATAACACAGAGCTTTCGGAGAAAGTTGGTCTGAAAATAAGATTAGCTGATTGAATGTTATATGAATAAGGCTGATCCATAATTGTAAGAAATGATTACGTTGTTTGAAAGAAAGTTGCGAATATATCGGCAATACCCTGATCAGTAGTCGCAAATACATTTTCAAACGAAATTAGGGGGGGGGGGGGGAAAGATACCTGCTTACGCTTAGTGTTAACAAAATTATAAAACTGCTTCGGATCCTGAGTGAACTGAATCCGACAGCGGTATATATAATTCTTATAACACTCAGCGTTATGCACGGTGAAATTTGACCGAGCTACTAAGTATCTTGAGAAAGTTACATTACAGCCAGTTTTCTTATGTCTCTTAAGGAGTCTATTTTTAATGTATTTTAAGATTTTAAGGCTCCTTGTAAACCAAGGAGGGTCGGTCGAGGCGGATGGATACTTCCATGGCACGCAAGAGTCGAAGAAAGCGTTAAGCGTTTTGTAGAATTTTTCTAAAGCGATATTAATATCGGTGCATTCCCAGAGATCGAACCAATCAAATAAAGAAATTAAATTGCTTAGTCTCTGAAAATCAGCCTTACGAAAGCAGCGAGTTTTATGAACTCCATGGCGAGACTGAAGGTTGCTAGCAGTGAAACCCTTCAATCGAAACCGCAAGCGTTGGGTGGTAAGGATCTTCTGGGAGCGAAAGTGGCATGGCTCTGAAAACGGTTATTCCATCTGGGTCAGAAACGAAACATAGATCTAGAAGCCGACCTAAAGAATTCCTTATGTGGTTTATTTGAACAAGGGATATGTCGAACATACCCTCAGTAAAATCATGGTGTGTTGAGAGGGATACAGATGGTGAATTCTCGTTTTTTGACCAGATAATTGTAAGTAAATTAAAGTCTCCTAGAGTCACTAGCAGGTCACAGTATGTAGGCGGTTCTAAAGAAGGTGGTAAGTATGAGCATGTGATGAACAGTAATTAAAGGGACATAGTGATTTTCACACATAAGAATTCAAGATCACCAAGATTCGGTAACCTAACCTCTTCAGAAGCGAAGTCGGAGTCCACAGAGATTAGGACTTCTTTTCCCCTTCGTAGTAGTCGGTCCCGTCTGTAGGTGGTGTACCTGTCTGGGAAAATTTCCGAACTGAAAATCTTCGGCTTTAACCAGGTCTCTGCGAAAACTAAAATCTGGGATGCCATAGATAAACTATCAGAATACAGTTTAGGGAGCTTACTCCGAAGACCCCTAGTATTTTGATAGGTAAGGGATAGGTAAGATGTTGTTAGTTTTTTGAGGTTGAAGGTTTAGGTACGGGAGACGAAGATGGTACAGGGTTTTTAGGCTTTTGGGAGTTTAACTCCCACAGGCTTATTAACTTTTTTTTACTGTACTCGGCTGATGTTCTTGTACGAATATGTTCTCCGGCCAAAAACTGGGCGAACAGATCGTATCGAACATCGGCAAAGGTACACGAATCTTAAAAGATGACGTAAGCCTTAAATAAGAATATTTAAATTTCCTAATGTCCTCCACTCTAACAACGGCCTTGGATTTGGCTTGGATATAAGCCGAGATATCAATCTCTGAGGTGTCAGGGGCCAGCCGTGAAATAAATATATGTTTAGAGGGGAGAATTACCTGTAAGGGCTTTGGTGTTACGGTTGGTAAGACCGTGACATCAGTCCGTACCGGGGGTCCGGACGGTGGTTTACCCTTAGGCGTGGATTTTAAGGGGGTCGACTCTACTCGTGCCGGAGGAATCACTTGGAGTGATACCCTGGGTGGTATTTCAGACGAGTTATGCTCAACTATGGAGTCAAATTCCGAAACCACGTTTGTGTTTCGAACTCCAGCTCTTGGGGTAGTAAGAGTTATGAGCGCCTGCATGGTCGTCGGCTGATCGGGTTGAATAGCGATATCAGTGCATACGGAGTCCCTAATAGCGGTTATTTTGTGCTTTGGGGATTCATTTAGTAGCTGTAGGCTGCGAAATTGGGAATCCAGCGCAGAGAGTTGGTCGTTGATTTTACGGAAACCACCGATCAACTCTTTAAAACCGTTTTTAGTTTGCCGCATGAACGTTCGCATTTCTTTCTGAACCGCGCCACATCCACTGCAGCAAAAGTGGAAACCAGCGTTTCTAGAGATTGCATCCGAAACTGAGGCGGTGAAACCTGCACATTTTGTATGCACAAGATTTTCACACAGCCAACAGGGGATGCTAGGCTGGGACGCGGAAATCGGCTTATTGCACGATTTTAAAGCGCAGATGCTATAAAATTCCATTATAAAAAATTTATGGTAAGAACTAGAAATTTAAGATATATAAGAAATATGTAAACAACAAATAATTAATATTAGACAAACTAGTAACCTTGAACCACTGTACTTGTTAATAAGGGAACTTTTTAATAAGAGGTAATGGGAAAATAAGAGCGCAAACTAGGAAAGAGAGTTATTGCAAAAGTAGAAATTGCAGTAAACGTAAGAAAATGGAAAAGAAATAAATAGGGCACAGTACCTTACTTGGGTAAATAATAAAATAACTTAAAACACACCAAATACGGTACCGCGCAGACGCGAGTGCGAATGGAAACGTTTAAAGTGTAAGATTTAAATAATTAATTTCTCAACAAACGCCGGTTTGTCTTTTACAAGAAAATAATAAAATCGAATGCTTGCAAGAAAAAAACACGTCCGTTCGGTATGAAGTTGAAGTGATTTTATTCGGTCTAATTATAAGCCAATGTTCAGATGGCTTGAAGTCTAATTGACAGTTGTATTTTTTTATAAAATCGATTCCTAATATGCCATCACAAGGAATAGCGAATTGTAAATCCACGATATGAAAATCGTGTTGGATTATGTACTTAGTGGTCTGTATCTCAATAGAAGTTAACCCTTTGGATTTGGTTACTTCTTGACTTATTCCTTTTATATCTATAATATAATTATCTTGTACGTCATGAAAGACATCAGAATTTTCTTTAACTATCGAAATGTCGGCACCTGTGTCTACTAAAAAGATAAGTTCTTTTCCTGTAGGCACATGGTTGAATGATACAAATATATTTTGACTGAGATTAATAGTGTGAACCCTTGCATTTTCAACTGCTGAGTATTTAAAGGGATTGTGGAGTTTTCCGATGTATTGTTAGTTACTCGGACATTACCTGGACTATTATAGTTGTGGCCTCGATTCGAGTTGCCACGGCCTCTTGAGTTTCCTCTATATTGGCCTCGTCCATTATTATATTGTGTATTGTTATTATAGTGGCTACGAAAGTTGCCTCTATAATTTCCAAGTCCGCGGTTTCCGCCGCGCTGTGAATTATTGTTGTAGTATAGGACAGTGTTTGGCTGTCCGGTTGTCTCTGTGCAACAATTTACAAATTTCGATATGGCTTCATTCATATTATTGAAGGTACCAGCTTGCATAATAAGTTATACCTTATCGATTGTGCAATTTTTAGTCATTGCTTTGACTGCATGCTTAGTGGCATAACTTTTGGCTAACTCTAGGGGTAAACCCTCTGTTATGTAGGCACCTTCTAACATTTTTGTCATCTGCTCAACCTCTTGTGTATACTAGTTAGCAGTTTTGTTGCGTTGCTGTAGGCTCATCAGTTTTGCTGATAAAACTTCCATAGTTTCGCCTTTGACATTATTTTTTAATCTGGAAATGACTTCAAGTATTGTTGTTTCATATCCGATTAAATTTCCGGCGGCACCTTTTAGCCTTGATTTTATAATCGAAACTGCTAGTTGTTCGTGTTCGCCTTTTATTAACTCCACTATTTGTAACGCATCAATAAAACTTTGCAAGTTTTCAGCAGTGCCATCAAAAACTGGTATAAGCTTAGATGCTGTATTGATAAAATCAATATTGGTTTGTGCCATTGTGTTATTGTTGCTTGGTTTATTCTCTGTTATGATTGAAGAAGTATCAGAATCTGTAGAATTATCCAGATCTGACATCAGAGCAGCTGGAATAGTTAGGTTATTTAAATCCTCCTCTTCTATTTTAGGATTTGTACTATGCTCTTCTGACTCTATTTGGTCAGTGTCAGCTTGTTCCGTTGATTCTGGTTCATTACCAGTTTCAATTGAAGTGTTCAGTATTGTTGGTACTGATATATCTAAATTAAACTTTTGTTTAATCGATATCAAGTTAGATCGTAGTCTGATCAAAAATGTTGATATTTGTGACTTGATTTAATTTTTCTTTTTGGCCGTATATTAGTATACGTGCTTCGTTAAAGCATTTAACTAATATCTCTACGTGTTTTTTTACAGTAGTTCTTTGAATAGGCCTGTTTTGTGTAAGTGACTTGTACGATTTATCAAAGTCACTTTTTATGCTGTTTAAATTTTTATATAATTCATTCCATTCCATTATTTTATGGATATGAATTCTTTTCGAAATATATCATATGTTTCCCTAATTGCCTTTAGTGAGGCCATACTTTAGTTTAATATATATTTTTTTTAAATTTATTTTATTTAATTTTCATTATTTTTTTTTCAATATTTCATCTCCCTGAAGTTACTCTCATTAAAGAATTATTATTTGTATCTTTACTATATTTATCTATTGAATTATTTTGCATTTACTTTAACAATTTTTCCTGCCTATTGTTTCGTATAGCTCTACAGGCTATACTTCTAATCGAGCGGAAATGGTTCCGCACAATTTTACAAATTTTCTTATTTTTATAATTACAATTTTTTTTTTTTATAATAATAATCCGATGAAAATGATGTTATCCGCGTTAGCTGGTCGTCGCCGGTTTGGCTACGCTGACGCTCCTTCGTTGGCGAAAGTGGCGGAGTGCCCCCCTCGCTTTTGTCCTTACTGCTGCTGATGTCCGGGGCCTATTGGCTCAGGCGGGGCCGGTGCTGGTCTTCGCACTGGTCTTCAGTTTCCAGCATGTGAATTTGCATGCTGCGGCGTATAATGGTCCAGGGCAGTCGTTCGGGCAGACGCCACACTCTACTCACTCAGTATTTTCGTTTTTTTCATCAGTGTCCCGTCACCTGGTCTCCCGCGCTGGTGTAAGGGGCGGCCTGCCTCTCACACATGTTGTTGTTGTTGTTTTTGACGTTGCTGCCCTATTCCATCGTTGGTACAAGTGACGGTTTGCCACTCGTACTTGTCAAATTTTTGTTTTCCGGCTTAGCAGAATTTTAAATCCAGTCGGCAATATTAGCAGGCATTTTCATTGTTATTTTGAATGTATCCTTCCAATTTTTTTTCAAATTGCACGTGTCACGGTCGCCATGTAAAGAATAACCTCTTATTGGGTTTTTATTCTTTATGTTCTTTTTATTCAGAGTTGGGAGCAGCGAAGGTGCCGCTTCCAAGGTTCAGTTATCTCTGATTTTACATTATTCCTTAAGTTCTAAGTAAGCCTAAGTCTGATCGCTGCGCTGCCCACAGTTGCTAAGCAGCGAGCGACTGTTATGTATATTCTATATATATAAATGTGTTATGTGTGTAATAATGCTCTCTTAAGTTAAAGCGCGAGGGTATATGCATACACTTGAGTTCGGTCAGAATGCTGACACTTGCACTTTCTGTGAACGTGCCGATCGAATCATATTTTAGTAAGTCCTCTTGGTACAGTAGATATTCAAAATGTATGCATACTACAGCAATTATCATCAAAACAAACAAAAACAAAAAATGTGGTTTACCAAAAAGCACTTCAATGAAGTGTAACGCTTGGATTCACTTTCATTTACTTAGAGAAATTTAACTAAGTAAAACTTAATTTTTTGTAATCGAAATGAATTCATTACTGTTGTGAAATGAAATAAAATTTTTCCTTTTTAAATATAAAACAACAAAAAAATTCTTCTTCATCTTTTAATCACCAAACGAAATGATAAATAAAACGAAGCCATTTGATGGCATTTCTAGTTATTTCATAAATTTTATATATTCTATTTTCTATTTTCTTGTATGTAAAGGTTATTATATTCTTGTTTATTATGTTATATAATATTATATTATTGATTAAAGTATAATATTTATTTATTATAAATTATAATTATTCCGGTGCCGATGTCAACTGACTGCCCCGACTTTTTGATGTTAACTTTTCCACACGACTCTTCTAACTGACTCTTTTTGTCGATATCTCTTCTTTCTTCTCTTCCCGGCGTCTGTATCTTTGTCTCCTCAATCTGCACCTGTGTTTACATATATATAGTGAAACATGTTTTTGTGTATGGAAATTTGATCCTCTAATATAAAGATACGGATCCGTCTACTATTGTATAACTGGCAAATTCTATTTGGTTCTATTTCTTGAATAGTTTTCTTTTAAACTTATGTGCATTGATTATATTATTACTATTTATTGGTAACAGTATTATTCCCACAATCTAATATTTGTACCAAACTTGTATTTTTTATTTCAGGAACCGACTGAACTTGACAGACATTTAAATATTATGTCTCATCGGAAAAATTCAAAAACCGTTATCGCGAGAAGTGTTTCAAAAACAACCAGCTCAAAATTCCTGAGAGAAAAATGCTTCTCTAAATCTTTATTGTTTAAAGAGCAACCAAGCAATTTAAAAATACAGCAACGGGTCGCATTTCCAGAATTTGTTAATTCACAACTGCATTCATTTCACCCACTTCATTCCCGTCAGTCACCAGCCGATACACAACAATGGAGTTATCCAGGACCATTATATTATTATGATACTAATGAAAATGAAAATTGTATAGAACTTAAGTAACTTTATAATAATTATGCATTATCAGAACAAATAAAAAATGTCAATATATGTATCTGTCAGTCGAAATCTAGTGGGCGCATCGATTGAGGCAAACAAGAAGAATATGCACATTGTTGATTTTAAATCGATTGAAAAATTTTGTCAAGCACAATGCGATTTTTACTTTTTTGAATTTAAGATTCGAGAAAAGAAGAGAAATAATAAAACCTATGAACAGTGCACCAATCTATCTGTGGCGTGGCTGACAACGCAACCACAAGCAACCACTAATTGTAATTGCGGTAAGCCACAAGTGTAAGCGCACAAATATATTCAAATTATCATTTTGTCAACAAAGCTTAAATAAAGATTTCAGCATATCGTGTATACCAGAAAACAGGACCCGAACAAACGTAATTAACTATGGTCAATTCGTGTCATATAAACCAAGTAAGTCATGACATGTTAAAAGATTATAGTGGAGCGTATAAATTTTTTGCGCGTCTAATGAACTCAAGCATCGGGAATACCCAATGGATAACAGCTTCCTATATGCAACAGGGGTCTGCACTTTATCACATCCTGACTGCACATACTGTCAACAGTCTGAGTAATAATGTAGTTCTGTCCGAGTTACCAAAGATCGCTGTTAAATTTATACCAAATAGTGCGGAGGAAACTGTTATGGCGTGGAGTGCATGGCAATCAAGTCCAAACAGCAAGTAATTAAGACATAGCGACTCACCATGTTTCTGTTTCTTTTGAACAAATATAGCTGGGAAATATCTTGGTAGATAATAAGAACTTCAGGTTCAAGTGTTGGACTTGTAAAAGCTGCAGGCGGTGAAATTCTGTGCACCTTGGTGGCGTTAAAGAACAGAGTAGTCTCATTAAAACCCACATCGATACCAAGAATGGAATTGATAGCAAGTGTTTTGGGGCTATGATTGCCAAATAATTTCGAGTCCTAACTGTTAATCAAAATTGAAAAACGCATATTCTGGACGTATGCTCAGAATAAGCTCAGACAATCAAAAGTAACCCCAGGTTGGGGCTTAATTATAATAACCGCATGAAAGTTGGAACCGTTATTAGTAATGTTTAGTCCAGTCCCATAATGAGATAGCGCCGAAGTACACTCCGTCCATCGGAGTTCCATTGAGTTTGTCAGTGTAAATCCTTCATCGATAAAACCTGCTGTTTGTAGAATAATGGCAAGGTATTAAATGTCCCGTACTCAAATGCTCGCTCCACCTTGACGCAAAAAGTTACCTACGTACGTAAGGTCGAATCAAATGGTGCCGTAAAGCGGCCAGTTATACTTCAACGTTGCCACCGAATAACGTATCCTATAGTAGATTACATGGAGTAGGTGTAGTTAGTGAATTGTGTTGAAAATTTGTTAGAACTATTGTGAAATTAAAGAGCGACAAGCCACAAGTTTTACCGCAAAAATGTAATGAATTTATCATTTTATTACCCAAGCTTAAATGCAGAGTTCAGACTATTTTTTACACCAGGGTCCAAACACTATACATACCTTAAATTACGTAGGATTAACTTATAAAATAAACTGTAATTTATATATAATAAGTGAACTTCAAATTATGAATTAAGTAGAAATATTGAGAATCAGAGAACTTTAAACAAAGTCGCAAGCCGCTACTTCCAAAAACACGAAAGGTATACCATTTCCGATCCCCGATAAAAGAGTGTGCAGTGGGAAAGGGTACAGTTGTATATCTATACGAAGCAGCCGCTCAGGGGTACAGCAACATTATTTGAAAAGCCAGTCGAAGAGCAGACATTGGATTACACAAAAAAGGTCTCGTAAGAATTTTTCACGGAAGTTACATCCGCCTCAAAAGAGGGGGAAGTCTTTGACAGGGAAAGTCGAGGCGAGTTTTCCAGAATGAATTTTCTTTAAGTTGAAGAAGCAGTATTAACAGGACAAGATTATTAATTAATAGGCGGTATAGGCGATGGATTCGTGTATTACGCATGTTAAATTTTAAATATTAACTTTCTACGTAACTATTAATAATGTGAATTAAGAAAATAAGGGTAAATTGATATTGGGTAATCCAAACGTCTTACAGTATCGGACGTAATAAAGATGTACAGAGGTGTTACACAAATGAAATTGTTAAAAACTTGAAAGCTTTCGGTATCAGTAGCACAACTTAAATTTTCGAGCGAAATTACCATATTAGCGGACAAAATTTGATTACTGATTTCTGTGCTTTTAGAAAACCAAGAATTCTTTATACATGATGTTATTAAATCGATAGTGGAATTTGGAATTGAAATAAAATCGAGCTCATTCTCGACAATTCGATTTTGTTATGGGAGATAAGGAGAAAAAGGCCGAACCTTTCTAAACCATTCCATATTGTAAGTTGAGCAAACATTTAATCTAAATTTAACCAATTTTGTCCATTGATACTTAAAAATTTACCTGAAAAACTTAAACACTAGTTTAAACCGTGTATTTCGATAAACAAAAATCGGTTAACATAAGGTTTGGTTTCGTTTTGTTTCAACAGTGTTTTTTCCGACACAACTGAAAAATATGGTTACGTTATTTACGCGTAAGTGGTAACGAAAAAACTTGAGTATTACAGCTGTTAAATAATTTCAAAGAATTTTTTTGCGCCGCATACTTTCAGGAAAACACATGAAGCGTCCCTTTTTCAACTATTCACATTTTTAACTAAAACTTACTTAAAATAATTATAACCCTGGCAGCTAACACTACACGATAAAACTATAAAACTGCCCTATACAGTTTTTACGATTAAAATTTTTTTACTGTTGCTGGAGTAACTGCTTCAATAGAAAATTTAAATATAAACTGAAATACCTGACTTTACTTTAAGCTTTCGGTTTTCCTAAAGCGAAAGCTAATAATATTCATAGCAAAGGCATATATGTGGAACCCATTTTTTAAAAAATGTACTTTAATATTATGCAGCTTTACCCGAAATAATTCCAGGATAACTGCAACGTTTGATAAGACTAGAAGGAATAGGTCTGGAATAAGTCTTTTCTTTGTAGAGGTTTACATAGAAGCCCGCCAGGTTCGCAGAATATAAATATAAATATAAATATAAATATAAATATAAATATAAATATAAATATAAATATAAATATAAATATAAATATAAATATAAATATAAATATAAATATAAATATAAATATAAATATAAATATAAATATAAATATAAATATAAATATAAATATAAATATAAATATAAATATAAATATAAATATAAATATAAATATAAATATAAATATAAATATAAATATAAATATAAATATAAATATAAATATAAATATAAATATAAATATAAATATAAATATAAATATAAATATAAATATAAATATAAATATAAATATAAATATAAATATAAATATAAATATAAATATAAATATAAATATAAATATAAATATAAATATAAATATAAATATAAATATAAATATAAATATAAATATAAATATAAATATAAATATAAATATAAATATAAATATAAATATAAATATAAATATAAATATAAATATAAATATAAATATAAATATAAATATAAATATAAATATAAATATAAATATAAATATAAATATAAATATAAATATAAATATAAATATAAATATAAATATAAATATAAATATAAATATAAATATAAATATAAATATAAATATAAATATAAATATAAATATAAATATAAATATAAATATAAATATAAATATAAATATAAATATAAATATAAATATAAATATAAATATAAATATAAATATAAATATAAATATAAATATAAATATAAATATAAATATAAATATAAATATAAATATAAATATAAATATAAATATAAATATAAATATAAATATAAATATAAATATAAATATAAATATAAATATAAATATAAATATAAATATAAATATAAATATAAATATAAATATAAATATAAATATAAATATAAATATAAATATAAATATAAATATAAATATAAATATAAATATAAATATAAATATAAATATAAATATAAATATAAATATAAATATAAATATAAATATAAATATAAATATAAATATAAATATAAATATAAATATAAATATAAATATAAATATAAATATAAATATAAATATAAATATAAATATAAATATAAATATAAATATAAATATAAATATAAATATAAATATAAATATAAATATAAATATAAATATAAATATAAATATAAATATAAATATAAATATAAATATAAATATAAATATAAATATAAATATAAATATAAATATAAATATAAATATAAATATAAATATAAATATAAATATAAATATAAATATAAATATAAATATAAATATAAATATAAATATAAATATAAATATAAATATAAATATAAATATAAATATAAATATAAATATAAATATAAATATAAATATAAATATAAATATAAATATAAATATAAATATAAATATAAATATAAATATAAATATAAATATAAATATAAATATAAATATAAATATAAATATAAATATAAATATAAATATAAATATAAATATAAATATAAATATAAATATAAATATAAATATAAATATAAATATAAATATAAATATAAATATAAATATAAATATAAATATAAATATAAATATAAATATAAATATAAATATAAATATAAATATAAATATAAATATAAATATAAATATAAATATAAATATAAATATAAATATAAATATAAATATAAATATAAATATAAATATAAATATAAATATAAATATAAATATAAATATAAATATAAATATAAATATAAATATAAATATAAATATAAATATAAATATAAATATAAATATAAATATAAATATAAATATAAATATAAATATAAATATAAATATAAATATAAATATAAATATAAATATAAATATAAATATAAATATAAATATAAATATAAATATAAATATAAATATAAATATAAATATAAATATAAATATAAATATAAATATAAATATAAATATAAATATAAATATAAATATAAATATAAATATAAATATAAATATAAATATAAATATAAATATAAATATAAATATAAATATAAATATAAATATAAATATAAATCTATATATATAAAATTCTGCTGTCACGGTGTTTGTATCCAAACTCCTCCGAAACTACTTGACCGATTTGGATGAAATTTGGAGGGGATATTCTGTAGGCCTGAGAATCGGCTAACATCTATTTTTCGTACCCCTATCCGATAAGGGTTCTCCACCGCTAACATTTTTTTATTTTGTCAAGTTTTTTTGTTAAAATTTTTCTGTTTTCAATTTTTTTTTTCAATGTGGCATTAGAAAATACGTTTATCCAGCATTTTAAATGGGTTCCGAGGTGAAAAGATATTGATACCGCGAATCCCTATTATCCCGACAGATGTGCCATGTCCATTTAAACGAATCCAGTTTCCAATTCGATTGGCATTTGCCATGACAATTAAGTCAAATTTATGTGTAATTGACGATTCAGAAAAATGCCGAGAAAACACAAAGGGGTTGATTTGAGCCGGAGTTCAAGCAAATGTCGGACCCAGCGACAGAGAAGAGACCAAAGAACAGAAGAAGAGATCCAGCAAGAAAACATTAATGCCAGTGAGACCATGGCACGAGTGCGTCAAGAAGAAACAGAAGATATACGAGTGGAACGCAATGAAGAAAGAAGATCAGAACAACGACAAATATGCCGTTTCAGAAGTATATAAATATAAATATAAATATAAATATAAATATAAATATAAATATAAATATAAATATAAATATAAATATAAATATAAATATAAATATAAATATAAATATAAATATAAATATAAATATAAATATAAATATAAATATAAATATAAATATAAATATAAATATAAATATAAATATAAATATAAATATAAATATAAATATAAATATAAATATAAATATAAATATAAATATAAATATAAATATAAATATAAATATAAATATAAATATAAATATAAATATAAATATAAATATAAATATAAATATAAATATAAATATAAATATAAATATAAATATAAATATAAATATAAATATAAATATAAATATAAATATAAATATAAATATAAATATAAATATAAATATAAATATAAATATAAATATAAATATAAATATAAATATAAATATAAATATAAATATAAATATAAATATAAATATAAATATAAATATAAATATAAATATAAATATAAATATAAATATAAATATAAATATAAATATAAATATAAATATAAATATAAATATAAATATAAATATAAATATAAATATAAATATAAATATAAATATAAATATAAATATAAATATAAATATAAATATAAATATAAATATAAATATAAATATAAATATAAATATAAATATAAATATAAATATAAATATAAATATAAATATAAATATAAATATAAATATAAATATAAATATAAATATAAATATAAATATAAATATAAATATAAATATAAATATAAATATAAATATAAATATAAATATAAATATAAATATAAATATAAATATAAATATAAATATAAATATAAATATAAATATAAATATAAATATAAATATAAATATAAATATAAATATAAATATAAATATAAATATAAATATAAATATAAATATAAATATAAATATAAATATAAATATAAATATAAATATAAATATAAATATAAATATAAATATAAATATAAATATAAATATAAATATAAATATAAATATAAATATAAATATAAATATAAATATAAATATAAATATAAATATAAATATAAATATAAATATAAATATAAATATAAATATAAATATAAATATAAATATAAATATAAATATAAATATAAATATAAATATAAATATAAATATAAATATAAATATAAATATAAATATAAATATAAATATAAATATAAATATAAATATAAATATAAATATAAATATAAATATAAATATAAATATAAATATAAATATAAATATAAATATAAATATAAATATAAATATAAATATAAATATAAATATAAATATAAATATAAATATAAATATAAATATAAATATAAATATAAATTGTTAGCAATTTACTGT